>OW569341.1:6207030-7407030 GCA_937595015.1 Polyommatus icarus | reverse complement strand
CTAAAACTTATTGTAAAGGCGAAAGTTTGTGAGTTTTTATGTTTGTTACTTCTTCATGTATAAACGGTTGGAGCAATTTTATATACAGTGTGGAACAAAACAAAGTGATAATACTTTAGTTAGGGTGTGTACGTATTACTTGTAGAGAGTTCACTGTGAAAGTAGAAGCGCAGAAAGACGTTTTTTTTTCACTTTTGTATGGGCAAAGGCCTGAGCGTCACGAGTTTCCCCATACAAAAGTGAAAAAAATTTGGTCTTTCAGCGCTGCTACTTTCACAGTGAACTCTCTACAAGGAACAGGTACACACCCTAAAGTATTATCACTTATTTTTGTTACACCCTGTATAAGTATATGTACGTACGTAGCTACTTTTTACTGCGGGAAAATAGTCCGTTTGTTTGATCATTTTTCACGCCCAAAGCGCTAAACCGATTTTTCTGTAATTTGGTATGGAGATAGAGTTCCTGGAAAGAACATATTATTACGATACTTTTGTGTATTCAATATTCATGTCCTTGTAATGTTCGATTCCCGCGCGATAAACGAATTTTGTCGGGACGGAGTTGCGGGCGTCGTCTATGTAGTAATCGATCGAGAAAATTCCGATAGATAGTAGTACATACAGTAGTAAAAGTATTTATAAGTGTACAACAATAGGCGTGAGTAAGCTCGCGTTTTTACAGCGCGTCACATAAAACACGAAGAGTTTGTCCAGACTCCACGGAAATAGATACGGACCATCGATCAATCGATTGTAGCGTGATGGTGGGTTCCCCAATTATTAACCGACTTGAAAAAAGGAGTTTATCAATTCGACGCGTATGTATGTAATATTTCCAAAACTGAGTCTATTTCAGTGTCTGAACAAATGTGCCAAATTTCAAAAGTGTATGTATGTATACATATTATATGTTTTTATATTTGTGTTCGCATATCTGAGCGTTTTCACAAAATGTTGCACCTGGCCAGATTTGAGGACGGTTTTTTAAAGTGTGATATTTTTTGGATTATATGTGGTAATAATGTTCTGTGTGCAATTAACTATCATTTTATATGAAACACACTTTAAAATACTTCTTAATTACGAAAATATTGAAGAAAATATGAGAGATAGTCACAAAAGGCTTGTCAATTATGTTACCACATTTTATAATAGTATTTTAGCAGTAAGTTAAGAAATAAATGACTGATTTTATTAATTTTAACTGCTATTTTTTAAAAACATAATAGAAAATTCAACAAGTATTCCTTTTTTTCAAAAACCCTGATTTAATGTCAGTTATGTTACCAAGTATCTTGAGCCATCATATTTTTTATTTGTTTCTTGCATTCCCTTAAGAATTGGCTTTAAATTTATTTATTTAGCAAAATTAAATATTTTATTAATATTTAAAACCCTCAAAACCTCAATATTTCTGCACAAATAACAAATATAATGGATTGATTGAGAAAAGGGTAACATAACTGACAGTAACATAATCAAAAAGGTAAATTTACATGGGTGGAGTTTTAGGTGTGACGATGGGTGGATAAGAAAATGTCAAGACTAATGATAGCACCAACTACAACATATACATTTTTAAAATCAAATTACTTTCTAGAGATCGAATCTGAAACCTAGACGAAAGTCAAAGAAAAATCGCATCGTAATTCATAATAATATTATTTATTCTGAAATCTTAAACGTATAACTAAAGAAAGTTTAAAAACGATTTCACACACGGACTAAAGATTTTTACATGAGAATGAAGTATTTATCCGCAGTAAAAACTAGTCCATGTGTTATTCCTATCTCCAAACCAAATTTTACTAAAAATAATGTGTATGTTTATTTATATATAAATATAAATAAACATACACACACACAAACTTTCACATTCAGAATATTAGAGTGATTTAAAATTTAATTTATCTATGACCATCATGTGAACACAACTTTATCCTGTCAATTATGTTATTTTGCCAGTCATCCTCTAGTTACCATCCAAATTGGTAACATAATGGAGGTAACATTGTCATCCTCGCCCAGTTTTATAAATTCACTGTTAATTCATTTGTACACCAAAATATTTTATATTTACAGTAACGCTATCCTTGCAAAACACTTGATAAATATAAAAATATTTTTTAATGTAGTGTAGGCGAAAAAGTGATTAAAATACTGGTTAAATATGTCCTGACTTTTTTTTTCACGAAACACTGTGTGGACACTTCCAACTCTTGTTGCGATCCCGGTGCAAATCGCCGAATGATTATAAAATAACTGACACATAAATCAAACTAATTTGTTGCCATTTCACAAAGAAAATATCCCATATTTGATTATTTTCTCTCAGACTTTTGGTAACATAATTGACATGTCAGGCATATTCAAAATCTGGGGACCGAATTGAAATCGGATTTGTAAATTTATTTGAATGGTAAAAAATACTTAATTTGCATATTCCAAGTAAGTAAATTCTTGGCATAATAAAAAATATAATATATTTGAAGCTGTATAAGCCAATTACGTTAAAATAACGCATTTCATCGGGATTTCGGGGTGGGGACAGTCGAAATAATGAGGTCCCTCAGAAGTATTTTGGTGCAAATGCAGTATATATTCATAAATTTACGAAATACTTTAATATATAGTTGAATATTAACATCACATAATTATCCAGAAGAGTATAAAATTCCGGACAATAAATATTAGTAGCTTAAATCAATGTCTAAAGTCTGGGGACACACCAAACCACACCAAATTTTGTGAAAATGCTCATCTCCGGAATTACAAGTCCGATTTATGCTTTGCACAAACCTACGCGACCACACGACTGCGTCAATACAAAACACACATTTGACAACTTGTCAAATGTGTGTTTTTTATTGACGCTGCCGCTTCGCAGTCGCGTGGTCGCGTAGGTTTGTACTAAGCATTAAGTATTTCTTTTTTTGTTGTACTAGGTATTGTTCAACTTAGGGAACACTGCAAGTTTCATCAAAAGCGGTTCAGTAGTTTTTGAGATAAGGCAATTTTAATTTTCAATTCCGTACAATTTTGAAGTCGGTTTATCTTTTTATTAAAATAATTATTATTTTACGAAATACTTTAATATATAGTTGAATATTAACATCACATAATTATCCAGAAGAGTATAAAATTCCGGACAATAAATATTAGTAGCTTAAATCAATGTCTAAAGTCTGGGGACACACCAAACCACACCAAATTTTGTGAAAATGCTCATCTCCGGAATTACAAGTCCGATTTATGCTTTGCACAAACCTACGCGACCACACGACTGCGTCAATACAAAACACACATTTGACAACTTGTCAAATGTGTGTTTTTTATTGACGCTGCCGCTTCGCAGTCGCGTGGTCGCGTAGGTTTGTACTAAGCATTAAGTATTTCTTTTTTTGTTGTACTAGGTATTGTTCAACTTAGGGAACACTGCAAGTTTCATCAAAAGCGGTTCAGTAGTTTTTGAGATAAGGCAATTTTAATTTTCAATTCCGTACAATTTTGAAGTCGGTTTATCTTTTTATTAAAATAATTATTATTTTACGAAATACTTTAATATATAGTTGAATATTAACATCACATAATTATCCAGAAGAGTATAAAATTCCGGACAATAAATATTAGTAGCTTAAATCAATGTCTAAAGTCTGGGGACACACCAAACCACACCAAATTTTGTGAAAATGCTCATCTCCGGAATTACAAGTCCGATTTATGCTTTGCACAAACCTACGCGACCACACGACTGCGTCAATACAAAACACACATTTGACTACTTGTCAAATGTGTGTTTTGTATTGACGCTGCCGCTTCGCAGTCGCGTGGTCGCGTAGGTTTGTGCTAAGCATTAAGTATTTCTTTTTTTGTTGTACTAGGTATTGTTCAACTTAGGGAACACTGCAAGTTTCATCAAAATCGGTTCAGTAGTTTTTGAGATAAGGCAATTTTAATTTTCAATTCCGTACAATTTTGAAGTCGGTTTATCTTTTTATTAAAATAATTATTATTTTACGAAATACTTTAATATATAGTTGAATATTAACATCACATAATTATCCAGAAGAGTATAAAATTCCGGACAATAAATATTAGTAGCTTAAATCAATGTCTAAAGTCTGGGGACACACCAAACCACACCAAATTTTGTGAAAATGCTCATCTCCGGAATTACAAGTCCGATGCTTTGCACAAACCTACGCGACCACACGACTGCGTCAATACAAAACACACATTTGACTACTTGTCAAATGTGTGTTTTGTATTGACGCTGCCGCTTCGCAGTCGCGTGGTCGCGTAGGTTTGTGCTAAGCATTAAGTATTTCTTTTATTTTTGTACTAGGTATTGTTCAACTTAGGGAACACTGCAAGTTTCATCAAAATCGGTTCAGTAGTTTTTGAGATAAGGCAATTTTAATTTTCAATTCCGTACAATTTTGAAGTCGGTTTATCTTTTATTAAAATAATTATTATTTTACCTCCATATCTTGGTTCCTGAGGAACAGTAATGTTATCATCACCATATAAATCATAGAAAGTACAGTATGAAATCATGAGGAGTAGGGTTGGGTTGGGTGTGAAAAGTTACGACAAAATATTATAAGCAGTTTAAAATTAAATTTTCACTAAGAAATTAAAAACAACCCCGCCAAACAACTTTCAAAAGTAATGAAATAATATTTACTGACCTAAAGTTTAAATTATTCCTGAGTGTAAAGCAGTATTTTAGTCCTGTATGTGTATATTCATAAATATATGAGAGGGATAAGGACAAAATTGAATGAGCTTCGCCTTGCTACATTAACGAATAATTACGAAATCATTGTTATAACTGAAACCTGGCTTAACGACACCATATTTGACACTGAAATACTTGATTCACGATATACAATTTTCCGTAGAGATAGAGAAACGTCCAACAACTTAAAAAAAGATGGTGGTGGTTGCCTTATTGCTATTTCAAACATTTTTCATTCGTCTAGATTAAGAAACTGGGAAAGTGATATGGAGGACCTCTGGGTCTCAGTGACTGTTAATTCTAGAATTAAATTTAATATAGGAGCCGTATATTTGCCACCAAACTCTAGAGTCTAGTGCATCAATTTACAAGACTTTTTTCGAGACTATTAGTGATAAACTGGTTACATATAATTCGAATTATATTTTATTTGGAGATTTTAATATCCCATGTATTCAATGGATAAGAGATGTTAGTGGGCTTTATACTTCTAATTTAGAATGTAAAACAGAGGTAGCGACATTATTAACAGAATTCATTGCACACAATAACGCTTTTCAGCTTAATTATGTAAAAAACCAAAACAACAAAACCTTAGATTTAATCCTAACAAACCTATCAGGTAGCACACTGTGTAAAGCATCAAATACATTATGTATTATAGATAAACATCATCCACCTCTAGAAGTTTTATTGAATTATGATGAAATTTCGCAAATAAATTACACATATCCGTATGACTACGTACATAGTTATGATCCAAATGCATTGATGGAGGAAAAACAGATTTTTTGTTTTTAAAATCCTTTAGGTAAGACCATAGTTGATTAGAGTTTTTATTTATCTGATTTTCGATTGAAGCAATGTAATTATTATAATCTTTTTTAATTTTTACATCGACTCTATCACGAAGAAATTCATATTCAAAGCGGTCGCGTGGATTACCATTCTTTATAAATTTTGCTCTTATCCTGTCTTTCTCCTTTATCATTTTTATTAATGCCAAAGAGAACCATTTCGGGTGTTTCCATGACCTATGTTTTGATTTTGGGACATTGTTTTCAATAGATCTATCTAAATGCTCATATAATTTTAAAACCATACCATTAACATCTGCACAATCTTTGAATTCATTACACCAATCAATATTAAGCAATTCCTTGTTAATACACTCATAGTCCGCTTTTCTATAATTATAAGTACCGAATTGGTTAGGGTTACATATTATTTTATCTTTCTTATTTATTTCATCATAATTCAATAAAACTTCTAGAGGTGGATGATGTTTATCTATAATACATAATGTATTTGATGCTTTACAGAGTGTGCTACCTGATAGGTTTGTTAGGACTAAATCTAAGGTTTTGTTGTTTTGGTTTTTTACATAATTAAGCTGAAAAACCTCTGTTTTACATTCTAAATTAGTAGTATAAAGCCCACTAACATCTCTTATCCATTGAATACATGGGATATTAAAATCTCCAAATAAAATATAATTCGAATTATATGTAACCAGTTTATCACTAATAGTTTCGAAAAAAGTCTTGTAAATTGATGCACTAGACTCTAGAGTTTGGTGACAAATATACGGCTCCTATATTAAATTTAATTCTAGAATTAACAGTCACTGAGACCCAGAGGTCCTCCATATCACTTTCCCAGTTTCTTAATCTAGACGAATAAAAAATGTATGAAATAGCAATAAGGCAACCACCACCATCTTTTTTTAAGTTGTTGGACGTTTCTCTATCTCTACGGAAATTTGTATATCGTGAATCAAGTATTTCAGTGTCAAATATGGTGTCGTTAAGCCAGGTTTCAGTTATAACAATGATGTTGTAATTATTCGTTAATGTAGCAAGGCGAAGCTCATTCAATTTTGTCCTTATCCCTCTCATATATTTATGAATATACACATACAGGACTAAAATACTGCTTTACTACACTCAGGAATAATTTAAACTTTAGGTCAGTAAATATTATTTCATTACTTTTGAAAGTTGTTTGGCGGGGTTGTTTTTAATTTCTTAGTGAAAATTTAATTTTAAACTGCTTATAATATTTTGTCGTAACTTTCCACACCCAACCCAACCCTACTCCTCATGATTTCATACTGTACTTTCTATGATTTATATGGTGATGATAACATTACTGTTCCTCAGGAACCAAGATATGGAGGTAAAATAATAATTATTTTAATAAAAAGATAAACCGACTTCAAAATTGTACGGAATTGAAAATTAAAATTGCCTTATCTCAAAAACTACTGAACCGATTTTGATGAAACTTGCAGTGTTCCCTAAGTTGAACAATACCTAGTACAACAAAAAAAGAAATACTTAATGCTTAGCACAAACCTACGCGACCACGCGACTGCGAAGCGGCAGCGTCAATAAAAAACACACATTTGACAAGTTGTCAAATGTGTGTTTTGTATTGACGCAGTCGTGTGGTCGCGTAGGTTTGTGCAAAGCATAAATCGGACTTGTAATTCCGGAGATGAGCATTTTCACAAAATTTGGTGTGGTTTGGTGTGTCCCCAGACTTTAGACATTGATTTAAGCTACTAATATTTATTGTCCGGAATTTTATACTCTTCTGGATAATTATGTGATGTTAATATTCAACTATATATTAAAGTATTTCGTAAATTTATGAATATATACTGCATTTGCACCAAAATACTTCTGAGGGACCTCATTATTTCGACTGTCCCCACCCCGAAATCCCGATGAAATGCGTTATTTTAACGTAATTGGCTTATACAGCTTCAAATATATTATATTTTTTATTATGCCAAGAATTTACTTACTTGGAATATGCAAATTAAGTATTTTTTACCATTCAAATAAATTTACAAATCCGATTTCAATTCGGTCCCCAGATTTTGAATATGCCTGACATGTCAATTATGTTACCAAAAGTCTGAGAGAAAATAATCAAATATGGGATATTTTCTTTGTGAAATGGCAACAAATTAGTTTGATTTATGTGTCAGTTATTTTATAATCATTCGGCGATTTGCACCGGGATCGCAACAAGAGTTGGAAGTGTCCACACAGTGTTTCGTGAAAAAAAAAATCAGGACATATTTAACCAGTATTTTAATCACTTTTTCGCCTACACTACATAAAAAATATTTTTATATTTATCAAGTGTTTTGCAAGGATAGCGTTACTGTAAATATAAAATATTTTGGTGTACAAATGAATTAACAGTGAATTTATAAAACTGGGCGAGGATGACAATGTTACCTCCATTATGTTACCAATTTGGTACTTTTACTCAATAGTTCATAAGTTCTGTAATATGTCATGGTTGTTTTGGTGCAATAAAGGATTTTCATTCATTCATTCATTCATAACTAGAGGATGACTGGCAAAATAACATAATTGACAGGATAAAGTTGTGTTCACATGATGGTCATAGATAAATTAAATTTTAAATCACTCTAATATTCTGAATGTGAAAGTTTGTGTGTGTGTATGTTTATTTATATTTATATATAAATAAACATACACATTATTTTTAGTAAAATTTGGTTTGGAGATAGGAATAACCCATGGAATAGTTTTTACTGCGGATAAATACTTCATTCTCATTTAAATATCTTTGGCCCGTGTGTGAAATCGTTTTTAAACTTTCTTTAGTTATACGTTTAAGATTTCAGAATAAATAATATTATTATGAATTACGATGCGATTTTTCTTTGACTTTCGTCTAGGTTTCAGATTCGATCTCTAGAATATAATTTGATTTTAATAATGTATATTATGTTGTATTTTCATATCGACACATCCCACAACTTATCGATAACTTGATGCAGCCCTAGTGTAAAATAGATGAAAATTACTTACACAAAATATCCTTAAATTTTGCACCATGTCTAGTCAAGTTATGTTTTCCATATAATTAAACACATACAGAAGTGAACACGTACGTAAAAATACCAATAACTCGTAAAGAATTGGCAAAAATAAACTTAAAACTAGGTCCTGTCGATGTAGAATAATTCACCTGTGAAATGAATATTTGTCCGGGTTTTTCGATGTGTGGATCCAGAATCATTCCACAAACTCTTAACCATGTTTCTAGAGCAGTATTTCTAAAAATAATTCATTATTTAACTTAAAATCACAATTTTTCTGAGAGCCCAAATTGACAACGATCGGCCCAGGGGCAGACAGACTGTCAAACAGATGAAAAAAAAGCTATGCAACCTCAAATCACGCTTCTCTTTCTACCACGCAGTGTTACTGATAGTGACATCCAATGATATTGTATGTTACTAAATTGGTGACATCTCGCTTGCTTAGGCCTTTGTTTCTCTATTCCGATAGGTATATTACATAAAGTTAATTTACCTATCGGAATAGAGCAACAATCTCGAGCTGTCAAACGTAACCAAAATTGGTTTTCATCTGTGTGAAAAATATGTGTACGTATACACTTACACAAGCATGATTGAACATGAATTCTATGAGATTATATTGACAACGTGCGGCATGTGCCGACTGGACGTCAAAAAAAGAGTGCTGCTGTCATGTATCACACGTCTCTTTTTACCACGCGGTGTTACTGATAGTGGCATCTCGCTTGCTCAGGCCTTTGTTTCTCTATTCCGCTAGGTATATTAACTTTATGGTGCAAAAGCTTCGATCACTAATATACAAGATACACAGTCTCATACAAAACCTCTCGAAAATCTGTCCCCGAGTAATAGAGTTTAATGAAGTATACATTTATCTAAAATCAACCTTAATTATAGTATTTATTAAAGATCTTTTTATAAAACAATGAACATTTGTGTTTACAAAGCAATAAAATTTTTACGTCCGATGCACGCTTCATACTAAATTCAACCATCCGCGTATATGATTTAAGTTCAAATTTGTATAGTGCCAAAAAAAAATCCAATTTTACGACCGAAATTCGCCGCTGGAACAGGGCGAAGTGAAGTATGAGTGGAGTCGAACTGTTCAAATTTTTTTTGTTGATTGTAATTTGTAATAATTGTAATAGTCCATTTTTTTATTTTTCCGAAGTTTAATGTATAAAGTGAGGAGTAATTATTTTTTACTTGTAATATTATGTTGTTCTAATGTTATGTCTAATTTTATCATTAACCAAAATATACATAAGTGTACATACATTTTCCGATAGGCCACAAAGGACAACTCACATCACCCAACGCCCATACTTTTTAACCTACTTAAAAAATCCTTAATGGGAACTATATTTGATCGAAGATGGGAACATAATATTATTACCACATCTAACTGGATCTCGAGGAAACCTGAAAAAAATCCTCAATAAAAAAATAATAGTAATAGCGACTCCATCAAATGGAACAGAAACATAGCTTATAACCCGAACATTTCAAGTGGGCATGATAAACTACGATAAGTACCTTTAGTATGAGTATTCGCAATTGAGATGGTTTATACCTGGTGTTGATTTATTTACAACTTAATTTTAAAACTGTCTTTTGGTGATTTCTTAAAGAAATACCAATATTTACAATACAATTGTAAGAAATATATTAGGATAAAATTAATACTTACCGGAAATATGAAATTCCATCCTTTTTTTTGGTTTTAGACGTATGATTTCTACAATTATTAAACGCGCACCGAGGCATGTTTCCCGGCGGAGCGTTCGAGCACTACTAAATCAAAAGTGCACCAGAATGTTGAGTTTGGTGCTCTTTTGGTGAGGTCGTTTTTTGCCGCGGATTGTGTATCTTGTATATTAGTGATCGAAGTGCAAAAGCTACATCGCGATATGACAATTCCTAATGTTGGCCTATATATAAGCTCGAGATATTTTAGCTCTTCGATTTACTTAAGAACTTCAAAAGGTGGAACCAAGAATTTTTAATGAATTCCGGATGTTCTTCCAGGAATCTCACTTAGCTCAGCTCAGCATCATCTCGATATGTAGCAGCTTCGGACGAACCAATATTTTCCAAATAAAAACTAATTACTTTAATATTGTCGTGTTGTCGGCATGCAGAGATACAATTTTTTGACCGACTTCCAAAAAGAAGGAGGTAATACGTTCGGCTTCTCTTTTTCTCAATGAATTTTTTTTTTATGTTCCACGATTACTCAGCCGTTCGTAGTTCGATTTTAAAAATTCTTTTTGTGTTGTATAGGGTTTAGCTCGAATTTGGTACCATGTTCACAAAAGTGGTGATCTATGATGGGATCCTTGAGGAATCGAGGGGACTCCCTAAAATTTGTATAGAAACAACATAAAGTGATTTCGATTTTTTCTGAAGCATTCGAGGTAAATGCTACCAAAAAGTAAGACTTCGCACCTGGTTATACCCTGGATCCGAAGGTACCGAACAGAACTTTTGAATGCTTATAGGTACAGGTTCGGGGATTTCGGCGTAGTTTAAACAACTGAAAGCATAAGCCAACACATCAATTTGATTGATCATCATCATCACAATCATAATTTTACCATGAGTCATCACACTTTGACCCAATTATTATTGGTACTTTTCGTGATATTTTGCATCGAAGCAGATGTTTTTGATAATTATTTCGCTGTTTGTGGACCGATTTCAAAAATTATTGTGTTGTTGTATAGGTTATAAACTTAATTTTGTATAACAATTACGAAAGTGGTGAGCTGATGATGGTATCATCAGCTCACCATCGGAGCAATCGAGGGAAATCCTTGAAATTTTATAAAGCACTCATTGTCGTTAAAATGTTGTTTCTAGTAAGTTAAACATAATATGTTACGAATAAGAGAAATTTCATACGAAGGTGTCTCTTGGTCCAAATGCACTGAACAGAACTCCTGAACCTTTAAAGATAAAAGTTTAGAAATTACAGCATCGCTTAGATAACTGCAAGCATCTACCACAATTTCGCTTACAGTAACATAATGTGAATAGTTAACATTCGTATTGGTAATTTACGCATAAAGCCTTATTTTGTAGATAACTAAAAAGAGTGAAATTATTATTTTAAACAAAAAAATTAAAACCGACTTCCAAGGTAAAAACAATAGTAATATGAACTAAAATGTATTAAATAACTCTTACTCTTTAATAACTATTGCCTTTTTCAGAATTCATCTAAATCTCAACTGTTTCTGTACATACTATAGTCTTCATTACTTTAAAGTCGGTACCAGTCCCATAAGTTTCGGATGTTCTGACATTGCTGAACTTACAATTAAATTAGCTGGTACCGACTTCAAAATAATGAAGACTGTAGTATGTACAGAAATAGTTGAGATTTAGATAAATTCTGAAAAAGGCAAGAGTAAGAGTTATTTAATACTTTTTAGTTCATAATACTATTGTTTTTACCTTGGAAGTCAGTTTTAATTTTTTTGTTAAAAATAATTTAAAATAGGTACTAGGTATTCGTAGACAGTAGTCTCCAAAAACTATACAGTAACTGTACAGTTTTTGGAGACAATACAGTTTTCGGAGACAACTGTACAGTTTTCGTAGACAACTATACAGTTTTCGTAGACAACTGTACAGTATTGTGGTACTAGCATAAAGTTAATATACCTAGCGGAATAGAGAAACAAAGGCCTGAGCAAGCGAGATGCCACTATCAGTAACACCGCGTGGTTAAAAGAGACGTGTGATACATGACAGCAGCACTCTTTTTTTGACGTCCAGTCGGCACGGGCCGCACGTTGTCAATATAATCTCATAGAATTCATGTTCAATCATGCTTGTGTAAGTGTATACGTACACATATTTTTAACACAGATGAAAACCAATTTTGGTTACGTTTGACAGCTCGAGATTGTTGCTCTATTCCGATAGGTATATTAACTTTATGGGTACTAGATAATATTATAATGATTAATGACAATGTGAAGTGTCAACTGTCAACACAATATTATGTGGACGTTGCATATTGGTTGCATAGAGAAAAATACTGGGAGGCTTACGCCAAAGGATGAAGAAGTAGTAGAGAAAAATAAACATACGTCATGCATACATCGGGTACTTATTCGGAACGTGCGCGACAGTAGCGCGGTAGCGCCATTTTTTTTTTTTTTTTTTTTTTATAAATCCACCCCCCTAACATTATTAGGGCTAGTTATTTAACTTTTATTTATTTCTTCTTTCTTTTCCGGTAGCGCCATATTACAAACGCGTAGGTACATGTCAAAATGTAAAAAAAGCTTGTTTATTTTGTATTTAAAGTATAATTTCGGAAGACAATAAATCAGTCTAAGTAAAGAATTACCAGTCTTAGTAGTCCGTTTGGTCTCACTATTTATATTTTTGTCTGGCCACGATCGCCTGGACTAACAGTCGCGAATCGCGTCGCGATCGACCGATCGACCGGTTGTTACTTGTTGGCCACTCGGTCTATGCCTAGTATTAGATATAATTACAGCGTTATAATAGGTATAATTATAGCGTTATATTTATTATAAAATTTTATAACGCGGTCAAATTAACTCGACGCATGGCTTGATCATTCATGACGTTATTATGGAGCCGGTATGTTAAATAACAAAATTATCTACCTGATATTTGTTAGTGTGTCTCATAACAAATTGTAATAAGATATTATAACACGGTCACATCAACTTAACGCATCGCTGGAATGCATTTTGCATCCTAGCCATGCGTCAAGTTAATGTGACCGGGCTATATAATATATACGTATAATAGCATTCATAGATATAACTGCCGGCTGTTATATTTATGAACGCTATTATACGTGTGTCTGTCTGTCTGCCTGTCAGTCTGTCTGTTACCTCTTCACGCCCAAACCGCTGAACCGATTTTGCTGAAGTTTGTTATGGAGATTGGAGATACTTTGAGTCCCGGAAAAGGGCATAGGATACTTTTTATCCCGGAAAAATGTATGGCTCTCGTCTCGCACGATAAACGAATTTTGGTAACCGAGTTGCGTGCGTCATGTCATGGCGTCATCGAGTAAAATAATATATTTTATGTTCTCTATCATTAACTCTACTTAACTTAAATTAAATAATAATTATATATTTTCCTGCACTTTTTCACTTTTTTATATTAAATTTCTTACAAAGTTATTATTTTACACGAAACAAAATCATCATCATGTCTGACACAGCTGAAGAAGAAATCTAATAGATATAATTAATAAAGTGGAAAAGTGCAAGAAAAGTGTATAATTATTTAATTAATAATAATAATATCTATGGACGCTTCACACCACGTCAGTCTGGCCCCGTGCTAAGTATCTAAAGGACTTGTGTTACAGGTACCAGACAACGGAAATATAATATATTTTAATACTTTTATAATATACATAATATATTTAAGATTTTTATTATATCATACTCATAATTATTTAATACACATCCAGACCCGGGAACATTGAAAACTTTTTGTTCCGTCGGCGGGACGAGACGTAACTTAAGACGAAACGTAAGACGTAACTTGAACGCGCTAATCTCAGGAACTACTGGTCCGATTTTAAAAATTCTTTCAGTATTAGATAGCCCATTTATTGAGGAAGGCTATAGGCTATATTTTATCACGCTAAGACTAATAGGAGCGAAGAAATAGAGGAAAATGTGGAAAAAACGGGGGAAATTATTTGAAAGGGCTAACTTGAACGCGCTAATCTCAAGAACTACTGGTCCGATTTGAAAAATTCTTTCAGTATTAGATAGCCCATTTATTGAGGAAGGCTATAGGCTATATTTTATCATGCTAAGACTAATAGGAGAACGTGGAAAAAATGGGGGAAATTATTTGAAAGGGCTTATCTCGCGAACTACTGGAGCAATTTTTATGTTTAATTTGGCACAGATAAGAAGTAGACCACGTAAAGGATCGTAGGCTATAGATTTGAATATTTTTTTCAGTGGCTATATATTTTATACCCGGGTGTGCGAAGCCGGGGCGGGTCGCTAGTTAGAAATAAAATACGTGTGGCACTCGGTGACTGCCGCGGTAAAGCTATTGCAATTAGCAGCTAGTCTACACGCATACGTCTAGACTCTAGTCACACAAACACCGTGCCGAAGTCTGCCTAACTGAAATGACGTTAGACGAGTGTTAGATATATTCTTGTTACGGGATTTCTTGATCCGGTCGCCGCCGTTGTGCGATAAAAGCTATGCCTATTGCCTACGCCTATCCTTCGATCGTGGATTCTCGGAAATGCTATTGTATTCTATTGTTGTCGCGATCACCGGTGCTCGTACGGGGCTTGATAGGTTAACCTTATAATTGAATGCTTTGAAATTGGCATATCTTGGCGTATTCTTCGTCTTGGCAGACCCTATAACAGACAGTAAAAGGAAATTGCAAATCCAGAAACGAAGTAGGTCGCTCGATATACTTTAACTATAAAAATTTCCCGATGGTTCGAGCAAACGCGACCATACAGCGCGATTGATTGAAATTTTATTGAAAATTGAAAGTTCGAGGTTTCTACGCTGCAATCTACCGCGTGCAGCAGTTGTAAATTACTTTTGTACAAGTTATTTATCAAATATGCAAAATTTATATTAGTCTTTAATTAGTTAAATACGTCTAATACTTTTGCGAGAAATGTTATTTATTATACAACAAGACATAAATTTTGCTTATTTGATAATTAGTATAACTTATAAAATGATTAATTTCGAACAAAATTTTTAACGAATTTTGCGAATAAACATACTTATTTATGGGATTTGGCCCAATATTAAATAATATGCAAAGACTATTATATTAGCACTGTTACTATAAAATCTATACTATCTATACTAATATTATAAATGCGAAAGTATCTCTGTCTGTCTGTCTGTCTGTCTGTTTCGCTTTCACGCCAAAACTACTGAACCGATTGTAATGAAATTTTGTACACCGATAGTCTAAAGCCAGAGAAAGGACGGCTACTTTTTAACTGGAAAAAGGGGTTGTAAGGGGGTGAAAATGCGTAAATTTGTTCAAATTAAGTTAGTTCCAAAAATTCATGACAGATGTCGCTAAGAGTCGCCTACATTGCGTTATCGCTTGCTCATGCGTCTTGCTATAAGAGGTGGTACCATTCGATTACTGTTTTCCGATTCTTTCGAACGTTATACACGTTACTAAATAATTCACTAGTCACTACTCAGTACTTTATCTATGCAGTGACGTAACCTTAAACCTACTAATGATAAATAGATTAAATAGTTTATGAGTAACAATGGGTAAAGCTAAAGTTGTGCATTGTGTAATGGCTAAATAAGCTTTAAAAATTGGTATAAGTAGTTTATTAAAAAAAAACAAATATTATGTGCACACTGCACAGCTGTTTTTGGGTATTTTCATTTAAGGGTACCAGGGTTTTAAAAAGCTTTGAAATTTGACACCAATTTTGTTGACACCGCGCGCTATAAACTGAAGTCCACACAGACGAAGTCGCGGGCAACAGCTAGTATTAGATATCTTTAACATATTATGTTTAACTCTCATGTAGCTTTATTTAGGGCTTTAAATAAAAAAAACTGTGGGTTCATGTGTAGACAGATAAAGTAGGCAGGTGATGAAGTAGATAAGTTATAAGGTTTGTTCAAATTGTAAGGGATGAAATGAATAATTGTAAGTAAATTATAAAATTATTTGGTTCTTTCACTCATGCCTTCGATTGGTCATCGGTGGCTCGTCTGCGCCAACATCATACATATTCAAACGAAGCCCTCTGGCGACATGACGCGAAGTTATATTTTTATTTCGATATTCACACTGGGTCGAGCGATTTGGGCCGTCCTTTTATTTTATAGCCCTTGAGGGATAATCATGTGGCCCGTATAAATTTAATCTATACCCAATCGAAAACGCTTTCGATTCGGTCCTGCCCCCTTAGACAACTGGCAAAACGCTAACGCTAACGCTAACGCTAGCGCTACAAAATGTATGGATTTGACATTAGTATTCGCTAGCGAAGCGATGGCTTACCTATGTAAAATCGCATACATTTTATAGCGTTAGCGTTAGCGTTAGCGTTTTGCCGGTTGTCTAAGGGGGCTGATGTACAAAAATATACCTCCAAGTATAGACTAAAAATTGACAGGCACTGTCGGAGAAATTGATTTGTAGGCAGATATCGGACTTACTTAATTTGTTCGGTTTATGTCAAGCCCAGCCCACCAAAATTATAACTAGGGAATGCAAATCTCGCGAGATTGGGGCTCAAACGAGATCCCGCAAGTTTATGAATACAATACCGCGAGATCTCGTCAATTTCGAGATCTCGCGAGATTAGCATTTTGGTGGGTTTTTTTGCAAATAATCGCAATATTTGAATAAATAACAAAAATAAAGTAATAAATATTATAAGTATTATAAGATAATCATTAATTTTTATGAATTTTTTCAATTGAATTTTATGCATCAAACATTGTTTGACGTATCTGTCTATAATTTTAAAGTAGTAAACTTTGACATGCGTATCTACTTCTACTATCTATCAAATAACAAATGATAGTAAAATGATAGTAAAATGTATAGAAATATAATATGGAGATGCTTTTAAATTTCCGTCGACGATAACTTTTTAACGTGCACGTTAGAGGACATCACGACGTCTACACTCTTCTGAACCGCACAAAACGTCCGCGGTGCATAAAATCAAAAGGGCATTTAACGTACCCAACGTTTTATCGTGGAAGCCGGCGTCCACGATAACGTGACGTCCAGAATTATAAAAATAAATAAATAAAAATAAATAAAATTATAACTAATAAAACAACGAGAAGTCAAAATTCAGGTACAAGTTGAAAATCACAGTACCTACACAGTTGCTTAGGCCAGCTCCTCTTTGTTTTTACTCCGTGATCGCAACTCCGTCCGTGTCAGTCCGCGCTTCGAATAAGACGTTTTTATGCTCAAGTGCAATCTCGTCAAACTCGCGAGATCTCGCCTTTTTTTCGTCCGAGATCAATCTCGCTAAAAAAGGCCGAGATCTCGCGATAACGAGATCTCGCGAGAACGAGATTGCATTCCCTAATTATAACTAATATTAACTTGACATCAACAACCACCTTTCGTAGGTCCGCCAACTGCCTAGGAATAAAATTCTTGATAGTACATGGCGGCCTGCCTATCCCTATCTTGAATGGAAATGAATTCGAAAATGCATCGCATTGCATCTGCATTAGATCATATCATCACATTGCTATGAACTGACCCTACAACGCCAAAGGAAGCTTACGCATCAAAAAGGCTTTATAATTTTCATCATACCGATGTATTTTCAGTCCACGCCATTGTTTATATTGGGCGAGTGGCTCTTTGTAGTGTTTTTGTTACTTCGCTCAAGAAAACTTTTAAGTAAAAAAATGAAGGAGCCGAGGATGATGCAAATGAAAAAAGTCTAATAATTATTATTCTAAAGCTATAATTAATTTTTTTTTTTATAATATTACCATTATTTGTTTGATACAAGCCCATACCAGGCTAAAATGAAGGTAAATTCCCTAATAGATAATACCTAAGAATCGGGATTGAGGTAAATTACAAAGCTCAGTTTACAATCATGACGAAAGTTATGGTCCATCCATCCATGTAATCCATCATGATTCATGGCCTACCGTTATTATTTATAAATTATGTTATTCTCGTGAGTACATAAATTAATCGTTCGATCGCGGATTCTTGGAAATCTATTGTTCTCATGGACACATTTGGCCGCTTTAAACTCTCAAGCGGCCATATGTGGCCTATAATAATTATAGATTGTATGGTAATAATTATTTGATCCTATTACTATAATTTTCAAACAGCAGTAATTGACGGTAATATGAGATGATATTATGAACAAATTACGAATACGATCAAATTAATATTCCCCGACTAATAAACGTACGACAAATACGATCATCTAAATATGAATATTCCCTGACTAAATAGTCTATGTATAGTCATGGAGTTTTCCATAAGTTTTCCCGAGCGTTCCCCTCGCGTCAGATCACGTGTCGGACCGTTGTCTGACGCGCCTGTGACGTCAGCACACCGCGTGACGTCATACCGCATATACCTCTACAGTCTACATAGGTACATAGGAACCAAGATCTTATACTGGCTATACAGGGAATACCTTACTTTTGACACCTTGTGACATCATGTAGTTTGAATTTCAAAAAAGTATTGTACCATCGAGAAAATCGATTTTTAGGCCGTTGACAGGCCAACGTCATAATAATTGTGATCTGTCAGCTGGCTTTGACATAACACGACCAAACTACGTAGGTCCCCCATTCTGCTCTGATAGTACCATACCAATTTTGAATAGTTACAACTTACAACAATTTTGTTTTGTATGCCGAATCAGGCCGAATGTTCCGAATACATTATGTAACTTTGTTATTTTTATAAAAATACGTCAAACTTTGTTATTCGTAGGTCAAACAGGTTGTTTTAGACTTTAGAGTAGTTTAGACGAACCGAAACTAGAAATTAACTGCATTTTATTAGTAGAATTATTAGTATGTGCAGATAGGTAACTACAATATATCGCCAACATTTTCTATCTTTTCACTGAAATTGCTAAAAACTAAAATCATAGAGCATAATAATATTATATCAACAAGGTAGTCTAATGCTAAGTACTGACATACGGTTTTGCGCGATAGTTTTACTCGAAATCGAGCAAAAACCACCGTGTGGACCGCAAAAATCGAGCAAATCCGTATGTGAGTACTTACACTAAAAGATTGTACGAGAATGTGTATTTCTATTGGCACGCCTTAAAGTTTGAGGTTTTACTGGATTCGTCTTCGGGATAACATTGGCTACATCCTCAGGTACATCAAAGCTTTAGTTTGCTGAGTTGTGTGAGCTCAAAAAACTCCAGTATAGTTCGTACAGACGTAATATACACAGTAGCAGTACTTTGGCGGCGCTGTGGTGTGCTTGTGTTTGCTACTTTACTAAAAAAAGTAATACTTACTTATTAAAAAATGCTCGCACTGTATTTAGAATATTTAAGAATAAAATTGACCTCTTATAAAGACATAGATTATTACAGATTCATCGGACATCGGAAAACCTCTTGGTAACTCTAAGAATGATAATCTCCAAATTTTTATGAGTTCAAAGTGATATGCTTCATATTCAGTTCACACCGAGTATGCAAAATACGATATCTCTAGGAACATCTGACACTTCATTGTCAATCGCGGTTTATATAGAAAATTAAAAGTTTTTTGACAGGGAGTCAATGACCTCTACTGTCTCGATTCCCCGAGTACACCTTATACATTTTTAAATAAAAGGTCTTGTGTGATAAATAAAGTCCAGTTTTGTATCAGCTAATTTTTACAGCATTTGCACGCCGACATGTGAACTGACCCTAACTGACCCTTTAGCCAAGGGTTTTCTTTATCACTTCTTTATAGAATCGCTATCAAAATGTATGGAATTGACATAAGCGTTCGTTAATATGACGTTGACATTCGACTCGTCTAATGTCAATTCCACACGTTTTGATCGGCTATTCTATAATGAGCGATAAAGAAAAAGCCCTGGCTACAGGCTCTGATGTGCATTCGCTAAGTTGGTCAGCCCTGCATTACACCTCAATCCGGATCCGACCGGACCCGATCATTCGCTCCACATTATAGGGCTTCTATTGTCTATTTGCGGTCGAAATCACACAAGTGCGATTCGGAACAAGTATGAGCTTCAAGGTAAAAATATTGCTTTGTTCTTGAATATTTATTGACCACGTGTAGGAAGTCTTAATCCGCAATTCCAAGGTTGGGCTCACCTGAATAGAAAATAGAATGAGGAAATCGCGAGGAACTTTCTTTCTTCCGTAAATGAAATAGACTAGTTCCATACATCGTAAACATTTTTTTTCAATATTATTTTCATAGTGTTTTAGACTTTTAGTACCCCAATTGCAATATGTTAAATCATTAGTAAGTTCGCTGTGAGTTGTCAGCTTACGCACCAATGAACCCTCAATCTCAAGGGAACATTCTGGAGGGAACAAGATTGTGTGTACTAGTCAAATTTAATATAACTAATGTAACTAATATAGAAATCAATCACTTTTTATATGCACTAAATATTTTTTTTAAATTGATATGTACATAGACAGCCGACAGGCATATTAATAAGGCATTTTTTTTTTACTTTTTGCATTGAAATGACAATGAAATAATTAAAAATATTTTTGACTCAAAAAACTTTCTCGAAAGACGATTCACGATTCCGATATTTTTTTTATCAAATACATGGACGTATAAAAAAAGGCGGACGGAGTCCCACCATACACAAAACTGTGTCGTTCAGAGTCGGCCAGCTGGCTGTATGTACACGGTCCGCACGCACACATTCTTGCGCTAGTCCATACCATTTGACAGGCGTCAGAACGTGTGCGTGGCCGACTCAGAAGAAAAGTGAAGACACAGTTTTGTATATGACAAGACTCCATCCGCCTTTTTTTCTACGTTCATGATCAAATAAACTAAAATAAAACTAATTTGAAAGCCGTTAAGTCATTGCAAATATTCTAAAAAATAAATGTCATACATTTTTTCTGTAGTTTCAAAATAAATCAATATGTAACTAATACCAAAGAGGATATAAACTACTTGTCTCTGGTAATACCTTTTTGCAGTGCCATAAGCCGTGTTCACATAAACCACTTAAAGTTAGCCATATTGACATTTGTACAAACTACGTGCGTCATAACTTTTTATATCATTTTATATCGAGGCAATAATATCACCTCACTCCAATTCAGTTTTATGGAGGTCACAGTTTTTGTTCACAATTAAAATTTTAATAGCATAAAAGACAGAATCCATCCCGACCATATTGAAACAATAAAAGAGCTGGCTGAAATTTATTGGATTTACTATCCCTTGGTTTAAAAACTATGTATTAGTTTATCGTCCAGTGTACGCTGAGCTCCGATGAGTTTTGTGTCGTAGGACCGGTAGTACGGGACCTGCGGTTTACAGGGTTCAAGCTACGCCGGTCTGTCGTGTGCCATTGAAATGTAGCCAAAATGTCGGCGAGTTGGCCAAAAGAAATAAACTCGAAGGAATATTTACTGTAGTGATATAAAATGATCGGATCATGTGCGATACAATCTATGTAGTAGGTTTGCATCTTTAAAATATTATGTACCATCGATAAAATTCGCAGATGGCGGACGTATTTGGTCACGTAACGTCAAACCCAGCCGATGACATTAAGTTGACATAAACTGACCAAATGACGTAGACCCGTCAACTGCCTATGAATCAATTTCCTCGATGGTACACAACCTTAGGGTCAGCCACATTGCAATGTGACTAGGCGATACGATGTATTTTTAAGATAAGTCATTCAAAATTGGAATAGGCAGGTTGAAACCGCGGGCAGCAAGCCTGCGGCAATGTATTTTAAATTTCTGATGAGTGATGAGTCTGCTGACACACCATGCCGAAATCACGTCGCGTTATATTGTATGCGTAGCGCATTGCTGACGGGATCATGCCGAACTTCGGCCGTATATTTTCCACCTAGTATATGTAATTACTACACTTAGTGTCATTTCTAGTGTAATAAAGTTTCGTTTCAAAATGCATCGCCTCTTCACGTTGCAATGTAAATTAAGTCAAACCGAGACGCGATGCGACGATATGTCTTGAAGATGGCAATTTCGTTACGCCTTAAAATGTAATTTCTTTGCTTCAGACTTTTTTTTAATGTATGTACTTACATCATCTATTGTTTTACCAAGTTTCGTACTTTCTTCTGCTTATAGATGTATGATAAACTCTATGATAAACTCCTGTTAAAAATATCAGAAGCCGGACATAAATTAATTTATAAGTTGACATAATCGTCACGAGCTTAAAATCAATGTGCCTTTATGCGGTAATTATTGTGGTCACATAATTTAGCCATTGCTTCCACATAACAATGTTATTATCATCTAAATAACCACAATCTACATAAGCTCATAACTAATAATATACACTTACATTAATCACCTATTGATTAACCATTAGCATGTTCATCTGTTCGTCACCAGTCTTCACTTCCGCGTCGTAAACCGATCGGAATTGTACTGGAAATAATTCAAATCTAACTGAAGTAAACAGTGGTTCCGAGTTCCCACTGAAGTTAGTGGTGGTTCCCATCAAAGTTACAAAAGTGTAGAAGTGGTTATCGTTGAAGTTATAGCTGTGGTTCCCATTGCAGTTAGAAGTGGTTCTCATTGAAGTTAAAGCTGGTTCCTAGTTCCTCCACAAGCTAAAGATTGGTTTATTGAAGTTAGAGGGGTTGGTTAATTCATGAAGTTCAATATGGTTCCTAATTACCACTGAAGCAAGCAGTAGTTCCCACATAAGTGAGCAATGGTTCATAATTACTACTGAACCTAGCGTTGGTTCTCATTAAAGTTATTTAGTAACTAAACTTAATTATCGTTATCGATAATGATAAATCACTAAGATTTATGATTAGCGATAACATATAACGGGTTTCCATTATTCCGATTCAGTAAATCGAATCAAATGCTGATAAATAATGTAAACGGGCACATAATATTTTACTATCCAGCTCTGGATTGGAATAGTGTAAATGCACCATTAATTCTAATAAAATCCCTAAGGTGTAGAAAATTTTGTAGTAGGTAATTTATAGTCAGTATTAATAACTACGTACCATTCATTACAAATTGACTTTGATGCTTCAATTATTAAGCCTTTATTGACGTGAGGGCGGAGTAATTGACAGTTATGTAGATATTTTTACGTAAAATATTAATTACTAACATTTTAACTTTGTGACTTTTTGTAAAGCGTTGGTTTTTAAAACCCAGGTTATGGCTAGGTGACAGAGCGGTTTGGCCGCTACACAACAAAATCACAAGCAATTATTGTAATTTATACGTAAATAGCGGTGTGCCGTGTGACCCGCTGTTATTAATGAATCGTTTCATACGATTACTTGAATCTCATTATCTAGACCAGAGGTTCCCAAGCTCCTTTGTTTCGTTTTCGTTTTCCAAAAGTACTTCCCTAAATCCCTACTAACCAAATTAATTTACATGGACCCCTGCCTACAATTGTGGACCCCCATTTTTTGTCAGGGCCAACGTAGACCCCTCGTCTGGTCTCGCGTGGACCCTTGGGGATCCACTTTGGGAATTACTGGTGTAGACTGTAGAGTGTAGAGTGTAGCGGCCAAACCGCTCTGTCACGCGGATGCATATAAATCGAGTCTGAAGAACATTAGTACTTTTGAATCAAACTGCTGATATTATTTTCAAGTAATTATGAAAGTTGCTTATATTGTGTGGTAAATTAGTTGCAGCTTCTATATATTATATATACTTAGTAAAAGTTGCTTTAAATAATATTCAGGTCTATATTCACCCTACAAAGAAAGACTCAAAGAATATCTACAGCCAAACATACAACAATCAACGTCATCCTTTTTAGAAGTCCGTTAAAAAGGAAATAGTACATTACACACCTAAGGCAGAAAAATAAGAAATGTCTCAGATCACATATTATGTAAACAAACATGTGATCTGAGGCTTTCTTATTTACTGCCCATGGTGCGTATACTATTTTTCTCATCGACGGAGGCGGAAAACGGCAACATCAGTAAGCGCAGCGGGATGAAAGTTGACGTTTCCCGCCCGGAGGTGAGAAAAAATATTCACACTGTATCTATATGACAAGAATAGTGAAATCATCTATTTTGTATTCTGTAAAATATGAAGATGTAACACTATTGTACAGAATTACTAATATTATTTGTCTCCATCGTGTAGATTTATCGCAATTTATATTCTTCATCGCCATTTTCCGCAATTTGGAGGAATGTTATGACACTTTTATAATAGGGCGAGGAAAATTTTCGCATTAGTCGTCATTTGTTATTTCCAAATTTAAATAAAACAATTATTATGGCGCGTGTATTTTGTAAAAACTCGTTAAAAGGTTGAAAAAACTTTAAAAATAACCTGAAAAATACAAATAATTAAAATTTTTCAAATTACTTTTAGCTTTGCACTCATAACTTTTGTAATGATACCTACTGCTGGAGTGTTTTAGAGCAATATGTAGTGCAATGAACAAAATAAGTACGCAAAAAAGTAGTAATGTGTCAAATTAACTGTAAAGTTTTAAGTTTTAAATTTTTCATACAGCTTTAATTAAACTAAAAAAGACTTGTCGAGAGCAATACAATACATATTAGGATTTCAAAACTAAGTATATTTTAGTAGGTAGAAAACAGGAAACAAACGAAAAATAAAAAATTATAAGTTAAGATATTTTTTGTAATTTTTTAACTGACTTCCAAAAAGGAGGAGCTTCTATTTTCGGGTAAGTATTTTTTTTAGAAAAAAAAGTGGTCAACGTTTCTACAGCAGTAGGGTTGAGGAAACCTCTAAAATGGTCAAGTAAATTTTTTTGGCATTTTTTCAGTTTTCGAACACTATAGAAAGTAGGAAGTGTTAGTGAGGCCCAGAGAGGCGGAGATTTCGATCAGCTCTCGTCCACTGACTCACTGTGTAGAAATGGACCACCGACTGATCATGATGTACGTACTATAATGTTAGCAAATACCGCAAAAATACCGATAGCGCGATGTAGGATAGAACACCGTTGAACGCTATTCAAAAGTATAAAAGGAAGTAGAAGTATTCAAAATTCGCAAAATGACTATTATTATTTATTTACAATTAAATAAGTAATAATAAGAACTGTGAAATAAGTTTTTAGAACTGAATGTCTAAAATATAATTTTTAGCGACATCTATCTTGTGAGGATTGAGTTTTGTAGTTTTTTTTCAACTACCCTCAGTTTTCCAACGATTCTTTCTTTTTATGGAGATACTTATTGTAATGGAGATACTTATTTTGACGTGTGAAATGATTTGAATTTTTCATATTAGAATTTATATCATTGCTAAAATATTTTGATTTATTAATATTTTGTTGTGTAAGTAAAAATCACAGATTACTGCATAGCAACTACCCAAGTACAAAATAATATTACAATGTCCATTTTTCTTAAAATACTTAAGTACTTTTTTATAATAATTTGATGTTAGTTATTTGGTGGTTTAATAGTCATCGGTCGCATTTATTATATACCAATATAAACCTTCTTACTGATTTACTTGTAATCCACAATATGGCCGCAACATACAAATAAGTACGGTCAAACCAAACTTTGAATAGAAGGGTCGTCTTCTTTTCAGCTCGTTAGCTGAATGTAATTTTCAATACATCAATAACCAGGTAGGCAGAGAGCCCTCGTGTTGGGTTCGGGAATCTGGGTCACTCGGCACTTTTAATTCCATAATAATGTTAAGCGCCTGCCAAAAATAAATAGCAATATTCGCCAAATATGATGCTTTGTTACGCTCAGGCGAAGATATTATGCAATGTAATAATTAATTATAAGTAGATGGATAGTAGGTGGTTTAAAAGCCAATTCAAATGTCTTAATAAAGTGAATGTGAGGAGAAAATTATAAACCCATGCGAGTAAATGCGAAGCGTGTCTGTTTGTCTGTCTCATGTGTGTCTGTTAGTTCTTTATGCCCAAACCGCTGTCCCGATTATGCTGGGTATGTAGATTTCTTGTATTTGAGTCCTGGTAAAGGACATACGATACTCTTTATCCCGAAAAAATGTACGGTTTCCGCGCGATAAACGAGTTTTGGCGCAACGGAGTTGCGGGCTTCATCTAGAGCAATATAATTTATTGTTAAATTGGTTCAAATGTTTAAGGAAAGTGTGTGAGGAAGAAAATTATCAATAGCATAATATATATCTCATTGAAGTTTGAACTTTGATATTCAAATTGTTACATAATACATTTAAGGCAAGGTTAAAGGTATTTTGGATTACAATGTTATATTACTTCTAATATGTGTTCATTTTAATCTATAAAAATTATTTCTGTTTCTCTTGATGATGGCAGCGTGTCTGAACGGCTGCACCGATTTTAGTAAAAATTGGCACAGATAAAGAGCTTAGTCTTCGGGACATAGGTTATTTCGTTAGAAAATGAAATTTCTCTGAGGCTTTGTTTTGCACGTTTGGTGTCACGTAGAACAGTTCAAAATGAAGCTAAACTACTATCAACGTAATCTTTTACTTCATAAGGAAATATTTATTAACAGTTAAACTATAACGTGTGAAGTTTCATCCAAATTTCACCCACATTAGGGGGTATTTTCATCAGATAACAGCGTATTTATGTAAACTCCAAGATTAATGGCTTCCATTGTTGAGGTATCACTTGACAGCACCAATATTGGGAAGGGTTCTTAATTACCACAAACAAAATGCGCCTTGGCTCGTCGACTGTAAAGGTGACTTTCCGATCCTCGCGGCAGGCGACCGTGATCGACAAAAATTTAAATAAAATTCCACTTTATGACTTAGGTTTTAGATTTCAATTTGCTATGTGCTGCTAAAAAGCAGCGGCGGCATGAG
The DNA here is from genome assembly GCA_937595015.1 of Polyommatus icarus. Lineage (NCBI taxonomy): Eukaryota > Metazoa > Arthropoda > Insecta > Lepidoptera > Lycaenidae > Polyommatus > Polyommatus icarus. The sequence goes on along the minus strand of OW569341.1, from coordinate 7,379,857 downwards.
TCGCAAGACCAATGTTGGTAGAAAAAAATTTTGTTGGTAGAAAGTGCGAGTCGGACTCGCGCACGAAGGGTTCCGTACCGTTATATATAGAGCAAAAATAAGCCAAAAATTATGTTTTTGTCCATATAAAAAACAGGCTCCCATGAGCCACCCTTAAATTTTTATTTTATTTGAATATTATTATTAATTCTTAAATTACAAATAATATATTTAAGGCCCTTGTGATAATTTCAAGTGCCTACCTGTTGCCATTATTGATATCGAGCAAAAAAGGCTAAAAAAATCATGTTTGTTGAAATATTAGAACCCCCCTTTACTTTTAATTTTATTTTGTTTTTAGTATTTGTTGCTACTCGTATAACCTATAGCGGCACATACACAATCTGTGAAAATTTCAGAAGTCTAGCTATAGCGGTTCTTGAGACACAGCCTGGCGACAGACAGACAGACAGACAGACGGACAAACGGACAGACACGAAGTCTTGGTAAGAGGGTCCCATTTTAACCCTTTGGGTACGGAACCCTAAAAATGAAAACTGGAGCCTTTTTTTGTCGGTCGCAGTCGCTCGACGCGAGGATCAAAAAGTCACCTTAAGGCTCTTCGACTACAAGGCTCTCGAGCTTTGTGGTAGTTTATCGCAGTGAGTAATCAATTTTCTTTATACCTTTAATGGTGGTTAATCTGCAACGTAATACAGGCATCGTTTGGTGCGATAAGTAGGGCCTTACGAGTACTCCCGAAAGTACTCTGATAGTCTGATTCGATTTTGATTCCGTTTCGATCGTGATCCCTGCTAACAAACTCGAATATAAACGGCATCGCAATAAGCAAAGTTAATCTTCACGATTCCGATTATTATTTATAGTCATCGCAAAATCCGATATAAATAGATAGGTCTGAGAATCGGGTACTGGGTACTTTATATATTGATAAGTGCATTTGTTGAATAAATAATAGTAAATTATTACAACCTGAGACTGGCGGCGACCATCGTTTGTGCGACGAGATAGCGATCGACGTTGCCATGGCGACATACTTATTTAGTCACTTCAATAAAATAATATGGGCGAAATACTTTATATTAAGGCAAAGCAACGTTTGCCGGGACAGCTAGTAATGATATAAAATATCTGTTTTTTCCCGGGATCCCAAGGTATACCGCGTAATATCGCCGCGTAATGCTATTGTATTATATTGTTGTCGCGATCACTGGTGCTCTTATAGGGCTTGAAGGAATATGGTCCAAGCCAGGAGGTGCAAAAGCATCAAATTTTGTGCCTAACCTCGTGGTTTCGTTTACATTTAGGGTTGATTCGGACCGCAACGCGAATCGAAGATGCATTTCTATATTGATATGGATTTGACAGATTCGCAAGACGTCTCACGCAATTGAAATCTGTCAAATCCATACAAATTTATGCCGCGTCGCGCCTCGCCTCGTCGCGTGCGCTACGTCGTAGCACTCGTAGCGCGTAGACCGTAGCTGCTACGAAGTCCACGAGACTCGCGGATCTTGAAAATAAAGTATTGAATGTTATTAAGTTAGATGAGTTTTTTATTGTTTTGTATTTCTCTATCCCACTACATTTAATGTAAAAAAAACTAAACCTCTCTATATTGTTCAATCTTCATTGTATAAAGCCAAGTTCTGCTCAATTTACTGTGTAGTTTTAAATCATTAGTTAGTAACTGTACTTATTAGTATATTTTTAACTATAACTATAGTGATTTATTTCACTTTAGATCATTTCTAAATTTCTTTTTTCTATTGTTACAGAGACTTCTCGTAGCACCTTATATGGCGCGGGACGGGTCCCGGGCGCGCGCCTCGCCGCACACACACCACCGCAGGCGCAGATAATACAGGGGCGGATTCAGAGGGGCGACGCCTAGGGGCATAGACTATTGAACTTTGTACTGGTGCTCTGAGCCTTATTTTCCACTTCCGGTATGTGCGTCGTGGTATAGCGCGCGGTGCGGGGAGGTGCGGGGAGGTGCGGGGTGGCGCAGGGCATGCGGCGGCGGCCCCCGAAACAGAAAACTTGTAAGGCGGTCTGACGATACCGTTAAGGTAGGTTTAGTTGCTAAGGATTTGAGTAATAGAGATAAACTACGATAACATGGCGTGCCCCTCCAAATTACTGTTTCAGTGTGTGTATCATTATGAAAGAGTTTGTAACTTAGTAAGATTGAACCAATCAACTACTCGTAATATTTCACTTAATGTCACTTATTACCAAGATATTTTGTTGGTCAACTAATCATAACTAGCCGACTGCGCAAGATAACGCACATCAAACATTTTGAATTTTGGAGGGGCGCGCCATGTTATCGTAGTTTACCTCTACTACATTTGTATAAAAGTTTTTTTTAATTAGGTCAGCTAACAAACGATTTACGCGTATTCTATGTGTGAAGACTAATGATATCCTTGGCGAAGACATGGCCCACGATGGCCCTGCTGCCACGCCATTGCGCGCCACGCCTGAAAATCGTCCGCAATCATACACCTTTACCCCATCTACACAATAGCGATGCGTTTTAGTGGGCCAGCATCAGCATGCGTCGTTGTAAAGAGGCATCTTTAAATATATGGCAAAATAAACGTCCGAGTTGAAAAGATTCGTGTAGTTTCTGAACAAATAATTGTGTAGGCTTCAACGTTCGTGATAAAATATGATAGTATACATGATACACTTTTTAGATAATAGAAAATGATAAAATATGCTAATGAATATAGTATCTATGTTGAATTGAATCTTTTGACGATGCTCGTGAAGAAATTATTAACAGTAAATTGTATCGAACAGCGCGGCTCAAGGACTTGAGCGAGTGACAAAAATCGTATTTAACATAATCGTAAAATTCTAAGTGGAATCGCTATGACAACAACTTAAATGAGTAATAATGATTAATGACTACATTAGACATTGCTCCTAGGGCGCCACAGCTATTTGCCATATTTTTATAAAACCAAACTGAATTTGTTTTATCGCTTGACTAACGAACTATGGTACCGCTGGACCGCTGCATAGGTTTTTTCTTTGCCATTCCGACATTTAACATCTTGTTTCTCTTTCTTTGATGTAACGTTTTCTTTCTATGATGCTATGATACTAGGGGCATCTAGTATAGTTTGTTTATAACAATCGCACACCTGACGTTAGCTGTTCCCGTCCATAACGAGTCTAACGTCGGGCGACGCGCGCACGCTGCCAGCACGCAAATAGCGCGACCCCATTCCCCGCCCTCAATGAAATACCCACCATAAACGAACTAACGAATAATCTTAGATCCGCCACTGACCCCCTCTGCTGGCAATCTACTGGAAATGTCATAAAGTATTTCATAGAATAATGAGGTCATAAAAATCCGTAGCGAAAATAATTTTGAAAAACCTGTAAAATTGATAACACAATTTAAAAAGAAAGAAGAAGAATTTCTGGACATCACTTACTAATTTGTTAATGGTTACAGTTTCGAGTATAATCAGCATAGTACTATAGTTATAAATTATGTACCATCGATGAAATTGATTCATAAATGGACCTACAAATACTTTGATTGGATTTGTCAATTCAATGTAATGATCTGTTGGCTGGGTCTGACATAAAGCTACCAAATTACGTAGGTCCACCATGAACTATCTGCCTATGAATTAACTTCTAATAGAACAATTATAAAAGTTTTCCTATACCGCGGTTTATTTTAAAACAACTATAACGTAGGAGTTGTTGTTTGACATATTGTGTGACGTCACAATTCATTACACTAACCAAACCAAACTGTTCGTTTGTTTGTTTTAAAATTTTTAATTTCTTGCACTGACGTCATTTCTATCTTGTTCTACCACGTTCTTGGTATTCTCCGGATATCGTAGCTTTTATTCGTATATCGTATATTTCGTTAAAACTATTGAATAATTTCGCGCTATTTAATAATTTTATAGGAAACCAGTTGATCAAATAAGGAACAAAATTGGGAAGTATTTCATAATGTTTGAGGCATCAGAATGCAAATCATTGAACCGAACAAATCACAAGAATTTGCTAATGCAACCTTTAATGAAATAGATAAATCCAGCACTGAGCAGGCTGATGAACTGTGTCTTAGAACAGATCGAGGGGATCATGTAATCACAAATAAAAAAATCTAGATAAAAATCGTTCCACCCGTTTGAATGCTACGATGCCCCGGACAGACACACAGACAGACAAACACGTTAAACAAGCACCCCTCTTTTTGGTCAATGGTTAATTAAAATAGTAGATTTGGCTGTACTGTACGTATTTTTAACCGACTCCATAAACAAATATACAAATTTAAATGCCATTACAAAAAATAATGTTTCTTTTTTGTATACGGTCGAATTGAAAAACTTCATTTTTGGAAGTCGGTTAATAACTCAATAATAAGGACGATCAAGCTACTTACTGAAATACGCTGCCAAGCCAAACCCTGACGAAGCCAAACCGTTTTGGCTTGTCAGGATTTGGCTATGCAAACTACGTGTATGACAGCTATTCGACCTACATTCGCTAAGGTCATTTCCTTAATAACGGCTTGTTATTTACTGTTCCCATAACAACTTATTATGTTTGCTTCCGACGTCTTACCTACGTAGTACTTGATTTTGTGTTGCAAGCATCAAAATGTCAATATAATATTATGGTCCGAAAAATGTTTATTAGAATTTTGATCGACTTTAAAAAAATTAAAGCGAAAAATGTTTAAAGAAGAAACTAAATTAATAGTGGTTAAAATATCTTTTTATTTTTTTATTTTATCTAGATTCAATCCCTTAAAATTTTACATACTTTCCTATACTTTTCTTCATAGATTGATGGACTTAAGATTTAGCTTTTTTTTTTAGCTTTTAGACTTAAGAATTAGAATTGATTCCTAGGCCGATGATGGACCTAGGTCAATGGGTCGGGTATGTCAATTCAATGTTTGTCGTGATCTGCCAACTAGGTTTGACATAAGGCGACCAAATTACGTAGGCCCGTCATATGCGTATGAATTAACATTTAACGTCTCTGATAGTACATACATTTCGAAATAATTTGGCGGAGTATTGCTTAAAAATTGTTATTATTTAAGCAATTAAATTAAATATATTACTTAATCCTTCGATCGTGGATTCTTCGAAATCCATTGTTATTCTATTTTGTGTCGCTCACCAGCGACAGCTTCAGCTTATGGGGCTTGATGGCTTAATTCATGCTATAGCTTTTAAAAATAATGCCTGATTCTTTTATTTAGCTTTAACTAAAGCTGGGTAAATATTAAGCAGTAAAGTGAAATATGTATTAAGCTATTCGTTTAACAGCTAAGCTATTATAGCTATTGCAGATTGATCGACAGCTAAGTAGGTCGGAGCTCTCCTCATGCGGCGGTTACGTCATCAAAAATTGCAGTGCTAACACAATAACAACACTGTGCTAGTGTCAATAGGCATTTTAGCTGTAAAGGTTTAGGCCTTTTTGCAGTGCTAAGTGGGGAAGCTTATCATGAACAATAATGTTACGCAAAGGTTGATGCAGGGGGCGCCAATAGTACACACAGTAAATAATCCGACCAAAATCCGACATGTTAAAGCACAAATCAATAGGCGTGATAGTTTTTCCGTAAAGTGTACCACAAAATGTTCAAGTTGTGGGATATACTATGATTACCTCTGTGAATATGAAAATAATAATTATAATGGGCAAGTTTTTGATAAAATGGAGGGGCACATAATATGAATTAAGGATACACCAAAGTTTAAATTAATAGGAATAAGTAACAAAGTTTTTTAACATTCTTATTTAAATCTGTTTGTTTCAAACATCGCCAAAATAATTAAACTAAAACGACAACATATAAAATTAACGACACGGTCTTAATCGTCATAATAAAAAGCACGCATTACGGGCGAAATGTCAGGGTTGCTATTAACAAATAAAATAATTCACAACCCCATAAAGTTAGCATTGACCCACATTTTAAAAAGAGTCGTTAACTTAACTATTTCCAAAACCTTTGAAAAGCGATAGCTAATCTTTTCTAAGATAACTGCCTAGGTTAATTTTATTACCGAAGTAAGGAGGCAAAAATATTTGTGGTTTGTGTATGCGATGTCTATGTCAAATCCCCTGACATTTTTTATTTCGATCTTCTTTAACTACATAATACGATAGTTTCAGTTTCAGTCGGTCCTATAGGCTTAAAATATTGTTCTTCTTTAAAATGGTCTTCCTTGATGAATAGAATAGCTTTAGGCAGGGCCCTGTAAGGGCTTCTGGCGCCTGTGTGCAAAACAAGGATTTTGGCGCCTCTTTAGGCAAATTTTTTGGGTCCTTGGTTTTGGCGCCCCTAGAGGATGGTGCCCGTGTGCATTGCACACATTACACAATATAATATGGTAGCGGGGGCCCTGACCTTAGGAAACATGCAGTATTGTATAATTGGTGTTCTACTAGTGAGACGAGTGTCACTTATTATGATTGAGATGTAATTACATCCCAAGAAGTCATATTATACTCGTACTGACTACTGGAGTATATTTCAAGACGGATCAACAGTATGGCGTCGATTCATGACGTCATGATGGCCAAACTGGGTTATATTTTGGAACCTAGGCCATGTAGAATATAACGTGAAAACGCCATTGATTATAAGTTAAAGTATTATTGGCACTGGTGTCGCCAATCCAAAATTTGTACCATCAGAGAAGTTGGTTCATAGGCAGGCGGACCTGCGTGTAATTTGGTCGCGACAAACCGGTTACAGTTCGACAAGGCTTTATATTATACTAGCGACCCGCCCCGACGTTGCACGGGTATAAAATATATAGCCACTGAAAAAATTATGCCTACCTATAGCCTTCCTCAATAAATGGGCTATCTAACACTGAAAGAATTTTTCAAATCAGACCTGTAGTTCTTGAGATTAGCGTATTCAAGTTAGCCCTTTCAAATAATTTTCCCCGTTTTTCCACATTTTCCTCTATTTCTTCGCTGCTATTAGTCTTAGCGTGATAATATATAGCCTTCCTCGATAAATGGGCTATCTAACACTGAAAGAATCATCAAAATCCGTTGCGTAGTTTTAAAGATTAAAGGGAACAAAGGGACATGAGGGAAAAAAGCGACTTTGTTTTATAATAAGTATAGATGAACGTGGCGAGAAAAGGATACTTCTATCATACAAAAACGTAATTTTTGACAGTTCTCCTTTAACAGCAGCACCCTGACATATTAATTAAAAGCCTTGGAGCACTATTATTAAGATGCAAAAGACCAACAAAGAGTGCGAGAGAGATGAAAATCCTTTATGGAATTATAACAAGATAAAAAGAGAGAGGCAGTCTCATGAAAACTGTAACCACTTTCATTTGACAGGTCGGCCAAAAGTCGGCAATCGTTTTTATGCCCTTTCGGTATTTGCAATTTATTGTTTAAATCCTATGATATAATATTATAAAAAAAAAATATTATAAAAAAGGTAGATATCGCACTAGCGCGTAGAATCAGGGGCAGGCAAATCAACCTAATTAGTGTCTTTACGAATTAGTTGCATGTTGGCAGCGAGCGAGTGACGACGAGTGACGTTTTTGATTAAAAATGCCAAGTGTATTCAGAAAATGCAAAAATTATAATACAAAGGTAAAAAAAGGATGAAAAAGTTCCGTACCACACGAAATTACATAAAAACATCTAGTAATTTACATTATAAGTGATTATTTTTCCGACCCAAATATCGACCAATAGAATTGCACCATTCGACGTCACGTGGTACAACCTACATGGTATTATACTGATAATTTTTTGAAAATTTTATCTGGTTACCACGTGACGTCGAATGGTGCAATTCTATTGGCCGACATTTGGGACGGAAAAATAATCCCCCGAATACCACACGAGCTTCAAAATTATCTGGCATTTCCCTCAAGGTTCCCTGCAAACAAATAAAGTCGTCAATCCTTCATTTGTTTGCAACGAACCTATCGGGAAATACCCGATAATTTTGAAGCTCTTGTGGTATTATAAGTGAATATTTTCCAAAATTTTTGAAAAATTATTTAATGCTTTATTTTGGACTGGAAAAGGATAGAGAATATGGACGACAACTGTAGCGAGATAAGGACAGATAGTCGCGTGCCATAGAATAATCAATTGAAGTATTCAGAAGCGATTACGTAGGCATCAACACGTAGGCATAAAGTAATAATTGCATAATATTGTAAACATGTTTTCGTTTTAATATTTTTTAATTTCAAACATGCGAGCGCCTTTTTAACTTTTCTAGCCTTAGCCAAATACTAATTTTATAAATTAAAAAAATGGATGAGCCGTGTAGTATGCCACGTGCCGCTCGGTTTTCGGGGCCTGTCCATAATATACATAAATCTATACAATAATATTATATAGCCACGCGCCGCGCCGCTTCCGCCCCGCTGACTGCTAGTTTCAAACTCCAGTCAGCCACCCTAAACGTAATTTGAATATTATTTGGATATGAGTGTTTGCTTCTTTTACAATATAATAGAAGTATGCCTTTATAAATAGGTAGCCACAGAAATAAGATATGTAGCCATGTAAATATTACTAGCTAAAAGCTGAGCTTTGTGAGGACTCGCGTCGTTTTTCTGTGGGGTGTTAATCTATAAGGCAGTTTTTTTTATAAATTTAGTAACCAAACATTGAATGACCGATGATAACACATCTACATAATACTAATAATAATAACATCTGTTGAGAAATTCAACTTTTTAGTACTGAGTGATTATAATTTTTATTTTTAACAAGGATCATTATATCAAAATTTGGCAGGAAGTTTTTATTGCACCCTGTGTATAAAATATGAAAATTACTATAATATGTTAAACACAAATCATTAGGCGTAATAGTTTTTTCGTAAAGTGAACAACAAATTAAGTGCTCAAGTTGTTGGATATACTAGGGCTCGCTTCGCTCGCACTGATGATTTGCAGGTTTCCGAGTGAAGAGCTCATCCATACTAATATTATAAATGTGAAAGTGTGTCTGTCTGTCTATCTGTTACCTCTTCATACGTGGGAGATATATGCTTCGGCACGAATGGGCCGGCAAGACAGGCCCAATCCCCGTTTGCTCGTTTGTCCCCTTATTTCATAAAAAAAAATCCCCAACCGCTGAACCGATTTTGCTGAAAATTGGTATGGTAATACTTTGAGTCCCGGGAAAGGAAATAGGATACTTTTCATCCCGGAAAATGTACGGTTCCCGCGCGATAAACGAGTTTGGGCGCAACGGAGTTGCGGGCGTCTTCTAGTAAGCCATAAATAGGTCGACAAAGTACGGGCAGAAAGGGGAGAGCATAACTGGATGCCTACAAAAAGTAGGTGTCCAAAAAAGCGAACGTTTAAAATGTGAAACGTGTCGTTCATGTTTATTCACCGACGAAAAATTGTGGTTTCACAAACTGGTCACTTTGAAAGATATGCCCAAGTTTATGTTTCGCTTCACCCAATGTTTATTTATTTTCCTATTTAGTTTTATATTATTAAAAAAAAGGCATGCAGTAGCAGTACGTTACGAGTCTAGCCCGGACATACATACAGACAAACAGACAAAAATTCTAAAAACTATAAGTATTTTTGGGTTCGATATCGATTGTTGATCACGGTTGTGGGTCCAGGTATTATTTAAAAAAATATTCTATGTACACTTCTTTTGGTTTTATTGTAATAGTTTTATTAAATGTCGCTTCTGTTCAACAATAACAATTTATTCTCTTGATCTTTGTCGCGCATGCGTGCCGATGGGCCTGTCAAGTGCAACTCAAAACCATCTCAAAACATATAGCTATCCTTTTCTACATCATTCGTTACGTATTATCTGTCGCATTCATTGTTGTAACCTAGGTAACCAATATAAATATGACAGAGGTAAGGTCGGAACAAAATCTGAGGACCAATTTGTATGAACATACGCCATCTTTATTAAAACATCATTGTTTAAATCCTTTATTATTTTCGACAAATACTATTACATATAACAATGGTAACTTGTTCTGTGAGTGATTGCAGTGTAAATCATAGGAGTAATCCTGAAAAACTAATGATATTATATAAAAAAACTCAAAGCAGATTTATGTTACTACCGCGCGCGTTGTGAAGCCATTAAATACGGGCCAATTGACCCGTCTTTTGTATAGTCTGTCTCTTTTATGTAAATGTCATTTCGTATCTTTTGTTTCACTTATCTGTCAAATTTGACAATTGAATTTGAAAATTGTTCGGAAGCAATTTAAGCCGGCAAATAGTATGAACGTAACAGATCTGTATTTAGTTGAATATCATTGACATTTCAAAGGTAATTAATCTTCATGTCCTAATTGCTACGATGTATTTATTTTCGCTATATTCTGTCTTTAGTTCTCTATTTCAAATAAAATATTGTTAATCCTCCCCTTTACTTTCATATTTTGCATAACTAAAGGTACTATTGTTCTTAAATCACACAATTTTTGAAGAAAAATTTTTCATCAAAATTGTTACGCTAGGGGCTTGAATCAAATTTATCGATATGCCTATCGGTATTTAACAAGAACATAAAACTAATCTAAAAATGTAATGGGGGTGTAAGGGTATTATGATATGTATTTAATTTAAGAATAAATAATATACTATGTTTGTCGTTTACTTTCAACTTTATATTTGCATTTCTATTAACGTAAGGGCTAATTTGTCAGATAGCTTTTACCTGAATAATAAGTAACTTTAAAATGGGTATGGGTATATTATTTACCCTTTTAAGAACCTCATGTTATAACACATCTGACGATTGAAAAATCACTCCAAACGAAAATGTGTATCTACTTTTCAATCGTCACCTTTTTTCTGTGAAATAAAATATATGATACCTAATTTGAATTACAAAATCTTTCAAAGTTGCATATTATTTATTTCTCATAGAGCCGCAGGTAAAATAACTCGAACGGACAATACTATCGATAGTAAAATATACATCACTAGCACACGCACACATTGACAGATCAAAAATCGTCACGCATTTTCGGGTTGTCCGGTGGTCTATACGACAGTATATATTATAAGTCTATGATATAGGTAGAAATAAACTACGATAACATGGCGCGCCCCTCCAAAATTCAAAACGTTTGAAGTGCGTTGTCTTGCGCGGTCGGCTAGTTATGATTAGATGACCAACAATCTTGGTAATAAGTGAAATATTACGAGTACTGGTTGATTGGTTGAATACTTACTACAAACAAACTCTTTCATAAGGATGTGACTACAGACACTACAGTCTACACACATTGAAACAGTAATTTGGAGGCGCGCGCCATGTTATTCCTATAGGGAATTTTTAAATAGGATATTTCGGAATATCCCCTTGATTTAATCATGATTTCTCCACTCATCTGGCTGTTTGACGTAGTATTGATTTATGGAGCTCGCCTTCTCGCCATCATTCGTTTTACGAGCGCTTCGTACGCACGGAGTTACGCACAACACTTATAACTTTAATGTCGACTTTATTAACGAATTATTTTCAAAGCCACTCGCAAGCTGTACCCCGATTGTGCTATTTCAATCCGACATCGATATAACTTCGATATAGTATCGGTACCGGTACGGTCAAAGGACAAAATGGTAATTTTATGTAATTAGTGTTAAATCCACCCACAAGCATATTTTACTATGTATAATTTTAAGTGTGAAATTGTGTGTTTGTCTGTATGTTACATCTTTACGAAAAAATCGCTGAAAAATCCATCCAATCCAATCCCGGAAAAACGACAACTTTGACACTCTTTAAAAAAATAACTACAAAGAATATTGATCTCGGAGTTCTACTCTAATGTTTATATAGCTATCAACTATAGTATTTTGAAAGAAAAACACGGTGAAACAAAATCGAGGTTTTTATCACACTGTGGAACGTCGAGACGCTTACAACAGTGCTGCTATGTATTCAACGGTAAAGATAAAAATGACCACATTCAAGTATTAGCTTAAGAGTCATTTATATAATATGAATATAATAATCGACTCAGAACTCAGAAGTATTTACGTTACGTTGTCCACCTATACAATTAACGAAGCCTCAAAGAAAAGAATATAAAGGAGATAGAGAATGGGTGCTAAGCTACGAGTAAGTACAGTAAAGTTATAACGTGTCCTGAAAAGAAAAGAAAAAAAACCTTCAAAAAAGAAATGAAATCCCACCAAAACATGAAAATACGTAAAAGGAGCCAAGCAAAATATTGCATAGCTATTCAATAAGTACTTCTGTCGTAAAAAGTTTTCAGATCACATTCAAGCCAAGCCTTCAACTTATTTTGTAATTTAAATCAATATTCAGTAAATGTATCAATAGATTTCTCTATTTTATAATTATTATAGTGGCTTGGCAATAAGCACAATAGAAACAAATATAAAACTGCATATTGGGAGGAGTTCATACTTACACAGACTGCAAGCGTAAAGTGTTTTAATATGTAACGACGTATGTGGCCGATGGTACCCAATAAATCCAATTAGTAGCTGATAATTTCTCTAGTGCTTATTGCCAAGCCACTATAATAATTATAAAATAAAGAAATCTATTGATACATTTACGGAATATTGATTTAAATTACAAAATAAGTTGAAGGCTTGGCTTGAATGTGATCTGAAAACTTTTTACGACAGAAGTACTTATTGAATAGCTATGCAATATTTTGCTTGGCTCCTTTTACATATTTTCATGTTTTGGTGGGATATTATTTACTAGAAGATTTCCTTATAAAAACTAATCAATTTGGCTTGTTTAATTTTTAAACCGTTTTGTTACCCAAATAATGATCATAACAAGATTTAACGAACAATATAAATATGGATCAATATCGTGCGTTGGATTGGATCCAACATTGGTGTTTGGCAAAAATCTAACGTGTGTAGTAGCTATAAGTTCATAGACAACGACAGAAGTTTTATTTTATGAGGTCAAAGGTCAAAGGCATGGGACATAAAATAAGCATAGACAGTAGACTCGGCCGACAACGCGTGAGGAATATCAAAGTTCAAACTACTTATTATTTTGGAGCCTTCGGCTATCATATTTTATAGGATATGTGTCTAGCGATAATAATTTAGGCCACCGCCATAGGAGTTTTTTACTTGTAACAAAACTCATATACTTAATATTAGAAGTATCTTTTCGCCAAAATTCGTTTATCGAGAAGTAATCCTTTGTTCTTTCCTTTCAACTCAAGTATCTCCATACCAAACTTTAGCAAAATCGGTTTAGTGGTTTGCCTGTTGCTGCTTCACGCCCTATTGGGCGTATTATAAGTTATAAGTTAAAACAGACAGACACATTTTCGCATTTAAAATATTAATATGAATTTAATACTTGTTAAAAACAAGTTAACTGTGCAGCCACGGTAATGGGGATTGTCCATTTTTTTTAAATTTTGCTCATTACAAAAACATTTCGAGGAATAAGGCCAGTGATCGTTTTTCTGTATATAAACGAAAAAAATACCCATTAGTTACTTATATTTTTGAACAAATATGTTTAACCTTAGTTTGACCTTCAATGGCGTTAAATTAGCAATAAATTCGACCAACATTACGTTTCGAACTTTTGGTAAGCTTTTCGTATCATCTTTCACATAATGAGAACTTGTATTTGACGATCCAGCCATTATAAATAAGATTCAAAGGAAAAAAAACATTCTGCAGAGGTTAATTGGCCGCCGGTGATGACGTCAGAGCGAAACTTTAAAAATTTATTGAGAAAAAACTAGCCAATGAATTTCAAAATTATTGAATTTATATTCTTAAAATACCCTATTTTAACGAAAAAAAATATAAAAAGTACATGTAATTTTTTTTGGACAATGCCCATTGTGTATTTGCATGTTAAATATTTAATAACAGCCAAACAAAATTCAAAGCTGTTTGCTTTACGTTGGCAGTATTGACGGCAGCCATATTGGATTTGCTGTAGGCGGGAAAACTGACTTAATAGCAATTATGCCAATTAACTTTTAATGTAACTTTAATGAAAGAAACTGTGAATACGAATAAGTAGAGATAATGCGAAATATAAGATTATGCTAAATATAACTTTGGTAAGGTTATGTTTAACAGAAAATGCATGGAGCTTATGTAAAATCTTCATTAAATTAAGTTAAGTAATATTTAAATGTCGCTAACTGCGGCGGTTTGATTAGCTGACTAGTCAACTGCTAAAAGACCTTAACTTATAGTCACGCCGAAATTTAAGGACTTAATTATTAATCAGTAATCATCAGTGTCAATATCAATATAATTCTATAATAAATTAAAGCTTGGTTTGTTAAATTAATAATATGTATTCTGTGGCTTGGTTAAGAAGTTTCCTTATTATTTGTAGAGGTACCTACCATATATTTTACAGATATGGCAAGCGTGCTCGAATTAATGGCCCCACTTCAGTTTCTTGTGGCCATTTTGACATTTCAGTCGACGTAAATTAACTTTTTTGTTTGAAGATTTTTATTACACCCTGAGGCCTTAGGTATAAAATCTTAGTTCTTACTCATTTTTTACGGATTGTAATTTTTAAGTTTTTGTAGTTATTTTGCTTCAACGATAGTCATTCTTATGTGGTGGTCATACGACTACAGTGTAGCCTAGTAAGACCACGTGGTGAAAATATTAGGTTAACTATCGATCGAATCTAACAAACGGTTCGAACTCGCCAGTTTAGATAACATTCTAGTCTATTCTAGCCTGGGAAGTATTGAATTCACGATGAATAGGATCTAGAAGTAAATTCAGTAGCCGACATAATTATGTTGGTTTTTCGAAAATATTTTTTGCGAGAGTTAAACCGCCTGAAAATACAGCCTTTAAAAGCAAATCATCTAAGTGTAGACATTGGATGTCGTCATAAAATTTGCATTAAAACCATCTATTATGTAAGTGTTACAAAAAAATAATGGAATTATAATTTATAACACTTCTGGGCGTTGGACGCTAACACGTGAAGCGTTTTCAGCGCTTCCTTTTCCTCCTAGCCGCTTCGTTGAGCGCCGTAGCCGCTGGAAGTCGCGGGTCCAATCGATGTGCGCGCGCCTGATGTGACGTCATCGGGCAAAACTGGCCCTATAGCCAAGACCTTTTCTTTATCGCTTCTTTATAGAATCGCTGATCAAAATGTATGCAATTGACACAACCGTTCGTTAATATGAGAATTATAATTATAAGATTGATGAGCGTCCGTGGCCTAATGGGTAGACCTTTGGTTCGCACTCCTAAAGGGTGTAGGTTCGATCGTGGGTGGAGGCGTATACCAATGAGACATTTTCTGATCTGAGTACATAATACGGACGCTCGTACGGTGAAGGAAAACATCGTGAGGAAACCCGCACATAGTTGGTCCCAGATGTATTGGCTAGTTCTTTCCTCTGGACTAGGCCGACTATGTTGCGAGAATGCCGTATGTGCTTGGGCAACCATACGGTCATTTAAAAATCTTGTCCCAGGCACTACAGTATTTGAGGAGTGGTTACTTCACTCTGAAAATACTGTATAAGTGCCAACCCACACGACATCGCAACGACAAAATGTCGGCGAGCTGTGGTTACGTGTGAATGGTGTCGCTCCAGCATTTTGTGGTTGCGTTGTGGTACCGACAAAATGACGACGGCCAGTGGTTGCGATGTGGTTGCGACGTGGTTGCGACGTGGTTGCGTCGTGTGCAAGTCGAACTATTGTAGTTCGACTCCGGCTTTTAATATAGCGTCGCGACATTTTAGTAAAATAAAATCGGCCAAGTGCGAGTCAGACTCGCGCACGAAGGGTTCAGTACTGTTATAGAGCGAAAGTAGGGAAAAAATGTGTTTTTTGTATAGAAGCCCCCCTTAATTATTTATTTTAATTATATTATCAACAATGATATTCTACTTATACAGATCTGTTACGTTCATACCTACTATTTTCCGGTTTAAATCTCTTCCGGTTTAAATCTCTTCATTGACAAATTTGACAGATAAGTGAAACAAAAGATATGAAATGCCATTTACATAAAAGAGACAGACTAAATAAAAGACGACCCAATTGGGTCGTATTTGCATTTTGCAGCTTCACAACGCGCGCGGTAGTAACATATCCTCTTTGAGTTTTTTATATAATATATCATTGATTATCAAATATTAAAGTATACGTATAATAGGGGTGTATACTATTTTTGGGAAATATATTAATTTTACAGGTGTACATATTTTGTTTGAGCTAAAAATATATATAAAAAATATATACACTCTTATTTCAATTTAAAAAAACCACTTATTAAATTTCGTTTTAAAATTACCCGCTAAAAGCTAAAGTTCATCATGGCGTCGCTATGACGTCACGGTCCTCCAAACAACAAAAATCTTTATATGAGTTTGACGTCGAAATGTCACTGTCACACACAATGTTTTGGAGATCGTGACGTCACATCCTGTAATGGCTATTTGCGATCACGTGATATTACGGATTAAAAATTAACTTTTTAATAAATAAAATAAAAAATATTATAAAGTTTATGAGTAAAAATATGTCATTTTCGGTAATTCTATAATACAAACTCTCAAAAAAACAATAATTTGTACTATATTTCGTTTACTGTCTACACCCCTATTGAGGATTTTGTGAAAATTTCAAGTGTTTATGTCGCAGTCGACTGGTTAAAAAAGCCATTCAATCAAACAGCCCTTTGCCTGAACAACGCCATTCAGGCACACGGCTATACGTCGTTTAGCCGACTTGTTGATTGCAACGTTCAACACTACAGCTAGACGACGCTTGGCCAACTGCTTCAATGGTAAATTAACTAAGTTGACCATTAGTTTAGTACTATTATTACACAAGCGTAATGATAACTAGTAGATTAATTGTATCCTAACTCATTTTGAACACAATTGCAGTAAATATTTTGGTGATACATTTCATAATCTCGTAATTTCTCCTCGAATATGAGTTTAAATTTTGATTCACTCGTATGTGCCCCCATAATTTCTGTCTCTTTAATAATACTTGTAACGTACATTTACGTAAAATATCTTAATACAACCACTAAACACCGGTTAGGGGACGCCATATTGTAAACAAAACGCACCTAGCGCCGTGGTGGTGAGCGCTGAACTAATTCAATCAAACGGCGGCTTTTGAATCAGCTGTAGTGTTGAACGTTTTGAGCGACTTAAATATTCAATTAAAAAGCTAGACGTGTGATTGAATGGCGTTGTTCAGTCGAAAGGCTAGCTATTTGATTTAACGGCTATTTAAACCATATAGTTTGGACATTGCGAAGGCCTTTGATCGGGTTTGGCATAAAGCGCTGCTATCAAAGCTTCCATCATACGGGCTGCCCGAGAAATTATGTAAGTGGGTCACTGGTTTCTTAGCAGACAGAAGCATAAAGGTCGTAGTTGACGGTGAATGCTCGGAAACTCAGTCTGTTGATGCTGGTGTGCCTCAGGGCTGTGTGCTATCGCCTACTCTATTCTTACTACATATCAATGACATGTTTCAGACCAGCGGCATTCATTGCTATGCGGATAACAGTACAGGTGATGCTGTATATACCGGCTCCCCCAATATTTCTCGGCAAAATGTCACTGAGAGTCGAAACGAACTTGTGTCTAAGGTAAAGAATTCATTGGAGAAGGTCTCTGAATGGGGTAGACGTAACTTGGTCCAATTCAACCCCGCCAAGACACAAGTCTGCGCGTTCATCACTAAAAAGTCACCAATGGTCGTATATCCTCGTTTCGAAGGCACATCTTTAACCATCTCCCCTAGCATTGAGATACTTGGCGTCAACATATCAAGCGAAGTCCAGTTCCGATATCATCTAGAGGGTAAGGCCAAATTAGCCTCAAAGAAGCTTAGAGTTCTTAACAGAGCGAGACAGTACTTCAGTCCGGATCAACGCCTACAACTCTACAAGGCGCAGGTTCGGCCTCATATGGAATATTGTTCTCATCTCTGGGCAGAGGTGCCAAAATACCAACTGCTCCCTCTGGATCGTATGCAACGAAGGGCCGCTCGAATTGTTGATTGCCATAGTGTTACAAACAGCTTGGACCCCTTGGAATTACGCCGAGATGTAGCTACGCTCTGCATCCTCTATCGGTTGTATCACGGGGAGTACTCTGAGGAATTGTTCGGAATCATACCACCTGCAGCTTTTCGCCATCGTCCCACGCGAAAAGCATACCATCCTCATCACCACCCATGAACTATCACCAGCAGTATTTCCGGACCTATACGACCTGCAAACCTTCAAGAAAAGAGCGTATTCCCTCTTAAAAGGCCGGCAACGCACCTGCAGCTTTTCTGATGTTGCAAGTGTCCATGGGCGACGGTAGTTGCTTACCATCAGGTGACCCGTATGCTCGTTTGCCCCCTTATTTAATAATTAAAAAAAACAGTTGGCTGCGACATCTATATATTGCCATTAACATTATGGATTATGAGCCATAAAGACCAAAAAATCGTTTGTTGTTTGGGAACCCCTTAAATATTAACTTTATATTGTTTTTAGTATTTGTTGTTATAGCGGCAACAGATATACACAATCTGTGAAAATTTCAGAAGTCTAGCTATAGCGGTTCTTGAGATACAGCCTGGAGACAGACAGACAGACGGACAGACATCGAAGTCTTAGTAATAGGGTCCCGTTTTTACCCTTTGGGTACTGAACCCTAAAAAAACATAATAATAAGAGCGCGGGTGGCGTGTCGTTGCATCGACGCAACGTTGTGGTTGCGATGTGGTTGCGACGTGGTTGCGACGTGGTTGCGACGTGGTTGCGATGTGGTCGGTATTTTACAAGTGGTCGACAACGACTGCAAGACTGTACGTGTGAATGGTCCAGTTCATTTACAATACGAAATATATGCCCGACCACGTCGTGTGTTTGTCGTGTGGCTGCGGTTGTCGTGTGGTTGTGGTACGTGTGGGTTGGCCCTAAATCATCCACAACGGATGCAAAGGCCTAGTTTTTTTTTTCGTTACTATAACGTTGACGTTCGACTCGTCTAATGTCAATTCCATACATTTTGGTCGGCGATTCTATAAAGAAGCGATAAAGAAAACGTCTCGGCTACAGGCCCAGCTTCGAAAGCATTGGCAAATACAATAACTCATATTCGGTACAATGCCTCGAAATGTCCCAACATATTTGACAAAATGCCCAAAAGAGCTCAGATTAATTTGAATAGAATTCATAAATAACGGCTGAGCATTTCGAACTAGAAACCGAATTGGGGCCATCAAGGCATATAGAGATAAACTACGATAGCATGGCGCGCCCCTCCAAAATTCAAAACGTTTGAAGTGCGTTGTCAAAACGTTGATGTGCGTTGTCTTGCGCGGTCGGCTAGTTATGATTAGTTGACCAACAAATCTTGGTAATAAGTGACATTAAGTGAAATATTACAAGTACTGGTTGATTGGTTGAATACATACTACATACAAACTCTTTCATAAGAATGTGACTACACACATTGAAACAGTAATTTGGATTTTGGAGGGGCGCGCCATGTTATCGTAGTTTACCTCTAACTTAAGTTAAATTGCTACCGTTACTACTAACATAATAATATAACGTAACATAATAGCAGATTAAGAGTTAAGACCCAATTTCACCAACGACTGTTTAAGTTAATTTTTGAATTAGTATCACGTTACTTCTTTCGTTTTTCATATGAATAAAAGAGAAGACATGCCATTTTAATAAGCTGTTAACACTAAGAGACGTTGGTATTGGTGAAATTGGACCTAAAAGTCATAGTATGGATTATACTTAAGTATTAGATATTGCCTAAAATCATATCGCGGGAACTATGCGTTTCGTCGCAAAGAAATTGTCCTAATATCCTTTTCCGGAATTCGGAATTTTTTCATTAGATGTCAGTTTTCGTCACCAATTTAACAATTTAAAAGCGTTTATAGACAGACACTTTTTGCGTTTATACACTAGAATATATAATGGTTGTACCATTTGAGAAATATATTCATGGGCAAATTAAAGCCCTATGTTATTTGGTGGGGTTACGTCAAGTCAATGCTAGTATCAATCGGCTGGTCTTGACATAATCCGAATAAACTACCATTCGCCTGATTCACATAATAGGCCAGTCATTAAAGCCAAAACCCGAAAGAAATTAGTAACTTGATAAAATTTTAGGGGGTTGTTAAAGAAGGTAAAATAACTTACCGTGTGATTCTGGACAATGTTTCGTATGTTGCAAAACGCTGCAAATTTAATACACGTTAGAAAACGGTAAGAACAACCTAATTCTAAATTTGCAGCGTGTTACTATTTTTTACCCCTGTTATTAACAAATTTTATTATTTTTTAATAATAAACAATGTTCCGTGTATTGCAAAACGCTGCAAATTTAATACACGTTACAAAACGGTAAGAACAACCTAAATCCAAATTTGCAGCGTGTTAGTAACACGCTGCAAATTTGGAATTAGGTTAAACGACTGACGTATAACGTATAATATTAGCCTTGTTTGGTGCTGTGTTCCTTGCAAGGCCATTTGGAAAAGCCTTAACAAAACATAAGATTTTTGAATGGCTATTGAAGCTAGGTTAAAAAGAGATTTATAATATGATACCTTATGAAACAGAGCATTACTTGATAGTTTGTTTTCTTAATTTATTTAGTTAATAAACGAATAACAAGCATTTTCCCGTTAGATTGGCCTTACATGGCGCAGGGTCCTTACACGTTACAAAACGGTAATAACAACCTAATTCCAAATTTGCAGCGTGTTACTATTTTTTTACGCAATGTTATTAACAAAAAACCTTTTTCACCCCTTTTCAACCCTTTCCGTACACCCCAGAACGCTGCAAAATCACACGGTAAGTTATTTTACCTTCTTTAACAACCCCCTAAAATTTTATAAAGTTACTAATTTCTTTCGAGTTTTGGCTTTAATGACTGGCCTATAACTTCTGTGATGGTCTATTCAGGCTTTTTACCGAAACTGTTGTTAGAGTATGTACTATCAGAGAAGTTGGTTCCTAGGCAGATGGCAGACCTAAGTAATTTGGTCGCGTTAAGGCTCTCTTTCGAAAAAAGCGTGCAGATGAAACAACTTTTCATCGGCATTAACAGAGAAATTATAATATCTGAAAAAAATAATTAGTAATCTACATGATATGATACGTAATTTGGTTCTGCCATATTTTTTCTATCGGTATCACATAATAAAGAAATAAAAACCAAATCACCTCCAAATCGTTGAATGAAACCACTTTACTCCTTCATTATTTATCAAAAGAATATATAAAAAATATCTACTGCTTTGCAATACATAAGTTAATAATTTGGTTTTTTTACTTTTTTGAAATATGTATTTATATTAAGCCTTAAAAAGTTTTTTCAACAAAAGTGAAAAAAATGGTCTTTCAGCGCTGCTACTTTCACACTGAACTCTCTACAAGGAACACGTACACACCCTAAAGTATTATCACTTATTTTTATTACACCTGTATAGAGTTTAGTAAAAGTAGCTGGTAGCAGCGTTGAAAGCTGTATTATTTTGTAATTTATATAGTCAACAGCCCGATCATCATGAATTTTCCGATACAGAAGTTAAAAAGTACCCTTTCATCGTTATGTGAACTACCCTAAAGTATTATCACTTTTTTAGTTCATTGTGAAAATAACAGCGTTGAAAGATAGTTTTTTTTTTTGTGATTTGTAAAGGCAAGCGCCCCAGCGTCATACATTTTCCCATACAGAACTTAAATAAAAGTTACTCCTTTAGCGCTGCTACTTTCACAGCGTAGTATTATATAGGGTACCCATTCACACCTTAAAGTATTGTCATTTATCACTTAGTTTTGTTACGCCCTTTACCTATTATGTCAACTATTTTTCGGTTCATTTCACAGAAGTGGGCTATGCGGTAAAATTATCATTTTATCAAATAAAAGACGTGCGTCAAAGTAGGAACAATGCGTCAGCTATAATCTCGGATTCCAGATTAGTTATCGCGACATTTTTGTTTGAATTATTTTTACTTTAAAACGCTGCGGCAAAGATAAGATGTAATTTGTTAAGGTTTTTAAAGACGCCGTTTTACGAATCTTTTTGGGAGCTTAATATTTTAAAAATTAGAAGGATTCTCGCCCCACCAGAGCGACAGAGAAGATATTACTCATCTATCTCACTCTAGTTTATAAAAAACTAGATAACGCCCGCACCTCCGTTGCGCCAAAAATCGTTTATCGCGCGGGAACCGTACATGTTTCCAGGATAAAAAGTAGGTATCTCTATGCCAAATTTCAGCTAAATCGGTTCAGCGGTTTGGGCGTGAATAGGTAACAGACAGACAGACAGACACACTTTCGCTTTTATAATATTAGTATGGATGATGCGACGTTTTGTTGTCATGATTAAGATGGAATAAAATCGGCCAAGTGCAAGTCGGACTGTTGCCATTATTGATATTGAGCAATAACTAGTAAATAAATCATATTTGTTGTATGGGAGCCCCCCTTAAATATTATTTTTATTTTGTTTTTAGTATTTGTTGTTATAACGGCAACAGATACACACAATCTGTGAAAATTTCAACTCTCTAGCTATTACCGTTCTTGAGTTACAGCCTGGTGACAGACAGACGGACAGACGGACAGACGGACAGACAACGAAGTCTTAGTAATAGGGTCCCGTTTTGACCCTTTGGGCACGGAACCCTAAAAACTAGCTAAGTGCTAGTCGAACTTGCGCACCGAAGATTTCGTAGAAACCTGTACAACAATATATTATGATCCGTTTTCACCTTTTGAGATGCGGAATCCTAAATAGAGGCCAAAATATCTTTACCCCAAAACAAAAGTTAGGTAATTAGTACATTTAATTATAAACGCAACCAAATTGTTAGGTACCATATAATTTGGCTGGTCATCAACTCTATAAAACACTTAAGCAACTACCAAGTATTATGTGGTAACAATCAAAGAAGATGTTTTAATGTTGCGACTATTTTTAAAATGACTATTTTCGCCTAGGAAAGAATTGAATTCGAGCTAGGAAACTGGGTATTGGGAAACTAATTTTAACATATTATCAAGCAATAGATTTTGATCCAAAATTAGTACCATCGAGGAAATTGATTCCTATATGCAATTGATAGACCAACGTTATTTGGTCGAATATGTTGTTAATTGTGATCTGTCGGCCGCGTTTGACGTAACGCAACCAAACTATTTAGATCCCCGATGTGCATAGGAATCAACTTCTCTGATAGTACTTGCAAAATTTACTATTCTCGATGGTAATAAAAGTAACTCTTTCAGCGCTTGACAGTGATCAAACTATTATAAATACGAAAGTGTGTCTGTCTGTCTGTCTGTTACCTCTTCACGACCAAACCGCTGAACCGGTTTTGCTGAAATTTGGCACGGAGATACTTTGAGCCCCGGAAAAGGACATAGGATACTTTTTGTTCCGAAAAATGTACGGTTCCCGTGCGATAAACGAATTTTGGCGCAACAGAGTTGCGGGTAGCATCTAGTCTACAATAATGTATAAACTGGGCAATCCAAAACAATTCTTTTTCTTACTACTTTCCTACTTGCTAAGCATGGCCTGGGCATTTCTATGCGAAAGAATACAACGCTGACGTTTTTTGCGGACAAACTGCAACAGATTTCCATCACTTTATCTACTTTACCGTAAGAATAAACCTCTCTATGGTGGCCATGCTAAGCCTGTTGAGATAAATGCCTTCTATTATCATCTCCATGTTGGTATTTAAAGTTAGTGCAAATGAATGTGGTTTTCGCGGTCAAACTGTGTGCTGGAAAATGAGAAATCCAACGCCGCCGTTTGTATTACCCGAAACGGCCAAATCAAATTACTCATTAAAATAGCTGGAGTGTCAGACATTTTGATATGTAGACAGCCTCCGTGGTCCAGTGGTTAAGAGCGTGGCTTTTGACTCGGAGGTCGTGGGTTCGATTCCCGCGTTGGAAACATGTTATATCAAAGTTTGGTTAGGATAATGCAGGCTGATCACCTGATTGTCTGACAAGTAAGATGATCCATGCGTCGGATGGACATGTAAAAAGTCAGTCCTGCGCCTGATCTCTCGCCAGTCGTGTCGGTCTTCCGTCCCACTGAGTTATGAGAATAAAGGAATAGAGAGTGCTCTTGTGTACTGCGCATACACTTAGGCACTAAAATTACTCCTGCGTAACTGGCCTGGTTTCAGTGAAACCGGCCGGGTGTGGGAGTTATTATTATTATGTAGAAAGGAGCTTGTATTTTAACCAACTAAAAAAGGAGGTAACTTATTATTTCCATCAAGGTGTGGGAATATGCGTGGCGGTCACCAAGGAAGATCTTCCGACCGGTTATGCTCGGTTTTAACAGACTTCCAATAATAGGGTGTAAGAAAACTAAATGATAATACTTTAGGGTGTGTACGGTTCCTCCATGTAGTGTTCGATGTGAAAGTAGCAGCCCTGAAACTTTGACTGAGACAGCCTTGCTGTGCCATATTCGGTATTTTTTTACCGAGCGTTCAAAACTGTAACAGATAGCCGAACAAATAAAGTTCAATTTTAAATAGCACATAAAAGAAATGCATCGCATGACGTCACGTTCCTATACGAACAGACCCTTACTTCAGTTTCCGTAGAGGTGCTACGAGCATGTACCCTCGTAGCTCCTACCCTACGGTGGTGCTACGCCGTAGCAGCCGTCTACGCGTGGGTCGCCAAAAACGGATTTGTATAGAAATTTCCGTTGTTATAGTTTATTTTATCATACGATCTAGACACGCGGTAGAGTGTCAAGCCGAGTTCCAGCATGACAGAATGGCGAGCCGCACCGTGTGTAATATTACACGAACCATTTGCAGCTACTTTTGACCCCCTCATAATTCAGAAACTATTTCACATAAACGTTTCAAATTTAGCTCATATAATGAGACTTGCGAGATAAATACATACTTAAAATTTCATAAGCACAGCTTAAACGGTGGTTGAGATATTAACGTCCGAAAATCTAAATTTTTATGACTGACTGACTGACCTATAGATCAAAATTCTAACCCACTTCCAGATGACCTAGAAAGCTGAAATTTGGAATCCAGCTCGATAATTGTGTGTAACCGTAGGGAAAAATCCGAAAACAAAAAATATGGTCAAGTGCGAGTCGTTCAGAGCGAAAATTGTGTTTTTTGTAAGGGGTCCCCTTAAATATTTATTTCATTTTACTTTTATTATTTGTTACTCGTATGAAAGAAGAAATATAATTAAGGATTTTGTGAACATTTTAAGTACCTTTCGGCTGCCATTATTGATTTAGAGCAAAAAAGGCAAAAAATCACGTGTTATACCGTATTATTCCAATGCCTTATGATGGTAGCTGCATTTTCCCTTCGCCTGGATTTTCTTTGTTTTATTCGTCTGATACTCACGTCTCAACAAGGCTTGTTTCTCCACTTCCTGATAAGTTTCAGATAGGCTATCCACAACTTATCTGATAGATGAAGTATCTGTCCGTGGGAGAGCCATGCTTCTGCATGAATGGGCCGGCTCGACCGGAGAAATACCACGGCCTCACAGAAAACCAGCGTGAAACAGTGCTTGCGCTGTGTTTTGCTGAGTGAGTGAGTTTACCAGAGGCCCAATCCCCTACCCTCCTAGAAATGCCGCAGTTGAAAAGCAATCTGTTACCCCAGGAGGGTACCAACTGCGTTGGAGAATCCCTCTCTGGACGTCCATGCTCAGTTGCTCAGCAAGAGACTTGAGCGCCTCCCCTCGGGAACCCGTGCATTCTGGTCTCTGGCCAAAGCTATTGAAGGAAATTTCTGCAAGCCAACCCTACCATCCCTACACGTAGGAAATGGGTCGTTGGCCCAGGACGCAAAAAACAAAGCCGATCTTCTGGGCAAGCTCTTTGCGTCAAACTCGACCCTGGATGACGGGGGCAGAAACCGCCGACCATACCGCGATGCACGAGCATCATGTCGGATATTCGGTTTCATCAGCGCTCAGTGCGAAAAGCCCTCCGTTCCCTTGAAATCCAAAAGTCGAGTGGGCCTGACGGAATCCCGCCTATTGTGTTAAAAAAGTGTGCTCCAGAGTTGGCTCCGGTCTTGACGCGTCTTTTTCGGCTCTCCTATTCCACTGGCATCGTTCCGGCTTCCTGGAAGACAGCCTTGGTGCACCCGATCCCCAAAAAAGGTGATCGCTCAAATCCTTACCAAGTCTTAAACTAGATTAGATTTTACTTGGCTAGTTTTCATCAGAATTAAAATGTTCAATAACTTTATGAAAAATGACTGACGTAATGAAAACTTGCCAAGTTAGATCTAATCTTGTTTAAGATCTCACATTATTTAAATAACATCAATTGTTATAGACATTCAATAAAGCAAAGAAATAGACTATTATTTGTTTATAATGTTATTTGGTTCCTATACGTACTTATTTCGATTTTCCATGGAACTTGGCACTCATTTAGATCTCCATACTTTTTACGGCGAAGTCCATAGACAAGAAATATAATGTTTGCATGGAACTTGGCTCAGCATTTTTACATTTATGTTTTTGGTGGGATACATTTCTAGCCTAATTCTCCGTGTCATGTAATGTCTCCATATACACAGACAAGCAGACTTGTATTGTATCGCTGTGTAAGTATTTTAATTACAAAACTAGATGACCCGTGCTTCTTATCACTTAACTCATTTTTAGGGTTCCGTACCTCAAAAGGAAAAAAACGGAACCCTTATAGGATCACTTTGTTGTCCGTCTGTCCGTCCGTCTGTCAAGACCCTTTTTCTCAGGAACGCGTGGAGGTATGAAGCTGAAATTTATATCAATTACTCAGGTCTACTGTCCCTTGAAGCTGTGAAAAAATCAAACTTCTAAGCCAACGCAATCAAAAGATACAGCCGTTTATGCCGCAAATTTTCGACACTTGCAAGGGAATCAAAACCTACAGGGTGCTTCCCGTGAACTCAGAATCTTGAAATTTGGTACGAAGCAACGTCTTATAGCATAGATAAAGGAAAAATTACGAAAACCATAAATTTTTAGTTACATCACATAATATATATTTTTTTAATAATTTTAAACTTACTACCCATTTCCTCATACTCGATTGTCGTAATGAACGAACTTTGTAAACCTTGCAGGTTTGTACGGAACCCTCGGTGCGCGAGTCCGACTCGCACTTGGCCGGTTTTTCCTTTCCTGATCCCTTAGCCAAGACCTTTTATTAATCGCTTCTTAATAGAATCGCCGACTAGAGTTCATTTTTATTGGTTAAAAATCTAGCTTCAACCGCAGATTTTGCTGACAATAACTCTTCCTTCACTACATTATAGTATCAACATATTCCTTTATTCCTCTCCAATCCTATAGCTAAAGTAGGTCGTGACGTCACTTCATTATGTCACCCGCTGTCGCCGCCACCCGTTGTCGTACTCCCGATACACGTTTAATTATTACCAAGTATAATTAATAAGCACGTGTAGAAGCGACGTCAATATAGTTAAGCTATATCCACGTGTAAATAAGTGTCGGGAACCGTACATTTCCCTGAAAAAAGTAGCCTTTAGATGTCTGTACACTATATCCGCCCGTAAATAAGCGGGAACCGTACATTTTCCCGGAGAAAGTGGCCTACGTCATTTAGCGTTGTTTAATTTATTTGTTCGCTATATCTGCGCATGAATAATGGAACGGGAACCGCAAATTTCCACGCAAAAAAGTAGCCTATGTGTTTCCCGTGGTCTAGTTTATTCCCTGGACTTCTATGAATATTTTAAGATCAAAATCAGCCCAATCCGTTCAGCCGTTTTCGAGTTTTAACACGACTAACACATTTGAAAATCCATTTTTATATATACAGAAGATATAACTATCCGTCCGAATTTCATAAACTTTAATATCGAACAAACTCTTCAGCTTTACAATAAAAATAGTTCCGCGCGGCTCCGTCCGCGGAATAAAATAGTAATATTATGTACATTTTTCCAAAATTGTGTAGTTCCCATAGCACATAGGCCATGTGCTACAGTGCTAAATTTGATAAAATTCAGTCTAGTTCTTTGGTAAAAGATGTCCAAAATATTTTGTCCCCTTTCTTAAATTTTCACCTCCCAACCCCCTCCTATATTAACCAACAGCCTTCGTCCGTCGGTTCATAAATTACACAATTTGTAAAAACCTCAAAAACTTTGCACATTAAACATTCAAACTGACCTCAATTTTAGCAAAGTTTTAAGTGACATGTAAATTTTTAAACATCCACATATTTTCTTAGATGACTGTTTTCGCAACTTTTTTCTCAGTTTCCTCAACGATTTTATTAAAATTTTCCTTCTTTGTTTAATACAATCTTAAAATAAGAGGAAAAGTTTGCTTGTTTGCAATAGTACCTCGTCTATAGACTGAAACTACTGTAGATATTTTGATAAATTCCTAGATATATTTAGAACTAACGTAGTAGCTATATGTAGTTATCTGTGGTAGAACTCAAAATCCATATAAAATTATAATGCACGGTACCCGTGGAATGCTCTAATTACTATTAGCTAGTACGCTGGTCAGCAGACTATCTCCTCATTCCTCAACCGTGATAAAACTTGACAGAATATTTTAAAGTTCGTTTTAAAAGAGTTTTCCCGTGGTAAGTTTGTCATCAAACTAATCAGACTCCTTCTTGACTGTTAGTAATTTTTTAAAGCTCATTAATAAAAGCGTTTCAACCGAAACCCTTCGCTAGCGCTTGGCCGGTACATCAGTGTATTGTTTAAAAAGCAGCTTACCTTCGCTATGCGTCGTAAATCCCAGCAATGCCATCTAAATCCGTCAACAATGCCAATAGATCCGCGTCTGCTGTTTAGTCTGCGCTGTGTTTGATCGCCTATTTTTATTCCTTTCCTTTTAATTGTTTCACGAAGGTTCGAGAACAATCGAGTATCGTAATCGGACTCGATATCGGACAGAGTTTTTACTGGCCGCATACACTACTGGCTACGAGAGGAGGATTCGGTATTAAAACTAAAATTGATACACGATATACCTTTAAAGGCACTGTATTGTCACAAAATAAACAAAATTATACTTAAGCACCATGTTATTATTATTTTGCGCGGACACAGAGTTTAACAATAGTTCGAGGCGAATTAATTAACAACTAGACAAATACAATAAAAGACAAAGTCGTGCATTTCGTCGTGCACTTGACCGCCCGTGCAGGAAGACATTCAGGAAGACTGATCCCTTATCCCGTCTCTTTTTCGCCACGCAGGGTACTTTTGGCGGGACGGCCGACGGACGAAAAAGCGCGGCAAAAACCATAGACAACTTTTTTTTTTGTATTTTTTAAAATGCGGCAAGGTGCAGCCCAGCGGCGGCGGCGGTACGGTCGCGTCGCTAACACAAACTTTTTCCGTACGCGATTTCCATATTCGAAAATCTGAATGCATGGAATCAGTATCTGAAAATACATTATCTGCCGCACACGTTCGTTTTTCTCCCTATGGAATTAATTCCGCAAACGGTACGTTTCAAGTGCAAGCCGCGGGGCGTTCGCGCGTGAAAAAAACGAACGTTTGCGCTTGTCACTTGTCAATTCCGAATAGAGAAAACTAATTCGTAAACTAGTGTATATGCGGCAAGCCTTAAGAGTATTTATAAATGATTCGACAACTCCTTGACTATTATAGGCGGGGATCACACTAAAGCGACACGACACTAGTACGCGACACGTCTTCATGTTACATCTAGTAAACAAGTGCCATTTTCCTCGAAACCTGATCTCATTCACCGAAAATTATGATTTTGGTCTCATTCGATTCGGGATACCATCTAGAACATCCTATCAAAATTCCAAGAGGGGCTGAAAAAAAATGCAATAGTTATAAACAATTAAGTAAACATAAAAAGAAGGGTTTGGATTTTTTTTAATATTTCGAAAACTATTTAAGATAATCAAAATTTGAAAATAGATCCTTAAAGAAGAGGAAATTTCCTAAAAAAAATCTTAAATCCTGGAACCTTACCAATAATCCTTATAGCTTTAAATGAGCGGCGAAAGTAACGGTAAAAACGCGTAGTTCGAGTTTCGCGTGAATTGCCGCAATCTGCCACACGAACTAAAAAATATATTTTAACTGATTAAATATTAATATAAAGAAATAAAAATTTATATGTGAAAAATCAAAATTATTGAATTTTTCCACCGGATATCTCTTCTAAACCCTTTTAAGATTAACTAAAAGAATAATAAATATTCTAGATTTCTTGTTTAGAAATAATCAGCGTTTTTATGTTAACATTAAAATGGTGACTATTAACAAATGAACAAAAGCATAACATTTAAACAAACTGTGATAATTTATTGTTGTTGACGGATTATTGTTTATTGATATGTCTACTTCGTACCCAATTTTTTTTATTTCTTTATATTAATATTTAATCAGTTAAAATATTTTTTTAGTTCGCGTGGCAGATTGCGGCAATTCACGCGAAACTCGAACTACGCGTTTTTACCGTTACTTTCGCCGCTCATTTAAAGCTATAAGGATTATTGGTAAGGTTCCAGGATCTAAGATTTTTTTTAGGAAATGTCCTCTTCTTTAAGGATCTATTTTCAAATTTTGATTATCTTAAATAGTTTTCGAAATATTAAAAAAAATCCAAACTCTTCTTTTTATGTTTACTTAATTGTTTATAACTATTGCATTTTTTTTCAGCCCCTCTTGGAATTTTGATAGAAGGTTCTAGATGGTATTCCGAATCGAATGAGACCAAAATCATAATTTTCGGTGAATGAGATCAGGTTTCGAGGAAAATGGCACTTGTTAATCAGACTAAGAACTGACGATTGTAAAACGTCCAACTTCCAAGTCAAAGAATAATGGGCACTTTTGTATGGAACCTGGCCGGCATATCCAATAATGTTCTAATGTCTGTTAGCCTATTGCTTATATCCTAAAGTTACTGAAATGACACCGTTTGTGTTATGAATGGACCGGGAATGTACAGTCTGGAACATTGAAAGTTATATTTTTGGCTCCTACTTTTTTTTGTAAAAAAATCAAATCTACAATGGTAAAAAACAATATAATATGCTGTATTTTAGTCAGCTTATCACTTGGATAATTATCCTTAGGGTGATACTACCAAAATAAATACTTTTATTTTTTAATAGTCATTTACTACAGTTACAACTTCCATAGTCTATACAAATTCATCGTCAAAAATGATGTCTTCCAAATATAGTGCCGCGGGAATAAATACATCGTGGCGACCAACGTCTTAACACCATATTATTATTATTGAAATAATATGGGCACACCGCACACACACCGATTGTGCGCCGCGCCGCCCTGTCAAACACGTATAATAATGATGAACTAAAGCATCCCTCCCTTGTTGTTGATGGTCTACGAGTCTATGAGTACGGTCTATGACGTCAGCGAAGACATTTTTTGAGAATAGCGTTCGTGCTGAAGTGGTTTAAGTCCATAGGCAGTCCTATGATGTCAGGTGTGATATCTTTTTTGTCCGGTAGTTTACAGTGTTCTGTCCATAATAAAAATTGAAGCTTATGATATAAGGTTTCATTTCATAGGCAAGTGGTTTTTATTGGATATGCCGGCCAACTTGACGCATCATTCTTTCAAGTCATCGTCAAATTCACGTTTATATAACGCGTCAGTTCTACGTAAAATAAAGTGTCGCGTCGCGTCATTGCCGCGTAGTGACAGACAGACAAACACACTTTCGCATTTATAATAATAGTATGGACTCTCATTTTGCGGTATTTATAGAAAAATTCCTCCGATGGGGTTAGATTAATTTTAATAAAATTTCGTGTGCATGTGTGCATATAGAGTAGGTCTGCGAATCAACCAATAGGTCTTTCCATCAGGCTATTAACAGTACATAACAAAGACGTACTTTTATATATTTTATGTAGAGTAAATTTAGGTAGTAGATATCAGTCTACTCGACTTATAACACGTAGTAAAGATTTATAGCAGGTTGTTAGTACACCTATGTAAACATTACCTACTCACTGTAAGTAAGTATATAAGTCATACATAAAGATTAAATACTACGCTGAATCAAACACTTATACATATTATGACATACTAGCGACCCGCCCTGGCGTCGCACGGGTATAAAATGTATAGCCACTGAAAAAATTATGCCAATAGCCTTTCTCAATAAATGGGCTATCTAAAACTGAAAGAATTTTTCAAATCGGACCTGTAGTTCTTGAGATTAGCGTATTCATGTTAGCCCTTTCAAATAATTTTCCCCGTTTTTTCCACATTTTCCCCTATTTCTTCGCTCCTATTAGTCTTAGCGTGATAAAATATAGCCTATAACCTTCCTCGATAAATGGGCTAACACTGAAAGAATCATCAAAATCCGTTGCGTAGTTTAAAGGTTAAAGGGAACAAAGGGACATGAGGGAAAAAAAGCGACTTTGTTTTATAATAAGTATAGAAGAATCACGTACATTCTTCCGCGTTACGTAATCTAGGAAAATATCTACAAACATATTGTAATAGTGTAAAAATATACTGCAATGAAATCTTGATAAAACGCGTTTTTAATTTCATTATGATAAGCTTTGACGTACAACACTATCTGCATCGCCTCGCTAGTGTAGGGTTGCCTCTCTGGTTTAAATAGAATTCTTTGCCTCTCTGAAATAAAGACCGAAATATTTATAGAACAAAAACGAAATATTATCGAAATATAGAAAAAAATAAGTACATAATATTAAAGTTACTTAGCACAAAAACGCTTATAGTTAATACTGTAATTATTGACCGCTCAAATACGCCTTCTGTTACTGTCATAAAAACGTAGAGCGCAACCACGCAACGAAAATTCTACATAATATAATATGACCGATCCGAGTTTGACAACCAACTGAAAGTACGAAAATTCCACGAAATTTTGGTTTGCTTTTCCACGCAGATTTCATTTCAATTTTCGTGGAACGGTCACTCTTATATACTTGCTAAATATTATTATTCGTATTTCTGCTTCTTACATTGTCCACCAATACCACTACAGCTCGACAAGGCTTTAAATGAACGTGGGTGCCATTGACGGGAGCGCTGCTGATAAAGGAGAACTGTCAAACACAATACGTCAAAAATGACGTTTTTGTATGATAGAAGCGTTTAGCTCCTTATCTCGCCACGTTCATATAAAGCCTGGTCGAACTATGTACAGTACCCGGCGATAAATATTGCACATCGACCTTTGGAAAGTGACAGTCGGCTAATTTCGGTTTTGTAGAGCGTTATCTCTTACGCACGAAATACAAAAAGTCCGTTATATATTAGGAGCTGTTAAAAAAAACTATAATTATTATGGTTTGCTTCTTTTGAAAATTTTATTATTCTTTGTATAAAATAAACCAAGTTTTCTTTAAATTATGGATTTAGGTTCAGGTAAAATAAAATAAAAAGCGTGTTCAAATTATGTTTACGTATATTTTAATTTTTTTGGAAAATTACAGCTGTATAAAATTAAGGGGTGTTAACAACTCTAGATATATATTTTGCCCTGGACGCGACTGCACTCCATTGAATTTGGACAACGACTGACATAATGTCAAATAGGTGTGTGCTACAAAGATAACGCTCTATGAAACCGAAATTAGCCGATTGTCTCTTTCCAAAGGTCGATGTGCAATATTTATTGCCGGGTACTGTATTTCTGTATTTCTTAAACGAGAGGCCATGAGTCCAAGAACCGGCCAATGAAAAATTTAAAAATTCACACTGAATATCAGTGTGAATTTTTAAATTTTATGTGGGCAAGATATATCTTGCGAGGCCCCCTGAAATATATTTTGCGAGGCCCCCTGATAGATGACGCAAGAATACGGATTTTTGGAAAGAAAGAATTTTTTCATGAATAATTGGGTATCAAAACTTGTAAATCCTTTACAAAAAACCTCGTGGCCCAAGGGTCGCGAGGGCCCTTAGACCGCGAGGCCGTGGGCGGTCGCCCACACCGCCCACGCCTTGCGCCGCCTCTGCTGAATATTTTCCTCCTTAATACACAATACTGTGTTTCTTTATCCCTATTTATTAGAAGTTTCTACCTGGCCTGAAAAAATGTGACTACGTCAACACTGTCTGGCCGGTTTAACGTTGTCTTAGATTATTGGCGAATTTTTATAAAGATTTTGACTTTCATTAAATGCTTGTATTTACACGTGTTGTCATATTAATTATTATACATAATATCCCAAGTAAGGAAATCTTTAGCATAACCCTAGATGAAACAACATTCAGATAGTGATGTTGTTTGATCACTAATCGCCAAGGCCTGTCGTTAATAGATTATGCGACAATACAACACCTTCGCCGAAAACGTGCATAGCATACACATCTTTATTCCTATACTACTACGAACCATAGTTGCACTCCAAGAAACATTTGTATAGTGTTCCTTTTCCTTATCGCACTATCTATTTTTCTGTCAGGAATTTTACTTGTATTTGTTTTAAACTTAAAAAAAATAATCACGTTTTAATGTAATTAATTATTAATTATCCTAGTTAAGATTTTTTGCTACCGAATAAAGTCCTTAATATTGGTAATTAAACAAAATATTTATTTTAGGGAACAGTACCCCTAAAAATATTTTTAGAGTAGGTTATTTGATGCTTCATTTATAGTGAAATGTTCTAATGAAGGTTTTTTTTATTTATTTAATGCCTTAGGCCCTAAGGCATTAAATAAATAAAAAAAGGCTTAGGGCAACGACAACAAAACTTGGTTGACTACGGAACCCTAACCAGCAGATTGTTTGATTATATTATTTAAAAGTAAAATTGTCCTTAGTCTTACAAATAGAACAATCTATAATAATATTTTAGGATCATCAAATCAAAGTATGAAATCCTTCCTATCTCTATTAACTACCACTTTTGAGATTTTTTCGCAGTTAAATTGTTGTTCGTCTTATCGAAAAGAAGCTTCTAGTCACAAAAAATTTGCTTGATAATAATAAAAAAAATTGTTCTATTAGCTGGACTGTTAGTTAATTTTACCGCCACGTTCATTTAAAGCAGCCTTTCCCAAAGTGGGCGATAACCCTTGTGGGCGCTGGAGGTCTAAAGGGAGGCGGTTTGGGATCCAGAAAAAAATGGACGCGTTGTGTAACTTGTGTAGAAGCTTGGGTGCTGATTTGTAATGTCATTTCATCCGGGTGCATTTTAAATTGAAACAATGGGGGGCGCTAAATCATAATTTTGCTCTCAAAGTGGGCAGTAGACAAAATAAGTTTGGGAACCCCTGACTTTAATAAAGCCCTGTCGAGCTCTACGCGTCGAGTAACGCGTTGCGGTCTGAATTATTGACACTTTACTTACACGACACTGTCATCCCTCCTGCATGCGCGCAGACCTACGCGCATACCTCCAATGGCGGGAGCGTAGATCTGCGTACCGGATATAGGTCATTATTTTCGCTAATATAAATCTTATCACAAAGTATTACGGTGTTTTATTGCTTGCATTCTGTTCCCAGTAAATAATCTACCATAGACAACATTCAATCCTTCAAATTAAACGGATTTCGGAAGTTTTTTGCGTGCGGTTCGTGCGCCGTTCCGCTAGGAGGTTAAAAAAATCTTCATTACTTTATTGAGGTGACACTTTTTTGCCGATATTATGCCGTGTCTATTATTTATAACGTCTGTGATTGCAACGACGGCTTGCAACTTTTGAATATCGAAATACTTATTATAGTCTTATTGCTAAGTACTCACATACGGTTTTGCTCGATAGTTTTACTCCGAATCGAAGGAAATTACAATATAATATTTGACATATTTAATTCCATCGAGCCGGCTCGAAGCTAGCCTTCGAACTGTCAGTTTTGCCGTCCACGCGGTGGTTATTGAATATATATAAAAATGATAATACCATTATGCATTTTTCCACCACATAGAAAAGCTAATAAGTACCTTCCCGGAGGAAACCCGGCACATACATTTATTCTAGCATTGATCCGTTTCATTAAAAGAAAGTAGGTAAATCGTTCCTAGTCTGACTAATGATTCTGTGAATTTCGTGTTGTCTGTAGATACCTATTGATTACAAGGCGTTATAAATAAATTTTGACTTAGGTACTTAATAGTTCATTGGTTTGGTAGCTATTAGCCAATAAATAGCAAATAAATAGCGTGCCAGCGCCGAAGACTGGAGACAGAACGTGGGCCTTTATTCCGTTGGCAGAATACATGCATTGTATTCTTAATTTGTATAATTAATCTATTCAAATTAGTTTGTTCACATAGCAATTTTATGGAACTTGCTTACAATTATATTCATAAAATATTAGGTTGTAGGTACCATTTAGGCCACTATCTTTCGGAGTCCGCATGCGCTGTACGTTTTACGATAATCGTACTAAATATAAAAGTTGTTACAGCGCTGGTTTGTTCGAGACGTCACATTTCTTTTAAAATCGATTGGCTAATACTAGCGCAGAGTTTGTCATTCACTGACGTCGCGGTTATCTGACGCATGCGCGTCTGGTCATCGTCTATCCCGCTTAAATATAGGTGACGGTTCGTTGAATACTCTCCCATACTGCATGATACACTTTTTAACATAGTCTTATTATGCTAGTCCTGTCCAGGCAGTTCGTAAAGACTCATAAGTACTAAAATATGACTTAACATTATCAGTATTCAGGAAATCTTTTGTTGTCGCGGCCCATATGGGCCGTAGAGCCCCGGGGCTTGAGGGATTATGAACACATTAAACTCTGTTTTTATGAGAAGATGAATGTTACAATAAAATATTATGATTAAAAAATCGGCCAAGTGCGAGTCGGACTCGCGCACGAAGGGACTTCCGTACCGTTACTGAGCGAAAGTTGGCAAAAAATTGTGTTTTTTGTATCGGAGGCCAACTTGAATATTTCATATTTTATTTTTATTTTATTAATAATTATGAAAGTACATACAAATATAATTAATAATATTGTGAGTGTTTTAAGGGCCGGGACATAAATTAAACACGGCACGATGTCGTGGGAATCCACGACGCGCGTCGTAAGAAAACCACGACACGGCGCCGTACGACGTCGCACGACGTCGACGTAGAAACTTACGTAGAAATTCAAGATGAGTTTCTATGACGGCTCGTCGTACGGCGCCGTGTCGTGGTTTTTTACTATGCTCAACGCCGCTACAGAAGTTTTCACCTCAAAAATCATCAAGTATTTTTGAAATTTCTTACGACCAGACTATATTGGTTTTGAGCTTTGGCTCTTGGACTAAGTATTCAAGAAAGACACTTTTGTCTGTCTAAGTAACAACGATCAGCTTATTATTATTCCAAAATCCGGGGTTTGTGCCTGTCGATTCTAATCTTGGGTTTGGTATTCGCCCTGGGTACTGATTACTGAGTACCTAGTAGGTACTCAGTAATCAGTACCCAGGGCTAGGGCAGCAGTAACCTAGTACCTTATAACTTACTAATCTAACGTATACAAACGAAGTTCCTTATCGTGCATTTCACGTTTGCCAAACTAGACAGGCTAGACAGAACGCATAGACTTATAGGTACCTACTGTAGGTTTATGGACAGAACGAACTTTTTTATTAGTACCTGCATGGTAGGGGCAGATGGCGTTGATAGTATTCCTGTGCGTCAACTAGATGGCGTTTTTGAGTTTTTTATTATTTTAAGTTTTAAACTTTTTACGAATTTGTAAGTACAAATTCGTAAAAAGTTTACACGGTAGCTCATATTATGACGATAGGCCTTGGTAAATGTCAGCACTCAGCTATAGAAGAAGACGTTGTTTTTACATGAGCCTGAACTTAGCAGACAGCAGACAAAAAATAATTAGATAGAGATATCTGCGAGCCCACGTAAGATTTTAGAGTTAATTATAGTGATAATAATTGTGTGTAGTCAAATTATCTAAACCTTGTTTTTTTAACCTTGATATCCGACGCCAAAAAAATAAAATAAAACAAAAATACGGATATCTATAAACCTACGAATAATAAAACCAGGAAACGTAACTCCCATACTAATACAGTTTTAAATTTGGTTCCATTCGAACTGTCGGTACACTTTTTTGACAAGTATTTTGGAGCATGTTTTTTGACGGAGTTACTCTTCCTTAGTTTTTTATTATTCGTAGCTATAAACAAAAAAATATCATGTTTAGAATGTTGACAGGGAAATACATGATAATTGTTTTTTTTAAATGATTGTTTACAGAGTTATGAGCCCCAGAATGATCAAAATAAAAAATCAAAAAATATCTTTAAAGAACCTAAAATTGAGCATATTTACAAATATTTATAAATTTTCAACAAAAGGAAATTGCGTGAGAGCTTTTTTTCGTATGCTGTAAAAAAATATTTATTATCATGTTTAGATACCTAATTTGACAACACACAATTATCACTTTAATTAACTTGAAAAACTTACGTGGGCTCGCAGATATCCCTATGATCCAATTATTTTTTTGTCTGCTGTCTGCTAAGTTCATGCTCATTTTTTTACCATGTGAAAGAGTGATGTTATGTTTTTGTGTGATTTTCCTAAATTTATGTTAACTGGGTTTTTAATGTGTAATATTGGTAGGATATAATTAACCATTAGATATTCGTTATCGTACACAAGTGTAGGAAAGTGATGCAAATTGCAATATCCAAAAACGTGCTATTTTGACATTTTTGTGTTCCACTTCCCCCCAAAACTCCATCGAAACTTCGAAAGCATCTACCACTTTAGTGAATCGACCGACTTGACTTCTTGACTTTTATTAAGACTTGACTAGACTTAAGACCTGAGTCCTGACCACGACCTGACAGTATACGAAAACGACGCGATGCTGAAAATTGTAGAGAATATTGTTTTCCCGCACTAATATCATTGACTTAACTTAATAATATACTCGACACTGGCCATGGTCAGCCGTCAGCCGAAGTGCCATTTATTTAATATCGTTTTCGGCATCTGCACTGCCCCGGGGCAGGGTGGGTCGACAGGATTACGTAGGAGGAAACTACGTATTGCACTATGATGATCAGATGATCCACGAAGCACGTGGACTTAGTACTATACATAGTTTATGTTCTTAATTTAAACTTCGCTTATTTCCGTATCCTGTCAGCCCACCCTGCCCCGGGGCAGTGCAGATGCCGAAAACGATAGCTTTGTTCGTTTGCTTTTTCAACTGCGCATGCGCGGCTTTTTTGTGTGTCAGTGTCATCAGTGTGAGTGTCATATTCTAAAATACCCATAAATTTCTGTCAAATTTTAGAAAATCTGACAGGTATTTTAGAACATGACAAGGTATTTTAGAATATGACACTCACACTGACATACAAAAAGCCGCGTACGCGCAGTTGAAAAAGCAAACGAACACGACTCATATTAAAAAGAAAAAAAAGAAGAAGAAGTAGACCAGAAATGACAGCTATGGTCCCGGAAAAAATAATCACTCTGACATTGGCAACTCACTGAGGCTACTATAAAAAAAGAAGAAGATGATGACTTCTAGCTGATATTTCTTATCTATCGCTTTGTGCCCCGCCCCGACTTTGCGCGAGTTTGTATGTATCTCTTTTTTTAGCTTTGTGTTTAAATATTTAAATTAACAAAGCAAAAATGTACTGTATAATTTGCTCATACCGTGTACGCGGTGTCCATACTACACTCTGTTTAATATGTTGTGGTCTATAATATTAATAATAATATAATATTATTGTTATTATTTATTGTTACTGTTTTAGAGAAAATTGAGTTGGGCATTGCAATTTGCAAGCCGCAGTCGACAAGTACGTATCTCTTCTTAGTCTGTGACAAGTACCAAGTTACTTTTCTTTCTTTTTCTTCTTTTTTGGCAACTTGACACAAAGGATGTGTATGTTGTGCCACAGTCAAGGTAAAAAGGTAAGGAATATGGCGGGAAAACCATATTCCTCCTATTATATTTTTCATCATCGTTTTCATGTATCGTCAGGTCTAAAGTCTAGTCAAAGTCTAAGTAAAAGTCAATACAGTCAAGGAGTCAAGTCGGTCGATTCAGTAAAGTGGTAGACGCTTTACTGAAACTTTCGATGGAGTTTTGGAGGGAACAAAAAATAGCACGTTTCTGGATATTACATCACTTTCCTACACTTGTGCATGAACACGAATATCTAATGGTTAATATTCTACCAATATTACACATTAAAAACCCAGCTAACACAATTTTAGGAAAATAATATAAAAACACAACAGCACACTTTAACATTCCCGGCAAAACTTCTCTGATAGTGCATAATAATATTAATTATTATTTTATGACGGACGGACGGACCGACGAATTTCGCGTCTCGCGCTCGTGGCCTCGGAGTCACTCGTTCGAACTTCGATTCGATTCGTGATTCGTGAATCGTCCAGTCAGAAAAGCGGACTCGAGCCGCGCGGTCGCGCGATGTGCAGGTGCTTGTAGTTTTTTTAGTTTGACAGTTGGCGCGATTTTTGTTTCCGTTTTACTGTATTTTATTGTGGAAATCATAGATTTTAGGTTAGTGTAATCTGTGTATTTTCTATTTCTGCGAGTGTGCGACTAGTCAGTAATTGTGAATTATCCACTGCCGGCTGTGAATGAGTGATCGCACGCCCTGTGTACTCTCGTCGTGTTGAGTGCAGAAATTGTGTTTATAATCGCTGGGAAATAATTGTGCATCACATCGGCTCACTGCAGGAACGACCGAGGTACGTGGAGCGTTCGCCGACACAAGGTGTATAAGTTAGTAAAAAAGCTATTTAGAGCGACCGATCTCTCTCGGGGCCTGGAAAACGTGTTCCAAATATAGCGAAGCGGGTTTCGGCGCAGACTGCAGACATGGTTTCTCAGTCGGAATTATATAAAGAGAGGTTTTTGATGAGTTCAGTTGTAGAAAATCACGTTTATCCCTGTTGGCCGGGCGAGACGGTCGAGACAGCTGTGCCTACGTAACGGGTAAAAATAAATACTCGAGTATTATCGGTAGCTAGACTAACCGGCTTCTTGGACAGAGTATTATTAGTGCATATTATAGCGAGTAATCTCTGTGATATAACCTATAAAATGTACTATCAGAAGTACATTGAGGCAGTTAAAATGTCACAGGTCCAATGAAAC
Source organism: Polyommatus icarus (assembly GCA_937595015.1). Classification (NCBI taxonomy): domain Eukaryota; kingdom Metazoa; phylum Arthropoda; class Insecta; order Lepidoptera; family Lycaenidae; genus Polyommatus; species Polyommatus icarus. The sequence goes on along the minus strand of OW569341.1, from coordinate 7,338,656 downwards.
AATTATAATTACCAGAAACATCATTCCTCAGTTTTATAAAGTTTACTGAGCGTAAATAAATATTGCAAAAGAACCACCAATCAGTATAAAGCAACTTCAACTTAATTTGCCGAGACTCAAGATGTGTACCAAATCCCATTACAATTGGTTCAGTGGTTTAAACATGACAATGAACACACACTTTCATATTATTGTAACAAACAATAAAATATAAAATAAAGTTGTTTACTGCACATATTTCATAATGAATTTAAAGTGATTACAAGTATGTTTAAACTAATAATGCACAGTGTAGGGAAGTACTCTGAACATCAAAGGTTATTTAAGTTCAATATTCACAAGTTCTCACATTACTTCAATATAGATTTAATTCGTAAATTTGTGTATTATATTTTGTATTTTTCATTATAATTAATACATAATAAGTTGTTGAAAACTCTGCTCTACTTAATGAGTGTAATGAACTCTTCACCTACAAAAATGTCTGGCCACTGGAGTCTTTTACAAAATTATAGTTCTGTAATACGGTTTTTGCTTTGTTGCTGTTACTTGACTACAGGAAAGTTGCTTGAATAGGAGTATGATAAATATCACTAGTAGTGGTCATTGAACCATACTTGCTTTTTAATATTTGTGTAGTTCATCCAACCCTATAGTTGCAGATTGTTGCGGCCTTTAATTTCATTTAAGCTAATGACTTCTTATGTTTTCGCGAGTATCACTCATGATATTATAAGTTTAAACACTTACGGATTTTGTCGCGGAGCACTTATGTTAATCCCGACGTTTCGGCTGCCTTACAGCTGCCATGGTCACGGGCGGACTTCATATAAGCTGCTCTGCCCTAGTAGACAAGTGGCAAGTGATTGTCGTAAACGCTAACAAAATGTACGCGATTTGACATAAGTCATCGCTTCGCTAGCAAATACTAATGTCAAATCCCATAGATTTTGTGGCATTAGCGTTGGCGTTTACGATAATCGCTTGCCGCTTGTCTAGGGGGGCTGTTGTAACTTCAAAATGATAATTATAACATTATTTACTAGACATTTTCGCACCCAAAACATCCTTCCTCAACCCACATGTGACAAATGGGGTAGGCTTGTAAACCTTAGCCCATTTTTTAAGAGCCTATACTGTCCCACTGCTGGGCAAAGGCCTCCCCCGAAGTTGTCAATTCCCTCGATTCAATGCTGCCATTGCTGCCATTGACATTATTAGGAACTTTTAAAATAGTTCAAATTTCTCAACAGCCATAGGAATTATTTATTGAAACACTTTTCAGAATTAGTTTAAATATAATTATTTACACAACTGTAGATCCCATATTAAATACTGTTTGGCTGTTAACTATTATAATAATAAATAGTGCCAATAAGGTAATTAATGAATGCATAAGTTCTAGGATACCTTTATAATTTACTCAGCTTTAAATAATATACAAATTTATAAGTATTCTCTTTTGTATTATTTTTACTTATTATAATTCTGCTTATATGTTGTATCTGAAAACAAATTATTTAAGTTTTAAAAGTTGTAAAATTTTGTGACCTTAGGAAAAAACATTTCAGGTTTGTAAATGTACTTTCAGAATGAATGTTGTACTTATTTACAAATTGTAGTATCAATTAATAAAAAAAAATACTTATTTTATTAATAAAGTTAATTACTAGAACTAATTGCACTCTTATCATTAATTACAAGGAACTTTAATTTTAATCATACCAACATTTAAATGACTATTTCATTCTGAGTTATTATTTCACTGAGAAGAAGCTTATTTTAACAGAATTAAGGACATATTTCTTTTACAACTTTCAAGTTTTATGTACTACGTATATTATGGTATACTACAAAACATGTTGGACATAATTAATATGTTGGACATACATGTGTTTCCGAAAAATCTACCTACTAAATACTAATAACTAAGACCTAAGTAATATGGGTATTGGCATGGGTCAGCTATTCCCAAATCGCGGAATTCTGTCTGTAGCGGTTATTAACTCGCTTTAACTCCAAAGCGGCCACATGTGGCCGTGAGTTGTAGATTAACATACGAAGAGGTAACCAATACTTTTTCCAGATGAAAATATTAATAGTCTGGGCTGTGTCTTTACAAGAATTTAATTTTATTCTAAGTTAACAGAATGCAGTGCAAATATTTTTCACATAGCTCCTAGACTAGAAAGGTCAATGACCGCTGGTGCCACCTTAAATTGTCCTGACTATAGTAAGAATACATATTTAATTAAGTATATGATTCCATATACTTTTACAATAATCATAGTTTCCAATATGTTTACCTAATAAAGTAAACATATTTTCAATAGTAATTTTCCTTGAATTAATGATTTTTGTCAATCATAGCGAATTTAAAATTATGTATATATCTAAGTTTGCCTGATAATCTTTTTTATTATTATCATTGCATGACATACTCCCCATATTATCTCCGTTTGTTTTAATGTGCCGAATTTTATCTTTAGTTGTTATACTTTTATAATGTGTTTTATATTGTTAATTTAAATGTTTTGTAATCTAATCAATTTAATTTATTTTTCTTAATTGTTAGTACTATTGAAATGGTTTCTGATTTGCCCGGATATTTACTAATTTTAATGATATTGCTTTAATTTTAAATTTACTTTATTTGTCTTTTACATATTATTAAGCCATTTTTTTATAGCATGATGTAATAGCCTGTAAGTAAAAGTGCAATAACTGTGATAAATATTATAATCCTAAAATGTGTATGTACTATTGTAACTTTTGTTAGCTATTCATAGCAATAAATAAATAAAATTTTAATAATATATCTATCATTATAATATTTGGACAATAAAATTATTAGGATTTAGCTAAATGTAGGAATTAGGACATGCCACTCTATGCTTTTTTAATTTTATGCTACATTCAATTTCCTTTTTATCTACATATATAATACTAGCTGTTGCCCATGACATCGTCCGCATTATCATAGTATATCTATATGGACTTTCATTTAAACTTTCAACCCCAATTTCACCCCCTTGGGGGAAGAATTTCCAAAAACGCTTAAATACGTATCCATTCATTTTTAATCAGTAACTCAAAGATAAAGTCTTGTGTTCCTAACTTAAGAAATGACGGACTTTCATTCAGACTTTCAACCCCTATTTCACCCCCTTCGGAGTAAAATTTTCAAAATTCCTTCCTTAGTGGGTGACTACTGAATAAAACAACCCTACTCACCAAATTTCGTGGCTGTAACTTTAACAGTTTTTGCTCAGTGATGATGAATCAGTCAGTCAGTCAGGACATGTAATTTTATAAGTATAGATAATATATTATATTCAAAAATAAAAGATTGCAACTTTAATCCAAAATAATGTGTGCAGTGAATATGTTTATAATTTAAATTGGTAGTTATAGTTATCTGTTATAATATTAGTGAGTAGAGGCTAATGCTGAACTTTGTTTACATTTAGATCAAAATGTACATTAGAATGGATTATGCTGATTATGTACAGGGTAGAGTGTAGACCTATGCTAGACAGCCATTATACTAAAATTATGACAGATGACCTGTAACAACCTAAGTTATAAATTGAACCAGAAACCCCATTCCATGTGTGACCACAAAGCCCCAAACCGGGCCCTTCGTTACACCTGATGGATGACTGCGGCGAAATTCCAGATGTTATTGATGATGCTATCATTAGACTAAGAAATGCGGTAGAAATAATGATGCGGTATGACAGAGAGATAAGAGTGAGGGAGATGGCAGATGGTATAAATACATGAGACGAGCGAGTGACGACACCGGCGCGTGCGTCACCCGGCAACACGAATAGAAAACCGGTGACCCTCGGTGGTGACGTCACGGGAGCGTGACGGCCGGCTAACGTGACATTATTAATGATATCATTATTGCAACACGCGTGAATTGTTGTTGATTGATTGACATGGCGCTGTATTAAATTGCCTATTTGCACCTAATCTATTAAACGCAAGCGCCTTGTAAATAAACGCAAGTGAGTACCGTTTAGTACTATGCTGTTGTACAGCTATGCAGCGGGGATAAAATGGTCGCTTTGAAGAATCATGATATGAATCATAATAAGATTCATTTTTCTAAAATCGCAAAAAACAACTCTGCTTGCAATTCATTTCTGTATTTTTGTAAGTACTGATTTGACATTTGACAGTTTGACAGTTTTGTCAATTCATTTGCTGAATTGATTGAGAGGAATTGCAACATCCGTACGCGCCTCAAATTATTATTATACCTTGTTTCTTCATAAAGCCAACCCATCATAAAGCAGAGTCATATCAACCACTTTGACATTGGCGACTCACTTTTAAAAAATCCATTTTTAAAAAATCGGCCAAGTGCGAGTCGAACTCGCGCACTAAGGGTTCCGTACCATTATAGAGCAAAATTAGGCCAAAAATTGTGTTTTTTTGTATGGGAGCCCCCCTTAAATATTAATTTTATTTTGTTTTTAGTATTTGTTGTTATAGCGGCAACAGATATACACAATCTGTGAAAATTTCAACCATCTAGTTATTACCGTTCTTGAGTTACAGCCTGGAGACAGACAGACAGACAGACTGACGGACAGACATCGAAGTCTCAGTAATAGGGTCCCGTTTTTCCCTTTGGGTACAGAACCCTAAAAAAGAAGAAGAAGAGAGGAATTGCTAAATGTGACCATTTTAGCCCCGCAGAGCAAGCAGAGAAGCATATTGTTATGTACTAGTTTAGTAAACTGCACTAAAAGATAAGCTGCTGCTGCAGGGTAGTAACTTGAGACTGCAACGTATTGTGCTGTTACTAGTATTTGTACGGACAAATTCTGTAAAGCCTTAGATAAGATTAATTCCGGTCAATGTCCCAATGAAACCACAATTTCTTAAGGTATAACAACATTATTTTTGTGTACAACTACTTGGTAACGAAGGTAATTATAATCACATTAGAATAATTAATGAAATGCGTGTTTTTTGTTTACATTACCAACTGATTTTATTTGAACAGATTTCACTTGCAGTTTTGTTAGGCTAACAGTAACGGTACACGAGAAGTTTCGAGGTGTGCATGCGTCTTGGAGAGAGTAAAAGGAAAGTGAGATACTTTTAGACGCAAAACATGACTTCAACTCAACAGAATTTGGATCCTTCTGATACTGGACATTTCTTCACTAAGAAAGCAAGACACACCTTCAACTCTGACGAAAACTAGTGGGCCATCAGAAATTTGACAATTATTACGCGAGATTTTAAATGAAGCCAATCTCCTGCCTACCCAAATTACCCATTTGCTATTGGATTAGTGGTTATACCATCGCCCTCAACGAGTAACACCACAGAAGGTATTTAATGCCTTTCAATGAGAGGGTTCAAGGTGCTTAGTTATTAATAGAATTAACACAAGCTACGGCACCTTAGGCGTTTTATCAAATGACTCAGTTAATCGACGGGTCAGGGATCAGTGAATGACATCATGTCTGCATCATGTTGTCTAGAGATTACAGGGTTACCGTGTCAAGAATTGGGACACCAATTTGTCTCCATAATGTCTTAATTGACAGACTTAACGCTAGCTAACGTACCTACTTCGAAGAAAATATGTACCCAACGCCAAGGCAGGCAAGGTTCTTTCTTGCAATATTTATGAGACTCCTGACTCCCGGAGAAACAAGAGTTCAGTATGTTAGTTGTCCACCGCTGCACCAATTTAGGTAGTAGGTAGAACATATTATACCTAATAGTTTTTATAACGACAAAACATTCCCGAGCAAACGATGTTGCGGGCTATTAATGCTATACCAACAAGTTGTATTCGATTCTAAATGTCATTCAGAACCACTTTGTGGAAAATAAATGGGCATCATGTAATTTCCTTTAAATATAGAGTAGCTTTAGCTGCACGTTTGTCTGAACTTACACATTTAGCGTAGAGTACCTAATTAAAAAGTTTAGGCCTCGCGTAGATTACTTGACCTGAAATCTGAAGAGGGAATGTCCTTCAAACAAGTTACCGCTCCAAGGTTTGTCGGAAGAGAATAGTTTGGCACACACTATACATATTTCTTGGCAGGCCGATCAAGTTCTTAATTGATTAAACGAACGTACACTGCGATTGTTGAATTACATCAATAATAATAAAGTCAAGATCCTAATAAATGATATCGATAAGAGTATGGCCGGATAGCCCATCCTTGTAATAAATTAGAGCGTTTCTGACTCATATTCGGATTTTGCCAATATTAAATCCCAATGATAGTTCACTTTGGGAACCAAGTAACCAACTAAGGGAGAGTCTTAAGATTTCTGGGTCTATTACTGTTGAAGTGGAAACCTTTAAAACAATTCTTAAAGAGACCATGAACAGACATGAGTTCAACAGTCAGATAGTCAGGCTTCCTGAAAACATTGCAGTTTATAGAGAGCAACCTCTCATACTTACTAGAAACCATGACAGATATGCTTTGCATTATTGCTGTGATGGTGGTCACTCAATTGCGAGATTTCGATTCTTCGCTGGCTTCGATCTTGTTTCTTATTTATGGGGGTTTCTAAAATTTGCTTTCCGAGAAACCATTTGAGGCGGATTCACACGATCCATCGGAAATGAGAGGCCGCCCTTAAATCTTTACTTCACGCATCGTAGCATCTCACTATCCTTTCACACAAAAGCCTTACAGCTCGACAAGGCTTTAAATTAACGTGGCGAAAAAAGGAACTAACGCTGCCGTTATACAAGAACGTCATTTTTGACAGTTTTTGACAGTTCTCCTTTACGAGCAGCGCCACGTTCATTTAAAGCCTTGTCGCACTGTACCTTGCACTGTACTGTATATGTTACAGCCAAAGTAATAAATCTGGATATTATATATACTATCTAGCCATTATTTATAATGTCTACTCAATTTAGATAAAGTGATAAATGACACAGAATTAATCACATTAACTAGCAATTTTATATAATATCTTCAAAGACTTGAATAATGTAATAAAACAGGTAGGTAAAGATTATAAAATTATGCAGGATGCAATTAAACCTTCCTGCCAAATTTTGATATATTGATCCTTGATAAAAATAAAAATACATGTATTTTTTCTTTTATAATCGCTCAGTACTAAAATGTTGAGAAATAGCCTCCGAAAGTTATGCTAAAAAACACTACAATTAATGGCCACTACGCGTTGCCCGCATTTGCATGAGCATTCTGCAACGATTTTAAATGGGATAAAATATGTCATTAACAAAAAAATAACACCCAATTTTTTTGGTTAAATGGGTTCTCCTAATGATACATAAGCCCCGGAAAATTTTTGGCAGGAAGGTTTAATTGCAGCCTGTATTTCAATTTGCTTTAAGCATACCTAACTATGTAGCAATATTATACTGTTATATAAAATGTAACAAGTATTATAAAGTTTATTTTAAGAATGGGGATTGTCCATTTTTTTAAATTTTGCTCATTACAAAAACATTTCGAGGAATAAGGTCAGTGATCGTTTTTCTGTATATAAACGAAAAAAATACCCATTAGTTACTTATATTTTTGAACAAATATGTTTAACCTTAGTTTGACCTTCAATGGCGTTAAATTAGCAATAAATTCGACCAACATTACGTTTCGAACTTTTGGTAAGCTTTTCGTATCAGCTTTCACATAATGAGAACTTGTATTTGAGGAACCAGCCATTATAAATAAGATTCAAAGGAAAAAAAACATTCTGCAGAGGTCAATTGGCCGCCGATGATGACGTCAGAGCGAAACTTTAAACATTTATTGAGAAAAAACTAGCCAATGAATTTCAAAATTATTGAATTTATATTCTTAAAATACCCTATTTTAACGAAAAAAAAAACCGGCCAAGTGCGAGTCGGACTCGCGCACCGAGGGTTCCGTACAAACCTGCAAGCTTTACAAAGTTCGTTCATTACGACAATCGAGTATGAGGAAATGGGTAGTAAGTTTAAAATTATTAAAAAAATATATATTATGTGATGTAACTAAAAATTTATGGTTTTCGTAATTTTTCCTTTATCTATGCTATAAGACGTTGCTTCGTACCAAATTTCAAGATTCTGAGTTCACGGGAAGCACCCTGTAGGTTTTGATTCCCTTGCAAGTGTCGAAAATTTGCGGCATAAACGGCTGTATCTTTTGATTGCGTTGGCTTAGAAGTTTGATTTTTTCACAGCTTCAAGGGACAGTAGACCTGAGTAATTGATATAAATTTCAGCTTCATACCTCCACGCGTTCCTGAGAAAAAGGGTCTTGACAGACGGACAGACGGACAACAAAGTGATCCTATAAGGGTTCCGTTTTTTTCCTTTTGAGGTACGGAACCCTAAAAATATAAAAAGTACATGTGATTTTTTTTTGGACAATGCCCATTAAAATAACATTGCCACAGATAATATTAAGCTACATTAATTAATATCGTTTGAAAGTTATTTAACTTTTAATGTATAAAGTAATTATAAAGCTCAGAGCCATAAAAAAAGAAAAAAAATCAACCAATCGCGAGTTGAACTCGTGCACAACGGGTTTTGTACCGTTATAGAATGGATTATGGACCTGGATTGTAAACCTTAATAATTATTATTAATTTTATTATGACTTATTAAAGTATTTAAAATACAACTGAGTATTTTGTGAATATTTCAAGTGCCTACCTGTTGCCATTGTTGATTATGAACCCCTAAAAATATAGAGATCAATACACATAATATTTGGTATCACTATTTAAAAACTAAAATAATAAAATATTTAAAATGAACTGACATTATAATTATGACTGGGTCATAATTATAATTTATTCTTACACTAGCGACGCACGGGTATAAAATATATAGCCACTGAAAAAAATATGCCTATAGCCTTTCTCAATAAATGGGCTATCTAACACTGAAATAATTTTTCAAATCGGACCAGTAGTTCCTGAAATTAGCGTTTTTTCCACATTTTTCTCTATTTCTTCGCTCCTATTAGTCTTAGCGTGATAAAGTATAACCTTCCTCGATAAATGGGATGTCTAACACTGAAAGAATAATCAAAATCCGTGGCGTAATTTTAAAGATTAAAGGGAACAAAGGGACATGAGGGAAAAAAGTGATTTTGTTTTATAAAAAGTATAGAAGTGAGGAGGGGTGATAAGTCGGTTATACCGTATTTTATTACTTTGGCTAACATCGACCATCTATTATGAATAACATCTGGATAAAGTGATTAATTAATCACATTGTCTAGTCAATTTAGATATTTATTATATATAATGACCAGTTGACGACCTCTGTGGCTCAGTGGTAAGCGCGTTGGACGCTCAAGCCGGGGGTCGCGGGTTCGAATCCCGCCGACGGAACAAAAAGTTTTCAATGTTCCTGGGTCTGGATGTGTATTAAATATGTGTATGATATAATAAAAACCTTAAATATATGTATAGTATAAAAGTATTAAATATATTTCCGTTGTCTGGTACCTGTAACACAAGTCCTTTAGGTACTTAGCACGGGGCCAGACTGACGTGGTGTGAAGCGTCCATAGATTATTATTATTATAGTTATTATGTATAATAGCTATTTAATCACTATGACTGTAACATATACATTGTGTTATGCGTAACGCAAAAGAATTGAAGTGAAATGCGTCTGCGGAGAAACTAGGTGAAATTACAATTAAAACGGCATAAACACGTCGATCAGTACTCACCGCCACCGCGGCATTTCACTATTCGATTGCGAAATACTCGTATCCAGAAGACGTTGTTTGCAATCATTTTTTGCGGTGTTATGCAACGGTTCGTGAAACCTCGCTTTTCGATGTAGGCAGACCGTGTTGGTCTGTCGTGCGTAGGCGCAGGGTGAGTCACGCTCAAAAATGTCCGCTAACAATTGGTAATTATCGGGGTCTGTTGTACTGAGTGTTATCTTTTTTATAAAATACCCTGTTTCCTGCTCGTTTTTGCCGCGTTTATCGTTTGTTTGCTCTGTACATTCTTAACTGCCATGTAATGCGTTTCAAATTGTATTGTCTATGTAACATATTTATTATTTTGTAATTTGTGATGTAGTAGTGAAATTTTTTAAACCATACTTCTCCAGAACCAGATTCGAGTATACAAGAGTTAAGACATAAGATGATGATGATTTTGACAATAATTTGTTAACATAAATAATACTAGATTGTGAGAAGAGTAAAATTAATGTTTTATTGTCGCAAGATTGTCCACTTGTATACATTTTCACATATTAATTAAATCTAAGAGTAACAGAGATTCAGAGTTCCCATTGATGTGAAAATTCCAGCAAGGTCCAAGGTTACTGTCAAGTGACATAGACGTAACACGTAAATTAGGTTTTGCGGGATTATTTGCTGTCCTTAATAACTCGTTTTAACTGAAAAAAAAAAACTAATTACATACTTAAATTAAATAAAATGTAACTAGTGCAGTTCCCAGAGCGTAAAAATCGTGCAAACCTCCGATTTTTGCAATAGTGGATGAAAATTGAAAAGAAAAAAAAGAATATGTAGCTGATAACATAAATAATTAAGTTTTCCTATTGAAAAGTTGTGCTTTTGATTTTTAAATTATTCTCTTCCACTCCAAGTAAACTCATAAACTTGTAAAACTATACCTTTCTACTATAATTCTTTTAAAATTAGTAAGTAGGCACTTACCCACCTTTTTTTTTTGGTCGGGAAATGCTATTACGCATCCCCGGCAGCATTGGGGAAAGACCACCGGGGTATGTGGGACTTGCTACGGCCGAAAGGCACTTACCTACCTGCCAATGTAGAGAAAAAGACTGAATGCAAGAGAAATTATTAACCTTAGATAATGTTGATTTGAAATTAAAATGTTTAAGTAAGTACTTATGTAAAACTTTTGCAGTTTAATTTACTATTTTTAAATATAATGAACTAAGCTATACGAACCTTTACGAGTCTTGCTTTGCTTTCATATTTCTTGAGAAAAGAAGACTACACAAATATTTACCTACATTTTGTACATAGATGTATATTGAGTGACAAGTTTACCCGAGGATTTTCATCTAGTATATTATATTCTGTGGTACTGCGTGGATGCGTTGCTTTCGCGAATTATTGAGTTTAGTCCAATAAGTCAGTCACGTGCACGTAAATCCATTAACTGTTAGTAGCATGATTTCTCTATGTAACCAGAAAAAATAAAGGACTTTACTGTGATTTACAAAAAAAATTATGGAAACATCTACCTACTAGGCAAAACATTATGTTTCTAAAAAGAATAAAAAATATTGTTAAATTGGGAGGTTGAGTGTTACGCTTGCGGGTTACGAGTATAACGAGTAATATTCTTTCGGTTGTTTGAGAGCTTGGACCAGAACTCAGGAGTTTTTGTAACAACACAAAAAGCGTTAAATAATCATACCATTAAAATCGGTGTAGTTATAAGCGGGTATTAAATTATCCAAAAACGGCAGTACCTTTTGGTCGTTAACGGTCCTGCGGGCTGCGGGTGACGTAACCAGGCGGCCTCGACCGCTCGTGAAGGCGGTTGGACATAAAAACCCATTGAGATGCCATGCCTCAGGATGTCGCACATCGACGTAGCAGCGAACAAGCTATAGCACGGTCACATTAACTTGACGCATCGCTAGGATGCAAAATGCATTCCAGCGATGCCTCAATTTGATGTGACAGTGTTAATAATATCTTATTACAGCTTGTTAAGAGACACACTCACAAATATCAGGTGGATAATTTTGTTATTTAACATGCCGGCTCCATAATAACGTCATCAATGATCAAACCATGCGTCGAGTTAATTTTACCGTGTTAGAGACATCGCTTTGGTAGTTGAAAATAAAATATCATGGCCCATTTTAAATAGTAGATATATACTATCGGTAGCATATTTTAAAGCCTATCCTCTCTACTAGATAGACGTAGGTAAGGCCTTATTAAATTTATGGATCCGTTACATCCGTAAACGAATAATCAGTAGACGCATTGCTTGAAGATTACTTCTGTTAATATACTTCAACTCTTCCTGTTTCACCTACGATCAGAAGATTAAAAGGATAAAACCAATTAAAAATCACCAAAAATATAGTATGTCAATGCTCAGACGGCAGACCATATAAAACAACTCGACTCGTACTGGCTCACGCGATATTGACATACCTACGTGATACGCGCCACGCATCGTCAATATTGTACCAGGTTTGGCGCAATGCGAAATTTTTGTGTGGATGCGTTGGGGTTTTTGCGCAATCGTGCGTAAATGTTTGCTCGTACCTACGTGCTTTACACCCCTATTAAAAATATACATGGTTTTGCTGACACTTCATCGTGCATACGTTATTCATGACCATATTACGGTTTACTCCTACAGCTGACATGTGGTAATAATTAATAACTCATAATAATTGTTGTCATCAAACTTCCGTTGTGATGACTGTAAAATAATTGAGCGCCGTAGGTATTTCATTTTTTATTGTTCCAAATATAGTTTTAAAAAAGAAAATCTACGTCGATTCTGCAATCAAAATGGCGCATGCCGTATAATGACAATCTTTAGTCATGCTCTGTAAATAAAAGCAATCTATAAAATCGGACAATGCAATGAAACATTTTCCTCCGCAGACAATTTCGGTTGAAATTATTCAAAGACAAATCTCGGGTCGCATTTGAAAGGCGAATTAATTTAACCCACAACAAAATAATCCATCCACGTCAGTGTATGAAAGAAGACAACCTATTTCCCAGACATTGTGGTCTTTTTTGTAGTTCGTACTCAATTTCCTTTCGCTACTAAAGTCGAGAGCTTTTTTTATTTGCAATATAATCTATGAGTCTTTTACATACTGACCTATTTTTTTCTGCTATAACATCGTCCCTCACTGGTCGCCTAATTGCTTGTTTTGTTGTCTTTCAAATTAAGTTGTTTCTCTATAAAAACTGTACTTATTTTTAATATGTAAATAGTTACGTACGTAGTCATAATTTGCTATTAAAGTAAGTACTGAAATTATTGAAATCTTAGCCTGTCTGCACAATGGTGGGACTTTTTTGTACTTTATAGCAATTTACGCGGTTTGTATTTAGATTTTGCTCTTCCCACAACCATCGGATGTGTTTGAGAGTAACAATGGGTGTTTAATTATAAAAGTTATACAATTACATATATTTCGCTTTAGGCATCGTCATACTTGTTATAAAACGTAGATTATATAATTATACTATAGTTATTAAAAAAAACATTATAAAAACGGTTTGCTTGATACTAAACTTGAGTCTTGAAAATAGCAAAAATTGATGATACAGACCTAAATTCTCGCTTACTGAATCTATTTAATCCTTCCTTAGCAGAGTTTTTGTGGTGATTGTTCATGGCGTGTTCTAAATGTAATGCAAATAGTGCTGACAGGAAAGAATATTTCGTTTACAATGTGTTTAACGCCTTCATTGTATTATAGCCGGAGCTGCTAGAGTAACATTACTAATTGCTCAGGCAACGGAACACAATTACGGCTGCCGTACGTGAGGGAAATCTGGAAAATCTCCAACTGTCTGCCCGTAATTTAAAACGATTGGGAATTTCTAGACAGTTTCGATGTTGCCTTAATAGCTTTCCAGGATCGATTCTTAGTCAAGACTAAGAACCTTGTATCCTTGTATTCTTTTGTATTATATTACAAAACACAAAAAATTATATATTATATATTTAATATATAATTTATATACAAATTATATATAATATATAATTTATATACAAAAATTATAATACAAAAATTAGGCATGGTCGAAATGCCTAATTTTCCACCATAATGGTTGTATATTTTTATGCTGGCATAAAAATAAATTCCTTAAAGTCGAGGTGATTCTATTAACTCTTTTCCTTTATATAAAACGTGTAACAAGCGCTTAAGGTGACGCCGCGATAAAGTAGAAAACCGTGTTTGATATGTTTTAGATTGCTTGTTTTCTATGAGAGGCCGGCCTGGCGAAACAAGCAATGGAACAGCAAAAAATGGAAAGGGCGTAGCGACAAAATGGTTTTTGTCGCGTAATTTAAAAACCATAAATTCATTTCATATAAGCTGGCAAATTAAAGTATGCTTAAACCAATCTATGTACAAATTTTTGGAGCTTAAATCACTCTGTGTTGGCAAAATAGGAATCCCTTTTTTTACAGAGGTCTTTTTGATTGATTATTCTGTGTTATAAAAGTTGACCAATTATGTTATGCTATGGGTAATTCAAAGACAAAGACATGATGAATGCTGACGATGAACATTGAACTTTAATTTCTTAGCTTTAGTCATTGCTGAGAAAAATCGATATCGCTACAGCCAAATTATCAAGGCGTCGCCTTAACTGCTCAATTAATCGTAGGTGGTAGCCCTGAACTTAATAAATCTTGCCGCCAGCCCTAAAGTAATTAGGTGCGAGCGTATGGCGAAGTGTGAGAGCTTGCATGCCGACGTATGCACGAAATGCTAATAACTCGTATGGTTTCTAGTGCAATTTCTACATGTGCCTACTTGGGAATAGTTGATTGCTTATTTAAATTATAATGAGTTGGACTTTTATTTGTGCTAAGTAGAGCTTTTAAGTTAATATGCTTCTAACCTCTTACTAATAACAAAATTTAACCAGCGTATAACTATAAACAAGATCTTCTTGTCTTTGTCTGACAAATTAAAAGTCTTATGACAGCCAAGGCACAGGTCCTTTTAAAGCCGTCAATCCACCGCAGCGCACGGAGAGACTACGCACGTGCGTCAAACTTCGCTTTGCAAGAAAATATATGTGACTGTGTCCACTGCAACCCACGGACACGCTACGCACGAATTGTAAGGGTCTACAATAGAACTGCAAACCAAACAGTTCACACGACTGCACGCCGACTGCAACTGAACTGCAATCTGACTGCGCGTTTGGTTGCAGTTCTATTGCAGTCGTATTGCAGTCGTGTCAACTGCATTCAAACTGCACTTGAACTGCAATTTGCAGTTGGATTGCAGTTGAAATGCAGTCCGTCAGTGTAGACCCTAAAACGTGCGCCGCGTGGCCGTGCACAGCGTGCGCCGCACCGCGGTGGAATGGCGGCTTAAACGTGGTTTTTATTAGTAAAAAAGTGATATCTCAAAAAATTGTTTACCACAAAAGATCCTGATTCGTTTACGCTCATTCGATTCGGAAACTACCAGAACTATTGAAGGCTAATAAATCGCATTGTAAACACTATTACCGCGCGAGATCGCGTGTCATACAATTCAATAAACCACATCCAGTTAGTTGGGGGACTCTATAGACGCTATAGATGAGCATGACCTACATCAATACTTGATTTGTGAGTATCGCTTAAGTGTGGACGATCCTTTACTGCTTGTAGAAGGTCTGCTCAGTCTAGACAACTTTGAAAAGATATAGAAAGGAATATAACCGTACTAGATGATGCCCGCAACTTCATTGCGCCAAAATTCGTTTATCGCGCGGGAACCGTACATTTTCGACTCAAAACTATCCTATGTCCTTTCTCGGGACTCAAACAATCTCCATGCAAAATTTTCAGGAAAATCGGTTCGGCGGTTCGAGCGTGAAGAGATGACAGACAGACAGACACACTTTCGCATTTATAATAATATTAATATGGATCTATAAAAAAATTAAATGCATTGTTTTAGACCGAATTAGTCAGAAGACGCAATTTTGAGGGTTCTTGCTCAATTTTTTCTAGGATTTTTTTATGCATTCAAATACTAATTCACGTGACCATGACTGGTTTTAATATGCACTTTAATGTCAGATGTGAGTGTGACAGGGTTTACATAAGAGGATGCAAAGAAACGGCGACCTTTCACATTCTTAACAGAAACCACACAAGTTCGTAATGGCAAGGTTCAAGGGATACACCTAAATATTATGGAAATAAGTGAATAATGCCCTTGTTTTCAGTATGTAGTAGAGTTGTAACATTTTATTGGAATATCATAGTTTTTTACCAGTTAACTATTATTTTCAAAAACATACCTTATTGTCTTTAATTCTCAATTACGTACAATTTTGAAGTCGGTTTTATCTTTTTAAAATACAGTTATTCCAGCTACAGTGCATATGACAAATGTTGTGTTCCAGGAAGTGTTTGGCAGGTGAAATAACTGACCGATGTGCTCCATCACAATAGACATAACTACTTCTGTCTACTCTGGCTCCAGCCCACACACTAGCCGAACAACGACCTCGATTTATTTTAGCCAATACACGCAAAAATATCTGTGTCATGCATCCATCAATATCTAAAATAAAACATCTCTAAATCCTTCGATCGCGGATTCTTGGAAATCTATTGTTATTCTATTGTTGTCGCGATCACCGGTGCTCTTATGGGGCTTGAAGGATTAAAATAAGTGGTATATATTATAATACCTATATGGGATACCATTGAATTGCAACTTTTCGCCATCGTCCCACGCGAGAAACATACCATCCTCATCACCTTGATGAGTGGCAGTCTTCCACAGTGCGTTTTTCGCGTAACTTTCTGCCTCGCACTATAAAACTCTGGAACGAACTGTCACCAGCAGTATTTCCGGACCTATACGACCTGCAAACATTCAAGAAAAGAGCGTATTCTCTCTTAAAAGGCCGGCAACGCACCTGCAGCTCTTCTGATGTTGCGAGTGTCCATGGGCGGCGGTAGTTGCTTACCATCAGGTGACCCGTTTGCTCGTTTGCCCCCTTATTTAAAAAAAAAAAGGAATACCCATTATCATTTCGTAAATTTATTTCTCCGAATAGGCCTGAGAGTTATTGGAGTACCCACTGGTTTTTGGATTGGACCTGAAAAGGATATATGTAATAAAAATTACTGAGCATTATTGGAAGAAGTACTCAAGATGATGTCTCCCACGAAATACTCTAAGGGTGCGTCCACATTTGTATATTTGTGCGATCAGATCTCCGTCGCGTATAATCGAAGCGTGTCAAAATGATACGCGTATCATGATACGCCCCGATCGCTATTAACCGCGTATCTAATACATGCCGTATCAAACACTCGCATGGTCGGCAGAATGATCTAATAAATATTAGATAATAGATGAATCGGAGATCTGATCGCGCAATTGATACAAATGTGGACGCACCCTTAGGTTTCTTAATTAAATTCTAATTAACTAACTTCCTTTCAATCAATCGTTAAAAATCTCTTTGTCTACAACACAACAGTAAAATATGTCGCGCTACCTTACAAAACAGAATTTTATATTTCAGCAAAAAACTTAAGACCAGAGCCCAAAGCCCTGGTTATCCTTGGCCTGAGTGCAAATGTCAGACATGATGAATGGGCGGTGAAGGCCATGAATTTTACAATTTTTCGCCGGAGTGCCAGTGACAGGGCAGGCCTTTGTGCCCGATTCATTACACTCATCCCATATCATGGCGAGTATAAAACCAATATGGTGGCTTTCAATTAATTGTTGGGTTGAGATTAATTTTTCAGAATGGGGGCGTAGAAAAATTCTATTTTGACGATTTTAGGTTGATTTAAATTCCTGAAATCGCAGATTGCCTATCTATTTGGTAGAAAAGCCTTTCATAACTTTTAATAAAAATAATAATGACTATTAGTTTTTCAATGTAACGCAAATTTTGTTTGTTACAGGAATTCCCATTAACTCTTCCAACATGTCCAAAGCATATTGTATTAACTAATTAACTGGGTTGAAAAGCAAAAATTTGTCCATTTTAATTATCATAATTGTGTTCTACGCTAAAGTCCTCTACACATGCACGTTTTTATGGATATAGTACATTAAATTTAAGTCAATCAACTAATTAGGACGCATGACTTCATTAATACATATCGATTCTCGCGGGTATTTTGGGATAGTCTACGTTAATTAGACACGGTTCTAAGTAAACAGGTTTCGATGTTGGCAATTCTGTTCGGGGATCGTTGTAAATTATGTACCGTAGAACTTCTCTACTGGTATATCAATCACTAGCACAATTTGCCACCTAATATACAAACAAATTAATACTGCAGTGGCGATAAAATTATTTTAAGTTTTAACCCAACAAGCCCCGTACGAGCACCGGTGTTCGCGACAACAATAGAATACAATGGCATTTCCGAGAATCCCCGATCGAATGAATACAGACTTTTGGTACGGGGTCGGCAGAAAATTACCACCAACATAGGTACAAAAGTTATGAACGAAGTGTGTAATTAATTCTCAATGAATCAAATTCCACTTATAGCCAAAACGTTGGGGTAATTAGAATTTACAATTGACAAGGGGCTGTTGAACTTCCATGTGCTGAATATTATTTAGAATTGCCACGAGCCAAGTTACGTTTTTGCGAATACTCACTAACCTTGGACGATAATAACTGGTAGAACCGCTCCTACACTTACAACATAACTACAGGTGCAAAAACCAGCAGACAAGCCTTGGTGATTTATTTGGATAAATAATGGAATGCCTAAAAGTATTTAGGTTAGGTTTGGTACCTATGAATATTGAACATTAAAAAAATTTGTTCATTGTAAAATAGTTTTCTTCCAATTTTTTTTACGTACACCTCAATCTCAGTATGATCGATAAGTTGGATCTGGAAAAATTAGCAATTGATTCTTACAAATTCGCAACACTTGATTCAGTTACAACTATATTCCCTTTTTAGCAGTCAGACAAAACACTAATGAACGTCGAAGATCCCTCACCTAAATGATCCTTCACTAATTACCCAAGAATTAATAGCTGAGGGGGCTATCGATTTTAGTTTAGATTGGATATCGTTACAACTATTTACGAAGCTAATTTTTAACATTAACATTTGTTTCAATTTGAACCGGTTTCTGCAGACGAGATCAAAACGATTATAAAATCTTTGAGCTCCAAGGCGGTTGGCTGCGACGATATCAGTCGTCATATGATTATCGCTATTGTTGATAGTCTCTTGCCAGCAATTGAACATATTATTAATTTTTCCCTTGTCTCCTCTACCTATCCCGACCTTTGGCGTAAGGCCTACGTCTGTCCTATACCAAAAGTTCAAAATCCCGCACAACCCTCCCACTTTCGTCCCATCTCAATTCTTCCTTTCCTCTCCAAAGTAATTGAGGCGTGTGTTCACAAACAATTGTCTAGGTTTGTATTCGACAACAATCTTCTCTCTCCACTACAGTCTGGTTTCAAGCCTGGGCATAGTACCACCACTGCCTTGTTAAAAATTATCAGTGACATTAGGAAAGGCATGGAGGAATCAAAAGTCACTGTCCTAGTGTTGATTGATTTCTCAAATGCTTTTAATAATGTGAACCATGATATCCTCTTGTCCATCCTATCCCACCTCAATATCTCGCCTGAAGTAATAAACTGGTTCTCTTCCTACCTTAAGGGGCGCCAGCAACGTGTTCGCATCGACGGGTCCTTCTCCGATTGGGTTCTTCTCGAGGATGGGGTTCCTCAAGGCGGTATACTGTCTCCCCTTTTATTTTCAATATTTATTAATTTGTTAGTGTATGTAATAAGCAGTTTACATCATTTATATGCTGACGACTTTCAGCTCTATAGACAGGTAACAATTGAAAATCTCTCCTCTGCTATCGATGCTGTAAACCGGGATCTTGATGCAATAAACAACTGGTCTGCTAATTTCGGACTGTCAGTAAATGCGGCTAAGTGTCAGGCCATTTTAATAGGAAGTCCGGGAATATTAAGAAGAGTCGACACTAAATCTATTCCGCCTTTACTTTTTGACGGCAGTGTTATACCCTATAGCTCTTCTGTTAAAGATCTCGGATTACACATTGACGCTAACTTAGATTGGCATACACAAATTGCTAGCGTTAGTAATAAAGTCACATATTCCTTGCGAACGTTATACCGACTCAAACATTTCTTACCATCTTATATAAAATTAATGCTAGTTCAGACTCTCATTCTCCCAATAATTGATTACTGTGACGTCTGCTATCTTGATCTTAATGTAGACCTCCTTAACAAACTAGATCGGCTCCTTAATAACTGCATAAGATTCGTTTTTGGCCTCCGCAAGTACGATCACGTCTCCTCCTACCGCTCAAAATTACGCTGGCTCCCAGTCCGCCAACGCCGTTCGCAGCGGGCAGTGTGCACGCTCTACTCCATACTTCACTCTCCCTCCGCTCCCAACTACCTAACTCCTCATTTCAACTATCTATGCAGTAATCATGACAGAAATCTCCGTTCCACCAATGATTTGCGCCTCCAATGTCCTTCCCATAGTTCCTCTCTCGTCCACTCCTCCTTTCATGTTCAATCAATTCTTCTTTGGAATTCGCTTCCAAAGGAAATTAGGATGGCCGAAACTAAACAATTATTTAAACGCAAAGTTCATGAACACTATCTTAAATCGTTGACTTAAATGAGACAACAAAATCTATAATACGTAATTAGTTATTTTACCTATATATGTTGTAATATATGTATATATTTATTTTATATATGTATATATTTATTTTATATATGTATATATTGTATATAATGTGTTTATTTTATTTTACATAATATTATTATGAATATAATTATACCTAATATTGTATTATTCATTTTAAGGTATTTTTAATCCCTTTGTCCTCTTTTGGGTTTGCATCTACCTCACTTTCTCTGAACACCCTAAGGTTTGGCTGGAAGATAATGCCACGAGGCATTAAGCCCGCCTTTGTACGGAAATGTGCAAAAGTTTTAAATAAATAAATAAATAAAATAATTAACAAAACATGACACTGTTATGAAGCCTTTTCTATGGTAATTTCTAGTGCTTTCATATTCACGTTACATATTACACACAATGTATTTTTGGAGTTTGCATTTAAATTGGTTAACTTTGTTGTAATAAACTGTAGAACTTGCAATAATACAAAATTAAACAAATATAATACAAAGTTAATACAAAATTAACTCTAAATCTTCATTATTGTACAGTGCAGAATTCAAATCAGCAAATCTAGAACTGCCTATTGATAGTGATATTTCTTATCTAGAAGGTTGTGGGTCTATACGAGTAAATATAACAAGTTTTCCTGGTAAATAATAATTTGTAGGAGCAAGGTGAGCACTAACTACAAATTTCAAAACAGATTAACCGGCTAAGCTGCGTAGTCTCAGAGCAACCCGCCGTAAGCCTTCGGAAACTTCATTAAGAAATAGCTATTCGGTATTTACTATTTAGCTGCTAACCAAGTTTTATACTCAAATCAATCCTTATAAATTTTATACCGATGAAATTCTTCGTTTATCTAATTCAACCTATCAACTCCTAAACTCCTATTTCCAAGAATTCCGCGATCGAAGGATTAAACAATCTTAACGAAATATTGATTTAGAAAAATCTCAAAAGGTTTTCAAGTTTTTGGGATGCAATTGACACAAAATTATGAATTGAACCATAAACATGGATATTTTGACGTTGACGTCGTATATATTTGAAATCCAATTGTTTCGAATCTACAGTGTTTAGCAAAATCCCAATACGCTTGGTTGGCCATAATTGGCACCTAGCTGACAACCAGTGCGAGGCGGATTTGAAACTGAAATACCCTGTAGTACACCCTATAAGTATATAAATATCTTCAAATAGTAGTCCAGCAAAATATTTTATGCTTTCATAAAATTGTTCTCTAGCTTTGCCATAAAGCTATTCCCATGCATCATTTCCTTCTTTAGAACTTAATCTATCTTGCGAAGGAAAATAAATTAGTACAGTTTCAATTCTACCCCATTACATGCTTAATATCCCAAGGGTACAAATCCTTTGAATCTCATTTTAGATAAATGTTTCTCTATTCGAATGTGATAGTGATTCTTCACGAGAAAAGTCTTCTTCCTTAGAAATCTTTGAGCTCTGTTGGATTATAGAAATTTCATTTTCTAAAACGCAATATCCAAATCCAATTTCGATATATTCGAAATGGTACATATGAATAAATGATGCAGGTTTAAGATGTCATAAGTATTCGTCATTTATATATTTCTTAAAACCGATCTTACTCATAATACTACAGTTCAGTGTCAATTCTCAGGTTAATAAAAACTAGGCGTTTTCAAGTCTATGAAAGTATAGTAAGCTGTTACTAAAAACCTATACAGCACATTTCAAAGACGTAGGTACTACTTGGTACAACTAATATATATTCTGTGGAACTACAACAAACGTATAAAATACTTTAGTATTCAGCTTAAATACTCTAAATTCAGCCTTTGCCTATAGTACTATGTATTTATGTAACATAGTACTACAGGCAAAGGCTAAATTACGTAAGTGCTAGGTCATACATTTTGTATTAAATTGTATCCTGGAGGTTGTACTCGTAATTTTTGCAATGTCTGATGAGTAACAAGATTAAATCACTCATTGAAAGGCCTTCGTTGCAACTAGTAGTATAAGTCGGAGCGGTTACGCACACATCGAAACCCGATAGCTGTAGGAAGTTGCAGTGGAAGAGTGGTCGGGTAACCTTGATGCAGCAGCTGAGCCGCGTCTGCCTGGGACGACGTTCGATTTTCACTTGGAGCATCAGCGCGCCCCTCTCGCCCGGGTGGGCGTGGTCTGCGGGCCGGTCAATAGCACAGTATCGCGCATCTCACTCCCGCGCGCGCCATCTCCTATTCTCATCCCGCTCCCCCGGGGGATGATTGAAACGTCTGATGCCGCAGGCGCCCCGCGCGCCCCCTTGCCAAGGACGTTCAGTGAATCCGTCCCTCTCTGCCGCGATAGCACGTGTCCTCGTTACTATTTCATAATATAATGTGTGTCCCCCTGGTGCCGTGCGAAAATTCACGAGTAATTATGACTCAAGTGCCTGATGAATTGGGTGATCAGTTTGTGGCGTGAAAGGATTTCCTGCCCCTGAGCGATGACGCTGTAGTGGACACTTAGATAACTGCCTAGAATGAAATGGAGATAGAAGGCATTTTAGGGATCGTCATATCTTCGTATTTTCCGTCCTCATTTTATTGCACTCTTTCTGCTCTCGTGTTTCCTTCAGGTATGTAAAGATTTATTGTATTGTAGTGTATTTTCCATCCATTTAGAGCACCTTTTTCGATCCCTTAAAATATAACCTCAAAATCAGTTAAATTGTTACATAATGGTCTCAGTGAACTCATTTGACATTTCGATTTACCCTAAATTCATCTTTAATTATTTAAAATGCTCGATTTTATATCAGAAAGTTAATGAAATTCTAATTTAGTGTAGAAAAGCTCCAAAAATAAAATGTCCAAAAAGTAGTCAATACTTCTAAAATCCTTTTCTTTGCAATAATTTTATTTATAATCTCAATACAACCAAAAAGGCAAAGGAGCATAAGTATTATAAATCTGAAAAATGTGTAACAAAACAGAATAAATAAGGGCGTGTCGTACTCTGAAGTTTGCAACGCAATCATGTTAGCATATTTACTTTGCTGAGCTATTTTTGAAATGACTGCAAAGGAAAATCAATAGAATGCATTCGATGATGACGTTACTATAATAGCAGGCTTTGGATCCGATAAGCCTTTATCTTTCGCCCCACTTGGGAAAAGTTGGAGCAAAAATGTCACTGCAGCATCGTTACATTTCCATAGAGGCCGCCTGGTCGTCGCCGCTCGTCTAGACATATACTAATTATATATATCGAGCCAAGAAAGGCGGGTTCAGGAGACGTGAGTCATCCGAATTCGTCTCAGCATCGATCGCATTTCGTCCATTTGCCAGGAAGGTCAGAGTAATGGAATATCCTCTTAATGCTCGCTATTAGAGGCTTGCGAGGAATTTGATACTGCGTTTACGAGATCTGAATTAATAGTACGTCGTGCGAATAAATATGTAAGTGTGGATGTGACATACATTACTTTAGCAGCTGGAATCCGATAATTGGACTAGCATCATTTGTTGGATAGTAGAATTACTATTTTCAAAGAGCAGTTCTCTTGGCTCCTGGCTATTACCATTCAACATTCAGTCAATAGAGTAAGCTGACTTCGAATTCTAATCGCTTCACAACCTTTCATTTGCATT
Organism: Polyommatus icarus; assembly: GCA_937595015.1. NCBI lineage: Eukaryota > Metazoa > Arthropoda > Insecta > Lepidoptera > Lycaenidae > Polyommatus > Polyommatus icarus. Next base: position 7,314,610 of record OW569341.1, on the reverse strand, counting down.
TGAATCTTCAAAGTTAGGAGTTCCTGGAATTATTTTAAAATTCAAAGCCATTGTGGAGCCTGTCTGAAGGTTTTTGAATTGTGATGTAAGATAACTCGGGGTCAGCGTTAAAAGGGATGAAGCCCTCGTTGTGCGTGACATATTTAAATATCTGAATAAATAGTTGAAACTTTAATAGAATTTGTAGGCTTTTACCCAATTTAATATTTAAAGCAATAACATTTATTTTTTATATTTTTTGAATTAATATTTCTTTTGATTCGGAAACAAGCGATCAATGATGAACATGTCACGCATTGCAAGATAAGTATGTACATTTTATAATACTAGATAATATATTACTCCTTAGTCCCTAGATAAAATTATTCCATTCTCTAATCTTTATTCCATTCGAGTCTTAGAATATTCCGCACCCAGTTTATGATCTAATAAGGAAGTAGGTATAGTCTACCAGTATTGGGCACTAACTCAGGAGTAATGGCCGAGGTTAGGCCGTCTATTAACAAAATCATTAGGATTACGTAATCCGGAACATGTTTTATGCCTACTGTGGAGTTAACTTATAGCTATTTCCCCCCCATTAATATTTGGCCCATTTGCCTCGCTGTTTCGTGGTTGTTTGCATTAATATATAGGTGTTTTATCTTCAGATGATCCCCATTACAAATATGGGGTCGCTCGTAAAAACTTTACTTGTATCTTAATTCTTATTCTATCTTCTATATTTAAATCAAAATAGAGTTTAAATTTTGTTTTTCTCCCTAAAACTCGAGAAGGGGTTTAGTCTTGAAATATTTGTGGAGGTCCAAGAAAGGCTAATATGTTAGAAGGAAAGTGATACGAATTTTACCGGGTCGTCTAGATTTTAATATAATTTGTTGCATTGCTTCTATAGAGTTCTGCAATAGATGTCGTCAATATAGGACAGCCCAGAATAAATTTACCGAAACGGCACGAGCCACGAGCTAATACTACGAGTTTAATCATAGATATGTATTCAAATTGTAATTTGCGTTCGCATAAGCCGGTCTTAAAGTGACCTTAACCAAACTACGCCCACCGAATCGTATTATTTTAGCACGGCCGTATCAGAACAGTGGCCGATTTAACATTTTAGATAACAGGCCATTCAAACGATGATATAACAATTTATCTCCTTGTATTTCTTACAATCGGTTTTCTATGTTAATGGTTTATTGATCTTGGTCGAGAGAGTTACATACAAGAATTGAATGACACATCTTTATTATCTGATACGTGCACATTTTTTGCTATTTTCAGCATCCACTAAAGAAACATGTTACTTCTCAAACCACAAAAAAGTTTAGCATTTTACAATATTTGATGACCTAACGCTGTTTTCAAAGAATGCCGCCTGAACCGTTTGACTTTGTAGTCTAAAAACGTTTGTGTAATCAATAGGCTATTCGCGAAAAGAAATAAACTGAAAATATATTCTTGTGCAGAATAAACACAATATAACAATATGTAGGTCAATTTCAACTTTAGATATTATAATATCACCTAGTATCTACCTATTTGAAAAGATTTATTATTATGCATTTAAACCAAATATTCCTTTTTTCAACTACGTAACTGAATGTGACTGAATATTTGATTCGCTAGTACAATTATGTTACATTATAGATATTCTTGTTAGTTCCGAAAATACAAAAGAACATTTTGCCATGGACATATTTATGTGTTGTGGATTTGCCACAATGTTCGTTCAGGCTTACTTTATGTCTACGTTTTACGATGGCAGCTATAACTGTGAAATCATCAGTTACATTGCTATCAGGCTCATGATTCATTTCCTTTTCTTCGGGGCGTTATAAATATTTTATACGGGCTTTTCGAGTAAACATTTCGTTGAGCTGTTAAATAACAGATTTGAAATATTATGACAAATTGTGTTTCAATTTATGCTAGTATATTCTATCTATTCCACGGTAGTTCCACTTGGATGTTTGAAAGTTGTTGGTCCATGTCTTACTGTACCATTCTCGCTTTGTGTCTGAATTTTCGTAAACGGAACGTTCTGCTTAATTGTTATGTCGGTCATTTCTTTCCCTTTCATCCGACCTCCTTTATTCCATGGGCCCGTTATTTTTAGGGTCTGTAGGTTCAGTGACCCTTTTGAATGGACAGTTTCGTGTATTAATCACTCGAGCTTGAAATTAATTTTTGAGCTGATCTAAAGTAACATGAGTAATGCTTCATATTAATAAACAATTCTTAGAATAATAATTATTATTATCCTCAATCTTGTTGCTCATACCGACAGTTATTTTGATCTATATAAACAAGCCAATGAGAACTTAACTAAATAGGCCTCTAAAATAAGGAACTTGATTTATATCTTCCTACGTGATCTTTGAGACATCAAATAAAGTAAAGCCCTCAAGAATATTGTAAACATTTAACTAAATATTTATTTTTACTGAATCGTCTACGGAGCCAAGACATTTGTTAATGAATGTACAAAAATGTTTTATCAGTAAAATGTTCTGGTATTAGTGTATTTGATGTGTGATTAACTGAACTCTAATATGCTACTTATCAGAGTATTTTGTGTAGACGATCATAACGAGGAACACGTACGCGAAATATATTGCTTTATATTTTCTCGTGTGATTATATTATTTAATTAAATTAGCATTACTATAAGTGAGTATTATTAACTAGTATATACATTCTTCATTGTTATATAATGTCTTTTTGTTATATTTAATCGATGTGAAGATAAGCAAATAGTGAGAATTTGAGTGTTGAAAATAACAGGTTTGAGATAAAATACTTTTTATTGTATTTCTCAACTCTATTTTATTGTGTATTTATTTTATTTCTGTCTTTATTTTTTATTGTTGTTAAATTAAAAAATAAATATCATAGCATGATAATATTTTTATGAATTAGCAAATTAACAAATAATTATTATTGAAGACGTGAGTGGTCACTTTTGGTAACTAGCATTTTATGGTATGGGCGATTACTACTTTTTTCCCTTATAATTTGAACCAACCTTGTAACTTATCTACTTCATCATCTGGCTAATATATCTATATCTGACTATACATAAAATCCACTTTCTTTGGTTTTAAATCATTTTCCGGTCCTAAAGCCTTATATGCAGAAAAACGTCAATTTTCAAATTGTGTTATCCACTTACATTTTCAATTAACAAAAATATAGAGACCATATTCCACAGAACATTCCAAATTCTAGTGACATGGCAACAAAAGCGGCTCAGAATAGTGTAGTACTTGTAGTGGCGAACCTTAAATATTTGTCGGAGCTCTCGGTCCAAGACGCCAACCTTAATTGATTATTTGATTTGGCAAAGGGCGAGTCCTTTGTACTTTGTTTGTAAAGCTAGTACTTAAGGACTGTACCTTTAGTTTGAATCGAATACAGCTCTTGTGCTTTATACTTGTAATCATCAAAATCAACTAAATTGATGCGAAGAAATAGGGTTGTGCAAGCAATTTATTTCTCAGTTGACTGAGTTTAGATTTATCTATACTTATAAAATTACATGTCCTGACTGACTGACTGATTCATCATCGCTGAGCAAAAACTGTTAAAGTTACAGCCACGAAATTTGGCGAGTAGGGTTGTTTTATTAAGCAGACACACACTAAGGAAGGAATTTTGAAAATTTTACCCTGAAGGGGGTGAAATAGGGGTTGAAAGTTTGAATGAAAGTCCGTCATTTTTAACTAAGGAGATGAAACTTTGTTTTTGGATTACTAATTAAAAAATAATGAATACGTATTTAAGAGTTTTTGGAAATTATACTCCAAAGGGGGTGAAATTTGAGTTGAAAGTGTGAATGAAAGTCCGTTATTTCTTGAGTTAGAAACATGAAATTTTATGTTTGAGCCACTGATTAAAAATGATTGGATACGTGTAAGCGTTTCTGGAAATTCTACCCCCAAGGAGGTAAAATAGGGGTTGACAGTTATTATACTATGCTAACGCGGACGAAGTCGCCGGCAACAGCTAGTCACCCATATTATTCTACCGCCTAACAACAATCTCGAGTATGCAAGTGACAAGTCTTACTTTTACATTATCTTTATACTAGCTGACCCGACAGACGTTGTCCTGTCTTAACGATGATTAATTAATTCGAATAATAATTGGTATAATTAAGAAAACAATAGATTAAAATTAGTATCTTCATGCCAAATTTAATCAAAATAGATATAAATAGTTTAAACGAAAATCATAAAAGTTTATTGTGCAGGAACCGTACATTTTCCGGGACTAAAAGTATCCCTTGTCTTTTCCCGAGACTCAAAGTATCTCCATACCGAATTTAATAAAAATAGACTGAAATAGAAAAGTTTATTGTGCGGGAACCGTACATTTTCCGGGACCAAAAGTATCCCATGTCCTTTCCCGAGAGTCAAAGTATCTCCATACCAAAATTCATAAAAATCGATTGAATATTTTACGCGCAAATCATAAATGTATATTTTGCAGTAACCGTACATTTTTCCGGGACAAAATGTATCCTATGTCCTTTTCCTGGTTCTAAGCTACCTGTCCACCAATTTTCAGCCAAATCGGTTTATCCGTTCTTGAGTTATAAGTAGTGTAACTAACACCACTTTCTTTTATATATATAGATAAAACATCGTTTCTTATATCTTTTTTTACATGAAGCATTGTTTCTTATATATCTTTTTCTGTCTTTTCCAGGTCGCCCCCTGCAGCATAATAGGGAGCCATACGCCGCGGCGGAAAGACGGGTGCGACACGCACTCGTGGTACGTTACTATTCCTTTTGACTTTGTATTATCTTTGATAGCTTCGATCTTCGTGATATTTAAATTCTACTGTAATAATGTTGTCCCCAAACCACAAAATTGAAACGTCTCCTCAAAAATAGCGAATTCTTGGTTGAGCCTTTATTAATTATCTACAGTACTGATTCTATGATCTATCTTCCATTACTTTATGATCTGTATCTAATCTTTCTTACTTTACTTACGGTACTTTATTTTTTCTAACCATTGGCTATCAATATGTCGGTCGCATTGTTTGCCAGTATGAATCAATATTAAATAGTTGATTTAATTCAATTTGGGCGTACCGCTAGGCCCATGCCCGGCACGTTTGCGGCCGGACGAAGCAGACGCAGCTTGAATTATTAAGGGACATCGCTAGTAATGGCCCAGCGGAAGAAATAAACGAAGGAAATTTGTTTTGGCATTACTGAATGTCCCCTACCCACAATATGAGGTTCAATATTTCGTGTTTGACGTGGTTTCCGTGTTCTATGCCTTATGCCTCTTTGGGGCTCTTAAGTTTTTCTTTCTGAAAACTTTTGAATAGAAGTCCTTTTAGCCTTAGTTAAAAAGGCAATTTGATTGAATATTCTTCGGATATTATGTCGATTCCATAAAATTGTGTGGGCTATAGTATACAGTCGTTTAATTAAACACGACCTCAATAGGACTAATTCATGGGTGTTTCTCGCCGGCATGGAATATGATATCATCGAAATGAGACATTCCTAACATGACTTCATTATTATTAATCTTATACATTTGTATTCACAGTAAATACTCGATATTGTCACTGTATTATTCAAAATTATATTTCGCAAATTCCCTTTTCGCATAGGCATTTTAGTAACGAAATGATGGAGGCATATTCGCGCTGAATATAATTTTATGTGATAGGACGATTCAAATACGTGTCAAATGTATAACATAGATTTATTACAACATGTATTACGCACTACCTACTACACATGCGCTTGCCGAAGAGGGGGTATTTGCAAATACAGTGATAAGTGGTAACTGATAGAGCCTGTTAAAATAATTGAGAATATTTAATGCCGTATGTGTATTTAATCATTCTATAAATAACTGATATGTTTAAATATGTAGATTCGACAGGAAAGCTTCCGAGTTCAACGGAATGTATAATGAGGATATTCCGCGAAGTTATCCGAAAATCCGGACAAAACTTTGTCTTGCGTCAATACGATCCCGGAAGCAAGTTGACCCGCAAGAATATTAAGTAAAAGAGTTAAGCAAATATAAGCGGACCATGGATAGCACGTTATGTGAAATACTATTCATTCCTTATAAAGTTCTTGGGAGCCTACAATTGGCTGGGCTGCAGATATAAGCATGATACAGAAAGAGTCATTACATCGTTAACATTAAAGACCGTCTCAAAAACAGTAGCACAATTTGCGTGGAATAGCACAACACGACCGCACACGGCAATTTCAATTCATATTTTAAGCGTTTACGGTGTTCGTAGAAAACGGGATGCTACTAATTAATAGGACACATCCACAGGGAACTAGTTTGAAACGAGTGTGTAAGTGCGATAATCTGTTTTAGGATTTGCTTTCAAAGCTTACAAGCTCCTTAGTATTATTTTATGAGCTAGCTGCTAGTCTTTATTGTACTATCTCTTTGGTTTTAACGTTTCCCATTTAGATTTTTATTTTAAGACTTCTTTCAGAGTTTAGGTCACAGTTATTCTTTTCAAATCGGATAATGATTTTACAGAAAATTCAGAAAATATGGTTTTCGAATTGACGCAGGATGTATGATAAAATACATGCTCCTCTTATCGTTTCTGAAATCCCAACGCGTCCTGAATCTCAATCCGCGCTCGCCGCACGGAATTTTTATACATTTACAGAATTTCAATACATTACCGGAATATTAATATTCCGAAATTCAAGGGGTTTGAATATGTATTTTCAGTGTAAAATGCAAATACGAGTCGCAAACGATATTTTCCTATTGAGCGAACATGAACAAAGCGATGGGCTGATTCGTTTAGAGTTTAGACGCTTGATTTTTGAAATTGATCAAACCGAGACTGAAGCTTGGAATCTCCTACGAAAAATTGCAACAAGCTATTCTCTTTGCTGTAATTAGGATGTCAGTTGAAATTACGTGCTCGATAGCTCACCAAATACAGATGCAGCTTATGGAACCCAAATATGGCTGATTGACGAGATGAAAAAGAAAATTTATCTTTCCACACGAGAAGTTATTGTCTAAACTCTGGAAAAGAGAAGAACGATAAGTCTCAACTGTTAAAATTCAATGTAGACATCTATAAGGTAACTAAACCCATTTTCTGTACGTTTGAGGCTCAAGTCACGAGGTACCTACTCTGATTAGCGGTTATATACAGCCCGCCCCGGGTCCGTACGTGCATTGAATACCTACTCTTCCCGCGTCATGCATACCTGGTAGTCCCTGCTTGATTGCTAATGTCTGATTCTAGAATTTTCTATTTTATGATGACCTCGACAAAATGAGGGATTAGGCTTACCAAAGACTTGTTAGAGTAACGAGAACAACGAAAGAACTGCGGAAGTAGAGATGAGCAAAATGCATGGCATGTCTTAAGATGCAATAGAAAAGAAATACTGAAATTAGATTCTTAAGTACACTGTTAATCATGAAAATTATATTTTCCCTTACAAAGAGACAATTGGTCGTAAACCATTTTTAATTTCCGCGATAATAACTCCCACACTTTGACTGGATTCTATACTTTGTATATGTCGCAGGGAAAAGAATCCATCAGGGATTTCACGATATCCCTAGGGATATCACGAACTCGCGGAAGATGCCGAATATTCTTGTTTGTTACGTCTTCTTACTAAAAATATCTAGTGATATGTCATTTCACTAAACTAAATCTAGTGAAATGTCAGAAACGCGGATACCGCCGAATAAAAATCGAGCCACTCATTTCTCTCGCTTGCTCTAGTATACACACGGGTACTTTGATAGGATTATCTAAAATCTGAATCTGACAAGTAAGATGTTAGATGATCCATGCATTGGATGGGCATGTAAAAAGTCGGTCCTGCGCCTGATCTCTCGCCGGTCGTATCAGTCTTCCGTCCCACCGGGTTATGCGAGTAAAGGAATATAGAGATTGCTCTTGAGTACTGCGCACACACTTGGGCACTATAAAATTACTCTTGGCCTGGTTGCAATGAAACCGGCCACCGTCACCACAAAATCAGAGTGGGAGTTATTATTATTATTATCACACGTGTAATGCAACTATAGCAGATCTGAGAGGGCATCACCATCTCTGAATCATACAGTTGAAACCAGCTGAGGGTTCTTCATCAGATACTTGATGATCATGATTTTTGACGTCAAATGAAGCGGCCGACCAAGTTGAATATTTTTTGTAAAGTTGGGAATTCGATCTCTAGTTTGGTTAGGCTCTTGTACAGGCACAGGTACTACAGGTACTCCAGCTCTTCGATTATCCTAGTTTTTACGGTTCCGTACCCAAAGGGTTAGTCTGTCTGTCTGTCTCCAGGCTAGACGAGCCGCGCCAGCTCGAGCGACGCATTTGTTTCTCTCCCACTAGTGCCCGTGTCACGTGTGGAAACTAGAGCGAGCGAGAGAAATGAGTGGCTCGATTTTTATTCGGCGGTATCCGCGTTTCTGACATTTCACTAGATTTAGTTTAGTGAAATGACATATCACTAGATATTTTTAGTAAGAAGACGTAACAAACAAGAATATTCGGCATCTTCCGGGAGTTCGTGATATCCCTAGGGATATCGTGAAATCTCTGATATCCTCTTTTCCCTGCGACATATATTATAACGGATAATATTCTCCAAGATGAATAGAATATACTCTGATGTTCGTACAAAGGCCCATACTACACAAAACGCTTCTTTGTAATGTATCGATTCAATTTTTAATCAACATAATGTAGAGCACAAGAAATAATGATTTATGTGATATTATACATAGAGATTGCAAAAATTCTCTAATGCATTTTGCAAATTGATCTTCCAAGAAATTTTTGAACTTTTTTAATATTTTACTGGAGCATTAAGGCATCGTCCGAATTCTAGGTTTTTTAATATTTAATTTTAATAAATCCTTTTTAGCTGTTTTAAGTTCCTTGGAAAGCATAGTTTCATTTGGGTGGTTCCGTCGATTCTGCTCGCAATTTATTTCCAAGAAAGATGTTATTTTACTCTAAACGCATAATTAGGTCATTTTCAAGCTCTCTCGCACGCAGTTGACATTGGTAGACGAAGTGGGCTCGAGATTTCTTCGAGCATATTTAACTGTAGTAGCTTTTGAGTTTCGTTTCTTAGTACCATTCAGAGATTTAAGTCTAGCTCTAGTGTTGGGTGTAACTGAATAGTCTATCCGTCCACTGAATTTAAATTCCTGAGAATTTTCGTTTTCGAGCTTTTTCCGTTGGGAGTTGGGCCTATCTTGGAAGCAAAGCTGTTCTTTTGTTACAGTGTCCGCAATTCTCCTTAATTTTCAGCGATACCGTGACCAAGCTTTAAATTTGTTGGTACGTAGTAGACAAAAGCTCTAAATTCCAAAATATAATTAAAATTTCATGTTTAATTCCAGATAAGTTGTAAAGTTTCGCCAACATAAAAATAAATACACTTCTCATTTATCCCGTAACGTAATGAATACAGCTTTTATGTTGTAGCTCTTAGTATTTTTTCTTTTAATCTCTCATTGCATATTTCTATTCAGAAACATTTTGTTCTTGTTTCTTGGGTTTATAAATAAAATGGCTGTCATTAAATGTGTTGCCTTGAGAACGAAATATATTGTGTACCTTTACTTTAATATATATACAGTGACACATATATATATTGTGCTAAAATCGCGCGATTGGATTGAGAGCATTTTTGATACAGATAAAATTGCTGAAAATTGACAGTAGTTTAGGGTAACTTCTTCAGGTGCCTAATTGACAATATCCTTACGATAAACTTACCAGCTATTGGACAACGCCTAGACGCGAGCAAACGTTGACCAATAACAGCGGTATTCCAAATCCAAATTGAACGGAAATGGTGAATACGCTGGGCACGAATACTTCGTTTCAACGTATTTTGAACGAATACTCCGTTTCGAAGCAAAGAACAATAGCAGTGGTGTAAAGATTAGAACAGTAACATGTATAAATCGCTAGTTGACAATATCCTTTCGATAGACTTACGGGCGCTATTGGTCAACGCGTAGACGCGAGCAAACATTGACCAATAACAGCGGTATTCCAAATCCAAATTGAACGGGAATTCTGAATACGCTGAGCACGAAAACTCCGTTTCGAAGCAAAGAACAATAGCAGTCGTGTAAAGATTAGAACAGTAACATGTATAAATCGCTAGGTGCGGTGAGATAGCTATCCAGCTGGGCAGTCTGAGCACGCGATCTCGCAGTACATCATACTTTATGGCTCAGACAATACCGAAAGTATTATGGTCGGGAGCGACATTTTGTAGCGCTGTTTTAGAATTGTGTCCCATCTTTTTAGTACGTTCGTCTTAGTTTTATTGTTGTTATGCTCAGGTTTTATTATTTTTCTGGTGTTCTTGGTTTGGTGCCTTGATGGTCACTTTGTTATCCGTTTGTCTGGCTTCTGTTAATTTGCTATTTTTATGTGGGTCTTAGTTTTACTGTTCTCATGCTTTGATTTTATTCTTTTTCTGGTGTTCTTGGTTTGGTGGTCACTTCTGGTTATCTGTCTGGCATCAAATAGATGCTGTTGTTGATAGTTGCTACCTTCGTAGGATATTCATTCACAGGCATTCTAGTCTAGTCCGCTCTGTGTAAAGGTTTTGCATACCTATGCAAATTCTTGCTAACAGTAGTTAGCAAGCATTTCCATTTCCATTCATACTAGAATGTTACCTTTATTGACTTTGGTGATGAGAGAAACAGTAATTCCGTACAAACGTCTGTATTGGAATTTTTCTATAGGGTATTAAATTGTCTTTCTTCAGTAGTCCGTAACTTAGCAATTTGTCTAGTTTAGTTGTGGACTATCTTACATAAGATCTTATTTATACTGGACTTTTTATTAACTGTGTAAGAGTATATAAATATACCGAAACGTTTCGCAGAAATAGCAAAACCAGTCACAGAAGCCGCAGTAAGAAATAATCGTACAAATATTTTAAACCTCTTTAAAACTAAAGCCTTATGCAAATAACCCTCCTGGCAGTCGGGTAAACATATTTTGCTTTCCCTAAGGCATGAGGTGGACTCCTAATGTCCCTGTACGATTTAGGCAATTTTTTGTCTCGGCAAAATGTACGATTTCCACGGGATTCCCCACGCTAGTCGCTGGCAACACGTAGCTCCTAATATTTCAGTATGACATAATCACGGCCGTGTCAAGGCTAAGGCCGTAACATCCTATAGCTGGTATCATTAAGGCCGTACTACCCACACGTATTGTAATCGAGTGAATCTCGTTTTTTTTCACGTTTACCATCATCAGCAGTCTGTACGATAAACGTGAATTCAGCCAGCTAAGCATGACTATAGGGTTTCTTTCTATGGTAGAGTCGAAGATTGCGGAAGCAAATCTGTTGAATTTAATTCAACTTCTACTGTGCCTATGCCACAGTATTACAATATTTAGGGAATATTGTAATACTGTGCCCATGCTAAGCCTGCAACCTGCCGGCTTAGTGTGGTAATTTCACACAAAGTGTTAGAAAAAAGTTAGGTATTAGGTTTAAATAGGATTTGATTTATGGTTATAGGATACATTTTTAAATTCTAATTTCTTTGTCAAATCTTTCGAATGGATGTCTAAATCCTCTGTTCTATTACGTGGCTTTACATCCTGGAAACTGGGTCTCCATACGTAACCGTATGGTTAAAAAAAACGGCAGTTTATTCAGTGTTTATACTTAGCAGTTACTCGCCAATAAAAACCTAATGGCCGCTTTAATGTAACAAGCGACGAAATTCCGAGAACCGTGCCGTACACAGGGTTGGGTTTAATTATAACCCATGACATTAGCCACAGATTTTTTTCAGCGGGAACATGCCATGCCATGCAAATGACCAATATAACAAATGGTCCTTGATTTGGTTTAGCGTAATTATTTGTTGGGGTTAGTCAACTCTGTGATAACGAACGGAACTGGTCCAAATGAGGCGATAAAAATGTCATGCATTGAGCTTCCTTTGTAAATAATATCAGTACTCTTCTGTTTTTAATATGAACCATCGAAGCCTGCCATGGCCCATGAATGATCAGTCAGTTCAGTTCCGTTCCATTGTTTGATCAAGCCCGATACCTCGCTATAAAATCGTTATCTCTTGAAATGTCAAATTACTAATTAATAGTTCAGATTAGTAGGAAAAACAACGGAGAACATACTAAAGTACCAGGAATACTACGTCATGAAAATCGACCTAATTAAACGTCTACACCAGTCAGGGTGGAGGAAGGAATCTTTCCCTCGGGGTCAAGTTGATAGCCGACACGTAGTTATGTCCACTTCCTACTCTCATGTTTATGTTCGCCTGGTGGATTAAGATTTTTTTCTAATTTCCGGATCCAGATTCTCAAGGAAAATATCGACATCTCAATTCGCGCCAAAATTTAACTCTAAATTTTAGAAACAAATACATAATATGAATATGTCAGAAAAATGCAAAAGTATGAATCATCTAAATACATTTAAGGCTTCATTGCCTATTTTCTGAGAGAAAAAAAACAAGAGTTCCTCGGGCACATTATTTACAATTATCAGCAACAATGAGACATACCTCGATAGACGTAATAAGATGGATAGCAACGCGACTCTTACTTTCCTCGACATAAAAATAAAGATTCTTATTAGCCCGTTTTTTCGTGGAATTGCCAAAATGAAAAAGTTACAGGCGGGTATTTGTGACAATGTTTTAAAAATAAATGTGTTCTTGCCGGCGCGGATGGATCATTACTTTTACGATCGAGAATTGTATATATTTTGCCCGAGGGTTGTAAAGTAGAATGTATGGCGTTCGGGTTAATTGCTTATAGAATATTAAACCTTATTTGCTTAACAATGTTGGGTTTGTTTGCTGTGATGTAATTAGGAATGTGAGAGTATTTCAATGTTTTATTTCATTACTGCCGAAACTTGAAGTTAGCTGTAGCACACATTATCACCAAATTTATTACGACCACTATAAAGCTGTTCCAGTAAGATCTTAGCGCCAAATATCATAAAGTACATAGAAATTAGCGAACAGTACAACGGCGCCAGAATGTCCTAAAATAGTGGACTCTGTTCTTATTAAGTCCTATGATTCAATTATGCATGAGGGTGCAGTGGAGCGTTGGAAGTCTTTATGGGGTCATAAACACCCCGTGCTCCACTTTCAGCCCAAATTGTACTGAATATTCAAACGGTTAAGTGTTGCTAGTTACGGAAAATCTGCCGTTCGCCCGAAATGTTGTAAAGCGTTTGAAGAAAATGGGTCGGTATGAGCTCTGTTTTAGAAAAGTCCATATGGAATATAAGGTTTTGTAATTAGAATCTTTCTGAAAAGGACATCAAAATGCTCAAGCGAAGTCTTGGGTAGAACTACTATAATCTCCAGTTAATATTGGTCGCAACTTCTGTTTCCTCGGGCGTATCATTTGATCCAAAAAAATCCACAGTCGAGCATAGAACCTCCTTTTTGGAAGTCGGTTAAAAAACTAGTGTGAACCGAAAAAAATTTCGTCCAGCTTGGTGACCCGGCTCTTATTAATTATGTCTCGTGAACCCGAACACATAAACCGGGTACGCACGTTTTTATTCCAGAATTAAAGAAAATGTTTGGATTTTGTGTGTCGTGTACATTGTGGGTTTTTACGACGGGCCCTCGATCCCCTCAATTCCCGTCGGCCCGACCGAAAATAAAGAATACTTTTGATAAATTTTCTTATTTCGTCAGCCGCTGTTATGGCCTGTGATGTTTTTCAGTATCAGTATCACCTTTGACTAGGTATCGTGGCTAATGCCTGGTTTCTGACACAACTTCATAGAAGTTTATGTTTTTAATACCGCTATTTAACGAATAAACTTCAGTCTAAAACCTCAAAAACTGGCATTTGTTAGATTTACCAATACGTTACTACAACCAACGCCCGTTGTCTATCAATTATGCAAAGAAAAGGGACAACATTAAGTTATTTAATCAACAAGTAACTTAAACGCTATTTAAATATCTTATCATCGTTGGTGGAATTGGTATTTCAAGCTAACCAAACGACTCCAAGTTAAGACGTAATTGCAATTCCTCAGTTTCCTGTGAAATTCCTTACGTTCGAGGGCGTTTAAAAGCTAAAATGTAAAAATACTGATAGCGTAATTTATTCAACCAATATAATATGAAGTCGTTATATTTCGAGGTTTTTTTGTAAAAGCTTATCTACTTAACAGCGTAACAGCTTACTAATGTAAGCCAATAAAAAGCGCTAGTGAATAGATAAACTACAGTCAAAAACCCTCAGAAGCAGGGCATTATTAGACTAAACTAGGACTAAACAATCTATCTAGGTCTAGCCGGTTACGGGCTAGATAGCGGCAGCTGACAACCCGTCCATAACTTACCGAAAGGTATTGAAAGTGCTTGTCTATGTCATGGTAGACTTTGCTTACCTACTTTAAGCCTCGTTTATGCTAGGAAATTTTGGCGTAAAGATGTTAGAAATGAAATTAACATTTTGAGACCGATATTAAAGAGAAAATATTGCCTTTAGATATTTAAAACGTGAAAGGCTTGCCAAACTACCACACGTTTCCACTACAGCAATTCATTGGAGTTGATTGGCTGTGGATTTATAATATTCAAATTATTCCTTTTAATCCTTTCCTTGGGACTCCTACTTCGTCATAAATTTGCATAAAGCTAAAGAGTAAGACCGCAGAGTGATCGCTGTAGCAACAACCACCATGCCAGCTTGTCTGAAGGCTGTGGTGGTGTCTCGCTTGTCTTTTCAATTCCCATGTGCAATAGTCTAATCAGATATCTTCCCATTATTATCGCAAGAATTAGCAAAAGAAAGTTGTAGTATCTTCCTGGTCTGTTCGATGTGCAATAAGAATCCTCATAACCTTGAGGAGTGGCAGTCTTCCACCGTGCGTTTTTCGCGTAACATTTCTGCCGCGCACTTTAAAACTGCAACGAACTGTCACCACTCACCAGCAGTATTTCCGGATCTATACGACCTGCTAACATTCAAGAAGAGAGCGTATTCTCTCTTAAAGGGCCGGCAAAGCACCTGTAGCTCCTGTAGGGCACTTGCAACATTAGTTGCTTTCCATCAGGTGGCCCGTTTGCTCCCTTTTTTTTATGAAATAAAGGAATCTAATCGGCTCCTTCCTATTATCTGTTCAATTCCCAAGTGCAATAGTGTAATCATCTCCTTCCTTCCATCCGTCTTTTCGGTGGTGTGGTCACATCACACTTGCCCATTAGCTCCTCAACTAATCATCTCCTTCTCTTCCAGATCTAGAGGGGGTCTAATCAGCTTCTGCCTATTATCTGTTCTATACTCTGTTCAAATGCCAAGTGCAATAGTGTAAACTGTAATCATCTCCTTCCTTTCATCCGTCTTTTCGGTGGTGTGGTCACCGATCACACTTGCCCATTAGCTCCTCAACTAATCATCTCCTTCTCTTCCAGATCTAGAGGGGGTCTAATCAGCTTCTGCCTATTATCTGTTCTATACTCTGTTCAAAACCCAAGTGCAGCAGTGTAAACTGTAATCATCTCCTTCCTTTCATCCGTCTTTTCGGTGGTGTGGTCACCGATCACACTTGCCCATTAGCTCTTTAACTAATCATCTCCTTCTATTCCAGATCTAGAGGGGGTCTAATCAGCTCCTGCCTATTATCTGTTCTATACTCTGTTCAATTCCCAAGTGCAGCAGTGTAAACTGTAATCATCTCCTTCCTTTCATCCGTCTTTTCGGTGGTGTGGTCACCGATCACACTTGCCCATTAGCTCTTTAACTAATCATCTTCTTCTCTTCCAGATCTAGAGGGGGTCTAATCAGCTCCTGCCTATTATCTGTTCTATACTCTGTTCAATTCCCAAGTGCAATAGTGTAAACTGTAATCATCTCCTTCCTTTCATCCGTCTTTTCGGTGGTGTGGTCACCGGTCACACTTGCCCATAAGCTCCTCAACTAATCATCTCCTACTCTTCCAGATCTAGAGGGAGGTCGGGCGTGGTGCGGGCGGCGGCCGCGAGCCCGGCACCATGGCTACGGTCGAAGGGCGGCCGGCGCAGTACGGCGTCACGCTGCGCCAGCTGCGCGAGCTCATGGAGTCGCGCGGCGCGGAGGGGCTGGCCAAGATCAACGCGCTCGGCGGACCCCAGGAGATTTGCAAGAAGCTGTACACCTCACCCACAGATGGTGAGTACTAGGATTACAAGAAGGAGGAACATCTCTTGTGGATTTGAAGGGAATATGCCCCGAGTTCCATTTAATGTTTGCTCAAAATAGGAGGCATTTTGAGCGTTTTGATCGTTTTTAACATTAAATGGAACGCGGGGATGGTAACAAAAATAAGGAAGTACTAGGGTGGTAGAGAAACATGGACTAGGATAGCTGAAAGGAACATCCTTAGCTGGAGTATTGTAAAAAGGAGGTCCGAATTGGCTGAACGTTATTAGAACCAGAGATAAGGAAGTGAGAGAAACCTTGTCATATCCTAAAATTAAGTCCCCTGAAATTGTTCTGTATATTCCTTGATTATTGTAGTTGCAGCTTAATAAAATTCAAGAGATGTTCCTCTTAGTTTTCAGGTTAACTTTCTACATAATATTATGATTTGGATATGAAGTGTCTTTTTAAGGTCTCTATTTTTAACAGGTCATATAAACACATGTTTACCTACAATTTTAACACAATTTATTTAAATTGATGTTAAAGTTGCTTAACCTCAATTTAACAGTAACAAAAGCCAAACACACAAATGACAGAGATCGTTAAATGTTTTGTAAGTGTCGAGAAACTAGAGTTATAATAATGTTTAAAACATCCAGTTCTCGTTCGTCACACGTCACGCGGAGGGCTTAATGCATTTCCTGAGCTAAAACGCCTTTTAGCGATGCTATCAAGCCGCTATTATATTCAACAAAATGTTACCACATTCAATATAACATGTGGTAAGCGAAATGCCGCTAAATATACTATCAGAGGATTGAAATGACTATTGTATCTATTGAAGTTTTTGACTGACAACTTGATCTACCTTTAATTGGTATCCATACTTCCATATCCATGCTAATATTATCCATACTAATATTATAAATGCGAAAGTGTGTCTGTCTGTCTGTCTGTCTGTCTTTCCGTCTGTCTGTTACCTCTTCACGCCCTAACCGCTGAACCGATTTTGCTGTTTGGTATGGAGATACTTTGAGTCCCGGGAAACGGACAAAAGGAACGGAAGGGACATAGGGTACTTTTTATCCCGGAAAAATGTACGATTCCCGCGCGATAAACGAATTTTGTCGCAACAGAGTTGCGGGCGTTATCTAGTTTTCTGTATTTTCAGTATTAATGAGTCTCACTCAAGTCTATCTTTGGTTCTATTCCAATTTACAGAAGTCAGCGTTAGGACTAGGGTTGAATAAATACGTAGTCAAAGACAGTAACCCGCCCAAGTCAAAGAAGCCTCGAACAATATCCATGCAAATGTAGAGCTAACATCTCAAGTAATAAGGCTTAAAATGCCATTAATTACAATACTATTTTAAATAATTTTCTATTACCTATTGACCTTTTATGTGACCGTTTCATAACCTTCAGATAACAAGGGTTTTTCCGTGCTCATATATATTTTTAACTCCCGTCATACGTAACGTGAAAATAAGAACCTAGTTACAAAGTCTACCTTTTAAACATGGAATAAACTAAGCTTTCGTCTTTTTTCTCCCTTTTTCAGTTTTTGCTCAGCTATGATGAATCAGTCAGTCAGTCAGGACATGTAATTTTATAAGTATAGATTTTGCGATCTAAATATAATTTCCCCTTTGAAAATTATATTTTTATGAACCAAAGAGAAAAACTTTAAAGTGAGCAGTTCGGAATCGCATTAAAAGTGGGTTTACAATAAACATATCAAGCGCTCTTGGGCACTAACAAATATAAATAAACTCACACTAACTGTGAGGCAGTATGCGGCCTTTTTATTAATATTATGGACACTGATTATTAGCGATGAGGAGGATTTTTCTCAATAAAAATATTCCATGGAACAAATTACGACTTTTATTTTTCATTATTCATTTGACATTAAATTTGACAGATCAGTGATCACAGAACCACAGACACATAAACACTTTGACCATAGATACAGATCATATATTGTTATAGACATCCTCATTATTTTTTAATAACATTTTACAATTCTTTACATCCTCCACACCAAAGAGAAAAAATAAAAAATGAGGTTTTGAAGTCAAAATTACACGTGATCACATAATATAATATATATATTCTAGACATTATACATGTTATTATTCCAATTTCGACACAATAATATTATCCATCTATAAAATTTTATTCGCATCTGACAAGTATTAACACTTATCACAAGTCATCATTAATATTCTAATAGTTCTAAATTGCTACATAAATGTTTTAAATAGTAGTTTAATTTTTTAATTATTAAGTACCAAATCAAATTGACAGACAAAATTATTATTCTTATATTAATGAGAGTATATTTTTGAACCCTGTCAAGTCATTGACCTTCGAGATAAGAAAATAAACCATTAACCCGAAAACTTCAAACACTTATGAAAGTAAAATTATATTTTGTACCTGCTAGGCATTTTGACAACTCTCCCAAGTCTGGTTGTCTTAACTGCTTTCTCTGTAATGACTGGCTTATTACTAGGTGGTTCCGTTGCAGGTTTCACATTACTCACTGTGCTGCTAGGATTTAAAATTAATGAATATTTCCTACCAATAGGATTGCTATTTTCAGTAACATCACATGCTTGTCTCCCTCCCACCTCAGAAGAAGAAAGTTCTAACTGGTACAAACGCTGAAATGGACGAATTTTGAATCCAGCAGCTGTCTTTACCTTGGCAGTTCTGTCTACTCCATCCTTTCCTGTATAAATCTCAATGACCAGTCCTAGTGGCCATCTTACTCTTTTCTCATCGGACTCTACTAGAACGATGTCACCTACCTTGATACCTCCAGCCCTTTCTCTTCCTCGTTGTACTAGTTCTGTTAAATACTCATTCTCAAATCGCCTACGAAGTTCATCTCGAAGTCTCTGGAGATATCTAAGCCGTTGATTCATGCTTTTGGTATCTAAAATATCAAAATCGGTTACCTGTGACTGCTTTAAAGACAGCAAAAAGCATGATGGTCGCAACGGTTCCAATGAGTTAGTGTCGTCAGCGTCAACGTATGTGAGTGGTCTATCATTCACTACAGCTTCACAGTCGCAGAGAAGAGTCTGCATTTCTTCATGAGAGACCGAGGAAGAACCTAAAACACGTCTTAACAAATTCTTTATTATTTTAATCATGCGTTCAAAAAATCCGCCCCACCATGCTGCTGTAGGTGCGTTCAGTTTCCATTTTATAAGCATTATTGTAGATACCCGTTGCACTTCATCCCAGTCGAGAGTAGCGAGTAGATTTTTGGTTCCTGTGAAGTTGGTACCATTGTCTGATATCATTAATTTCGGTCTTCCTCTTCTGGCAATAAATCTGCGAAATGTTCTGATGAAGGCATCCGTTGACAGTGATTCTGTCAATTCTAAATGAATTGCACGGTACACCGCGCATGTGTATATGACAATCCAACTCTTTACATTTCCACGAAGATATATTGGACCTGCAAGATCCACTCCTGTAACTTCAAAAACTGATGACGGTTGAACTCTTTCAACAGGTAATGGTGCTGCAGATACTTGAGTAGCTTTCGCTCTATGTCTTTTACATATTATACATTTATCAATTACTGATTTTACCAATTTTCTTATTCCAATAATCCAGAAACGCTTCCTTAAATCTGTAATCATCATATTAGTTCCAGCATGGAGAAGTTGTGTGTGTCGCTGTGCTACCAGTCTTCGTACGATAATGTTTGTTGCAGGTAACAAAGCTGGGGTTTTCACATCTTCTGGAAAATCTGTAAGTAGTAATTTTGTTTTTATTCTGAGTACATCCTCTTTGTCGTGATACATAGTTATTTTTCTTATATGCTTTTGTATGTATTCTTTGTTTTCAGATTGTATAATTTTAATTATTTTCTTTTCGGCTTCCTCATATTCTTCTAACATTATTTCTCCTGTTCTTTTATTACCTTTGTTGCGAGTATTGTAGATAAAACGTAACATCCATGCTGTCATTCTAATAATCTTTGAATATTTAGAAAAATATGATAGTTCAAGTGTCATACTTTCATTGCAGCACATGTTAACACAGACTGACTTCTTAAGCTCCTTGCAGGCTTCCTTTTCATCTACCACCAGTGCAGACTGTGGCCATAGTTCCTGGTGTTGACGCAGCCATGGCGGGCCATCCCACCATTTGGATTCAACCAGCTGATGAGTGTTGCAGCCTCTGGACGGTAAGTCTGCCCAGTTATCAGAGCCTGGAATGTGTTGCCAATCATTGATGTTAGTGTTTTGTCGGATTTCCTTGACACGGTTTCCAACATAAGTATTCCAAGTGAGTTCTCTCTTTATCCAGCATAATGTTACTCCAGAATCACTCCAACAATATTCTTTACAATTATTCAATTGTAGTTTTTCTCTGACCCCTTTAATCAATCGAGAGCCTATGAGAGCTGCAAGCAGTTCCAGTCGTGGTATGGTCATTTTTTCTGGTGGAGCTATTCTCGACTTAGCAGATATTAATCGTATAGTTATGTTACCTCTACTGTCTTCAGTTCTCAGAAATACACAGGCTGCATACCCATATTTACTGGCGTCACAGAACATGTGAAGGCTCGGATTGGTGCATTCCTGTAGAGGTTCAGTTGATAGACGTCTCGGTATTCTGCAATTATCCAGTAAAAGAATATTATCATACCAATCATGAAATTGTGCATCAATATGAGGGGGTAGCTCTTCATCCCATGCCAACCTTTTGTTCCATATTTCTTGTAAAATTAATCTTGGAGTTAGTGTTACAGGGCATAGAATTCCTATGGGATCAAAGATTCTTTGAGTCAAGGATAGAATATTTCTTTTATTTAATTTATCTATCTGTGACGGATGAGGCAATGCTTGTGAGTTGCAAAAGAGTTCATCAGTGACAGTGTCCCACATAATTCCCAAAATTGAAATGACACGCTTTTCTGTTTCGTTTATATTTAGCGGTGATGTCACCCACTGCCTTAAGTCAAACTTTGCCTCTCGCATTATATTCTTTGCCTCTTTAATAAAGTTTACCGTTGCCGCTTCCGTGTCTTGGCTTGTTATTAAATTATCAACATAGAAGCAGCTAGATAATTTATCAGCTATGTCTTTATATTTACCTTTTTCCTCTTCTAAGTGGTGTTGTATAGTCGCAGACAGCAAGAATGGGCTCGAAGTCAGACCAAAAACAACTCTACAGTGCCTGTACTCCTTGATCTCGCGTCGCTCGTAGTCTCTCCACCACAAGAATCTCAGGTAATCTCTATCATCTGGATTAATAGCAATTTGTAAAAACGCTTTTGCTATATCTGCAGAGATACCTATTTGTCCCTTACGGAAACCAATCAATAAATCAGGTATTTTATCTATAAAATTCATACCTTTCTCCAAACAAGCATTTAATGACTTACCATTTTTATCTTTTGCAGATGCGTCAAACACTGGTCGTAACTTGGTAGTAAGACTTGTCTCTTTGAATACTGCTCTATGCGGTAGGTAGTGTATATTGTTTTGATTACCTTTCTGTGAAGATACAGGTTCAATGATGCCAGCACTTTCCCACTCATCTAAAATGTTATTATAGTCATGAAACTTACCACATGCAACTAATTTGTTTGTTACAGATTCAAGCCGGCGGAAAGCTATCTCTCGGTTATCCATGAGATCATCATGACCGTCTTTCCAGGGAAGCTGTACCTCATATCTGTTCTCTTCATTCTTATGAACACTCTCCTCAAAGCTTTTCAGGACCTCCTCTTCTCTTGCTTGTTTAGTCTGTGCATGCGCAGGATCTTGGATACCTAAAATCTCAAGATTCCAAAAATCCGACACACTCTGTAAACAAATTAAAGTTGATACAATATTGGTGTTTATTATGGCATCCTGAGTTTTACCTTGTAATGTCCATCCAAAGTTCGTTTTTATTGCAGTCAGACCAGTTTCGAGCTGTATTAAAGTGTTAGTCATTAACAAACCTAGATAGTCAGCGCCTATCAAAATACCTATTTCTGAACTACTATTTAAGTCTGTCAGCTTGATTTGGTTCTTTTTTAAGCATTCAGAGATATTTTTATTATTAATATTTACTTTAGGCACATTATTACAAATAGTGGTTTGGCCTAATACATTCATATTAATTTTAAACAATTTATCAATACTCTGAACCTCTAAATTATAATTATTATAAGTTTTAAATGACATTGTGTTACCACCAAACAAAGAATGTGTGAGTCCTTCGGTACCCATTGGATTTGCCTTGAGTTTCTTCACCACTTCTTCCTTTATGTATGAGCGTTGGGAGCCGCTGTCGAATAGTGCTCTGACAGTCACCGACTTATTTCCGTTGCAGACATTCACAGAAACTGTTTGCAGTAGAGTGGTTGCAGTATTAGTTTGAGCTGTATAGTTCTGAATAGTAGATGTTGATTGCTCGCTAGATTTCACTCCATTCTGTTGCAGCTTCGCTGTGCAAAATACTGGGGAATGTCTTTGTGCACATATGAAACATTTAACATAGCTTCGGCAGCTTTTTGCATGATGTCCAATCTTTAAACATAAAGTGCATGCTTTCTTTTTCTTTAAATAATCTCTTCTTTCATCAATTGTCATTTTTGATATCTTAAAACATTCAATACTAGCATGCCCTTTTTCACACCATATGCACTTAAGCTCATATTGTCTCTTGTTATTAGTATTTACTGTCAGACAGGCAGCTGTGGGATGAGAGCTAGCCGAGCTAAGATTAAAATCATTTGATAATGAAATGCGTTGGTTAGCTTCTACTTCCTTCTTCAAAAATTCTAACAAATGAGCAAGTTCATCACTAACCTTGTCGGGTTTTTGTCGTTCCCATATTTTCAGAATGTCATTTGGCAGCGCTGATTGTACAATAGGCAGAAGGAAAGGTGAATATTTTTCACTGGTTACTTTAAGGACTTCAAGTGATCGCAGGTGGCTACTTATGTTGTCATACAATGTTGTTAAATCCAGCTTATCTTTTTTCAATATAATTTCTAGTAATTCTTGTACATATAGCTGAATTAATACATCTTCTCTTGCATACCGTGCCTTTAACTCTTCCAGACAAATTTTGTAACTCTGGCTTGTAATCGGAAAGTTTTCTACAAAGCGCTTGACGTCAGAGTCTGGTTGCATATTTTGACACAGAAATTGTAGCTTATCAGAATCTTCTATGGCAGGATCGTCATCAATCTTTCTAAACTGTCCCCAAAATGAAAGCCAATTCTTGATATTTCCATCAAACTTCTTTAACTCCAGAATGGGCAGTTTAACTTTTGATATGGAATTGACGTTATCGCCATTTAAATTATTATATTGAGCGTACCTTGTATCGAGCAGGTTCCATCGTGCTTCATAATTTCCTGCATCATTTAGCTCTTTTTCAAATTCGATTTCATCAAAGGGTTCCATGGATATGATTGACTCTTTTATTTCATTGTCGTAAATAGTCAACTGGTTATAAATACCTTTCGTCACTTTATGACATGCTTGCAATTCGTCCAGCTTGCTTTTGTCTGTCTTGCATAAACTCAATAGCGAATCGAGCATATTTGCAGACTTGGTAAATTGTCGCCGCGTGACGGTCCTCACTTTGTATTTTGTGTCCATATTTCCGTTCGCCGTCTCGCCAAAAATTTATTCACGGGTCGCCAAATGAGGCAGTATGCGGCCTTTTTATTAATATTATGGACACTGATTATTAGCGATGAGGAGGATTTTTCTCAATAAAAATATTCCATGGAACAAATTACGACTTTTATTTTTCATTATTCATTTGACATTAAATTTGACAGATCAGTGATCACAGAACCACAGACACATAAACACTTTGACCATAGATACAGATCATATATTGTTATAGACATCCTCATTATTTTTTAATAACATTTTACAATTCTTTACAAACTGTAACATTACTCACCGATTTGTATGTTGGTAAAGTTCAACGGCCCGGACGGATATAGTGGCCTCTGAAAGTTGGTTTTTGTACGGTTTCAGACACGAATCCCTCTGTAAGCGTATTATAACTTATCGTACATATAAAACTGTCATGTGACAGTGAGATATTATCCATACTTATAAATGCGAAAGTATGTCTGTCCGTCTATCTGTTACGTCTTCACACCCAACCCGCTGAACCGATTTCGCTGAAATTTGTTATGAACATACTTTTAGCCCCGGGAAAATGTACGATTCCCGCGCGACAAACGAATTTTGGGGTTATAATAAAACTTAACACTTGCAACTCTTCAGTTTCAGGTAAACGCTTAAATAACTTTTTAAAAACAATTGAAATAACCTTTTAAAATATAAAATGTTTTCGCTATAGTAAATGTCGATCTATTTATATCGCAGGACGAAGATTTATTCGTTGTAATTTCTCAGTGAATCCCCCAAGACAAATTAATCGGAATAGTTCGTGACACGCTCGGGTTAAATGGAGATGCAGCGATGATCGATAAATCATGGCCCATCGCTATAAGTGGCTGTGCATCGAGTTATCGATATTATGATGAGATTGAGTTATCGATATATTTACCCTTCACTGAACTCTTCACAAAAAGTGCACAACTACCGGCAAAGAAGTCTTCAATTTAAAAATACCAAATACCGCCTGCATCGCATGTAATAAAATGGAAAGCATTGTAATTTCTCACTTTTCTCAATAAATCCCCCAGGCCCCAACACAAATTAATCGGAATCGTTTGTGACACGTTTGGGTTAAATGGAGATGCATCATGTAGCAATGATCGATAAATCACGGACCCTCCCGCACTAGTAGCTGTGCATCGAGTTATCGATATTATCGATGGTGATTCAACATTTAAGGTACAATTCCATGCATCGCGATCGATCGCGGTCGCGCACGACCTACGACTGTCGTCGGCCGCTCGCGACCATAGTCAGCGTACGAAAATGTATGGCACCGCTTCCGAGGCCCGCGACACACGCGCGCGACCGTGTCATATAACTTTGACACGATCGCGCGGGGCCTACGACTGTCGTCGGTCGCGCGCGTCTGTCATAACTTCAAGACACGATCGCGCGCGGCCTACGACAGTCGTCGGTCACGCGCGTCTGTCGCGGGCCTCGGAAGCGGTGCCATACATTTTCATACACTGACTATGGTCGCGAGCGTACGACGACAGTCGTAGGTCGTGCGCGACCGCAATCGATCGCGATGCACGGAATTGTACCTTTAGGAAATTATTGCATCGTCATAGTGGAGATAGGTTAAAAATCGTGCTCTAGATTTCGTTACATACATACAGCCCAT
Organism: Polyommatus icarus; assembly: GCA_937595015.1. NCBI lineage: Eukaryota > Metazoa > Arthropoda > Insecta > Lepidoptera > Lycaenidae > Polyommatus > Polyommatus icarus. The sequence goes on along the minus strand of OW569341.1, from coordinate 7,289,122 downwards.
ACAGGCTGACCATAGCCATCACATCAAAGGGTTTTCGTGGTTGGATACCGCTGTCGATCCTGCCGACACAGGAGATACAGCGGTGGGAATGTGTGGTGAGCCAAAGCCCGAAAAAAATATACATACAGCCCAAGCTAATATAAGCGTGTTAATAACATAAAGTACAGACTTAAAAGACAAGCCTCTTCATAGCTCTGTAGTTTTATTATCGCCATGTATATTTTCGCAGTGGCCGCATTGGCTACGATTGTCACGGCGATGGTATCGGCCTGTCAAAGTCAAAGGAAAATGTGCCGATACGTATCGCGGCCGCGGTCGGTATCGATTCCACCCAGTTTGCTGGAAATAAATCGCTGGCTGGAAAGCTGTGCCTTTAATATGGCAACCCTTTTCTGTTGGGAATATAATAACATAGTTGTTTTTCGTGCATATCGTGGGAAACGTACATATTTTTGGCCTTTTGGGCAAAAACTGTGTCTTGTAAGTTGTACTACGGCAACGTATCTATGCCCACCAAAATTGATTTAGCGGTTTTGAGCGTGAAGGAGACGCCAGATTTGATTTAAGTAATTTCGTCAGTAAGGTTTAAAAGTAAAAAGAGTGAACTAGCAAAATTTTTTTAAAGATTCGATTTTGCGAAGTTTCATGAATGTATGTCGAACTTTTCAGTGTAATAAAATTTGCCATTGCAATGTTACTAGAATAATTTATGAGCGATAAAACACAAGTAATTAATAAACCTGCTAATTTTATTGCGACGATGAAATAGCCTCTCCTTTTGATGAAGAAATAAAAGGAAATATTTATTGAAGTTGTCGTCGACATAATATTGTTATGTATCTCGTGGAATCGTCGTTATTATTCATTATACAATATCAACGTACCAAAAGAGAAATATAATAAATTAAACATTAGGCATCGGACCGAGTAACAAGAAAATTCAAAACGAAAGCCGAACTCGTAATCGAGAAATATAATCGCCAATTCGTACATGCGATATGTCTAAAGGCCCGTCTTTACATGATACGTGTAACTAAGATTGCGAAGCAGCCAAGCACAATCGACGACGATCATGGTTTATCATGAACGAATGTAGAGACATCTACAAGTTTACAATCGCTTTTAGGCTTTTCTTTGTCCATCATGGACTGAGGTGGACTTGTGGAGAGGTCGCATACAATGCTGCACCAAATGGCCAACCGGCCCAAAGATTGTGCTAGGCAGTAGGCAAAGAATGTGAATTGTGATACAAAAAAATAATAATACTGCAAGATGACGCCCGCAACTTTGTTGCGCCAAAATTTGTTTATCGCCCGGGAACCGTACGTTTTTCCGAGATATAAAGTATCCTTAGTCCTTTCCCGGTTCTCAAAGTATCTCTATATCCAGCAAAATCGTTTCAGTAGTTAGGGCGTGAAGTGGTACCAGACAGATATACACTTCCACATTTATAATATTAGTATGGAAACGTATGGATTCATATTATCGATAACTTTCAACTTACAACACTAGATTGTATCATAAAACTGCAAGAATCAGGACTCGCATAGTTTTGTAGAATGTCTAGATTTAATATAGAGTCGAGAGTAGGGTTGCTGAGGATTCCTCTTCCGCTTCCTCATAATGAGGAAGTTCCGCAATATTTTGGGTTCCTCAACCGTTACCGCATCCTCATAAATAAAAATAAAAAAATCCTCTTCCGCTATCGCTTCCTCAAAATTAAAGAGGAATTTATGAGGAATTTCACTGTGCATACGCGTCGCGTATCCAATCATAGCAACGCACACGCCAGAGCTCGAGAATTGTATTATTCGCTTATCTTTTTTTTGTGTTACTGTGTGCCGAATGTGAGTTTTTTGTTTCACATTTGATCGTGAACGCGTTTGGCGTTTACTAAGATTTTGTATAGGATTACTCACTGGGCTGGGCTCACTCCCGTGAGCAGGTGGCGCTGTACAAATTCCATACAAAATCTTTGTTAACGCCAAACGTGTTCACGATCGAATGTGAAACACAATAAATTCACAGTAGGCACACGAACTCCTCCTTAACTGCTGGACCGATTTTGATTATTTTTATTGTGTGTGTTTCGAGAATGGTTTAGATTCATAGTTTGGTCCACTGGAAAATGCCCTTTCAATAATTTTTGACGTAATAACGTCTTATAATTCGATATGGGGAGCGCGCCCGAAAAATATGACAGTTCATGCGGCGTTACCTCGCCGACAGCTCACAGGACACAGGCTCACCTGGGCCGTATTTCGATGACTTAGAGAATACTTTTGTATGAAGAAGTTTGGTTAGTTATGACCTTTGATACATTGACCACACTCTGAATGAAAAATAAATAAACAATCTGTGAGCTATTAGTATAATTTCGGCTATTCAAAATTGTGCTCTATTTCCTACGTGTCAAGGTTTCCTACGTTGTGCTTTGTTCGAAGATTTTACTGGATTTCACGAATTTATGTAGCGTTTTGTATTGCGAATAGTTTATTTACTCATTATAAATATTTTTAAATTTTTCGGAACTGAGGGGTTATGGCAATGACGTTGTCACGTTCAACTATCGTCAGTAAACCGACTTTACAGACAACCGATTTTTTTTTTAAGTGAAAATTTCTTTAGCGGCGTTGAGCACTTTTGTGGGATGGGTAAAAACTGTGAAACTCGCGTCAGATTCTCGTGCTGATCGAATAACCGTAAGACGGTTGGAGAGTAGTATTGTAACATCGAAATCGATTAATCGAACAATCTCTTGTTTTTTTCGATTGTCAATATTTTTTAATCGATTGTAAGGGTTTCGAGTAATTAAAAAAAACGATTTTTTAAAAATCGATTTTCATAAAAAATGGGTTAAAAATTTAATCGATTGTAAGGGGTTCGATTAATTAAAAAAAATCGATTTAAAGAAATTAAAAATCGATTTCATAAAAAATGGGTTAAAAATTTAATCGATTGTAAGGGTTTCGATTAATTAAAAAAACGATTTTCATAAAAAATGGGTTAAAAAAAATAATGCACAACGTTAATAACGTTTTCACTTCTGCCGGCACTCCCGGAGTGCAACCCGTCTTTTTGTGTATTGTTATACAGTACAGACAGGACAAATTCTTTTGGGTTGGGTCCGCTAGTAGTTATTTATAATTTCTATCCTATTCCTCATCCGCTTGCTCATCCGCATCCTCTTCCTCATAAAATATCCTCTTCCTCATCCGCATCCTCTAAATTTGCGCGTGACAATTCCTCTTCCTCCTCCTCTTCCTCATAATCACTTCCTCAACAACCCTAGTCGAGAGTAGTCCCAGGGCGAACTCGTAATAAAGTTACGCAAGTTCGCCGGAAGACAATCACCGGAGACCCACAAGAACTTCGTGAGGTGCACCGTGCAATACTAATTCGCAGAATTACAGTCAACTATGACTTTAACTGTATGCTAGACCGGGCCCCGATTCACAATGCCGAATTCGACTTGAATTCGGAAACCTCATGGCGTGACATCCAATAAACGTTCGCCGCGCTAGGCATTGGCCAATGGCCGCACGGTAAAGTTTCCGAATCCGTGGCAAACGGGAATCGTGAATCGCCTAGGCCCAGTTTTCATACTTCCAATGTCGCTTCGGCTGTCCAATTCATCAATAAGCCCATACAAATATTATACATGCGAAAGTGTATCTCTGTCTGCCCGTCTGTTACCTCTTGACGACGCCCAAACCGCTGAACCGATTTTGCTGTTTGGTATGGAGATACTTTGAGTCCCGGAAAAGGACAGGATATTTTTAACCCGAAAAATCTTCACTTTAAAAATAGCAAATGCAGGCGTGTAAGGGTGCGTCCACATTTGTATCATTTGCTCGATCAGATCTCCGATCAGATCTCCGTCGCGATCATCGCGCCGTATCAAGTATGCGTGTCATAGTGTGGACGCCTATTAGATCATTCTGCCGATCATGCGAGTATTTTATACGGCATGTATTAGATACGCGGTTAATAGCGATCGGGGCGTATCATGATACGCGTATCATTTTGACACGCTTCGATGATACGCGACGGAGATCTGATACAAATGTTTACGCACCGTAATAAAATGGAAAGCAAGAGAGTAGAGACCCAAAAGGCTAGTTTTAGGACCATCAAGCAATGCCCATTTGCTGGTCTGCATAATACCTATGATGACCTCATGAAAATAGCCAAATAAGGATAATAGGGATATTATTTTAATAGTTTATCATAAAAGGTGATCGTAGCGTAATTGAATATTCATATTCTGTAATTTCGGCCGTTAACGAAATGAGGCGTACGTTGAACTTGGATCGATACCGTGGTCTGTTTTAACTTGACGGTCTTTCCCAATATAGAAGCGGGCTGGTTATATATGGGCTACGTAGAGTTTTAGATCTGATCCGACTGATACTGTTTCAGTATAAGGGATTTAGCTGTCGATCTGCTTTCTAGGAAAAGAAAATACCAGCACCTTTCCTCAAATTTTTACACAGTATTCTGATATCAACTGTACCAAATACCTTACCTGCGAGCACACGAACGACGCTTGCAATAGCCATAGACCCAAAGTCGCTGTGGCCGAAATCGGTCAGGATATATATATATATATATATATATATATATATATATATATATATATATATATATATATAACCAAATACCTTTCCTCTAATGTTTGCACAATAGTCTGCTATCAGCTATACCAACTAATTTTTGCCCAGAATTTTTTAATCAATTACACCAAATACCCTTTCCTCTAATTTTTGCACAGTATTCTTCAATCAACTCTAAATACCCTTTCCTCTAAATTTTGCATAGTATTCTGCGATCAACTGTACCAAATATAATGCCATAGTACCCAAATCGGAAGCGCAAAGGGCGAGCCCGCATCTTGCTAGATTGGCACAACAAGATAACACTTTACTACTTCCACAATCGCTCATCGATTATTTAGGCTGCGTCCTTATCGACCGAATTAGGCTTTTATTTGGCCAACAGTCTACCGTGGTCATTGAGAGGAGGTAAATGAGAGCAGATAAGCCCAAAGCTACGAGATAAAGACGTGTTTGTACTCTTTTATGGCCCTTTCCGGAGAACACTCGAGACTTCAAAGTGATGACTTCTTTTGATTGTATTGTGAGAAAAGTGTTAGCGAATAGCCAGTGGAAATTGATGATGATTTTATTAAATTGTGGACTTTTGAAATAATTCTTGTGTTGTGTCTGTAATGGTCGCACTCAGAGACATATTTTAATGACGTTCTTCAATTCCTTTATCCTTTATCGCGCGTAAACCGTACATATTTCCGGCATGTACAGTATCCTATGTCCTCTCCCGGGACTCAAAGTTTCGCCATGCCAAATTTCAGCAAAATCGGTTCAGCGGTTTGGGAATAAAGAGGTAACAGACAGACACACTTTCGTATTCATAATATTAGTATAGATTTAATGTCTTTCTCTACCGAATCTTATAACTTCAACATTCAACCCCATGTAGCGGGCTTATACAGTGTTTACGTAACCCCCCCATTTTTCTAATCAGCTTCGATCAAACGCCCCGAAGTGGGTCAAGTTCGGTGTGGGAAGGGGGGAGGGGGGAGCTATTCTCCTCCGTTATTGTCAAATATGGAAACAAGTTTATGGGATAATTCTCGCTCGGGCCCTTTGTGAGTCTAATGAGATTGTCTTAGTAATCTTTATTTTGAGGTCGCTGTATCGCGAGTCGCAATGTTCGGGTTTTTTTTTCGGTAATGTTTGGAATGCTTAGGACTAAGGTTTTAAAATGTCAACCGTCTGTGATTCGGAATCCTCTATAATAATATAGACAAAATGAAATTTTCTTGTATAGCTACGAGAATTATACACCTTGTATCACTATAATATTTCGGTAAAAATGAATATTTCTAAAGCTGAAAATCAATTTGTATTCGTCGACAAAGGTCAAAGTATTTCATCATTTCACTTACCGAAAGCTGTAATTACATTTATCGAAGTTTGTAATCGTAATCGTTATTGTCGCAACGTTGATCCTGTATTTACACCGTCTACAAACGATAAAGAGTTTACAGCTATTGATTGTGTTCTATTAGCTTAATCGAAATTAAACCGTTCATGCATTGCTTAAGTACAGCTCGACAAGGCTTTAAATGAACGTGGCGAAAAAAGGAACTAAAGCTGCCATCATACATAAACGTCAATTTTGACAGTTTTCTTTTACGAGCAGCGCCACCGCCCACGTTTATGCGAAAGTCGCGCTATTGAATAACAAACGCCTGTCAAAAAAACCGCTTCTTCTTTGGTAAATGACTCCTTGGTGAGTTCCCAGAGTGGCATTAAAAAACCTAAAATACTTATAAATTGGATATTCCTTATGATTCCGTGGATTTATTGTTATAAATACTTTTGCCTCATTGAGATCAACACACTGATCCATATTTTGATCTTTGTTTCGGAAAAGTTATTTAACAATAATAGCAATGGGTTGTCTCAATCTTCTTTGATCAATAAGGCAGTTGATCGCGACATACTTCGTACGTGTTAAAAAAGCAAAGAATCCTTGAAAGTGTCCTATAATAGTAAAAAAAAATATGGTCTATCTTTATGCGACAATCAGAAGAACTAACAAGAAAAACGACAATGAAAGTAAATACTTTTCCCTCGTTCGTGTGCAGCCATGCAAATATGAGAGATAATTTTTATCCCGCGCTTATCTTCCGAGTGTGCAGCGGTAATAAAGCCTTAAATATACGTGATGGATGGTAGCTGTCAGCCGCTATAAAATGTTTTGCGAAAAATGATCCTAGCTACTTTGCGGTAGACTTTATCTAGACTTATAACCTGTCTAGGGGCTCATTAGTTTTATGTGTTGAAACTTACATCATCCGGAGGCTTAGTATAGCCATAGAAAATATGCAATTCTATTGGGAATATTACGCAGAGGGCGCACATACAGTAAATATATAACACACACATACATTGTCAAACGTCAAACAAATCTTTATTTACTGTGTATGCTGGTGCTGCACTCTAGCGTCAAAACTTTGCATTACTATTTCCTATTAGGAAGATACAGACATCCTTTTCTGAAATCAAATTTAAATCATTCTGTCTATTCTACCGTAGAAACAAACTCTTTGGTGACAATGTCCGCTGGTTACGTACTTAAGTGTCAACAAGTTTGTCTCGTACAACATAAAATAAATGAGAAGTGTTGATTTTACAATGTTATCCATCACAGCCGTTATCGCTGCAATTATTGAAGATATCCGGAGTTGAATCGCTCCTAAACGCCGAGGAAAAAATATTTTTTGCTAAACTTTTTGTCGCCAACTGTACTAATATTAAAAACGATGGCTCATCGCCAAATATTCCATTACAGCCGAACGAATCTGTACGAGATTCTTTTGATCAGTTGTCCAGGTGAATCTGGTACATTAAGATTGTTTGTTGATTCCTCTACTAAAGTAAATATTATCGTATGTTAGGAAACAGTGCAGACGCGTCGACTAATATTATAAACTTTTTTTTTAAATAAAAATATGAGTTGACCCCATTTTTCTTTTGTGTGGAGCACGTGGAAAATATGTCATTTTTTTGTTTAGAGAACGGCTTTTAATTCGTGTCATTCAAATTGTTCAGACCTTGCCACAATTGGAGCTACTTCAGCGCGACGGATGAAATTTTATCTTTAATTATTTTAAACTAGGCGACTAGCTAATTGTAAAACGTTTTGTAACGTGTATGACACTTGTATGAAGGCGTCTGTGAGGCCATGTTTTGTTTCATTAACCTTTGGTTCTATAAAAGATGTAACTCGTGAGTATAGTTTTAGTTCTGATATCCAACCGACTGCGCCAATAGCACCCAATAGGGAATATTACGCATAGGTCGGAGTAGAGGGCGCTACTAGCGCATACAGTAAATAATCCGACCAAAATCCGTCATGTTGCACACGTCATATCAGAATATTGACAGATACGTTGTCAATCGTAGAACAAAACTTTTTGTTTGATGTCTATGCTGGTGCTGCCTCAAGCGTGAAAACATTGCACTAATATTATGCCCTATTTTACCAGCTCTCACAATATTGATATAAGGGCCAATTCACACCGGAATGGCAGCGGCGAGGCGAGCAGTTTCAGTGTCATAGGATTTTAAACTTTATCTTCATTATTGTATTAACATAGTATCGCTTGAGAAATCTACGGCCGCCCGTGGACGTTTCTGGCCGCTCGTGGCCTCTTGCGACCGCCAGTGGCCTCTTGCGGCCGCAAGCGATTTCTCAAGCGATACTATGTATTACAATAATGAAGATAAAGTTTAAAATCCTATGACACTGAAACTGCACGCCTCGCCTCTGCCATCCCGGTGTGAATTGAGCCTAATCTAACATTTACTGCCTAGTTGCGAGGACTAACAGTACAGTCTAATGCTATTTCCAGTATTCATCATCCCAACTTAACCGGAATGGATCAAGATAGCCAGTCAAATCGCATTAGCTTCTAGTAATCGACGTTAATAGGGCTAGCTGTCCATGGAAAGCTTATCTTGAAATGGTGGAGTCTACGACCTTTTGTTTGTTTAAAAAAATGGTTTTGAGATCTTTTTGCTGGATTTTTATCATATTAAATATTTAAAACGAAGGTCATAGTTTTATTTATAGTTTTATTTGGCACTTCTTTGCTATGTGCATAATATATTCTATGCTAAAGAGATTTTTGCTAAAGGGATTTGCGTAGCAATTTGCTAAAATGATTTTTCTGACTCTTATCTGTAAATTGGCAGCCCTGCAAGCGAGTTGCAGCTAGATCTATTCTCGGCATTTTATTGCATGCACTAGTGCTTCATATACGCTGTTGCTCTTGCTAAAGGACTCATTGGTTCCAGTACGTGGATTTATTGATATCGATTCACGTATATATGCTGGAGAATCGATTGTATTGTTCTCTGAACTTGTTCGAGTCTGTTGCACACGGTTGTTTCTAATCGGAATCGCCTGTGACCAAATGAGAATGTTTTGCTTCGAGATGAGATGAAGAAAATTCGATTATTCGCTTATCTTTATAGATTAGCCTTTGTTATTATAATGATGATATAACATGTAGATCAATCTTGCTTTATAATCACAACAATACAGTTTTGATATGGTCTCGAATGTCTCGATGCAGTCTTAGTAAGTTTTTAAAAACCATAAAACTAAATAAACAATTAACTGCAAACGCTGCTGAATACGGAAGTTTTACCCATTTTTTGTTTGTCGAAGCTGTTTTAAGTATTGCGTTAATATTATAGCAGAATCTGGACAGTTTGAAGCCAAGATTACTAAAGCAACTTAATTAAAGTGAAGCGTTTAAGTTTATCGCGATAGATCTACTTCAGCGATCGGTCTATTGTTTAGAGACGAGATGTGACGTCACTGTTGAGACGTCGGCGAATTATTGTCGACCTTAACACGTTCTGTGTAAGGCTTGAATTAGATTAGCGCGTCGAAAGGTTGCTGTAATCTATTTGACATTCGGTGGAAGCCTCTCAGATCGCGTCGATAGAAGGCCGATCGCGTCTCGATCAGAGGCCGATTGCGATTCGATCGAAGGCCGGTGCCAGATCTAATGCTGATAAGTCGAGTAACAGCCATTTTCTAGACTAGTAATACGGGATATTCCTCAACGGATTTCACATTTTTAGACTTTACCCCAATTTCAAATTTTTTTATGCTCGGTTCCTGAGGATTTTTTACTGATGTTTATCTATTTATTAGCGCTTGGCTAATTATGGTACTAAATAAACATGAATATAACGTAATTTATCCATGTTTCAACTAAATAATAGCTACGAAGCAGTAGTACTAGCAGTAGTAGTTATAAATTATTCTGTGTAGTGGGACAACTTGACGTCGCTTGGAGGACCATCGTCGCTGACTGAGAGCTACGGATTTATTTCCACTATTAGTTTTTTTTTTTTACTACAAAAAAACTTTTTAAATTCCAATTTTTTTATAAGACCTACGTCTTATAAAAAAATTGGATTCAAAATTGTGCTTCAGGCCTCAAGTCTTCTTTTTCCCAATGAAGAGACATAAAAAGTCTAAGTGTCTAAACACGCTATGCCGAAGTTCCGCGGCGGAAATTCCGCATGATTGCGTCAGCAATGTTAAACGCATACAATATGACGCGACGGAATTTCGGCATAATGTGTCATCGGTAATTTAAAATACATTGGAGGCGGAATCATGCGGAAATTCCGCCGCGGAACTTCGGTATAGTCTGTTTAGAGACAGAGTCGCGAATCAATTCTGGATGTAAATCTATAGTCGGAACGACGAGGCTGAACACAGAATTTCATACTTTTGTCATTTTATAAGACACTACTCACTATCTGACCCGGCAAGGGTTGATTTCCCATATAAATTATTTCCAGTATCAATATAAAGTACTTAGATAAAAACCTATTCTATAGGCCTAACGAATGTACCTGCAAAATTTCGTTAAAATCGGTTGAGTCGTTTTGGAGGAGTTCGCGCACAAACACTGACACGAGAATTTTATAAGCCGCGTACTGACCAAGCAAGCCGCCTCGCCGCGGCAGCCTCGCGCGCATTTGCTCGGTCGGTCAGTACGTGTTTAGTGCGCGGCAAACGTCCGAGGCGCCTTTGAGCATCGACCAAAAACCGACAACTTTTGGCTCGGCCGCGGCACGCTCGGGCGAGGCAGCGACGCTGCTCGCTTGGTCAGTACGCGGCTTACTTAGTAGATTTGTGCCTCGACGATGTCGTATGGTACTAAATTAGTGACATAACTAACAATGACACGTTTTGGAATATTCACACACTTATCACGTACAGACTTATTATTTATCAACATATTTACAACACTGTAGCGAAAATTGTCCACAGAATTCTAAATTGAGCATTTAACTCTACACGTACCGATAAGGCCAGTAGGTGTACACTGCAGTACAATAAGGATGAAGCCAATTTGTGAGTTGTGACTTGTGAGTCGCAGAATTCCGGCTGGCAGAAATTCTGCTGCAGTCAGTTTCATACAAAAGTCCTGTTTGATTCACACGAGCGTAATTTTGTAAGTATGATTTTACGCGACCGAAATTCTGCGACTCACAAATTACGCACGTTTGGCTTCACCCTTAGGCTGGATTTATATGCGTCCGCGCTAACGAGCGGTTTAGCCGCTAAACTTTCAGATCACAAGGAAAATTTATTGTATGTATCGATTTATTTAAAAAGCGGCGCGGCCCCGCTGTCTTTTACATACAATTTCTTGTGATCTCGCGATGTAGCCGCCAAACCGCGCGTTGGAGCGGACGCATAATATAAATCAAGCCTAAGGCTGTATTTCCACTGAAGCGGAGCGGAGCTTAGCGGTGCCGAATTGACCAATCACCATGCTCGAAATCTTCGCTGTCATTCCGCTGGAATAGCACGATTGGTCAATTCGGGCACCGCTAAGCTCCGCTCCGCTCTGCTTCAGTGGAAACACAGCCTTACGCTGATATTCAATAGGCAGCTTATTTTGTAGCGTTACGTACTACGTAGAGCCGAATAAAGTAATAATAATATGCAACTAAGCATGTCATTAACCTAGTTCTTTTTACCCAAATTAAGACTTATGGTTGATAACAATATTAGTCATGACTCATGAGTATAGTCGTTTTGGTTTTCTGCCGGGAAATATGAAAAGTGCGACGGAAATATCAAATAAGTTTTAGTGTGAAAGAGGCGGATGCAGGTTCAATGGCCTATTTTCATAATATGTAGTTCTGTTTCTTAAACATTGGATATTAGATTAGTCATAAACTCATGAATATTAGTAAATAGCTAAAGCTGTTCATTATTTCAATCGTATAATATTATGGCTGTGTGAACAAGTCAGCGGGGTCAATGGCCTATTACGACATGAAGGTTAAATTTTTTGGCCAGATCAATAGATTTGCTTCTTAAGGATATTCTTGTTGGGCGTGTGCCAACTGCCAAGACAGCCTTACTGTCCTTGTGGCTGGTGTGAATAATAAGTACACAATACATTAGAGGTGACGTGATGAAGTCGCTATTTAGGCGTCTAATGACATCATAGGCGTCATGACATTAACTCTAAGGCCGGCCGCATACACACGTTTTCTGTATGCGGCTTACGAATTCGTCTTCCGTATGGTATCGGTACCGGTAGAAAATGCATTAACTGGCGCACACGTACGCTTTTTTCCGAGCGGAACGAATTCCGCACGTACGTTTCAAATGCAAGCTGGCTCGCTTGCGCGTGGAAAAAAGGAACATTTGCGCTAGTCCCGGAATTCCAAAACGTAATTCCACTTTGGAAAATCGAATACGGAAAACGCGTGTATGCGGCCCGTCTAACGTTAAGGCAGCATACTTAATGAGCGTTTTGATAGCTTTCGTAAAGAATACTCTACACGGAAATAGAGTGAGTTGAGAGTAGATACTAGATAAATAAGGGAAGTAGGCAGTGTACTGCTCGGCAGCAGTTGACTGTCGAAAGCTTTGTCGATAATAGCAGTACTAAAGAACAGGAGTTCCATTTTATAAAACATGTTTGGTTTCCCATTGTCTATAACGTTTAAGAACCTGCTCTACAAATGGATGATGCGGAATTCAGATAAAAAAAATTGTTTTATTTCTGAATAGATTTTAAGAAAATGCTTTCAGAATGTTGATACTACGGTGCCTACCACCGGTCCGGGGACTAAACCGGCTGTGTAGAATGTAGATGTTTCTGATTAGTTAATACTAAATTCCTATTAGACTATTGTCTGCAATTATATAATAAATTCCTAAATATTTGACCCTTCTAGAAAAATCTGGAGAATTGTAGTTTACTAAACTGAAGTAGATTTAACATTGAGCTTAAAGGTGTGGTTGTTAAGTCATCAGACTATAGACTATTAGAACCAAGACATAGTTTACCAATACAGCAATATATTAAACCGGTTTTGATAATTTACTATTATTTTATATTACTAAAGCCATTTACCGATTAGACGTGTATAAATAATCGTTGATGCAATTCTGTAAATAGACTTGACATCAGTTCTACGCTATTATGTGCAAATAAATGCATTAATAATATGACTGTAATGAACTAATGACGATTCATTCTCATGAATCATCAGTGACTGGTGACTACTATGACGATAACATACAGACTCTGGTTGTTCTTCTACGAATATCTATGGCATCCATTACACGGTAGGTTTTGCTGTCAGTTTTACCACAGTCATGACTGTGACTGATGGATAACCTACCGTGTAAGAGCGTGACAGACGGTTGCATGAAGCTGAGTGACAAAAATCTGGATATTAATTTTGCTTCATGCAACCATCAGACACGAATTTTGAGTGAGTGACGTCAGATCTGACAAAATTGGAAAAAAATTAGAAAGGTATACGTTTGAAAATTTTGGCTTTGACTGACATAAAACTGAAGAGAATTCAGTGACCGTCTAATACCATTCATCAGTCCATCAGTCACCATCAGTCAAACATAATTCATGACTGACGGAATTGACTGTCGCTTGCATGAACGTGTAATGGATGCCTATGTAGTATGTACCATCGAAGAAATTGATTCATAGGTAGTTGACGGACCTACGTCATTTGGTCAGACTATGTCAATTTAGTGTTAGTTTTGATCTGTCGGCTGGGTTTGACATGACGCCACCAATCTACGTAGGCCCGCTATCTGCCTATGAATCAACTTCTCTGATAGTAGGTCGTCGTCCTCCAATACGTCGCCAATGTGACTTTGCCCAAAATAGAGGCATTGGCAAAATAATACTTAATTTGTCCTAAACATATGTGTGCTCCTGACAGTACCTTAGATTTAGGTAATGTATACTGTCACATTGACGACGCATTGAAATTCAAAGTTACGTTAGATGTTTTATGATCTGCAACGTCGCTTCTGCTAGCTTCTAATGGCATTTTACCAGTAGATTGGAAGAAGAAAAGGGCTTCTATTATGTATATATTTTCAATACCCTCGGAAAACTATCGGAAAAAATCCCACAGAACTCCGGACTTATTCTGGAATTTCGGCTACAAAAAGAGTTGTGCAGATTAACATTTCTATTTTTGTTAATCTGCACAACTCTTTTTGTAGCCGAAATTCCAGAATAAGTCCGGAGTTCTGTGGGATATTTTCCGATAGTTTTCCGAGGGTATTGAAAATATATACATAATAGAAGCCCTTTTCTTCTTCCAATCTACTGGTAAAATGCCATTAGAAGCTAGCAGAAGCTTTCGGCTACAAAAAGAGTTGTGCAGATTAACATTTCTATTTTATTGGAACTTATTTCCCGGAGCCGACGGGTGTGGAATAAAAATAATCCGGCCCGTCTGCGGCCTAATTCGTGACGTCACGGGGTGGAGGCGGGGCTTAGGTACTATCAGAGAATTTGATTCCTAGGCAGATGGGGGACCTACGTAGTTTGGTCGCGTTACGTCAAACCCAGCCGACAGATTACAAATAACATTGCAATTCAATGTTAATTATTGTGATCTGTCATTGTGGCTGATCCGATCAAATCACGTTGGTCTGCAAACTGCCTAGGAATCAATTTCCTCTATGGTACATACGGGGTAAGGGGGCGTCCACAAATTACGTGAGGTGTTTAGGGGTTCTCGGCAAATCTCACGTAATTTTATCTCAACAAAATAACAGGTACATAATTTTGTTTCATTTCATGCAGATTATACTGTTATTGTATGATTTAATCGTAAGCGTAATCGTTATACGATTAAAATCATTCAAAATTCGTTCAAAAGAAAATCTACTGGCTGACAAACCAAACGTTTATGTAAGAAACCCACATTTTGAAAAATCTCACGTGAGATTTGGGAGGGGGAGGGGGGGTTGAATAAAATCTCACGAAATCTCACCAGAGGAGGAGGGGGAGTAAAAAAAAAAAACACCTCACGTAATTTGTGGACGCCCCCTAAAGGCTTGATAGTTCGCTTTATGGATAGACAATTAATGTTGCCAATTAAAAAATATTTAGCTCTATGTTTCGATCTTTGCGTTCTCTTCATCATCATCATCATCATGTCAGCCTATATTCGTCCATGTTTCGATTTATAAGATGTTTTTTTGATTTAATCTACAAAAAATGTTGCTAATTATATGAGATGGAAAATTACTTTTAAAAGAATTGGACTGATTGCTGACAAAATGGATGTGAGAAACGTAGATATATACTAAATATTTTTGCAGTTCAGAAAGAAATAACGATTTTTGTCTTTCTTCGCAAAATTAGGATTTATCGGATTTTTTAAAATAAAAACAGTAGTGACTCGCTTCGAATCTTACGATATCTCACCAAGGAGGGTGAATATCCTCAAAAACACCTTAAGTGTTTCATCTACAATCTACATTTTTTTAAGCGTGGTACTTAAATTTAAGCCTACGCGCGGATTTCTTAGTGTCGTTGACCTAAAATCTAAGCAGCACTTAGAACTATTAAGGCTAATTACGTTAAAGTAGTTAACAGCTGACTGAGGTCATTGAACTTGGCAGGTAATTTTCGATATTTCTTAAATTCTAGACTGTACAATATTTTCTTAGCCTATATTTTCGGTCCTATAACAATATTTTGCTAAAAATGTTATTCGAAATAAGTTCAGACCTTTGCCCTCTTTTACTCGACCCTTGTCATGGAATATCATCAACAATATCTTTTTATTCTCGTACTTTTTGCCAATTTTCGCGATGGACGGACGCCGGAGATGAAGTTTTTGTCACTAGAATCGGTTGTGTGGTTTGATGCTATACTGTACTCGGCGAAACATGGCGGTAGCGGTCATTGACTCCCCGTCAAAAACTTGTCATTTACTATATAAACCGCGATTGACTAATAGTGTAAATATTTGGTTGTGTCTAATTTTTTAATCCTTGGGGCTTGATTCTCACACCTCGAATTATGATTCATAGGCATTCATTGCGCATTGATGTTATTTTATGCATGAGGGGGACTACTAGATGAAGCGACATTTTTTTTTAATTTTGGATACCTGTAGCCAGGCAACTAACGATGTCCGTTCGATCAGATTCGGAAACTTTACCATGCGGTCATTGGTCAATGATTAGCGCGGCGAGCGTTTATTAGTTGCTGCACTATAAAATTTCTGAATCCGAGTCGAATTGCCCATTGTGAATCAGTTCCTGGTCTTAATTGCAAGCCAAAAAGTTAAGTAATGCACCCCCTAATGTCTGCTTGGAATCTACTGGTAGATCGGTAGAGACGGTAGATGCGGATCAGTTCGGACTTTAAATACCCTTTGCGCAATTAGAACATAAAGCATTAATATTTCATCGGGAAGTGAGAAAAAAAAGTAAAAATAGAGTAAGACGCGCGTGGCTAAGTGTACGGCGGAAGCCGGGCGTGTGCAACAGAAACAAACCAGGTACGCGCAGGTTATGATTGAGCTGCCCGTATTAATAACGGGTTGAGTTAAGCCGTGGGTACACTGGGCGGTAAAAAGTATTGCAATGCTAAGGAACCCAGAAAACTGATAAATTGTTTAGGTGAGAATGAACGGTAACTAGAATCTGAACCACGAGATCGAAAGAACTACATAAGGTAGGAATATAGCATGTAGAGATACAGGGCGGTTAATTACGGGTAAAGTAAAGGCATGTATTATACTGGAGCAACGACAAAATTTTATCGTTATCTGAAACGTAACATGGCAATGATCTTGCCAAAAGATTCTGGTTAACCTAATAGAGCTTATGAAGTATGATGGTAGCTGCTTTTGGCAGCAGAACTATAAATCTTGTATGAGCCTAGAAAAAGCACACTCTTTTCTGCAAAAACGATTTAAGGTAGATACTGAAAATAGGAATAGGAGGTACATAAGTAAATTAATCATCCAGAATATCTTACATAAATGAAGCGAAAACCCGTCTACCCGCTGTATTCGGCAGCGGCGAAAGACGGATGAGAACCGGCGTGTACGCCAAACAAATACAGCGTTATTGAAACACTACATCATATTATTTACGGCCGTTACAGGTTAATGCGTACACAGAACAATCCCGCTAAATATAAACCCGTAACTACCGCCTGGTTACGCGGTTACGACGTTACAAGCGGGCAAAGAGAATATGAGAATCTGTTCATGTGTTGGAGCTGGGTTCTTGAGTAACGTGTGTCCGAGAGAAGTTGCTGTGATTTTTTTAGGAGCATAAATTCCACGTACTCTAGCTATGGGCTTTTGACTCTACGGCGTGGGTTCGATTCGCGCGATGGAACAGCAAGAAAGGTGTGAGGAGAATTGCTGTAAGATTTTTAGGAGTATAAATTCGTTGTAGAGTCCATAGCTCTCTAGCTATGGGCTCTTGACTCCACGGCATGGGTTTGATTCCCGCGATGGAACAGCAAGAAAGGTGTGCGGAGAAAAGTTGCTGTAAGATTTTTAGGAGTATAAATTCGTTGTAGAGTCCATAGCTCTCTAGCTATGGGCTCTTGACTCCACGGCATGGGTTTGATTCCCGCGATGGAACAGCAAGAAAGGTGTGCGGAGAAAAGTTGCTGTAAGATTTTTAGGAGTATAAATTCCATGTACTCTAGATATCATTCCATGTAGAGTCCAAAACTCTCAATCTATGGACTCTTTGACTCCATGGCGTGGGTCGAGTCCCGCGATGAGATGAATGAAAGATGTGTCCGAGAGAAGGTAATATGTTAGGAATATTCCAGCTGTACCTCGCTGTATTTGTATCTATGAGGTATAGCTAAGGATCATCATTCGTAATCAACTGCAGGGCTAAAATGGTCACATTTAGCAATTCCTCTCAATCAATTCAGCAAATGAATTGTCAAAACTGTAAAACTGACAAATGTCAAATAGTACAAATTACTAGACAGAAATTGCAAGCAGAGTGACCATTATGCGATTAAAAAAAACGTATTATAATTCATATTATTTTTCTCCAAAGCGACCATTTTAGCCCCGCAGATCATAGTTGTAAACAAGAATACAAGGATTGGATGAAAAAGGGCATGAAATCCTTTTTCAGTGAATCCTTACCAGGTTTGTCAATATAATATTATGTATTTAATTTCCCGATGACAAACTCTACCTAAGATTACTTACTATGTTATAATTAACAAATATGCTAATGCATATTATATTTATTTCGTAAAGTGAAAATTTATAAGTGTTAGCAGTTAGCATTTTAACAATGACATTCATTTATGGCTTAACTTCACACGCGCGAAGAAAGCACCTGCTTTTGTAGAAATATTCAGTCATTTTTCGTACATGATAGTTCAAAATAGTGGTAGTTTTTTGGAGCTAGTTCTGAAACACTACATTGGTAGAGCTTGTCTAATTTGAAAGGACGCGCCCCACCACTTCAAAGTTGATATAAATGAAACATTTTTGTACTGTGAATACGAGGGAGGGGCGCGTCATTTCAAGTTAGACAAGCTCTACTTGACTTTTTGGGAATTCCATTAAACACGAATAGACCAAAATAGTCAATTCATAGGTCGTCCATCAGAACGCACCAAGTTCACAAAATCTGGCCTACCACAATGTGACCGTAGTATTTTTAATCCGCCGATGATGTATGACCCGTGTGAAAACTGGTGCAATGCAAATCGACGACAAACAGATTGATTTATTCCTCTGTTTTGGCAGCCGACGTGCGAGCTAAAAATTTACGTAACGCTCGTATTATCTTAAGGGCAGAAGCAGGGGGCACTCTTCTGTCAACTCGCAGTACAAATAAGAGTCCTGTTCTTGCCCTCCTCCTGATTGACAAAAGAACGCGATTACGGACAAGGCACAGACATAGATCAAGAATCAAGATAGATACCGCATGTCGCTCCATTTGTATGAAAACGAGCGTGTCACTTTTTTCCTACCACTCTAACGTACCGATGATAAGAAACGTGTCCAATGTCCATTATCAAAGGCCAACGTTTCTATTTGAATTTCTACAGCTCAATACGACACTTTTAGGCATTTAGGCATTTTTAATATTCCGATTGACGTCCGATTCCGATAACAGACTAAGGAACAGACTTTCGAAAGACGAGCATTGCTCGTCGTTTGGGAACGCGATATGGCACGCGAAGTACATACACATGCGGTATCTATCTTGATCTATGTCTTGATCTATGTATGTGTGGCATATTTTTAACTATTAATCTTCGATGTCGATTGTATAATATAGTAAAGCGTAAGGCTGCGATTCCACCAGACGTGTGTTGCGAGGAATGTGTTTTTAAGATCCAATAGAATCGATGCGCTGAGCGAGGTCACGGCAAGCTCACGTCAATGAAGCGATTCTATTGGTTCTCAAAAACCTCGCAACACATCTCTGGTGGATACGCAGCCTTTAGAGCTTTCCCAAAAGCATCCAAAAGGTACGCTGAAACAAGTGAAAATCTAAGTTGGTTTGTTATTGTCATCTTCTGATATGTAAATTCTAATGTCTAAAGCTAAACACTAGTTCTTAAAGGCAAGTTCCAAAAAATGGAAACAAAGTGATTATGACAATACCGATTGCCATAACGACATAAGCCTAGTTCTAACGAAAATAATGGTGATGAATAATGATGATTGTGATGATGTCCCGCAGAGTAAATTACAAATTCCATCGCAGACAAACTCGTCAGTTACCCAGCATAATATAAGTTGTATGTCATGATTTCAGCTTTCGAATTATACAGAATAACATCCAGCATTAAACGATATGGAGCCGTGCCAACTTCACCCCGGCTCTTCTATTAGGTTCCTATGACCCATTTTAGGCAATGTTCTTCAGGGTTGAAAACTTTTTTGCCGATACTATTTTTGGGGAAAATGGACAGTGAAAATAGTTTTTCAATATTGTAATTTTAGAACTGGTATTTTTGTAAGTTAGTCGTAGAGTAGGTGCCAAAATAATGGCTTAATATCATAATATTGGGGAATGAAACATTTTCTTGTACATAATAGAATTTATGCAGTGTTTCTAGTTGGTACCAACTACCAACACTACTTGCCTCTAATGCAACTTGTAATAAATAAGCTGGCAACCGCGCGTATACAGTAGGCGAATAAACGCCAGCGCATTAGATACGAATAACAAACAAAATTCAATTTTATTTGGGAGATCATCAATAAATCAGGGCGGAATGTTTATTTTCCCAAAATTTTTGACAATAATTAGTCACATGACTCGTGCTAGCACAGAACCGAATTCCGAGACATGTTTGCGGCAGAAATAGAACTCAGCGGGTAGTGGGTACTATGAGATCTCCCGTGTGACGTCGCCCGTCCCGCTCCCTCTCGCGCCCGAATATACCCTTCTCTCTCGCACGCGTTCACTTCATTGTTTCGAATCATTATTCCGGCGGCCGAAATAGGTTGGGAGCGTCCGAAACAAGCTTTTCATAAGCTATTACGAGGTTACAGCAATTATTGGCTGAAATCGGGAGATACGTTAATGTAGAGTAGGTATGCCGAGCGATAAAGTAGGTACTCTAATTGATTTCCTTAATGCGGGAGAGGAGTATTTTAACATTTCCAATGAGCAATTTGGGGAACGTCACTTATTTTAATGACGAGTCCCGAGTAATGCCAAATGTGAAATGAGGAGCTGGAGTTCTGCAGAATGTTAGGAATATGACGATACGTTAATCATCATTAGCAATTTCATACATCATCATTAGCCATGTTTGAGATTCTTCAAGGTGGCTGCACATATCATATTTATAAGGGCCTGTCCACATCTCCACGTCACGACGTCGGCAACTTGGAACGGTGCGTTAACGTGGTACGGTACGTTAACGTAATGTAAAATGCAACCATGTAAGTCGCCATGTCTTGTAAAACTGCTACATTCTTCATTACTGATAAGTGATAACTGATTTAGATCAGCAGAATACGTATTGTGCGGTCCACATTTAGATGTGGACCGCACAATACGTATTCTGCTTTTGCTATTTAATTATTAAAAACGAAGAAAGAGAAGAAAAAGGACGTGCAGTTTTACGTTACGTTGACGCACATTTACACTTAACGTTAACGTACCGTGCCACGTTACCGCACAGTTCCACGTTGACGACGTCGTGACGTGGAGATGTGGACGGACCCTAATATAGTACAAATTTTGGGTTTTCCGACACCAGTAAGCAGCGCTTTCTTTGTGTAAAGAACGTACAAGAACTATAGATGGCAGCACTTGTCAAGTAAATTATAGGGAATTGGTTTTGAATTGGCGACACTTTAGCAGCAAGTTGCCTATACTTTAGTAGTAGCGTACTGTTCACATATCCACGTGTTGTAACTTATGTAATCCGAAAAATATTTTGTGCTTATCTTGAGATTGTAATCTACGTTTTAACCTACAAACGATAACGAATATCTTTATCGATATCCGCTTATCGATGTAGATCATCTCATTTACAGTAATCAAATGATAAAGCAACTTTTTACCATTGATTAAATAAATCCTTACATTATTACAACATATCAATGGAATTATAAAAGGGTTTTTAATTAGAGCATGTACACATTGAGCGTTTTGAAGCGCGTGCTTTGCCCCGCCCGCCCAATGTGTACCGGGCCTAATGAGTTAATTTGAATTTTGACATTTAAATGCCCTTTTCGTTAAACTTTTTTATTGATTAGTTCTAAACCAATTTTATTGTCATCTCAAGATTGAATTTTAACCAGCAATTACTTATCGGCTCTTTAGGATTACGATATTGAGTCTATTCTTTCTCCTGGCACCTTATTTATTCAAGGCTTTTACTATTCCTTTTTTTTAGCTTTTTTGAGATATAAATGACGAAGACGTAAGTGGATGAAGTAACTAACAATTTACTTGGACTTCACTGGGACTGAGAAAATAATATGGGATAAAAAATGTAGATTTTATGTAATAGTCAAAAATGTTAGCTAGATATGATGCAGTAGATATTTTGCATGGTTAGTTCAAATTATAAGAGAAAAATTCTGGCTATTTTATGGCTTGTCGTATCTTTTTGTACTTTTTCGCGACTATAATATTAAGGCGCTGGTCTCCAATCTCGTCAATATACCACGTGATGTATCACGAGCTAGGTATTTTTAGTGTACACCGTAACGCCATATTGTTGGTATCTATTTCTAATCACCCTATAATCGATGTTGGCGTGACATCACTTTATGCCGTGTAGTGTCCACGTCAGAAAATTGTGGACATGCCAAACTTCCTAGATCCCTGCACTAGGTTTGATCGCCGACTTCGTTGGGCCAAGATTGTTACCATGATTGCAACTGTCTGTAGTGTGCATGACGTCAATCAATCAAACAGTCGAATATGCTCCTTTACATGTTCGCTTATGCTCATCTATCATGGGCCATTGTCTATGGTCCGTCAAAGCAAAGACAGCAAAGACCTCAATTTGAGGGAGCATTATAATATTTTTTGGGCTCCTTACCATAAGAAAGGTGAGGATGCGGTCATACATTTGTCTCTGATTAATAACTTTTCCTTCTTTCTCCAATGTGCTAGTTAAGACTTGAATTGTGAAAATTCGTAAGGGAAAAATAAACGGACATTCTATTTTATGTTGTAAGTTGGAATCGTGAAACTCCTGGCAAGCGCTGTTGCCAACGTAACAAAACCAATCACGGAGACCCCTGGCTTTCACTTACTCTTATACTCCTAAAGGGAATCGAAGGGTGCGACGCAGGTCTCTCAATCTGGTCTACTTTTGGCACTAGTGCAAGTGTCTACCTTGTCTCTAGTGTATTTTGTGATAGTCTGGTGTGACTATTTATCATGATATAGTATGCCAAGCTAAGTTTGAAATATTTTCGTCTAGCGCTTTTAAAATATCTTGTCTTGTACGCGCGCATAGAGAAATGAAGCTACTTTGCATATCTGCTGGAGATGTTAGACTCAAGACATAATATTACGTATTTTGAATACATGCCCACAACTTCGTTGTGAATCAATATCTTCAATCTTCATACCAAATATCTAAATCGGTTAAACGGTTTAAACCTAAAGAGTTAATAAACACAGACTCGACAGTCTATAGAAGTAAAATCAATCCTGGATATTATCTGATAGAGTCGCTGGACTCTAGATAAAAAAAACAACATTTTGGGCAAGTATGCAATCTGCTGGCCACAGGCAACCCTCTAAAAAACGACTGAGGATTTCGCTATCAAATTACCGAGTTGGCAGTGCGTTGACTTTTCTCCGAAATTCCGATGCAACGTTTTTGGCAAAAAGTCACCGGCGCTTTCTCTGTGACGTTGCACGGACGTCAATTGGCGTCGTGACGCTTTCGTTTGGTGAACGTTCCTGTTGACGAATGTGATTGGCCGAAGACACGCCATCCGGAAATTAGCGTCATAAATTGCGCGGGAAAACCTGACGAAACGACGTTCCGAATTTGAATTGCAGCAACGTGTAATTCAAAACTTGGAATGTCGACGTTTGAAATTGCGATGCTTTTGGAATTTGGAATGACAACATTCAAATATTTTTTTGACTCTTTGCTTAACTTTTTTTGACCTCATGAACGGTATAATGTAGTATGGAGCAATTTAAAAAATAAAACCAAGAAATAAGTACTGGAAAGTTCTATCGAAATGCATGTGAATAAAAGCTCTCGAAAGGTCGTGAAGAAATGGAGAAAATTTATTTTTAATTCCTCCGCATTGGAGCATTGTAACAGAATTGCTGAAAACAATTAAACTTAAGAGGTTCTTACTTTAGATTAATTGTTTTTTTTTTCAGAGTATTAATCCCCATTATAGTCGCATATATAAACATTAAACATGTCATAATAATATTTTCTGAAAGTTACATAAATTCTTCGTAAATCTTCAAAATTATGTTATCAAAACATTTCTTAACAGTTTCGTCGCCGTCATAAATCGCTTGAAATATTATTTTGAGTGAAAATATGATGTTAGAATGCATTACTTTTTAAGCTGGAGAATTCCACACGTTTTTTAATTTATTTCCTTTCGTTTAATCTGCTTTTAAATATGTAATATTAAGTTCGAGGTCTTGCAAACTTGGTAAAAGTTAACATCGATTGCTTTTATAAATAGCTACAGAATATGAACTTGGCGTAAAAGGTAGATGGAACAACCCTATGACGTTTGCGACCGCCAAGTTGACTTTTTGTTTTACTAGACAACCTTTCGTTAAACGTTATCTCAAATGTTATTTTTAAATATAAAAGACTTCTATTGCAACTTTAAAAAAAAATTACATCAATTTTGTAATATTTTTATTAAAATTTTAATGTATTTTGGGAACCAATAAAATCCCGTAATAAATCTTTAATAATTTAAACTTAAGTTATCTTAAATCTTAAGTGATCTAGGCCATAATAGAATATGGCCATTGGATCTTTAACAAACTTTGTGTCAAGTTATGATCGGAGGGTAGGTGGGAAAACGATGACGTTTGCGGCGGCCATGTTGTAGTTTGTTTTATTAGCCGGGCTTTCATTAAAACGTACAAGGGCGAACGGAAAGCAATTTACCCTGTCCCATCCCGCTGCTGTCAATTAGGGCTGTCACCCGTCACATATCGAGCTCACGGAGCTGAGGGATTTCACAAACCCTGTCTTGTAGTATTTTTTAGATATTATGACATTTTTTTTTCAGTCTGGTCATAGAATGAAACTAAGAGATTAATGCCCTGTTCCTTTAGTTTGTTTGACAGGCGTTTATTTTTTTGTCAATATAAAAACGTTGACCAATAAACAACTCTATTGTAAAGCAGCCTTACCCCCGAAACTGATATCAATCTGATATCAGATTTTTGACACTTTAGGTTGAAAAACTGTTCACATGCGGCATATACCAAGCCAATACTGGCTGTCAGTCTTATTGGCAGCCAGTACTGGCTCTGTGAAAACTATACTTTACAGATTACAAGCAAATGTATGTAAGTACTAAATAGTTACATAATATATTTGCTTGTGATTTGTCTATACTTACTTATAAAATTACATGTCCTGACTCCTGACTGACTGACTCACTGATTCATCATCGCTGAGCAAAAACTGTTAAAGTTACAGCCACGAAATTTGGTGAGTAGGGTTGTTTTATTAAGTAGACACCCACTAAGGAAGGAATTTTGAAAATTTTACTCCGAAGGGGGTGAAATAGGGGTTGAAAGTTTGAATGAAAGTCCGTCATTTCTTGAGTTAGAAACATGAAATTTTATGTTTCGGCTACTGATTAAAAATGATTGGATACGTGTTTAAGCGATTTTGAAAATTCAACCCCCAAGGGGGTGAAGTAGGGGTTGAAAGTTTAAATGAAAGTCTATGTAGGTATACTTTGTTAACGTGGACGAAGTCGCGGGTAACAGATAGTACGCATATAAATCCAGTCTTAGATACGATCTAAAATCGGCTAACTTCAGTCGTGTAAAGCGCAACAACTTCACATCCGTCCAACGTAACTAGATCGCTGGTAATTCTGACTACCGTCGACTGTTTCCAGTTATAAATCGCGTTTCCTCTTAGCGTTTCAATGTGCACTTTCATTTCACATATGCGAGATATATTTCTGGTGGTTTCCGCAATCCAAACAGCACGTACGAATTTCAACTCTAAACAAATTACTGTAGAGTCGCGTTAGATTTTGCCGTAGACTCGGCACTGCGCTTTCTTTATTCGGAAACATTATCGGGTTCAATTAAAATGGTAATGCTGAATAAATCGAGTATCGACTGCTAAGCAGCTTACCACTTCGCATTCTTTTTGAAAAAAGTGAAAACTGCATCAAATTCTGCTTATTCCTTTAGGATTGAGGAGATACGATGCCATAAACTAGTAAATGCATTATGCCATAGGCGACTCATATGCTTTGGATACTTGCTGGTTCATTATAATACTTATAATATTGGTACTGCAAGAAATGTACCATGCCATGGACAAAGCAGGAAAAAATCTTTCAAATGCACTTATAATTGCTTTATTTCAAGCTTATTCAGGGTATACGGTTTGTAAACAAATATTCAAAAGTTACGATCGTCTTTAATTTAGTTCACGAGAGGGCCTGAGCAATATCATCCAGATATTTAAAGTCTTCGTAAGAATAACAATTGATTTTATGTTCTTGCGCCGGAGTAAACCTGTAAAGACAATTCTTCACGTTGAGCCATTATGAATCATGATTGAGAAGGGAATGATAGTAATTTAGTCTTCCCAGTTTGGGGATGTGCCCCGGATAAGCTACGTCGATCATGAGCAATCGTAGACGAATAAGCTACTCATTCAATTCAAACACTCAAAAAAAGCCAAAGTTGAGAGGCTGTATTTAAACGTTAGCAGTAATAAAACAAACTTTTATTCACAATACACAGTTAATAAAATGGCCAAAAATTTTATTTTATTGAACAATGTTTTATTGTTTTTAAATACTTTTAAGAATATCGATGAGGTAGCAAAAGTTAAATAAAAGAAGTCTATAGACAGAGAAACATTGAAAAGTTGAACAGATTAAGTTTCCATTACTTTGATCGTAGTAGTAGGTTATATACGACCTGCAAACCTTCAAGAAAATAGCGTATTCCTCTTAAAAGGCCGGCAACGCACCTGCAGCTCTTCTGATGTTGCGAGTGTCCATGGGCGACGGTAGTTGCTTACCATCAGGTGACCCTTTTGCTCGTTTGCTCCCTTATTTAATAATAAAAAAAGAGTATTACAGAATGTAGAGGCTATTGATCGTTTCAATCTATCGCAAACAAACATGTTTCTTAATGACGCGAATACAAAGAGATCGAATCCGTTTGGACGCAGACCAGTCTCTGGATATTTCAGCCTTTACGAAGGAAAAGGAGTCCCCCATTGCTGGTCACGCGTTCTCAATAGTTGCCATAAGGTTATTCGTCTGCTTACTTGCAAAACTCACAATAATCACGGCCATGTTACTTCAGGTCAATGATCAATATAATTACAGGCCGTGTTCTGCAACTTGTTTGCCACTTGACCTACTTACATCCACCCGAATGTTTGGGATGAGAAAAGAACAGGGGAGCGATTCTCGTACCTTCAATCTTCGAGTGATTGTAAGATCCACCTTATTGGCGGAGTTACTCGCAGTTTTCGTTCGGATCAGGCCTTGTACCATGAAACTGTTTTGAGACTCAAACAATCGGACGAAAATGCTGCGTCCTGCTCTAACAACGTCATTTCACGTTTGTTAGAGTAGGACGCAGCATTCTCGTCCGATTATTTGAGTCTCAAAACAGTTTCATGGTACAAGGCCAGATTCGAAAAGTTACGGAAATTGGTCAAATATAGCAAGGAACGGAATTGCATAGGAGTGACTCATCTCCTGATTTTAACCCCAGATGATGATGTCTTCTGCATAGATACACTGCTTATAGCAAATGATATTAAAAGTTTCAATCTAATGTCGAATCTCCAGAGATTCTAAAGTCTCCTAAAGTCCAGACTCCAGAGTCTGGACTTTAGAATACTTGACTCTAACACACACGCGTTAAAATTTTGTAGTCCGTATTAAACGATGAAGAAGCGAACACATCTTTCTCTTTACTCCCATATTGTATTTTTTGCCTTTTAAGCTTTTTTTTCAAGTGTACTCCTTTTACTCTTCTTCTATGGATTTGAGTTTTGACTACTTAGTCAAGGTTTTCAGGTCACATTTTGTGTGTTCTAAGGAATGTGTCAATTAACCTTTACTAGTCGCACGAAATGTCTTCACACACGATACCGTTATCGTACGAGCCTTGGAAATATAATTGTATTATGTTCTTACATCTAGATAATGGCGAGGTCGATTTGTGTTCCGATGGATTAATTATCAGGATAAACAATATAAAAATAGGTTTTAAGGTCATAGTTGGACTCAAAAATATCCTTATCTTTAGTTTTTCCTTAAAAACCTTATCTTATTCTTTAGTTCAAAGCATTCTTAAAGTTATGATATCCTTATTTTTCAGTTAAGGCTTAAGTAGGTGTCTGTTTCTGACATTACATTATTATTCTTAACAGCATCACGCTGATAACCTGATTGTCTGACAAGCTGACCTGTACGTCGGATGGGCATGTAAAATGTCAGTCCTGGGCCCGATCTCACTCCGGTCATGTCGGTCATCCGTCCCACTGGGCTACGAGAGTAGAGAAAGAGAGTCGTCCAGTCTTCTGCGCACTTTTGGGTACTATAAAATCACTCCTGCGTATGGCCTGTTTCAATAACTATACAGGCACATAATATCGTGTAAGAGCAGTTAAACGATTTTGTTCGTGACTGTATTATGCCCACGGAAGTAAGCATAACTATCACCGTTTGTGGGCGAATAGTTTTGCGCCAAATTAATATTCCCGTAATAGGCCCGAACGGAATTAGTTGTCCGGTACAACTACAAAGCAGTGACGTCACAATAATTGCTCGCATCCCGCTCTGTGTACCTGGTTTGTGCTGTTTCGGTACATTTAGTTATGTAATAGTGTTGGCTGAGTTATCATAGTATATCATAGTCTGAACTCTGGTTGACTGCGATTTCTAGTTCACATATCATTCACATTAAAAATTTCAGGATATTGGTTAGAATTCAGACAGGTTTCAAGAATAAATATGCGTGCAGTTATGTGAGTATGCAAATGTCAAACTGATGGGTTGGAAAATTTGAAATGCTATGTTTTTATATAATGCTTACTCACATTGCCACACATTTAGACGTTGGTTAATGCCATCCAACCTGCATCGTGGATATCGCAGACACAATAGATTTTCAAATGTTATGCGGCAGCCGGCTGCCTCTTGGGGATTGATGGGTTAATTTTGTCTGGCTCATTATCTGTAACATTTGGAAGTTACAGAGAATTTGCCAGGAGCACGCAGTCCATTGTGAAAAGAAATCGACATCAACAATTTTTATGCTAGTAATTTCCAAGGAAAATGTAGTTTTAATAAATGGAAAACGGGCTTGAACAAGTTAATTGGCCCGTCCGGCCCGAGAGTACTCGAAGACCCGGTCAAGGACTTACGAAAATAAATCTCCACCGCCCCCTGCTTACAGTTAAAACCTTGTTTAGTTATTAGTTTTCAAGTAAAGAACTAATAAGGCTCCCGGTTTTAGACATAGTTTATTTTCCTTCCTGAAGAAACAATCTTTGGACTACCTATTAATGATTGTACATAGATTATATTGGCTAAACATTGAATAATTATAACCGTTATTATTAGGAGCCATATCCCTTTAACACACGGTCATTAGTCATTACTATTTAATTATACCTAGAGAACCTTCCCCTAGATGAGACAGCCCTAGATGACTCAGCCCTTGAAAGTACATAATAATTTACATTTATTGGCAGTTGCTATAATAAATGCAGTCGATAAAGTTTTATCTAAAACAAACTGAAGACGTAACAGTTTCAGTTTAAAAAGTACATATTTAAAACGACTGAAAATGAGGTGGAAAACTTTAGAACAAATTCAGTAATAAAGATATTCAAACTTGCCACAACACAGCGAAAAATATTACAAGATGTTGTAAGATGAGCGGAAGTGTAAAATTAGATCGATAATCGTAAAATATAGAGTGAAGCTATTGAACGGGATTACTCATATCATCGGTTTATAAATAAATACTTGTGCTTGCCTCCGATGCCAATAAAAACTAGCAACTATTGGAGATTGGGAGTTAATTAGGAAACCCTCCTGAAAGCGAAAAGTTGGCTCAAATGTCTTAGTAATTTAGCTATAGCGTTATCCTTTCGAACTTCCTAAAGCCATATTCGTCAAAGTGACATTCGGGAGCTAAATAAGACATAATGAGAAACTCTACATTTCTACGTTATCATTGTTTGGTATAACTTTCCGTGGGATAAAGCATTAATATCCATTGTATTTAATGGAATATCAATATTAAGTACTGTTTGTGGAATTATGGCATTTAATAAATGCCATAATTCCACAAGGTAAAATATAGTTATTAAGACCTAAAAGTATTTGTGTAGCTACAAATGCCTTGAAATCCAATTTGTTACTTCATTCGCTCCTTTGAAATGTTTCCTCAACCATTTAAATAAATGCACTCCCAAAGTGCGCCTTGCTGCCTCATAATAAGGACGCTAATATGCGACTAAAGTAGGTTACATAAAATATTACGTGGTCGGTAAACATGTGTTTATGTGGACAGCAAAATTCCGAAGCAGAACGTTGGGTGCATTCACTCAACTTACTTTGTATGCTCGGAAAACTTGCTTGTCATTTGCAAAACTAAATTCTGTGAACAATTCTAGACTCCTCTGAAAGCCATTTTTGAACCGGAATAGCGCGTTATCCATGCCGCTTCTACTGGTTTAACTACGGTTGCGTAAAATTCTATTTGTATTCGACATCCACTTCTACGAGCTTTATTTATAGCCAGGCATTACTTTGACACGTTTACACAAACATTCACTTGGACCTGACCACACCTAATCCTATGAATAAATTCTGAAACAAAACAAGCTCGACGTCTAATGATGTAGATGTAATTCCGCAAAAGTTAATCATCTGATTCTTACGCTCCATTAATTTGGTTCTTTAATGACCTTCGAAGACTTTAAATCTTATTTTATCTTTATTTACTTATCTTTTCTCTCTTTCCAGGTCTTAGCGGTTCGAAGGCGGACATGCAACATAGGCGAGAGGTGTTCGGATCGAACTTAATCCCGCCAAAACCTCCAAAAACGTTCCTTACACTAGTCTGGGAAGCGCTGCAAGACGTGACGCTTATTATTCTCGAAGTAGCTGCCGTGGTCTCATTAGGGTTGAGTTTCTACAAACCGTCCGAAGATGAGGAGGATATTGGTGAGTAAAAACTTGCTTAAAATTAAGTTTAAAGAATAGGATGTTAGAAAAGTAAAATATGATAATTTGGAATGTAGAAGAACGCATACACGATGTAGTCTCAAAGAGATGACCTCTCCGACGAGTTATATCGCCATCAATGAGAACTTGAAAATCGAATAAATTAACAAGGAAAATAATTGTGTTTAAAGCTCTTACTTTCCTTATTAAGTTTCCATTATATCAACCATAATTGGTTGTAAACACGTAAGTTAAATAGACTTTTAACGATATATCAAGACTTTCAATTATTGATTTAATTGTTTTCCAAGACATACCAAATAAGGAATTTGGTTTTGTTCTGATAGTAATCGTTAGTTGTTGCCACAATTTTCTTATAAAAGTTTGTTCGTAGGAGTGTTATTGAAGAAATTAAGTATGTAGTTCTGAACACACATTCGCTATCGAAAATCAATATTATCATTCCACAGGACTTCATGCAAATCATTTACGGTTATAGATCCATTAGATAAAAACATTCTATGTAACCTCGACAAAGTACGATATGATTTTACAACATTGTTTTATGTATTTTGATTTCTATTTAGAGATCATATAATTTGGTTATAACGTGTATTTTTCTCTTTTCAACATGATTTTTGGAATAATTAGATCCCGGTAAGAAAATGTAACTAGAAGTTTGTGTACCCTGCACTACACTGTTGTACAACTTAGTAAATTCCTGGACTTTATTATCTAGAAATTGCAAGTTTGTAGATTTTAGTATTTCAGACCCTGATCCTTCTTATTTCCCTTGTTGTTTCTACGTCCTACTCCTATTCTTCAGTCTGTATCTTCAATGTTTCTTCTACAGTTTCGAGGAAATATTACCTAAGTTTATATAAAACTTTTTTTTTTATGAAATCTGTCAATTACTGAAAAGCTTATTGACTTGATCGATTATTGGCATGATTGTTTTAGTATGGTCAATTGATCCTGTTCCTTATCTCTGGTGATTTTGATCCTTGCTATCCTGTAAACCTATTACTCCTATAATGCTTACGCTAGTAGATTTTGCTCGATTCCTTACTCTGTCTTCAAGTCTATTAGGCAAATTACATGAAGCGTTCACACAATATGCTAATATTGTTAGAAGTAATGCAAAATATTATAAATTGGCTTTTATTTTATTTTTATTCAACATTTTTACCCTCGCGTAGTAATTATTTTTTGCTTGTCACGCGACCTTTTGTGTGTTTTAGTTTTTTAAGGTGAAGAAAATATTGTAACACTCGCAATATTGTTTTTATGGTATAACAGTAGGTACTGCTAATAATTGTAGGCAATATTTTCTCACTAAGTGAGAGAATCTTCAAGCAGAAAACCTATTTTCTACAAAGTATGATGGAGCTCATTAGTGATAAGTGCCATAATTAATGGCTGTACGTTTGTGGATATCATTTTTATTAGTTTTGTTCTAATAAAAACTAGTGCTAGTGAAAAAAATATCGTTAAGCATCGCAACGCAGAAGAACCAAGAAAAATATTAATCTATTAAAAAGCTCATTTTCTCCGAGTGATTTCGATTTATCTCGATCGGATAGAAAATGGAGGATCGATTACACCCCAAAGCCATTCAAAGTTTAACGTGTATTTTCTTTTTTCAATATGATATTTGGAATTCTTAGACCCTGGTAAGAAATTTTGAATTTGTGACTGCACGCACTATTCGTTTCTTGGTAGCGTGTATCCAATTTGCTGTCCGTTTGTAGTATTATAGATTGCAACTGTGTCGTTTCCTCTTGTCGTAAACGTCTGGGTCTTGTTTCATGTTTATTATATCTGTGAACTGTAAACGACACAAATTCAAAAATCTAATGTGCTTTTATTGCGCACTAAACACTTTACGCGTTGCAAATTTATAAAAAATATCTGGTATACTATATTGGACACTTGTTTTACGACGTCTGTCGCACTGTCCATGTTATGTCTCTGGTTTGTTTTTGCAACAAAGTGAATTCAAAAGTCTCTAATTTCACGCTTACTCAAAATCTTATTTATATGCTTTGTTAGGTTCGTTTTTACGAAGAATAATTTCAATATTTACCTATCTTCCCTTCCTTTGAATTACATAAGTGTTATCAGAATGTTAAAAAATATTTGCTTATTACTTTTCCTATCTTCCTTCTAAATGTTTTCTACGTTATCAATGTTATAGTTAAACATATTTAGCTGCCTAACGTTTTAGGCTACACGCGATGTAAAAACCCTAAAGCTGTATAATTCTATCGATTTTCTGAATCCTTCTAATCCTACTGGCGTCGCCCTAAAGCCAATGTTATTTTTTCATTAATATTCATACATACATGAATATGTATGAAAACTACGATTTCGCTATTTTTACTGAACCAATTTGACATACCAATTTTATTTTTGACGGTCTTGTTTCTATAACATTTATACTCTCTAACTTTAACGACGATTATATAATATGGAATAAAGATACTTCATCTATTATTTTATGTTTCCCCTTATTTATATAAAACAAAACTATGGGAAAAAGAATCAACACTACTAAATTACACGACACATTCACACAAAAAGGTTGGATGTTAGTGGAGATTTTCCTTATTCGTCGTAACTTATACGCGTCTCCTTGTTTTTCCCTTGTAATGTATTATGATTTTCTATTAAGGGTCCCTTTTCTTTATGAGTTTGAGACCCTCCTAAGCATTGTTATGAAGGTACACTAATTTATAACGTCATTGTTGTGTTTAGGGCTTAAGATGGTGTACATGTAAGGTAATGTTGTGTAATGGATCGTGTTAATAATCAGTAAACATACTATAATATTGTGTTAATGATCAATATCCTTATTACCAACATTATACTTGTCGCGTGCAATGGTAGCCAATAGCTTTCTAACCTTAAGAAGTTTAGGGTTTTTAATAAGATCAATGATATCTGGTGTTACATACGCTCAATTCAAAATTAGCGTTAGGTATACCAAAATCACTTTTATTTCTTTGATGCCTCTACATCGTTCTACCTTTTTATACAATATGTCCAGTGTTTTAAAGTATGTACACTACGTTATCAGATTTACTCTACGTTATAAGTATTATTGATCGTATCCTTTTCAGTCCTTTCGATCTTCTTCAGGATTGAGTGTTTTAGGCTGTCTTTTGTAGTGGCCTCATCTTAGTCGAATATATGTGTATCTATTTAATTATATATGCGATTGAACATTTTTATTTTAACAGCTTTTACACACGCTTGCTGATAGACCCAATGAACCATCGAAGAAATTGATTCATATAGGCAGTTGACGAACCTATGTCATTTGGTTGAGTTATGTGAATTCAATATAAGTCGCGGTTGGCTGGGTTTGACATGACGCTACCAACCTACGTAGGTCCCCATCTGCCTATGAATCGACTTCACTGATAGCACTTTTGGATTTTATTCCAATGGCAATTAATTCTAAAAGTGCAATTGGGTTTTTCGGCGACCATACTTGTATTGTGTGAGTATTGAAGGATGTCTGTTACGTTTCAGCGCATCTGGACGAGGAGGAGGGCCATTACCAGTGGATTGAGGGGCTGGCGATCTTAATATCTGTTATAGTAGTCGTGATAGTTACAGCGTTTAACGATTATACGAAAGAAAGACAATTTAGGTACGTACTACCCTTCAGCATTTTATCTATTCCATCATATTAGATATCCTTCCTGTCTTTAAGTAGTACCTTTTTAAAAACGTTTTAATGACTTATAATCACAGTTTTGACTAAAATAACTATTATCTACCTAGCTTTGCCTTGGTGGAAATTCATTTAGGCTATCAAGCTACATGACCATTTAGCCGAAATTTTTAATTTTATAACAAGTGCTATGTTGTCATAAGTGAAATGTTTTTTGCAGAGGGCTCCAATCTCGAATAGAAGGGGAACACAAGTTCGCGGTGGTGAGAGCCAACGAGGTTAAGCAGGTGCCCATAAGCGAGATAGTCGTGGGGGACATCTGCCAGATCAAGTATGGCGACCTGCTACCAGCGGACGGAATACTGCTGCAGAGTAATGACCTCAAGGTTGGTAGCTGATGGAATAGCAAAAAAAATTCGTCATAATTGGCAAGATATCAGGCAAAGAATGGCCCTTGTGGGCTTGCTTGGTCCGTCACATGGATCATAGTTGTGGGAAATTAGGAAGTGGCATATAATGAGTGAGTAGGTTCTTGTAATTTATTAATTGCGAAAACTGGCGTTATTAGTTGTAGGTGACATTCTGCAAATTCAGTGATACCTAAATCGAAAATTACTTTGGTCATCAAGCAAATGTTGTTATTATTTAGGTAAAAATGTGTAACTAAATTATTGTAAGGCTCACTTGTCACATTACTGCTGAAATCATATGATTAACATGATAAATCTGCATCAAGAAAGAAAGAAAGGCAAGGCAAGAAAGTGCCTTTAGGTATCAGGCCCTTTAGTCAAGTTGCATACCAAAATTTCGATAGCGAATTTTGAAATTAGAACTCAATCGTGTAACTAGGTGATTTCGTTTATACGCAATGAATGATGCCTACAGAAACGCCCATGGAGAGGAATTGTTCGCATCATTTCGATGCCTCCTTCGTAAATTATTATCGTATGCTCAAAAACGTTATTTTACCGGAGAGGCATTCGATGTCATAATAGTACCTCTCCTAATATTTCTCCTGTAAAATTAGGATTTTGGACATACCATATTGAAACCAATCTCCTGTAAAACAAGACATTTTATCGTTTGACTGCTACTAGTGTTAGTCAGGTAATAGGTGTTGTCAGGACCGGTAGCGCGTTATCGCGCACGTCACTGATAACATCGGTATCAGGGTTATTGGGTTATTGGCAACGCTGACCTTATGGATTTTTGATGCGTTCGTGGAATTTTATGTTCATTTTTATGGCAGTTTTATGCGTTTACTAGATGACACCCGCAACTTGGTAGGGCCAAAATTCGATTAGCGCGCCGGAACCGTACCTTTTTTTCACGGATGAAAAGTATCATATTATATACTTAAAGTATGACGTACCAAACTTCAGCAAAATCGGTTCAGCGGTTAATGGACGTGAAGATGTAACAAACTTTTCGCTATGGCGAAATTTATTTTTGGATGGTGGTGCAAAATTGGAAGGTTTTTTAATACTAGCAATAATAATATATTCTACGACTACTAATCATTATTAGGCATAGTAGAATTGCTAACATGGAATGATTTTGATCCATTGCTACTTGATTTTTTCACTTGCACTTATTGCTTTTGCACTCCTATCGCGTACTCGTGTAAGCTTATCTAACACACCTATGAGAGTATAATATAATATTATCTTATATATAAAATTCTCGTGTCACAATGTTAGTCCACGAACTCCTCCGAAACGGCTTTATTGATTTTAACCAAATTTTATATGCATATTCAGTAGGTCTGAGAATCGGCTACTTGGTACTTTATAAATTGATAAGTGCATTTGTTGAATAAATAATAATAGTAAATTATTACAACCTGAGACTGACGGCGATCATTGTTGATGCGACGGGATAGCGATCGAAGTTGCCATGGTGACATACTTATTTATAATCACTTCAATAAAATAATATGGCAAATATATTATTATGGCAAGGCAACGTTTGCCGGGACAACTAGTGTACTTATAATTAAGTATATATTTAGTTGGTTATGGCGGTATATTATAAGAACCTAATTTTAATCTATGCCTAGGGGCCACTTCTTATACTTCGAACTTCGCTTCTATTGCCAGTTCTCATGCGAACATGCCTAACGGTCAAGTAAGACAGCCTTAGGCTGCGTTTCCAGTTTCCACCAGAGTTGTGTTGCGAGGAATGTGTTTCTGAGAACCAATAGAATCGCTTCGTTGACGTGAGCTTGCCATGACATCACTCAGCGCGGCGATGCTATTGAATCTTAAGGTGACGCCGCGTGAAAGTAAATAAGGGTTCCGTTTTTTGCATTTTGGATGCTTAACTCACTCTCCTCTATTGGCAAAATAGGAATCCCTTTTTTACAGAGGTCTTTTTGATTGATTATTCTGTTTTATAAAAGTTGACCAATCGTATTATGCAATGCGTAATTCAAAGACAAAGACGTGATGAATACTGACAATGAACTTTAATTTCTTAGCTTTAGTCATTGCTGAGAAAAATCGATATCGCTACAGCCAAATTATCAAGGCATCGCCTTAAAAACACATTCCTCGCAACACATCTCTGGTGGAAACGCAGCCTTAGATTGAAGCGGCATTCGAAATAGTATGAGAACCGGGTGGGTCGTCCTCTAACTTTGTCAGTATCACACCAGGGGCCTGAGTCAAGACGAATTCGTAATCGCTTCGTTATAGAATCGCCGATCAAAATGTATGGAATTGACATAAGACGAGTCGAACGTCAACGTCATATTAACGAACACTTATGTCAATTCCATACATTTTCATCGCCGATTCAATAACGAAGCGATTACGAATTCGTCTTGACTCAGGCCCCTGTAATATTTGACAGTTTTAATTATTAGGACAAGAGCGCCTCAAGGTGGCAAATAATTATTTATCAGCAACATCTTGTAAGTGATGTGATAAGTCAGGTAAACGGCTGTTATCATTTTGATAAGCGTCTGCAGTCTTATCATTTAATTCTATTGACGCAAGTTATTTGGATACTGATTTTTATTTGATTACAAAACGTTTTCCTCAATGACATGAAAATGTTATGTAATCACTAATTAGGTTGCTGAGGATAAGGAAAAAAAAATAAAGTGTTAATTTGTATGTACAATTACGATCTTAAAATAAACCATCGCGCGTCGAAAGAGCAAAATATTTTTTAGTAGAAGCAGGAAAATATAAATTGTTTTTTTTCTGACAAAAATGTTGCCAAACCCCTAAGCTTATAAGTTATAAGTCAGCACAACTTTAGATGCGAACAAAGTTTGGGCGGCTGGAAGTTGAATCGGTCACTTTGGAAGTAACCCGGACTTAAATCTCGTTATACTAGTTACTGCCAGTTAGTTGCGGCAGAGTATAATTTGAAAAATTTTGTAGTAACTAGTTGCAGCGCAGCCAATCCAACAATCTAAATGTGAAAGTGTGTCTGTCTGTCTATCTGTCTGTTACTTCTTCGCACCCAAACCGCTGAACCGATTTTGCTGAAATTTGGCATGGAAATACTTTGAGTCCCGGGAAAGGATAAAGGATACTTTTCATCCCGGAAAAATGTTTCTCGCATATACAAGTTTTGGTGCTACGGAATTGCGGGCACCAAGTAGTGCTTTTATATTGCTCGAAAATCGTCATTACGTGATGTTTCCATTAAACGAAGTTTAGTATATTAGTAATTATTTTTACAATATAGAATTACAAACAAAGTACTTAAAATGCAGTTAAAATGCAATCGGTTAGGTACGCACTTGTATGTTATCTGATGTTGCGTGTGTTTATTATAAACATAATATGGCGACTCTGTTTCCTAAATAAAAAAATGCTATGCGCCAGGAGTCAGGACACATTAAAAATATATTACTTACTTATAATAATATAATTATTTATTATCGCTTTCGTTCTTCCTATTCATAAAACTGAAAGCATCCTTAAACTAGGAAGTTTAATCCTACATTTTGTTTTAACCCATCAAGCCCCGTACGAGCATCGGTGATCGCGATAACAATAGAAAGGCTATTGTGTCTCGTTTTTCCACGATCGAAGGATTTAGAGATTTATGTTGAGTGTTAAAAGAAGACCTCCACTTTTAAAGGCCAAAGAATCAATTATTCTTGACACTTCAGTTTCCTTCCTTCCCCGACCAAGGTTATAATGATGTTAATGTTTTTGTGTGGGAAAACTAAACGAAATCGTGACACATTGTTAGACAATTAATATCCGCTTTAAAAAATATTAAATTAACCAAGATATTCATAGTAAGTGCTAACTGCTAACGCTTACGATTTTATAGGCAAAAGGTTTCATATAATTATCTTAGTTTTAAACGGATTTTGTCCTAAAATGCCTCAGCCTATAATACCTGAAAAAAACATTATGTATGCTTCGTCCAGAAGAAATGTGGAGTATATATACATCAAGAATACATATTAATATTCTTTGATTTTCTATTTACAAAAGCAAAGTTACAGTAAAAGTATCGAAAACGTAATTAAGAAAAGTTTCAATTTAATTAATGAATGTCAAATAATTCCAGATTGATGAATCGTCGCTGACGGGTGAATCGGACCATGTGAAGAAGGGGGAAGCGTTTGATCCTATGGTGCTATCCGGTACTCACGTTATGGAAGGTAAGTCGCAAGTCTTTAGGGCCCCAACTCTGGTACCTACGATATCCGTTCGACGGACAGAAACTAAATTCGACCTCAGGTATTGTAAATGGATATCGCAATAACATCCCAAATCCCAATATAATTTAAAATCTAGTTTTATTCCATTGTTTTTCAGCTTTCTTAGAAAGGACCACAGAAATGTTAGTGTATGCAGCCTACTAGGATTTTCTACTATCACGTTGATTGCTTTGGATCTCTCCTATACAATTACACTATAGCCAGATTCTAACGTTTTAAATCAGCTTCTAATTTCGATTGTCTGTATCTCTTATGTAGACTGTTTCTCTAAAGTTATCCTTGCCTATTTTCAGGTTCTGGTAAAATGTTGGTGACTGCTGTGGGTGTGAACTCTCAGGCCGGTATCATCTTCACTCTGCTGGGAGCTGCCGTCGACAAACAGGAGAAGGAGATCAAGCAGATGAAGAAGGGTCCGTATCCCACGTGTTTGTCCCCTACGTCCCCTGGACTGGACGTTTTGTTTCTTCCCGAATTTCTGGTTTATCCGCAACATTGGGAACAAATAAAATGTTTTGCATAAATAGTTCTAGCTAGATTTAAAATTACATTGCTCATTTGTTTAAAGATATGTGAAATATCTTCATTCGGTTGAGGGTTTTTATGTTGGTAAGAGGGTGTAAAGTCCGTGTGTTTTGTCCAAAATGAGCACTGTACGCTGTGGGGGTTTTATTGACAGATATATCAATTGACACTTCATTTTGTATATGACTTGCGACACAAAATTAGATACATGTAAATAAGTATCCAAGCATAGTTAACTCTTAGTCATGACCCATGACTATTATGACTTTTCTAAAAAAATAAATAACGTCAAATGCAGAGCACATAGGCTGCGTTGCACCAGAGGCGTGATTAAAGTTAAGGTTAAAGTTAAATAAGACGTCCTTTTAGCTTTAACTTTAACCTTAACTTTAACCGGAAAATTTGACAGAAGTCGTATGAACATATGGGGTGTTTGGACGCCATATTTAACTTTAACCAGAGATTTGACATTTTGCACTGTTGTCAAAGTTAAGGTTAAAGTTACAATTAAAGTTAGTTCGTGCAATCCACTCATAATATGACATAACATTCTAATTTCAAAATGCAACCGCATTTCAAAATGACACTCCTTTTTTTTTAAATAGCACTAGAGACACAAGTCACAACACAATCTGTCAAAAAACCTCCACAGTTTCGACCTGAGTGTAGTTGCATACGCATCCGTGAAGCGTTCCAGACGCACTCCGCCCCGATGACAGTTCAGGGTTATTTTACCTCCCAAATGACCCTTATGCTAACGACAAAAGGGTCACTCAGACTCTCAGAGGTGAACTAACTGTGGACTATAGTACGAACAGATTTGGTGGGCGCATTGAGGTATACATTCTATAGAACATACTGCCACATATTTTGGCTAATGACACTATAAAAATTCAGATGCGCACGCACAGTTCAATCTTTTCCCTTTTTAAATTCTAAAGAATGTAAAGCTCAATGGAATAAATAATAATATAGACCGATAACTTGTTAATTCATTAAAAAAGGTCTAAAACTTAGGCTTTATAACTTAGAAAATTAAAAAGCCTAAAAAAAGTTATAATAAAATGTGCACCAAATCTGTCCTAGTCGTGAGATTATTTTATTTTGACCAGTCGCGGTGGCGGCTCCGTTGTTGTTCGTTTTGTGTTTGACTAATGGCCTGAGTTGTCTATGTGGGCATGGTTAGATTTGTACCCCTGTGACTCCTTAAAGTGTAAAA
This sequence comes from Polyommatus icarus, assembly GCA_937595015.1. Classification (NCBI taxonomy): domain Eukaryota; kingdom Metazoa; phylum Arthropoda; class Insecta; order Lepidoptera; family Lycaenidae; genus Polyommatus; species Polyommatus icarus. The sequence goes on along the minus strand of OW569341.1, from coordinate 7,248,182 downwards.
TAATCTCGTTTAAAATGAACCCTCCCATTAAATAAATAAAGCATATTATAAAGCAATCGCCCAGCTTAAGCATTTGAGGCTATATACGTCCGCTACGGATGCTTAAGTCGTGTGACCCTCGAGCTATCTTTGAACGTGGCTAGAGAGACGGCGATATATTGACTTCTCGCTCTCTCTGTAACGCAACCACTGTGATTGGTTGGCAAAAAAGCGCCCAAACCTTTTTTTACTTTAGCTTCTTTTTAATTAAAAAATAAGCAGCCAAAGACACGTCCAAAGGTAGCACTAGATATAGCTTCACATACATACTGTGACCCATTTCAATGAATCCAATTTTTTTTCTCCATCCCTCGACCCCGGCTCGCCGCTCACCCCACGACGAACAAAACATACACATTTAAACCCTCATCGTGTCTATGTAACGCATGGTGATTGTATACCATACGGTAAATGTGTATGCTTGTGTGTCGGATTATCCCCCGGCTGACGTATTGTACGGAATAGAAGCTAAAAAACAACAGAAGAAGGAAGCCCAAACCCAAAGCCAGCGCAAGAGTCTCACAGGTAAGTCGTATCCTCTGCTATAGCCTGGCCGGAAATATTAAAAAATAAACGTAATCGACGTCAAGAATCCGCCATCTTGCATTCGAATTTTAAATTTCAGTGTTGCTGCAATTAATGCTCTCAAAGTTTTTTTTTTAATATTCAAACCGGCCAGGCTTTGCGCCCCGCTTCTTTCCGCGTGCACTAGGGGCCGAATAACGCCTAACATGTGCCCGCTTGGCCCTTACGTGTACTTAATGCGAACATATAGTTTAAATAATAAAATTAATAACACAGTAGAATCTAAAACCCCATATCATTCTCACATTTTAATTTACTAGATAAAAGTAGACGCTTGAAAATATAAAGATAACAGTTTACTGTTTGGTATAAAATTGGCAATAATAATTGGCTGCATGTCTAAGGCCCGTATGATTAAACCGCTCTCAGACTCCTACTCAATACTGATCTTGGCTGATACGCTCTCAACATCTGGTCTTTAACTATTAGCTTGATATCAAGTGGGTAATACTTTGCAAAGTTGAGTGCCTAATTCGCATGTAAAGAACTTTAAAAAAGCATCCCGCCAATAGTTACCTTTCGAGTGGTTTACAAGTACGGGTCTAAGAGTTCGAAATTTGAAATTTTCCTTATGCCAGACGGTAGCGACGGGAACGCACTAACGAAAGGTGCGGTGCCAGGTGACGACGAGGGCGCCAACAGCCACCGGAACCACGCGGACAACCACGTCGCTCCGGCCGACAAGCCCGCGCCGGAATCCGGACACAAGAAGGAGAAGTCGGTGCTGCAGGCCAAACTCACCAAGCTGGCTATTCAGGTGAGTTGACGTCTCCCGCCAGAGAATATAACCTAATTAATCGTATGTCTTACGCTGGTCGATTTATTTGAGATTGCAATTTTTTTGTAAATAACTGCTGTATTCAAAGAAACTCGATTATAGTCGTTCAGAACAAAAAACGTTCAAATCTGCATCATCTTCCCAAAGCGCGCCCTTCTTTCATATGCCAGGTGTAAAAGGACGACGCGGATTCATCGCCGAATTAGTTTTTTCTTAATAACTCTATAAATATACAACATTTTAAAAATTCGCTAGGTCAGATTCTCAATTATAGAATTTTATACAATGTGTTAAAATATTAACTTAGTGCACGGTTATGGCAAGATACGAAAAATTCGTGAAAATTAGATGCATCTTTGTGATTTTTTTCTATCGAGAAAATTTTAAGATATCGTGTTTTCGCTAGGTCAGATCCTCGGAAATATAATGTAGTATCTATGTTCAGAAAATGAAACAATTGGGGGCTTATTTTCAAGTATAAAAATGAATTATAAAATCGACAATTTAGGTTTAGTCGCCCCTTAACATTTTTTTTTTTGTATTGACCGTATTACTCCTTCCAGATTGGTTACGCCGGTTCCACGATCGCGGTGCTGACTGTGATAATCCTGGTGATCCAGTTCTGTGTTCGCACGTTCGTGCTGGACGGCAAGGTGTGGAAGGCGACGTACATCAACAACCTGGTGAAACATCTGATTATCGGTGTCACGGTGCTCGTCGTAGCTGTGCCCGAAGGTCTACCGCTCGCTGTCACGCTGTCGCTCGCTTATTCTGTTAAAGTGAGTATATGATGTGATATAAAGCGTAATATATGATAGTGAGTACTTAAATTGATAGTTTGATAAGGGCTAGAAAACATTAGAACTACCGAATCTTCCTTTACGAAGAGGAAAAGAAGACCTATGCTTGTTCAAGCCTAAGCCATCAATCAAGCCAGAGAAGTTGATTCCTATGCAGATGGGGGAGCTACATAGTTTCACAGTAGTTTGGTCGCATTACGTCAAATCCAGCCGACAGATCACAATCAACATTGAATTGACATGATCGACCAAGTGACGTTGGTCTCTCAACTGCATAGGAATCAATTTCCTCGATGGTACATAACGTGTATTCTGCGCTGATTTGGAAAGAGGGATTCTGAAAAGTACGCTGTTTGTTTATGTGCAGAGTGGAAGAATTATGTCTTTGTCTATATTTTAGTGACTTTGCCATGATATAATTTTTTTTTAGTCAGAAAAATAGAATTTTAGAAAAATAGGACAAATTAATATACAATCTAAACAAGAATGCGTCCAAAAGGTCTAACATGATTTAAAGAGCTTGACTACTTATCCAAAACTTTTTAAACAAACCTCAACCCTATTCGTCCACAGAAAATGATGAAAGACAACAACTTGGTACGGCATCTGGACGCTTGCGAGACGATGGGCAACGCCACTGCCATCTGCTCCGACAAGACCGGCACCCTCACCACCAACCGCATGACGGTCGTCCAGTCCTACATCTGCGAGAAGCTGTGCAAGGTCACCCCCAACTACCGGGACATACCCAAGGAGGTGGCCGAGACCATGATCGAGGGTATCTCCGTCAATAGCGCCTTCACCTCCAGGATTATGGTGAGTTTTGCCTTGATTCTGCTAGGTTAACCACACCGCTGGGAGATTAACCTATCCCTATATACCCGTAAGGCCCAAGTGGGCCGCGATAACAAAAGATCTCCAAGAATTGGCGATCGAAGGATTAATATGGACATGACGTTTCGTTTGACGGACAACGGACATGTCATGTCCGTCAATCGAAGCTTTAATTATATCGTGCGCCACAGACAGAAAAAGCGATGGGACAATAATGAACAAATTACGTGTAAAAGCAAAAGCTTTAGAAATAGCATCTTCCATTGTATCAAACTGCAGTCTGTTCATAAGTGAGTACAAACTATTAGAATCCTTTAGTCATCGACACTTTTTCGTTCCAGCCTTCCCAAGACCCCACCGCGCCGCCTATGCAAGTGGGTAACAAGACGGAATGCGCCCTTCTCGGCTTCGTAGTCGGTCTCGGTCAGAGTTACGAGCTGGTGCGAGAGCGGTACCCTGAGGAGTCCTTCACCAGAGTCTACACCTTCAACTCCGTGAGGAAGAGCATGTCCACCGTCATACCTTACAAGGGCGGCTACAGACTTTATACCAAGGGTGCTTCGGAAATTGTGTTAAAAAAGTAAGTATTCATACAAGAAATAAGAACTCATTAGTCATGTCATGTACTAGTTTTGAAAACATAAATATCAAAATTATACTATCATGTCGTGCTTTATCGCTCGGTCTATTTCTTTCTTGCTGCACTAGAAAACGTCCATGAATGAATGAAAATTGTTTATTGCACAAAAACAACCATGACATACAGAACTTAGTAACTATTGAGTAAAGAGTACAAAAGGCGGTCTTATCGCTACAAGCGATTTCTTCCAGACACTCGAGCCGATAAAATAAATTGATTGTAAAGTCAGTTTACGGACGGTAGTTCGGTTTCGTTCGGTTCGGTAGGACGGTAGACGGTAGATCGACTCGAGCGCTCGAGCCGATCATGCCTCTGTCTCGTTCGTACCGCGCTCTCGCTTGCAGAACGGGACATTAGCCGCGTACTGACCAAGCGAGCCGCTTCGCGAGGCAGCCTCGCGCGGCAGTTGCTCGGTCGGTCAGGACGTGGCTAGTGGGCGCGGCAAACGTATCGCGGCGCCTTTGAGCATCGACAAAAACCGACAACGATCGGCTCGGGCCGCGGCACGCTCGGGCGAGGCAGCGTGTGCGTTTGTCTCGGGCGAGGCACGTCCTGCAACTGCCTTGCGAGGCTGCTCGCTTGGTCAGTATGCGGCTAATGACGTATCGAGTTATTAGACGTTGTCACTTGTCACGTCAATAATGATTTGCGCATGCCTATTTTCTTATTATTCTTATGCGCCGTCTTTTATGTTCTTTCTACATTGTAGATTCAAAATAATGCAAATGAGATATACTTCATTTTTATCTCCTATTGCGCATTGTGCTAAGCAAAATCTGATGTATCCGAATTTTCCAGATGCGCATTCATCTACGGTCACGAGGGTCGGCTGGAGAAGTTCACCCGCGACATGCAGGACCGGCTCGTGCGGCAGGTGATCGAGCCCATGGCGTGCGACGGCCTCCGGACCATATCCGTCGCCTATAGGGACTTCGTGCCGGGGAAGGCGGACATCAACCAGGTTAGATACGCCACTGAGAACTGTTACATGATGAACAAGCATCAAACTTATCCTCAAGGCAGTGTTTCCTAACCTTCTTTAGCCACCGACTCCTAAGAAATCGAGCACAGTTTTTACAGACCCCCTTAATAAAATAAAGAACAAAAAATCGAATTTATTTTAATCGCAATTTGTAAGCGTAGCGAATAAAATGTATGTATGGTCCAGAGATGCCACCACGGACCCCCATACACATACTCGCCGACCACATGTTGGGAAACACTGTCCTAAGGGGTTTAAAGGCTATATCACTAAAAGTAGAAGTGCTATTAGAGAAGTCGATTAATTTATTTCGTCGCGTTATGTCAAGTCCAGATGACAAAACACGTTAAGGATTCGTCCACATTTGTATCATTTGCGCGATCAGATCTCCGATCAGATCTCCGTCGCGTATCATGATACGCGTATCAAAATGATACGCGTATCATGATACGCCCCGATCGCTATTAACCGCGTATCTGATAAGTGTCGTATCAAATACGCGCATGATCGGCAGAACGATCTAATAGACGTCCACACTATGATTCGCATCTGATCTGATCGCGCATATGATACAAATGTGGACGAGCCTTTACACGACTAACATTGACTTGACAATATCCGACTAAATAACGTAGGTCAACCAGTCTATGAATCAATTTCTATGATTGTAAGTAGTACGAGTCCAAGAAATTACTGTCGCTTCTTGTCTCTTACGCATTAATAGCCAGTATATTACTGTTGTCTCTTTTCCACAGACACACAATGACGTCATTGTTTTAGAGCAATATACGTATTTCTGTGTACACTGCTACCAACTTCAGTCGAGGAGCAGAAAAAAATTCAAACAATCAAAGTATCTTATATAAATAAAAATATAAATGCAGCTAGTTTTAACCTTTTTTTCTTTTCAGGTGCACATAGACCAAGAGCCGAACTGGGACGACGAGGACAATATCGTGAACAACCTGACGTGCCTGTGTGTTGTCGGTATCGAGGACCCGGTCAGACCTGAGGTAAGTCACTTAATATATAATTAACTTAAAACTACAAAACATAAAATTTCGTCAATAATGTTCAAACATTCTGTGGGGTCTCTTTACTCTGTACTAACTATACAGGTGTGTGATTGCTGACGCGTGCAAGTGGCTATTGTACGTGTAAGGTTATGTTGTTCGACCTAATATAGCCCAAAAATAACTCTTCGCGAATTATCACAGCTGATGAATTTTCTGAGAAAACTCTTAATTTTAATCTCAAATCTTATATATGTGAGTAGTTGACCAAAAAGGGACCTGAAGGTAAATAATTTGATTTTGAGTAAAACGCGTTTGAAGTTTCGTGTTTCGACTCGTGCGCGGTTCACAAAGAAATTCATTAAAAAAAAACTACGGCACCTAAAAATATTCTGGCCAGACCAAAAGAAAGCTAAAAGACCACCGATTAAAAAAATTAAAGATTAGGTAAATAATTTGATTTTTAGTAAATCGTGTTTGAATTTTCGTGTAGAAACAAGTTACGACTCGTGTGCGGTTCACAAAAAAAATCATAAAAAAACTACGGCACCTAAAAATATTCTGGTTAGACCAAAACAAAGCTAAAAGGCCACGGACTAAAAAAATTAAAAAAAAACCGTTTCCAATCCTTCAGGTCACTTTTTGGTCAACCACTCACATATTATCACTTAATGGTTAAAAAAAACATTAACTTTAAAATTAATCCATTAATGGCACAGTCAAGTACAAATTGTCGCCTAGTCGATACGAGTTCTTATGCTCTGAAGCTCAGATAAATTTTGTAGTACTGTAGTAAAATACGCGGCCGAAGTTCAGTATGATTACGCGCTACGCATACAATATAACGCGACGTAATTTCGGCATGGTGTGTCATCGATGATTTAAAATACGTTGCAGGCGTAATCATGCCGAACTTCGGCCTACTGTGTTTAGACACTTACACGTCAAAATTAACCCTACGCATAGCGACATATTAAATTATACCATTTAATCCCCAGGTGCCCGAGGCTATCCGCAAGTGTCAGAAGGCGGGCATCACCGTCCGCATGGTGACGGGTGACAATGTGAACACGGCGCGCTCCATAGCCGTTAAGTGCGGCATCCTCAAACCCACTGACGACTTCCTCATACTAGAGGGCAAAGAGTTCAACTCGAGGATCCGGGACGCTAATGGAGAGGTGAGGAATGTAAATTGTAGAGTGTAGACATACAATTAAAAAAATATATACTTTATCCTATGCTAAGTTATACTTGTACGTTACTATCTTGCATGTTTATAGACTTATATTTAAAAGAAAATTATCATTTATTTTTATATAATTTTTCGGCAACAGCTGCAAGTTTTTTCATTTATAACTAGGTTTTATCTTTGAGAAATCGTGCGTGTTTTAGTTCTTTGTAGATTTGTTTCACTATGTATTATATAATACATGAAAAAAGGAAGAAAACACTATAAAATACGTCTGTTTTGAGAAAAATTAAGCCATATTGATATTACTTAGTCGATCAATTATTATAATTAGACAGCAAAGTTATACATAGAATAATGTATTTGATTTCTTTATTTTTGTTGTTTCATTATTCTTATTATTGTATTACAACATAATTGAATATTCAGTTAATAATATCGAATCATCATTCCCAGGTGCAACAACACCTATTAGACAAGGTGTGGCCGAAACTCCGCGTGCTGGCTCGCTCGTCGCCGACGGACAAGTACACGCTAGTGAAGGGCATGATCGAGTCGAAGGTGTTTGACACGCGCGAAGTCGTGGCTGTGACGGGTGACGGCACCAACGACGGGCCCGCGCTCAAGAAGGCCGATGTCGGATTCGCTATGGTGAGTGTTGGCTCTCTCTAACGTCGTGTTTGTGAAAGAGATGGCTAATATGCCTTGCTTTTGTACCATCGATGAAATTGATTTATAGACGGATTGCGGACCTACGTCATTTGGTCGAGGCTGGGTTTGACACAAAACGGCCAAATTACGTAGGTCCGCAATCTGCCTATGAATCAACTTCTCTGATACTACATATTACACGAATGATTAGATTAGTGATAAGGCGCAGTCAGCCACTGATAGCGCAGCGCATCATTCATTCTCTCTCTCTGCAACTCCTGTTCATTGTTCCCGTAGAAACACCTTTTTGTACATGTGTTTCAGTTTTCACGCAAAGGAGACCTATATATTATATAATACGTATATTCGGATGTCATTCGTAAGATACTTTTTATTCCAAACAAATGTACGGTTCCCGCGCGATAAACGAACTAAAGTTGCGGGAGTCATCCACTACAATATAAATCAACAACTCATTGACTCTTCCATTTCCAGGGTATCGCCGGTACGGACGTGGCCAAGGAGGCGTCCGACATCATCCTGACTGACGACAACTTCTCGTCGATAGTGAAGGCCGTCATGTGGGGCCGCAACGTGTACGACTCCATAGCGAAGTTCCTGCAGTTCCAGCTCACTGTGAACGTCGTCGCCGTTATTGTGGCCTTCATCGGAGCATGCGCGATACAGGACAGTCCTCTCAAGGTCAGAACTAACTTCACGTCAGTCCAGACAGCTCGGAAATTGAACGAAGTTCATTTCAATAGCGAAGTGGGACTCCTGCAGTTACAGCTCACTGTGAATGTCGTCGCCGTTATCGTGGCTTTCATCGGCGCCTGCGCCATACAGGACTGTCCCCTCAATATCAGAACTTTCGCTAACTTCACGTCTCCAACTCGCAAAGTGAACGATGTTCACGTCAATGGCGAAGTGGGGCTGCAACAGACTCCACAGCGAAGTTTCTGCAGTTCCAATTCGCTGTAAATTTGGTTGCGCACCAGCTACTTAATATCCTCCAACGGATACTTTTCTCCTACCTAACTGACAAAATCTCAATTTTCAATATGTATCTGTAGGTTTCTTAAATAACATTTTTTTCTATTTACTTCCATTATTTATTTATAACTTCATCTAAAAATTAAGTAGTGTAAGTATTGATATAATTATAGAGAAGTTGATTCCTAAGCAGATGGGGGACCTAAGTTATTTGGTCGCGCCCATCCGACCGATCACAGCTAACATTGAATTGACATACGATCAAATGAAGTAGGTCCGTCAACTGCCTACTAATCAATTTCTTCGATGGTACAATTATTAAGGTACGCTTATACGGGCAACTAAAATTGCTCCACTCCAGTCAATTCTCGTCCACTTTGACGTCACGACTACATCAAGCAATTTTCGGCCACAAGTGCGCAACACATCGCAATACAATTGAGCGATATGGCGCAACTTACTTGGCAATACTGTCATATTACGAGCCCATCGGATATTCGTCAATTCGTATCGGCGACATTGAGCGATATGAAACATCTGGAGCAATATCGCCGAAATAATTGCCGCAATTTATTGAAATTGCTCCATATTGCTCCACTTATTGCTCCAGATCGGTCCATTCGTGTCGCCGGGCAATAGGCTACTTGACATATATTTAATTTCATTAAAAAAATGCATATTTCTAGTAGAACTTGGCCTAGGAAACTGTATTTCACCCTTATCGTGAAAGAAAAGCTTATGATTGATAAATAAAGTCGATTTGAAAATCTGATTTTATGAAAATAGGAATTGTACTGACGAAAACGCTTTTGCGGTACTTCCGATCTGGGTGTGACGTCATCCCATTTGTAATTTAATATCTTTTATTTATCGCGCTCGTTATATGTAAGTTTATTTGTACATAAATAATATGAATAAGTCTAGAAAGATTTATAAAATATATTTTCTTGAATAATTCAAATAAAACATCAGTTTTATTTGAATTATTTATCTCCATTTATTGTAGTTAGGAAATGAAATGGTCAAAACTTTTCTACAAAAGTGTTCAACATTACAAATGATTTCTAAATTCATTTCTAATTTTTTAAGCACTGTTAGACTCGTACGTTTAGCACATAAAACTTTTTTCAATAAAGAAAGTATAAAATACAAAAAACATGACGTCACACTATGGCGGTACAATGGCGGACAGTGTTTTCGGCGCCATATAAAAGGCATATTTTTCAATCAACATTTTTATGGGTTTCTACTGTTTAAAATATTAGTTTTTTTTTTGGTGAAAATGAATGATTAAGAAGCGATTAGAATGAAGAAAAAAAATAGGTCAAGTAGCCTATTATTGCCGCAATTGTTGCCCGTGTAAGCGTTTCTTTAAACACTAAACACGTCTACAGGCGGTACAAATGTTATGGGTGAACCTGATCATGGACACGCTGGCGTCGCTCGCGCTGGCGACGGAGATGCCCACGGCGGACCTGCTGCAGCGCAAGCCCTACGGCCGCACCAAGCCGCTCATCTCACGCACCATGATGAAGAACATCCTCGGCCAGGCTGTCTATCAACTGTTCATTATCTTCTCGCTCTTGTTTGTCGGTGAGTAGATTGTAAAAATGACGTTTGCGTGCAAACGAATGAAACAGGTTTTTTATTATACAGGGTCTAACAAAACTAAGTGATAATAGGGTGTGTATGGCGCCCCTATACTGAGTTCGCTGTGAAAGTAGCAGAGTTGAAATAGTAACTTTTTTTTACCTTTGTATGGAAAACATCATTACGCTGGGACGCTCGCCCGTACAAAAGAGAAAAGAAAATTGATCTTTGAGCGTTGCTACTTTCACAATTAACTCTCTACAAGGAAGGCATATACACCCTAAAGTAATATCACAGTTTTGTTACACCCTGTGTACAAAGTACAATAATTATGTATTAGGTTAACTGCTGAGTGAGAGCTTTGTGTCAGCAAATTACATTCATTAACATTGTAACATTTTACTTAATAAATCAGTGTAAGAACAGCACTCGTTGGGTTTGGTTGTTACATCCCATCCCTATCTATCTGTAGAAATACTACAGATCATTTTGGTCCTTCGAGCCGGATGTAAAGTAACTGTATGTTAAACGCAACGCGAGAGCAAGGTCCTGAAGGAACGAAAGACCAAAAATAATGATCTGTAGTGTTTCTACAGATAGATAGGGATGGGATGTAACAACCAAACCCAACGAGTGCTGTTCTTACACTGATTTATTAAATAAAATGTTACAATGTTAATGAATGTAATTTGCTGACACAAAGCTCTCACTCAGCAGTTAACCTAATACATAATTATTGTACTTTGTACATCCTGGGACTCAGGGAAAAGGATGCTGAATGATTTAAAGAACTAAAACTTAATGTCTCTAAATGTTTGTCCTATACCACTTTATGTCACTTGTTCTTTTTAACTTGCACTCAAATGTTACGGTGTAAGCATCAATTCCCATTGTGTTTATGATACACTTAACACTCTGTTGACACTAAGGGTGAACACCCTGTATATAGTTTACACAATATGGTGGTTGTTTCTTCTTGTTTATTTTTTTACAGAACATCTCAACGCATTATTCAAGATGACTTTGTTTGTAGAGAAGTTGATTCCTAGGCAGATGAGGGACTTACGTAGTTTGGTACCGCGTTACGTCACACCCAGCAGACAGGTCACATAAACGACATTATCCGACCAAATGATGTTCGTCTGTCAGCTGCCTAGGAATCAATGTCCTCGATGGTACCAAACAATTAAAATTTATAGTTTTTCGCTGTGTAAATCATTAATAGTAATGGGATAGGGCAGTTATCTATAACACTTTAATCCATCACCAGGTGACCGCATACTGAACATCCCGTCGGGCCGCTACCAGGAGGTCGGTGCGGAGCCAACACAGCACTTCACCATCATCTTCAACACTTTCGTCATGATGACACTGTTTAACGAGATCAACGCGCGCAAGATACACGGCCAGAGAAACGTGTTCGAGGGGCTCTTCACTAACCCGATATTCTACTCGATATGGATCGGCACTGCGCTCTCGCAGGTGAGAGAGAGAGAGAGAGTTAAAGACGGGAGAGAGAAAGAGAGTATAAAGGTGATCGCACATTCATCAGCACGCACGCGCCGAACGCGCCGCATTTTAGAATCCGTTGTATGAAATGATGTGAAACCTCGCACGTTCGTCCGCACCGTACGTGCCGCATTTCGTGTACTATGCGGTGCGTTCGACGCGTACGGTCCTGACAATTAAAGTGCCATCAGTTTTAGTCACTTGGCGATTGGCACTATACTTACCTCTTTATTACTTATTTACACAGGATATAAAACGAGGGAGGGATCTGTCTTTGACTATCATTTAACTCGGTTTACGTGTGTTGCTTATTTTGCAAGTTTTTTTTTTTTTTGTTAACAAGTATAGCACTTTCAGTAAGACACTTATGTCTTAGCGGAGGTACGATATTAAATAGCGTGGACCACGCTATTCCATGCTTCCTTGATTAAAATCTCGCAGGTTTGAGAAAATAGCAATTATCAAACGAAGACTTTTGAAAATAAATTGCAAGGAGAGAATAATATTTTTAATCTTATGATAATAATTGAAGACATTTCATGTATATATATATAAATGGATTTTTAAATGTGTTAGTCGCGCTAAAACTCGAAAACGGCTGAACGGATTGGGCTGATTTTAGTCTTAAAATATTCGTAGAAGTCTAGGGAAGGTTTCAAAGTGACACGAAGGTCACCGGGAGATCTAGTAACATATACATTATAATTTCAACAACCCTTGTACCTTACCACCTGGCCTTGCTATCTAGCTGCACATAAAATGCACATTAAATTTCAAATCATTTTTCCGGCTGTAAAGTCTCCATTTGTGCAAGAAACGGCAATATTTTTACTGTTATTTATCTCTGGTTCTACGACTCGCGATTTTCGCCAAGACCGTAACACCCATTTGCCATGGGTTTCAGGTGGTAATAATCCAGTTCGGCGGCATGGCGTTCAGCACGGCGGGGCTGAGCGTGGACCAGTGGCTGTGGTGCCTGTTCTTCGGCGCCGGGACGCTCGTGTGGGGACAACTCGTCACCTCCATACCCACGCGCAAGATACCCAAGAAGCTCTCGTGAGTATTATGTTCAATAAGTAATAACTAATAGCCGCGTACTGACCAAGCGAGCCGCCTCGCGAGGCAGCCTCGTGCGGCAGTTGCTCGGTCGGTCAGTACGTGTTAGTGCGCGGCAAACGTACCGAGGCGCCTTTGAGCATCGACAAAAACCGACAACTCTCGGCTCGGGCCACGGCACGCTCGAGCGAGGCAGCGAGGCTGCTCGCTTGGTCAGTACGCGGCTAATAACACATAGGGTGAAGCCAAACGAGTGTAATTTTGACAGTCGTGAGTCGCAGAATTTCGGTCGCGTAAATATTTATTCATATGTCGCAGGGAAAAGAAGATATCAGGGATATCCCGAAATCCCTAGAGATATCATGAAATCGCGGAAGATACCGAATATTCTTGTTTCTTACGTCTTCTTACTAAACAAACGAACGAAATCTACGAACAACGTCACTTGACGGACGTTGTTCGTAGAGTCCACATCCTGAGGATGCTCCGGTGTTGGAGCGAAACGCGCGTCGAGGTTTTCAACCTGCATAGTGGTGAGGGGCCTTGCACGGATTTGCCAACATTATTGCTTGTGTGGTGGTGGTGTTTGCAAGTTCTTGCATGTGAGTGTACGCATAGGCAGTGTGGGAGGAGGGAGGTGCTGTACGCATGCCTATGCGTGCACTCACTCATTTACTTCAAGGTGGAAGTTTATTTCGCGGAATATTGCTAAAAATAATAACAAACTAAATTTGAAGAAGAATTTGTACCCAGCACCAGTAGAGAAACACGTCTAGTGCCCGTGTGGGTACTAGAGCGAGCGAGAGAAATGCGTAGCTCAATTTTTATTCGGCGGTATCCGCTTTTCTGACATTTCACTAGATTTAGTTTAGTGAAATGACATATCACTAGATTTGTTTAGTAAGAAGACGTAAGAAACAAGAATATTCGGTATCTTCCGCGATTTCGTGATATCCCTAGGGATTTCGGGATATCCCTAATATCTTCTTTTCCCTGCGATACATACAAATCATGACTCACAAAATTACGCTCGTGTGAATGAAGTAGGAGTTTCCTATGAAACTGAATGCAACTGAATTTCTACTAATTGAAATTCTGCGACTCACAACTCACAAATTACGCTCCTTTGGCGCCCTTAGTGTCTAAACACACTAGGCCGAAAAAACGAGGCCGAAGTTCGGCATGATTCGGCATTAGGGGTATGCCTCACATGAAAAGGTATATCTCAGAACTAAAAGGAATATAGACATTTACGATTATAGATTAAAGTTCTAAACCAGTCATCTTTGTAAAGTACTTAAAAATATCTAATTATGGGTATTTATTTATAACTATCAAACAGTACAAAATATGTTGAGAAGGGTAGGGTATATATTGTATAGTAATGTGTATATTTCATAATTCACCATATACAAGTATATATTAACATGTAACATACGTATAGGTGTACCGGTTGCGAAATACGCATTATCATCGGGCGAGAGCCAACGAGGTTTTATTTTGATTTAAGTTTTACAAAACTCCCAAATGTTTCTTGGGAATTTAAAGCAGTGACACACGTCCGATGCCGTTTCTATGGACTCCATAGTGAAGGTGGCTCTCTGATGACGATAATAGTTCACAAATAAAATGCCTTTTCATAAACTAAGCTTTATGTTTCATTTGCTCTTCACCACCACAAAGCAGTGGCGGCATCGGTCGCTAGACCAATGTTGTTAGCAAATGAAACCTATAACCCAGGTCATAAGCTTTGTCCAAACTGTGCCTTTTTCTGTTCGTCAAGGGCATGCGTTATAGCGCAGTCAACAGCGAACGTGAGGCATGCCCGCGACGCATGCTCTTTACCGTATCCAAAACTTCAAAAATGACAATGGCGTTGCGTTCGTTGACGCATTCAATTATTGAATGCGCCAAAACGAAAGTTGAATGCAAGAAGATGACGAAAATTGAAGACGCAAGCGCCTAGTGTAGACATAGCTATAAAGTGGCATTTTATTGGAATTTTTGTCGGTTGCATTCCGTAAGGATCGGAAAGCCGCCGTTATATCAAAGTTTTTGGTGTATAGTTTCTATGGATTCCATAGTTTTATAGTATTCGGATGTGTGTTAATGTCTTTGTAGAACCCCGCTTGTGTGGTCCTATTGAATGCCTTCGCACACAGCTTATTTTTAACGGGAAATGAAGTCTCGGTCACGTTTTGTTTAGTTGTCTATTGATAGAATATTTAAACATCAAGAAAAAAAATGTGTTTAAGGTGTTACATTTTGTACTATTTCCCCTGCTAATAAAAGTATTTACAAAACGGATGACTTATTCAAGGTTGCTGTCTTTATCCGATACGTTGAACACAAGATATGACAGACAGAGACAAGCATTTTGTATAATACGTTGGGTAAATGTTTTATTAGTAAGGAACTGACTATATATACTTGAATTTGATGATAAGAACAAATGATACAGTATTTTGTATATTTGAAGCTTAGATTTGAAAAGTTGCTTATCAATTTTGATATGGCGTTTGTTGTGAATTTAAAGATTGCTTCACAAACCCATTTTGTCATTACTTTTGTAAAGTTTCATCCCCTATCCGTATAAATACTCTTACTAAATATCATTAGGTCACTTTCATAGCCATTTAATTATAAAATTTATACTACATATATAACATAATTCTTATTAGATATATTATATTACACTTGGAAAAAGAAAAAATTAAAATAATCGATAACTATCTTGATATTATATTCGATATCTTTTTAACATTTGAAAAAAAAACAATTTAAAATGAAACCAAAGTGTTCCATTTTTTAATTTTGCGCTTATAGTATTCCATTCTTAAATTTGCCGCTAAAACCGCTTCAGATGGGGCCGAGGCCAGCCCGACCCCGAAACGATCCAGCCGGGCCCCGACTACGACTCCGACCTCGACAAGAAGCCCCGCGCGGGCCAGATCCTGTGGATCAGGGGCCTCACGCGCCTTCAGACTCAGGTATGATGGGGCCAACTGTGTCCAGGGGCCAAATGGGGGCCAATCGGGGGCCAAAGGGTTGAGGTAAACGGATGGACACGTGCAAATTACTTTTTCTTATCTACCCTCTTATTCGTAATTCACATGCCTGTTTTAGTTGAAATTTTTGATGAAAATATTTTAGTAGATATTTTAACTAAAATAAGCCTAATGCGATTATGAATGAGTTTTTTGAATTTGGGTCTCGCTTCGAAAGACGATAGCTATGACCTCAATTTCGTAATAAGTAGTTAGTAGATAAGTAGGTAGCGACTAATATATTTTTTTCAGGTTTTTTTTCTTCTACGATTTGCACGTGTCTATCCCTAGGGATCAATGTTGAGGGGGGGATTTGAAATTCAATGTTGGATTTGGATACGATTTGATTTTAATCGAAGATTGTTTTGGTTTTGTTTACTGGATGTGAAACTATATTATAATATAGTTTTATGAAATCCTAATAAAACCTATGAGGTAATTAAAAAACTAGCCGTATATAAAATAGTAAAAATCAAAACTATCTTCGATTGGACGTATATGTGGGTATTTGTAAATTTTTATCAAAATAAAAGTTACTAGGTCGAGCTAAAAGTTGCTTGCAAAAACAGCGTCATTTATTTATTTTTACAACATTTTATTGCACCTTACTGCTTTTCTTGCAAGCAGCTTAAGCTTAAGTATATCAAAGGCTGTGTTAAAAGACTGAAAAAGCGTATTTAAAAGTCACGTAGATTAGTTCCTTTCAAAAGTTGCCGTTAGTATAGAAGTGGCAAATTAATTTGTACCTTAAACAAAGAGGGATAAGTCTTAGTTTACAGAAAACTTTAAATCACATGAAAGTCAACAGGTCAACACTGCGGATTCTTTGGGCATCCTACGCTAAGTTATCGATGTATTTTGTCCATTATATACTCTTTTTTACCGCTGCATACAGAAGCAACACTATTATCAAACGCATTCATGCGCGCTGTATAAATAGTTCCGTTCCATACACATCATTCGATTTACGTTACGAAAAGCCGGGTTATTCACAGTTCGAAAACACTAAAATGAAAAATTCAAAACTTGATGAGAATCATTTATTAATTTCGTTTACTTTTGTTTGATTTTACTTTCGATTCTGATTGATTTTGATTTCCCGATCGTTCCTTCTAAATTTATTTCGTACCTACACAGAGAAACACTACACAGAGTAACGAGTAGAATGCTATATTATTTTCGTCCATTTAACAGTAGACGGCGTGCGGTCGCATATTTCGGCGTATCTTTTATCCGTTGTCATAAAACTGCGAGAAATCTGCGACCGGGCGCGCTAGTTTTTTTCTTATAGTACCTGGTTTCATGACATCCACCCGAATCTGACTTCTATCTTTATCTCATAGTCTCTATTTCCGTACTGCGTGTCATAAAACCAGTCGCTACACGTAGTACATCGTAACTGCATGCGGACAGTCTGGCGCTTCCGAAAGTTGATACTCGATGATTTTATTTAATAACGCCCCACCCGTACCCACCTATTGGCATGCGTTATCTAGGCTACTTATCCCTCGACCTCAAACAGTCGCTATGACTACCCATACTGTACATGTACCACAACGTATCGAATCTCTTTATCTGTCTTTTATTTAGTCATACTGACTGTTTGATTTTTTTTTAATTAGAGTTTTTTTGTCTGTTTTTTATTTTTAGTTTTTACTATAGTGTTTTTTTTTGCTTGTGATACGCCCCGTTACATCCTCGCTACAGTCCCTGCTCGAGCGCGCACGCGCACGGCGCACGCGCACGGAACTAACCCGCGGACGCAGTAACATATAATTTCCGTATATTTTGTCCACTGTTTTTAATTATTTTAATGTGTTATTTTTGTAACGGATTGTGTTCAGTTACTGCTCGGGAACGTTTATTTGAGTGTGGAGTGGAGTTTTCTATGACACGGAGCATGCCGCGTGCTCGAAACTAACTCTAACCGGCCGTCACCTATCCTTTGCCGTTGTATTGTCAGTGTTTTTTGTGTTTATTTTTCCTTTGGTTTTTGTTTGTTTTGTTATTTTTTGTTCCGTTTTGTGTACGTCGGCCCGTCGCGTCGCGGTATGTCAGGAGGTGGGGTAAGCGTCAAACTGCGACGGGTACTCAGTAGTCTGCCTTGCCTTGGAAGATTGCCTTAATTGTGTTATTTTGCGTATACCGTTAGGCTTGTCGTAGTCCGTATAAATGTTTTGTGTTGACGACGGCGCAGACGGTGAGTATACTGTGTAGTACTAACGAGCCACGAACGATACCCGATTGAAGTGATACTGTTCAAGCTTAAACGTCGACGCTCCGATCGCGTTCCGAACGATCGGAAAGTCGACCCCCCTATGATCCACCTCGGCTCCTAATCGGACTAACATGGCATGGTAGTGGTACGCTAAACATCTCTAAAACCCATTGCGAGCGCGCGACGATAGCCGGATGCGTCGTAGAACGTAACGAGGACACGAGTGTGACGTCACGCGGCAGGAGGAGTCCCGGCGTCGAGTAGGAGTAGCCACTCGCCCACTTAGCCAGTCTCGACTCGCAGGTAGCGGCGGCCTTGACTCGACCTCCCATTTAGTTTTAGCTTCTCATTTTGTTTTAGTTTATTTTGTCTATCTGTTTGGTTTGGCACCCGGTCATATATCACCGACACGAGCCTCAGGGCCGCATACATCGAACACCGAACACTACCCGACCGCCTCCCGCACGTGTCGGTCCCCGGTCAGCCTGGCCGCACTCGACTGTGATAAGCCGGTGCCATCTCCACGGACGGACGGACAGACCGACGGCATCCTCGTGTCTAACGACATCTCCCATCGACCTCCATGTACAGACACCTCTACAGTATATTATTATATGTATATTTAAAGTCTTACTCCGTGTTGGCCTGCTTGGAACGACAGATACGAGGGTACCCTCACTCGAACGCTCTGACGTCATCTCGAGACCCCCCTTTATTTTGTGTTGAACCTTTATTTTGTATTAATTTGACTAACTTCTGGCCTATAACGGAGCGTCTAACACGCGAGCGATAGACCCTAGCGGTAGGAGCGCCTAGATGACGTCAGCGAGTCGAGCATATCTGGCGAGGTTGTAAAGCTGGGGCTGCGTGCGCACGTAGGACGGTGTCGAATGGGGCGAGCCGCGCGTCGTAGAGAGGTGTTGTTGGCAGCCCCGGCCGGTGCTGGAGACCGAGGTGTAGTGGCGGGTGCGGCGCACGGCGGCGCGCATGCGGCGACGGACGCTCACGGTACACCCACCCCTAGTCCCCTTAGCCACTAGCTTCCCGTCCCTGCACCCTAGGACTAGTCTCCTTAGACTCTAGTGTGATTATTGTCATCCCGCAACGAGCTTGCGGCAAGTTTTTCGACACTGTCTCTCTGTCTTTTCGCTGTGTGCTCTCATTGATCGCGAGGGGGAGCTCGACCCTGGACTTTTTTGTTGAAATTTTAGAACCCTCGGGACTGTCTCTCCGGAGACCCGCTCGACCCCGACTAGTGTCGATGACTTCCCGACAGCATCCCCTAGTTTCCGTTCGTTTGTTTGCATCTCGGTTTGCGGCCGGAGCGGCGCTCGGCACCGTCCTGGGATCCCGAGCACCACCCACGGGCCGACCTCTCTCCGCTTCGTACCTCATCTAGAGTCCCCGCCGCCGAGGTCCTCGGATCTCCCGGCGGTCGCTAGCACTTTTTGTTTAGCTGTGTGCATGGCCTCCCGCACGGGTCGTCCCGGGTCATTCGTTAGCTCTAGTCGTCGCGCGGCACAGGTCTCTGCATGCGTAGCGATAGAACGGACGCCACACTCTGAATACGGGCTGCGCTCGGCCAGAGAACATCCACACCACACTCGGTAGGGTCGCGGGCTGCGCGAGGGCGCGAGGGGCGCGGCGAGGGTGTGACGGCGGCGGCGAAAGGCGAGGGCGCGGGGCGGGGCGTCAGAGGTTGTGTTGGTTGCAGCTCCGCGTGGTGCGCGCGTTCAAGTCGACGCTCGAGGACCTCGAGGAGCGGCTCTCGGCGCACAGCGCGGCCGGGCTCCGCTCGCGGCTGCGCGCGCCCCCGCAGGACATCGCCTACATCGACGACGACGGCCCCGCACGCACCGAGACCACCATATTCTGAACGCACACGCACGCCGCGACACGCACACACGCCACTGTACCCGCCCCCGCGCTGACGTCGCACGGGGGCACCTTTCGTTTTGTTTGTTTGCGACGCGCCCGCGCGCAATTCGTACTTAAAATCTCCCTGCGCAATCTCGATCGCTTGTCGCGGTTTTTCCGTTTCGGACGACGGATCGTCGAATATCGTAAATTTGATTAAGTGTTAAATTTTTAGATGTAGTTAGTCGATAGCAATAAAGTATGTGTAGACGGAGGCCCGGTGGGAGGCTCCGACCGACGTGCCTGCGATGTTTCATATTACCCGTTCGAGAGTTTAACGCGTCGACCGAGTGTCGCCACTCGCCTAGCGAGCGACCCGGCCGCTCGAATGTATAACGTACGCGTGGAACGCTTCAGTTCATGGATATATTGTAAATAATTAGGACGTTTCTCGACCTGCTGTTTGTATATCGGAGAACTACTATTTTATAAATCTTATATCTTTGGAATTGTACCTCTATCTTATGAGCCCTAGCTTTTATCGATATACGTAGCGCCTATATACTTTGTAAAACTTTTATATCTTTCGCACTTTTACCGTGTAGGTAGTCGAAGCGGATGGAATTTATGAAAACGACTTGATTACGGCTTTCGTGTTTTGTTTCATAGTAAATTTTGGGACCACTTAAACCCGTTTCTGCCTATAACAGGGATACAATTAGACCTACAGATACGATACGTTATTTTAGTCGAGATATACATAGAGAACGATTTGTAATATCTATTATAGCCATGTCTACCTGAAGTTCAGTATGAATGGACTCACTGTCTTAGTATGAGTCGAGTCACGAGTGTGAGCGACTAGCACTGGCACTAGCGGTGCGGTCGCGTCGTATTGGGCGCCAGTCTCAGTAAGAACGCTCTATTTCAGATGTTAACGGTAAGTGTAGGTCTGAGTCGAGTAGGCTTCGCAGGAAGCCGCCCGCCCCAGTGCTGAAGTAGGTACACTACAGTACAGTTCAGTAGAGCATGAGACCCGTGTTGCACGTTGTATGTCCTCGGTACATACACTCTGGCTTAACGATTTACGAACTTATCGTCTTCGTACGAGAACACAGTATCGCTCACGAGTAGGGTAGCGTTATGACGTTTACTTATTGTAAGGTGAACAACCGAGCGGTCATTTTGTGGCACGCACGTGTCTACAAAATGGCGGCTATTAGATTGTAAGTACAGAGTATCAATTTGAGATGTTATTAAATTTTTGGTCTAGTGTTGTTTTTTTTTTTATTAATTTTGCTTCGCATTTAAAGTGTGATCATGCTTATGTTACAGCGTTTGCATGTATACCGATGTCTGTGAGTATGCACAAGGTGTTATTTTTATTAGATGTTTGGTAGCGTTGTCATTTGATTTGATCTTTAATGCTTCTTTTATTTATTAAGTATTTTAAAACGCTAGTTTTTACTTTATTAAACTTCGAATTTTGAATAAGTTCAGCTTCTCGAAACTACCAAACCTCTAACTCTAGTGTATAAGCGATTGTTTAAAACGAAAAGAATATAATATCTCCACCTAAACACAATAAATAGAAAATAAGCATCAAACCATAAAACATAAAGAAGTTTGTATTTTTTATTTTTATCGTTGACTCGGTTGTGTAAGTACTTATTTTCTTATGAAGTTATTTTCTTTGTCTTATTGCTTTTTTGTTACTTATATTTTAGTTTTAAATACTACTTACATACTTAACCGGCATAAACATTAGTTTAAAAACTCATTTTAATAAAAGTATTTATTTCAACACGGATATTTTATTTAACCTCGAAGACGCTTCCGAATTCAAATACGCCGCGACATAGCTCACATACTGGATTTTTTTTATATTTTTTCAATCAATCGTAGAAATAGTTTTCACTCGGTATCTTTTAAATCTTTCATACTTACTTATTTCTTTATTGCTGGATGCCCGATTGCCCCGCCCGCGCTAGAGAATGACTCTTTCCTAGTTTTTAGGCACATAGTGTTTAATGGATATGCTAAAATCTACTAAAACTTCTACTTTAGCTACTTTCTTCGTAGAATCGGAGTTCTAAAACCAATCCGACCAAAAGGACGGCCGCGTCGAGACGACGGGCGACGTCATAAACTTGGGGCTTCCAGTCGCAAAGAAGTCTATTGTCCGAAATAGATTTCTTTAATTTTTGGTTTTAGAATGCCTCGCAATGAATCTATTTTTCTATTAGCAACACAGTTTAGTGCGAATAGTACCCGCGAGAGTCGTGCGTTGCGCGCCAACTGACGCGTACGTAATTGTTTTGCAGCAAAAAGCGGACATTTTGGCCGGTCGCAGGATATTTGTCAATAATTATTTGGCGGAGCACCGGAGGATCAGCGTGCAATCTGGCGGCAGCTCCCTGCCCGCCCTCAGCCCGCAGTCGCATCAGAGCGACGATTAAAAACAAAACAGACCATAAACAAAAGTTATGACATTAAAAAACCCGCGAAAAAGTTCCCGCGTTCCAGCTTTTGCCGCGATTTGACAACTGCCAAAAACTTTTGTTCCAATTTTGAATGTATATCCGTAAAAGAAAATATATAGGGTTAAAGACTTCGAAATTATTTACTAAAATATAATACTATTAAGTTAAACATTAGTCTTTGCAAATTATATAAATTATAGATTAAAATCTATGGTGCACTTTTAGATCGAATATATATTGTAGTCTCTTTAAAAACTCGAGTAGCCCGATTTATAAAGCGTTTCCTTAAAGGAGTATAATCGTCGTTTTTTGTATATAAAGATATATTTTATATATTTACTTACTGGTCGAAAAAAATAATGCAAAATAATAAAAATATATAATGTGCCATGTTTAAAAAGTGGATTAATCAAGTGCTTTACGGAGTTAGGTTGACGATAATTAAATTTGCTTGTTTTGTTTTATATGTATGTACTCTGTCTGTCAGTATGTAGTTGTGTTAGTGTGTGTTTCAGAGTAAATTCTGACTTTTGATCATCGGCGCATGTAGCACAGACCGCTTGTGTTATGACAGTGTGACTGTCCCTACTCCGGTTACGGCAGAAAAATGGGGAGCTCAGAACTATAATGCCAGATTTTCATTTAACTCCACTACAAACTTACATAATATAAGACGTAGCAGTAGACGAGTGTTGTAGTTTACAACTCATTTGCTAGTTCGCTTAGGCCAAACGGCTTATCTTGGCTTGTTCCTGACATTTCACTAATCATAGTAGATATTAGCATATAGATTGTAAAGACTAAAGTAAGACTTTGCCACCTTCTAGAGGAGCAAAGATCCTCCATCTCTTTTTAATTACAAATGTAAATTATTCAAATATTAGAGGAGAAATCTCAAAATGAAAATATCATCGTAGCATTATGGTTCTGCTCTCCCAACATATATTTTGTTTTACATATTATGTTCATATTGAGTCAGTGTTTGATGTTATAAACATGTAGCATGTAGTAGTCACAGCTGTAATAGTGAACAGCCATCAACATACATCCACCCGGACACACCGACCTGCGGTCTTCCTCATTTTGTTTTCTTTACATTCACAAGCAAATTTAAATATCAACGTGCGTTCAGGTTCAAATTTCTAATATTTATACGCTAGGATAAATAAGTTTTTTGATAAATTCACTATATAATGCACTCGGTGTAGAAAATTGCCTGCTAAAACGTAGATTTAAAAATGTTATTCTAAAATATATAGTCCTAAAGTTAGGTAACGAGTGATCGAAGTTAAACTTTGTCGGACGTCCTATCGGACGCTCACTAGTGTTTCGTACACGCCACATAGACTACACGGAGCATGGACTCGTATATTGGTATAACAGACTTTATACCGCTTTTTTGTCTCCTAATACTAGTAATAAAGTATCTATACTCCAAAGTAACTTTCATTTCACCCTCGCGCCCCTTTGGAGCTACATAATTAAGGTAAAAATCGTTTGGAGTTTGTTGTTCCGTGTGGGCGCGCGCCGGGCCCCGCGTCCGGCGGCGCCTTGTTTGTCGTCTCGATGTTAGACCGCTTCGCAACTAGACTCACCGTAGCGACTAGCATGCGTCAGTGGCCGCGGCGCGCGAGCTCACTGTATAATGTATATCCTCCTCCACGCTTTGTATGTAAAGGTAGATACATGTTAGACGTCCTCATTCGGTAGTAATGTGCTCGAAATATCGATTATCGATAGCTCATAGTTCCGGTAGTTCCGTATCATCGTCGATAGCTCGGTCGCACGTAACTCCTGTCGCCGTATAACACTTTCTAGTTACGTGCGGTGGGCGATCGATAGGCATCAGTAGGACTCGATATCGATACATCAACCGCATTACTCGCCCATCACTACTCATGCGCTTCTCTATTTTAGTTTTAGATTTAAACTACTCTAAAATCGAAATGGATCTAGTATGTGAGCGATCGTAAAAATATATGTGCTTTGCAAATATCGCATGGACGAGGGAGGGACCGAACACACACACACGCACACGGCGACGACGAATATATGTGAAGCTTCACACGCAGACAAACGCTATGTACGTCGTCCGACGATATGTAACCACGTCGATATGTAACCACGTCGAAAGATACGGAGCCCTGGATGGAAAGTGTTAAATAGTTTAAGTGCACACACCATGAATGTGCTTGTTAAGGTGTAGGATACCCTGCGATTATATTTCTTTACCTACTCTATTTATAATTTGTCTCTTTCCTACATCTGTCTCGCTTAGCGCGGCACGCTTCGGTCCCCGAGATCTGTGAACATCACAGTCGATCGCTATTCCCCTATTATGTTAACCGTTTCTATTATTTTAGTTTATGTTTATGTACGTTTAATCAGTTCGGGAACAGCGGTCGACGCGGGTGTGTGCGAACGAGCGTACGTCTGTGATGGATCTCTTTACTTCATGTTCTTGTTTTTATTTTCTTTTCCATGAATCCCAATTGCACACGGAAGGTCATAGGTGGCGAGTTACAAGAGCGCTTGATTCCTGTGCCCTACAGCAAGACATCTACCGATCAAGCTGTAAGATATAAACCAAAGCCTCTCACGTCTACGTTCAGTTTTACTTTTGTCCTGTTTTATGTTTACTGTTTACTGTACTCCACTTACGACTCGTTCTACTGTTCTGTTGCTTGTCCGGGCCGGTGGCCGCGCGGTGTCTACGCGGTGTCCTTGTGGTGTCCTGGACCCCGGGCGGCCGCCGATCCGGCCCGACTCGCATGCTCATCATCTCGCATGAATCCTGCATGTTTTAATTCGACGATCTTTTTGGTGTTTGCAAAATTATTTACACAGTTCCTAACCAACGTGCAATACGATTTGATTGTGCCTAATGTTGGAATTGAAGTTTTTCAATGTTAACTCACAAGAGGAATTGCTTTTGATACTGAATACACGAGCGGAGATGTAAATAAGATTATTCTTCCAAAGATAGGATCTCCTCATTATCTTAAGTAGATTTCTAGTAGATTTTTAAAAGTTACAAATTTTTAAGATAAAGATAGCTTAAATTTTCTTCTCTAATAAGGCACACGATAGAAGTAGGAGCGAGTCTATATCACGTCGAAATCATTCCCATGGGCTAGCGGTAGACGTATATTTTGTTGCCTCATACTTGCACTCGAAGTCGGAAGGGGGCTCGTCACGGACGCTTTCATCACCGTCGAGAAGCTTGTAGATGTTAGTTCCGCGCCGGGAGACGGAGGTAGCTTCGCTGTCGAGGACGGTGTTAGAGCTTGGCAGGTCAAATACAGTCACAGCTGCATGGACACGGGACACGACGCGTCCGTATTCAGAGGGACACTGCATGGCATGACACGACACGGGCGCCGGGACGACCCGCACTGACATCTGTGACTGGAATTTCGAAACCTAACGCTTGCCGCCTTTTTTGAGCTCGGTGTGCTTTCATTAATGTTTTTTATGGAATATGTATTTAGCCACCACGGCGAACACTTTTGTATCTCATATTGTCTTTCCCAATGTTAAATGAGATCAAAAGGTACCCGACCCCTGCCGCTCCGGCCCGCTGCGCGTCCGGCCCACTGCGTCACACTTCACTTCTAATTCTCACGTGTGAATGCATTCTTCTCAAATGTTCTTCGAGGTGATCCCTGACTTTTTTCAAAACTTCAAAAGTAAAGCTAGTTTTTAGCGGCGCAATTGCTTGATATCGTCATGATCGTCATCATATCCTACCATTACACATTTATGTCATAGTTTACGTATAATATCATGGGAAAATCTAAATGAGGGTTCCGCTAAAAACTGGCTAATAAGTTTGGGTTCACCTATTATAGATATTTCGCCTCGGTGCTACACGACTTCACTATGTATGTTACTATATTTTTGGTATCAAAATCCTCGCGTAATTTAGAAAACTAGCGTAAAAAATTGACGTAGATGACTTTAAATTTTTCAAAATTAATAACAGATTAAATTAGGTAAAAATATTATAACTTATGTCACTAGGTTACAGTAGAGGATAGTTAAAATTAATTCGAGGATGTATATCGAGGTTTAAACGTAGCCGCGGCACATCACACTCGACTTGAAGTATTAAATGAAACTTTCTAATGATATCATCGAGGCCCGGGCGGTGCGAAGCCGGGTAGTCTAACTAGTCCAGTATGAGTTCCGCTGGGTGACATACGAGAGTCGTGTAGCAGCGGGGCGGGGCCGGCGTGTGGTGGGCGTGTGGGGGGGGCGGGGCGCGGCGGGTGCGGGTAGTGACAGCGGCGTCTGCGCAGATCCGCGTCGTGAACGCGTTCCGGCAGGGGCTGGACTCGCGCGGCTCGCTGGCGGACGCGGCGCTGGCGGAGGCGCTCCGCAAGCAGACGGCGCTCAGCAAGCGGTACTCGGCCAACGCGAGCGTCGACTACGGGGAGCTGGCGCCGCCCGAGCTGGACGTCGAGCGCCTGTCCTCGCACAGCCACACCGAGACCGCCGTGTAACGCCGCCGCCGCCGCATCACCTATTGTTAACTAGTGTGTTTAATTATTCGATTGTTTTGAAAATATTTTATTACGATACGCGCGATACGCGTCTGTTGAACAAATATTATTAATTTTAGTACTTAAGCGCGAGGACGAGCGAGTGGACGTGTGTTTTTGAATATACATTTTCGCGTAGCGTCGGGTCATCTCGCACGGAATGAAATGTTTTGTATCGGCCGGGGGGCGCGGCGCGGGCGGACCTCCTCCTGTACATTGTCGCCTGCCGCGGGGCGCCGCCCCCGCGCCGTGCGCCCCCCGCGTATTGAGTATTAGTTAAGACGTTTGTTATAAATTTCAGTAACTTTTTGTTTTTACGACCTTTTCCCCTAAATCTAAGTATACATTTAAGTCATATCTCGGAGCCAGTCGGCGGGGGCGCGCGCCGGCCCGGCCTGCGCGCGCGCCCCGCGAGCTCCACTTCTGACATCTTCAAATGTTTAAATAGAAGTAAACATTAAATTGTATATCTGAAGGTATTTATTTGTAATGCTAGTCTCTTATGAAACAAAATACTAATTATTCAATTATTATAATGTACTTATT
This sequence comes from Polyommatus icarus, assembly GCA_937595015.1. Lineage (NCBI taxonomy): Eukaryota > Metazoa > Arthropoda > Insecta > Lepidoptera > Lycaenidae > Polyommatus > Polyommatus icarus. Next base: position 7,220,828 of record OW569341.1, on the reverse strand, counting down.
GATTATTGATAAATACTTCGAGTTTATTAAACAGAATATAGTCTACGATGTAACGATTTTGATTTTGGAATTTTTTGTCTCCGAGCTGTATGCGGTCGCGGTCGCCGGCGGAAGTCGCGGGTCGCGCGGGCCGGGAGTCGCGGGTCGCGCGGGCCGGGGGCCGCGACGCGCGCGGTAGGCGACGTAGGTCGCAGCAGTGGCATTTTCGACTAATATGATAAGACGTGTACTCGCAGGCCGCGACGGGCGACTCGAGCGCCGCGCGCGCTCGCTTTAGTAATAATAAATAATGATAAAATGAGAACGATTTAGCGATTCGGCGATGTTCAATTTTGTATAGAACGTTTCATAGTAGCGGTATTGAGAGTTGTTACGTTTTATTTTGTGACGTCCGGGGCGCGGCGTCGCGGTCCGCCCGGACGGACGGACGGACGGACCGACGCGCGGACGTGGCACGACCACGATATTACAATCTTGTAAGTAATCAAGTATTAGCTTCGAATCGATAAAGCCTTTTTGAAACTAGTTGGAAATGAATTGACTTTCACATGTTAATATTATTAGTAATGGTTTATGTGAATAGTTGAGGCCGTGCGGAGTTTTGTGTATATTGCTATTTTCGTTTCGTTTAAGTACCACGAGTTTTCCGATGAAAGACATATTTAGGAGTCTACTGTGGTGGGCGCACGTCGTCCGTAATAAACGATTGTTTTGACATGACAGGCCACTAACCATCTAGGTATTAAGTCCCATTGTTGTATTTTTCGTCTCACAATAAATGAAAATCTATTTTATTGTTTTTAACTGTGTAGTTTCATTTTTGTCACCCAGAAAGTTTAGTAGCTGTAAGCTACATCGGCTTGAAATACTCAAGTCAAAGATGTTGCCAAGATCTCATTGGTTCGATTCCCAGCCTTTTAAATTTTCTCCATAAATACCTGGTATCAACAATGTTGGCGCTCGACCAAACGATGAAAATCGCTTAACAGAACCGTTTAATCGCACGAATGTACACATACGCAGATCAATCACATCTGCAGTTGATATCTTTGTTTAGATATTTCTTGAATCTAAAGTCTCTAGACCACCAACATTTTAGAACTAATCAACGCTAACTTTGTAGATAGCACCTAGTCTTTTTCCCCTATTGACTTAAGGCGCTATATTGAAAAAAATGTCCTTTTTGATGTAATACTATAGGACCCTCAGAAATGTTACAAATCTGGTAATGAGACATACATAATATCTTCATAGCCTTATCTAGGTTTGAGAAGAACTAGAAACACGATTAATGTATTTTGCCTCGATACATTTAATTTTCCAAATGACCTCTTAAAAATAAGGAAGATTATTTTTAAACGACAAACGTATTGTAGGAAATTACCTTTGCAACTCAAAATCGTATAGAAGTATATTGCTTAAATGCTCCTAGTTATTTTTTAAATGATTATAATTACGTTTTTTCGTATGTTTTCCGAGCGAGCCGATAGCTTCTGGCCGCAGTGTATTCACGACTTTATAATCATACAAATTAAGTATAAAATTGCCCTTGCGGTAAAATTACTGTCGATATTGCGCCTTAAGTGAAAATATAATAACTATGATATTTTAAATCTAGTAGTTGGGCATTTTCAAAAAAAACGTGTACCCCCTGAGTTTGCCTTGTCCCTCGACTTTGTTAATTTATTTTGTTGAGATAAATAACTTTTAACAGAATGTAATAATTTAAGTAAAGAAAGTATATGTTTAAATACATATAGAAATTGTCGTCTTGTTGTTACTTTACTAAATAAAAAACTTACGAAGGTTTTAAAGTATTGAAAACCATCAAATATACATGTCCCCTTCCCAACTTAGATCAGATAATGATTGATTTTTAAAAATATCCAGTATTGGAAGTGATTTCTATATATAATTCAAAATCTCAAAAGTCAAATGAATCAGTGGAAGCTATCAATTATATATTTTTATATGTAATTTCTTTTAAAAATTAATTTGAATTTAAAACGAAAATTTTAGTCTTCCGGAAGATTCCGCTTTGTGACCGCTCGTTTTTGCAAAAATTCTTCTAATACTAAAAAGTTTTGGGCACGATCTGGCAAAACAACGTATGTTCTTCATCGATAGGTACGTCTTTTCATTTTCACTGGCAAACTAACTAGTGACAAGCGCGGTAATGTTGTTGAAGTGCAGGTGTTTCAATTTCTTTGTTCAGGTATGTGACCAAGTTTTACTATTATTAATCACTTTTCTTTGATTATTGTTATTGTTTACACATTGCAAAACTTGTATAGTATTTGATACCAAAAACGTATTAGTACTAAATAAGATGGTTAATTTTTAAGCAATTTAAAACAACAAGAAGGTAGCATTATGTGACCTCCGTTGGGTGACTTTTTCGACCGTCATTTTTGATATTATCAGGAAAGGCGTTAAATTCCGCGTTCTTTTTTTTTTATAATAAACTATATTTCCTATTACATTAAAGGAAAAATTATAAAAAAAAGAAAAAAACCTACATAAAAATTAAAATGAAATTTTATACCCCGTACACGTTTTTTTGAAATTGCCCAGTTATCTAATATGCCAGATTGGCAGTAAAACAATTAAGTTAATTGTACCGTATATTAACGAGAACTTATAACGAGAGAAAATAAAAATAAACTTTACAATTCGGCCCACAAAATACGTCCGCAAATTAAGAGTCATAAAATATAACATTCAAGACCTTTTGTTATTGAAACTGCTATAATATTCGAAACGACTACAGTGCTATTTCAACGACAAAATTGTATATTATGTAGCTATGTAATATATTGTAATTGTAATACATTAAACTTGGCGTGACGTATTTTGTGGACGGCCTCTATTCTTTAGCCTATGTTTAGTTCAGCGGAGAGCTATCATTCCCGGCGGCGGCTCGGGCGGCAGGAAGCCCGGTAATGATGTGTTGGGATCTGAAATTGAGACAAACAATATTGTTGAGTTAGCAACACAAAGATTTCTTTTTATTCTGTAGATCAACTTGATTTATTATCTGTGGTTTTTACAATACCACTTCCTCTTCCTAAAATTATGGCGATCGGTGCATATTGTGTTAAGTTTTGTAAAATCTTAAAATATAATAAAAGTGAGTTATAGAAGGAATACTGCAGTTTAATTACAAAAATATCTCTTCGTAAAACATATATCGCAATAGTTATGGGCCCAGGTCCCTTTTCCGAAGTAATACGAAAATAAAGCACGAGGTAAAAAACACTGCAATATGTCGGCGAGAGACGCTATGAAGTATAATATACCACAATTCGATGGTGAAAGTTTTAATACTTGGGCATTCAGACTAAAAAGCATTTTAAAAGAGAGCGGCTGCTATGAGGCAATTGTACAGAAGGATTTTGCAGATGAAAAACTCGAAGCGAGAGCCCAAGCTATCTTAATTTCTGCAGTGGCGGATAGCCATCTAGAATATTTGAGGAGCGATTCGGCATTTGAAATGTTCAAAAACTTGGAAGAGAGTTTTAAGAATAGAGGCACGCGTAGTAAATTGTTCCTGCGAAGGCAATTGAGTGAAATCAAATATGTGGAATCAAAATCTTTAAAAGAACATCTGACTAGAATGCAAGAAATTATAACACAATTGGAGGAGGCAGGATCTGTCATGTCAGAGGAAGAGAAGGTCAACATATTTTTACTGTCCATGCCAAAAAGTTATGAAAACATAGTGACTGCGTTGGAAACCATCGGAGATTTAAAACTTAATACTGTAAAAGACAGATTATTGGCAGAAGAAGAAAAAAGAAAGCAGTTTCATAACAAGGATATTGTCACTCCAAGTGCATTCTCATGCTTTGTATGTGGGAAACCAGGACATAAAAAATTTCAATGCCATAAATTACAAGGAAATGGATATAAGAATTTCAACTCCGGACAAGGACAAAGTAACGGGCCAGGATACAACACTAGACATGGGTTTCAAAGAGGACGTGGACAAAGAGGTCAAGGATTCTATGGAGGACGTGGACATACTTTCAATAACCGAGGACGAACACAAGGTGGCCATGTGAATTTTGCGGGTAATAATCCAAACGTATTTATGTGCTACGAGGAACAATATAATAGTGAATTGATTCAGTTTTGTGTGGACTCTGGGTGTACAAACCATTTAGTTAATAGCAAGGAACATTTTATAGACTATACTGCATTAAAGATACCTAAGAAAATTGCAGCAGCCAAAAATGGGGTTAGTTTAGAAGCAGTTGGGATTGGAAATATGGAAGTATCATGTCAAGTGGGTAAGATTTTAAACAAATTTCTTATAACAAATGTTTATTTTATACCTGATTTAAGGAAAAATTTGTTATCGGTATCAAAAATGGAAAGTGCTGGTTTTAGAGTCGTTTTTAGTGGAGGTAAAGTAAGAGTTTATAAACAAGAGAACTTGATGATGATAGGTAATAAAATAGACACATTGTACACACTAAACTTGCAAAGTATTGTAACTTCATGTAATTTTTCAAGTAAAATTGATAATGATGAGTATGACTTGTGGCATAGGAGGTTTGCTCATTTAGGAATTAATAATTTAAATTTATTGGTAAACAAAAACATGGTACATGGTTTGGCAGGATTAAAAAATAAAACTATAGAAAATAACTTGTTATGTGAGCCCTGTGTATTAGGAAAAATTAGTAGACAGCCTTTCAATAAACCAGGAATTAGAGCGAGGCAACCTTTAGAGCTTGTGCATACTGATGTATGTGGACCTATCTCTCCACAAACTTATGATGGTAAAAATTACTTTGTAACATTCATTGATGATTTCACACACTTTACAATAGTTTATTTAATGAAAAATAAGTCAGAAACTTTTGAACATTTTCAGCATTATTATAATTTTGCAACAAGACATTTCAATAGAGATCTTTTAAAATTGAGAATGGATAACGGTAGAGAATATATTTCAAATGAATTTAAGAGCTTTTGTAGTAGGAACGGAACAGTGATGCAGTACACGGTGCCATACAATCCGGAGATGAATGGAACAGCTGAACGAATGAATCGAACATTGATGGATAAAGCTAGAACTATATTGATTGACTCGGGAATGAAAAAGGAGTTCTGGGGAGAAGCGGTTTTGTATGCAGCATATGTGACAAACCGAAGTCCAGTCACTGGAAGAGATAAAACACCAAGTGAAATGTGGGAAGGTAGAAAACCAGACGTATCGAATTTGAAAATATTTGGATGTATCGCTTATAATTATATACCAAAGGAATTAAGAACTAAACTAGATCATAGAGGTAAAAAAATGATAATGATTGGATATAGTATGGCAGGCTATAAGCTATATGATGAACAAACAGGAAAAGTTATTACTGCGAGACATGTTGTCTTTGATGAAAACTGGAAGAAAATAAAAGGATTAGCTAACATACCTGAATATGAAGAAAATGAAAAATTAGAAAGCGTGAAAGATAGCACAGAGGAGGAAATAAATGAGGATGTTGAAAAACAAGAAGAAAGTAATGAGAAAGCAAGAGATGAAATAGTGGAAATTTGTAAAGAAGAGAAAATTATGGAGAATAGAGAAGAAAGTCAAGAAATAGAAAGAGAAAAGATAATAGTGGAAAATGAAGAAATAGGAAGAGGAAAGAGGAATCGAATGAAGCCAAAATGGCAGAGTGAATATGTAACAAGCTTTAGTGATGAAGATGATGCCATGTATGCGTTTTTGTGTATGAATGATGATGTGCCGTTTACATATGAAGATATAAAAACAAGAGAAGATAAAGAGGATTGGATGAAAGCTGTAAGTGAAGAATTGAAAGTACTAGATGAAAATGAGACTTTTGAAATAGTTCCGAAGCCAGAAGACAAGAAATCATTAGATGCAAAGTGGGTATTTACGAAGAAGGATACAGGAAGAGAAACAATATGTAAGGCTAGATTAGTAGTACGAGGTTTTCAACAAGAAGAGAAATTTGATGATGTGTATTCACCCGTATTAAAGCTACAGACGTTAAGGATATTGTTATCTGTGGCTGCTCAACGAGATTATCATTTGAGTCAGATGGATGTGAAAGGAGCATTTTTATATGGAAATATAGAAGAGGAAGTATATATAAAACCACCAGATGGCATAAAAGTGGAACAAGGATGTGTACTAAAACTAAAGAAGTCACTTTATGGATTAAAAAAATCTCCAAAATATTGGTATGAAAAGTTTAATAATACAATTCTATCATATGGTTTCAAACGATCAAACAATGACCATTGTTTATATCACATAAAAGATCTATATTTACTGTTGTATGTCGATGATTTGCTTATACTAGGCTCAAACTTAAATAAAATAGAAAATTTAAAACAATTTTTGAAAACTAAATTTAAAATGAAAGATTTGGGTAGCAATCATATAATGTACCTAGGTATATCAATTAAAAAGACCTCTATGGGAATAATTATTGATCAGACTAAATATTTAACAAGTGTTCTTGAATGCTTTAATATGAATGAATGTAAAGGATGTGAAACACCAATGGATGCAAATTATAAATTCGATGAGAACGGAGAAATTGATATGTCATATGAGAGACAATGCCGATCACTGATAGGGTCACTTATGTATGTTACTGTCGGATCAAGGCCAGACTTAGCTGCATCTGTTTATTATTTAGGTAGATTTCAATCAAGGCCAAATATTGAATTGTGGAGATCTCTCAAACGTTTACTAAGATATGTAAAACATACAATTAATTTTGCATTGTTGTATACTAAAGATGATTGTAACATGCCTTTATTAGGGTATGCAGACGCTGATTGGGCTAGAGATTTAGACAGGAAATCGACATCAGGATATATGTTTAAAGTTTTTAATAATACTGTTGTATGGAAGTCTAGGAAACAAAGTACTGTTGCCTTAAGCACAACTGAAGCGGAGTTTGTATCATTATGTGAATGCATTATGGAAGCCTGTTGGATGTTAAAATTACTTGCAGATTTAAATATCAATGTTGAAAATGTAACTATTTATGAAGATAATCAAAGTACTATTAAAGCTATTAAAAATTCGGATCAGAAAAGGCTTAAACACTTGGATGTTAAATATAATTTTATAAAACAGAAGGTTGAAGAAAATATTGTTACTGTAAAGTATATTAATACTAAAGAACAAATCGCTGATATTCTAACTAAACCTTTATCTAAGAATATTTTTAAAAATTTAGTTTCTAAATTAAGTTTGTGTTCCATAAATGTTTAAAGTTAAAACAAATTGTATTAGAGTATAAGTGTGTTAAAGTCAAAGTAGTTATTTACTTTTGTGAATGTTGAGGAATTTAAGTTTAATAAGTTTAAAATATGTAAGTAAGTTGTTGTGTAGGTATATGTATAAGAAATGTTTGTGTTGAGGAAGAGTGTTGAGTTAGCAACACAAAGATTTCTTTTTATTCTGTAGATCAACTTGATTTATTATCTGTGGTTTTTACAATACCACTTCCTCTTCCTAAAATTATGGCGATCGGTGCATATTGTGTTAAGTTTTGTAAAATCTTAAAATATAATAAAAGTGAGTTATAGAAGGAATACTGCAGTTTAATTACAAAAATATCTCTTCGTAAAACATATATCGCAATAAATATTAAGAAAAAGGCTTTGCTATTATAGACTTGAAGCTGTCAAAAACTTTTGATAAACCGACTGGATGTCGCACGCAACTAATAGTGAGGGAGCCCTAGAACAAATTATTTTGTGATTACTAACAAGTTAATTTTTTGTGAGTAGCTACATTTTGATAAGACGAACAACATTTTTATTTTCGAAAAATCTCGAAAGTGGTAGCTAATAGAGATAGAAAGGATTTCATACTTTGACTCGATGGTCCTAAAATATGGTTTGTTATATTTGTAGGACAAGGTGAGTCTTAAATTATATAACTATTAACCTACCAATATACAAAAACGTTTTAGGGTTCAGTAGTCAACCAAGTTTTGTTGATTACAGAACTCTAAAACGGAACCCTAACCAACTGATTTTTTGTATATTGGTAGGTTAATAGTTACTGAATACCAAATTTCTACAATATCAGTTCCTCTTATTAAAACCTAAAGCTATTTCATCTTGTTGTCACGGTCCGTTAAATGGCTTTTCACACAAATACAGAAGACAACAACATGTATTAGCTTCTGGAGCAAATATTATATTCATTTTAACACTAGATGTCACCTTTTTATTTTAACACTGGATATCGCTACCCGGTTACGCCAAAACATGGACGTGCGTACCATAAAGGCATAAAAGCACTGCTTACCTAATGATAAATACTTGCTATACACATATTTTAATTTAACTTTCGCGCGTTTTATATGACGTTAGTTATTATATAATTATAGTAAAAAATGAATACACTTAAAACGCCTAAATTTATAAAATAGCAAAAACTAATTTGCAAAACTACTTAAACATAAGTCGGTAAGTGGTAACTAGGCGCGCCGCGCGAAGGTACGCACCAATATTATACTACATATCTGTGGTTACAGGCACTCCATCTTACGCAGACCCCACCTATATGTGTGAGTTAAGATTTTCGTATTCCTACACTGTTCGCAAACGTGTGTGCGTGTGCGATTTACTAGGCCAGATCCTGCGGCATGAGTTCCGAGAGCCGGCGTAATGGCGCGTTCGGAAGTAATCGGATATGTTCGTTGCCTATAATCCGAGTAAAAATAATAGACGGAAATCTAATTAATCACATATGCACATAGTGCATTTTTGTTTAGTACGGTTTATATTTGTTTACATTACAGAAGTGTTTTGTATTTTGGGAGGCCTTTTTTTTATGTGATGAACATGAAAAAATGGCCTGTAACATATTATTTTTGTTTGCGCCAGTATATTTATAGTTATCTTAGAAGATTTTTATTATTTTAACATTTAAAAGTTTATTAGATATTTGTTATTACTGAGTTTCTAATTTCTATATTGAGTGCGTTTTTTGATTTCTTAAAAATGTTATTTGATTGTGAGGTTTGTGTTGTGTAAAAATGCGTGTTTATTAAAAATTAAAATAGGTAACAAGTTTTCACAATTATCATTCAGTGAAAAGATTCTAATTGTGATTTGTGTCGAAAGGTAGGTACGTGTACCTGAGTTACAACAATTAAACCAGCAACAAAAATGAAATGTAAGTACTACTCGAAAGTTTCATGTTATTCATATTCATGTACTAATTTATTTTATCATTTTATAATATTACTAGCTGTCCCAGCAAACGTTTCTTTGCCATATTATAAAGTATATCGCCCGTATTATTTTATTGAAGTGACTGAATAAAGTATGTCACCATGGCAACATCCATCGCTATCATGGTCGTCGTTTTTCTCGAGTTGTAATAATTTACTATTATTTATTCAACAAATGCACTTATCAATATAATAAGTACCGAGTAGCCGATTGAGAATAGGCTACTCGGTCGGACCTACTGAATATGCATATAAAATTTGGTAAAAATCAGTAAAGCCGTTTCGGAGGAGTTCGTGGACTAACATTGTGACACGAGAATTTTATATATTAGATATACTTTATATTAAATGCGAAAGTATCTCTGTCTGTCTGTCTCAGTTTCACGCCAAAACTAATGAACCGATTGTAATAAAATTTTGTACACAGTTAGTCTAGAGCCTGAGAAAGGACATAGGCTACATTTTTATAAGACAAAAATATATTATGTATTTAATTTCCATGGAAATATCGATGAAAATGAATTCACATTGCATTTCTAATATATAACAATAGATGGCGTTTTTATTTACTTTAGCTTAGCACACATGTGAACGCAAATGAACTTTCATTGTAGTTCTAACACGTGACAACAGATGGGGTTTTTTTTGTTTCTTCATAACAGAACGTACTCATATATTATAATAGTTTAGAAAACATAGTTTTTAATTTATATCCACACTAATATTACAATTTATGCGAAAATATCTCTTTTTGTTTGTCTGTCTGTTTTGCTTTCACGCCAAAACTACTAAACCGATACCGCTGCTTACCCCATGTCAAAAACCTCTGCACGCCTCTGCGCCATAATTAGTTTATCGCGCGGGAGCCGCATATTTTTCTGAGATAAAAAGTATCCTACGTCCTTTCCCGGGATTCAACGCATCTCCATACCCAGCAAATTCGGTTTAGCGGTTTAGGCGTGAAGTAACATACAGACAGACACACTTTCGCATTTATAATATTAGTATGGATTCACTCACCGAATTGAGCGTGTATCGTGTGCCCCATGTTCATCATCTGGTTGGGCCCCGGCAACATGCGAGGCCCCGGCATCAAGCCCGGGGCACGGGACAGCATATGTGGGGCATTTGGCCCCGGCAATATATGCTGAGATCCTGGCATCATGTGTTGCTGAGATCCCGGTATCATATGTTGCTGAGATCCTTGTATTATATGTTGTGGAGTTCCCGGTAGGATATGTTGTGGAGTTCCCGGTAGGATATGTTGTGGAGTTCCCGGCAATATGTGTTGCTGGGTCCCCGGCAGCATAGTGCTCGTTATGTTATGCTGAGAACCCGGTAACATATGCTGTGGCCCTGGTATCATGTGGGGCTGGAGAGCTAGCGGCCGCGAGGGCGCGCGGGGCGGGGAGCCGGGCGGCGGGGGCGGCGGGGGCAGGGCGTCCCACAGGGGCACGTGGTCAGGGTGCGTGGCGGGGCACGGCCACGCGCAGCCCACGCGACGCGCCTTCTTGCGCTGAAAATAACAATTCATATAAGATTCATTTATATTAAAGGCCGGCAACGCACCTGCAGATTTTCATATGTTGCAAGTGTCCATGGGCGACGGTAGTTGATTTCAATTAGGTTACTCATTTTGTCGTTTGCCCCCATATTTTATATAAAAAAATATTATAAGTATTACTGCTAATTTATTATTACAGTTTCCAGTTTTATCGCACATTTAAACTTTAAAGGGTCTACCTTGAAGTCCAATTTTACGACGTTTATGGCTTTGTGGCATTAATTATTATTATTTTTAACAAAAAATTAAAATCGACTTCCAAGGTAAAAACAATAATAACATTAATATGAACTAAAAAGTATTAAATAATTTTTACTATCTAATAGTGCCTTTTTCCGAATTCGGCTAAACCTCAACTATTTCTGAATGAATCTTCAGTCCTCTGACAGAATATTTAAAATTTTTGGAACTGGCACCGACTTCAAAATTATGAAGATTGAGTACAGAAATAGTTGAGGTTTAGCCGAATTCGGAAAAAGGCACTATTAGATAGTAAAAAATATTTAATACTTTTTAGTTCATATTAATGTTATCATTGTTTTTACCTTGGAAGACGATTTTAATTTTTTGTTAAAAATAATAATAATTTCACTCTTTTTAGTTACACTAGTAGGTAAATCTTCGCGTATATTTTACGTATCTTATTACAATTTGTTAAGAGTCACAACTCACACTCACAAAATAATATAATATTATCAGTGAAGTGAACATATTGTGCTAAGTAATTTAACAATTTTAATACTTCAAGCCCGAAGCGGTCACCGGCGATTGCGATAACAATAGAAAGGCTATTGTGTCTCGTTTTTCCACGATCGAAGGATCTATCAGATAAAAAATTGTACAAACTTGCATAGGATGTAGCGTAGCATAATATTTAATATTAATATCATAATTATTGACAGCAGCTGTTCTTGTAATCAAGAATTCAAATCGATAGGTACTTAGTGCACCATCTATCGATTAATAAGTATAACTAATTAAAAAGACACTTAATGACTTTGTTTTGTTTACGAGTAAATGCTCTTTATAAAATAACTTTATTTTAATTCTATTTGTCTATTAAAATTTTATAAAGTAGTAAAGTATTCGATCTGTATAATATAAAGTAGTTAGTAAAGTATTCGATATTCTGTCTTCTGCCGCCACGCGCCGCGCGGCGGCGCGGCGCGGCGACGCCGACCGCCGTGTATTAAAAACAAACAGGTGTTGTTATACAGTACATAATTATTATTATTAGTATATCCATACCTATGCCTTGTACTATTATCTATTCTGTGCCATGAGACATTGGTGGCCTTAACACGACGTGGTAATGATGATGATGACGATGATGATGATTATGATGATGAATATGTATTGCATAGTAGTTTATGCTTTCTGTTCTTAAAACAACGCCGAAACTCCCAAACGTGTATCTATAAGGAGTCAGGAGTTCTCTCAGCATCTTCGAAACCATGGTATACCTTGACCCAATATTTGACTTTTTGGTAGCGTATTCTTAGTACACTTCACATAAAACCAAAATCACCATATGTTTCCATATAAATTTCGAGGAGTTCCCTCGATTACTCATGGATCCCATCATCAGGTCACCACTTTTGTGAACATGGTACCAAATTGGAGTGAAACCTAATACAACAAAACAAAAATTTCGAAAATCGGTTCACAAACGGCGGAGTAATCGTTGAACATACAAAAATATAAAAAAATAAAAAAATATCCACAGCCGAACATATAACCTCCTCGTTTTTTGGAAGTCGGTTAAAAATAAGTGGATTTTGTGTAGCAATACCGGAACTCCAAAACTGGAACTACGAGAGCTGCTATTTATGTATCCGGAACTGGCCACTTACAAGAACAACATTTAAAAAGTAATTACAACATTTGAAAATAGAACTCTTTGGTTGAAGAATACATTTTGTTTCATGTGACTGTCAATTATTTTTCCACTGTGGCGTCATTTTGAAAATTGCGTGTCTTCATTTGCCATGGATTTAACGCGTGAACATTTTCGTGCAATGATTTACTACGATTTTCGGCGTGGGCTAAATCAACAACAGTGCTTTATTCAACTCACCGCAACTTTTGGAGATGAAGCACCATCAAAAACCACTGTTTATCACTGGTACAGTGAGTTTAATCGTGGGCGGTCTATGCTCACGGATGAAAATAAAGAAGGTCGCCCAAAAACAGCTGTTGTCCCACAAAATATAGATGCTGTGCGGGAACTAATAATGCGTGATCGTCATGTTACGTATCGCGAGATAGAGGCGTCCTTAGGCATAAGTATGACGAGCATACATAAGATATTACACAAACATTTGGCTGTAAAAAAAATATGTTCGCGTTGGATTCCGCACAACTTGACAATCGATCAAAAACGGCCTCGTGTCGATTGGTGCAAAAAATGATAAAAAAATACAACCGTGGTACGTCAAAAGCCGTTTATAATATCTACACAGGTGATGAATCTTGGATCTATGCATATGACCCCGAAACTAAACAACAGTCAACGGTGTGGGTGTTCCAAGATGAGCCGAAACCAACAAAAGTTACTCGTGCAAAAAGTACTTTGAAGCAAATGGTCGCCTGTTTTTTTGGAATTAATGGACATGTGGCTACAGTGCCATTAGAGAATCGTAAAACGGTTAATTCTGAATGGTATACGACCATTTGTTTACCAGAAGTCTTTGAAGAAATAAGAAAGGACAACCGACAACGCAGAATCATATTACATCATGACAATGCTAGCTGTCACACCTCAGCTAAAACAACAACGTTTTTGGAGGGTCAAAAGATCGAATTGACTGGTCATCCGCCGTACAGCCCTGATTTGGCACCTAACGATTTCTTTTTATTTCCATACGCGAAGAACAAATTACGTGGTCAACGTTTCTCGAGCCGCGAAGAGGCTGTTGATGCGTTCAAAATGCACGTTTTGGAGATACCTCAATCAGAATGGAAAAAGTGCTATGAAAATTGGTTCCAGCGTATGCAAAAGTGTGTCGATCATCGCGGCGAATATTTTGAAAAGCAATAAAACTATATTAAATGATATATGTTTGTTTCTTTTTTTAATTCCGTATACATAAATAGCAGCCCTCGTATGTTAGAACAAGCCAATCATATCTCACTCTCTCACTCTTATGTTTATTCTTACACTCGTTGTGATTGATGTTTTATGGAACAAATACGTGTTCACGGTTAAACTTTTGTTGAAGTAATAAATATTAATTATTAAGGCATATTAGTCATATCTATACTTATTATAAAACAAAGTCACTTTTTTCCCTCATGTTTGATAGATGTTGATGGATTTTGATGATTATTTCAATGTTAGATAGCCCATTTATCGAGGAAGGTTATAGGCTATATTTTATCACGCTAAGACTAATAGAAGGGAAGAAATAGAGGAAACTGTGGAAAAAACGGGGAAAATTATTTGAAAGGGCTAATTTGAATACGCTAATCTCAAGAACTACAGGCCCGATTTGAAAAATTCTTTTCAGTATCCACTGAAAAAATTATGCCTATAGCCTTCCTCAATAAATATCCATATATTTCATACCCGTGCGACGCCGGGGCGGGTCGCTAGTTTAGGCATATAAGGCAGCTGAAATATTAGCTTACCTTTTTAATAGGCGGTTCCTCGACGTCGGAGTCCTGTCCCGGCTTGTACCCGTCCGCGAAGCTCACTCGCTTCATACCGCGACCCGCCTCACCCGCATGACTGAAACATAATAAATAATAATATTATAATAAAACAAACCAACTTCAAAAACTACTGAGCCGATTTTGATGAAATTTACAGTATTTTCTAATTTGAACAATAGTTATTACAACAAAAAAGTATACAACAAAAGTATACAGCTAAAAAACATACATGCATACATACATACAATTTTAAAAGGCATATTTGTTCAGAAGCTCATATGACTAGCATAATAATATAAGAAAACTTGGTAGTTCTGGAAATATTACATACATACGTCATACGGGTCAAATCACAGATTAAGGATATATATATATATATATATATATATATATATATATATATATATATATATATATATATATATATATATATATATATAAATAATATAAGGGTAACATATATATATATATGTTAACCTTATATATATAGATGCCTTAACCTTAGCCCGTCATCGCGAGGCCATTTTGTGCTTATTCAGTAGTAGTGTGCGTTTATTTTCTTGAATATTTCTATTTGTCGATCATTTCGAAGCACATTATTATACAGAAAAGAAAGTCATTTAGTTCATGATATCGTTAAACTATAGTTCAAGTAATGAGAATCGGTAAACATACGTAAAAAGCTATGCAATTTTTGTAGACAAATTATTAATTGATGTGACATTTTTACCACTAATGCCTTATATATAAGGCATTAGTGGTAAAAAAGCTATAGCACGAATAAGGGATTATTAAACTTATAAATTATCTTTTTAGCTTACAAAATTACCGATTGAAAAGCCCAAAAAACGTTGTTCAAAACTTACGTATTTAATGTTAAATCCAAGTGTTTGAGGCATTCTTTGGCAATTCTTATGGTTTATTATTTAGCGGAACCACAAAACTCAATTAAACCATAAAATGTTCACTAAAAACCTCTATTAACACTTTTATTACATGAAATATGTAGACCGACTCCTTTGTTATGTCCGAGTAAGTAGGACATAACATTACACGCTTTTGACGCTTATAAACCGATATAAGGCTCTCTCCAGTGTATAGGTATTAACTCAATGGGTCAAATTAATAACCTCCATTTTTTGATGACAGTTAAAAAGATATACATTTGCAAATTGAGTATTTCAACAAAAAAAATTTTTTTTGATAAATGGAAAGAATATCTATATGATAACTTTTATAACAAAACATTTTGGTTTTATTTTTTATTTTCGCAATAATTCAAAAGTTATTTCAAAATAAAAATGAGACACGCCGACAGCTCCGGCACTAACCGAAGGGCGTGTGACGTCTTAACAAACGAATGTTTTTAATGGATGCGTACATTCTAAACCCAAAGCCTTAAATGTATTAAAACTGAAAAGCAAAACACACCTTCAATACTAAAAATAGAGTTTGTTTTACAATAAACAAAACAGGAAATAAGACATTTCTTATTTCGAGTCATAGGAGCATTGCTGTTTATTGTGGATTTACTAAAAAGTTTAGCTACGTACATGGCATATTATAGTTAGCGCAAACAATTTTGACCTTAAACATCAACGAAATAAGGGTAATATTGCCGTATACTATTGAAATGTATTTAACAGAGTGACGTCACATCTCAATCATAGCGCGTTTATAAGTCTCTCTCAATCATAGCGCGTTTATAAGTCACGTGACTTTAAGTTTCATGAATTTTTAATTGCTTATAATTAATTTAAATAACATTTTTTTAAGGTTTTTGCATCAAATATCAATATTATTAATAATAAGGTTATAAAAATATACATTTAAAAAATGAAAAATATATTTTTTTTAAATACTTAATTGTATGCAGGGTGTAAAAGTAAGTGATAATTTAAGGTGTGTATGTGTTCCTTGTATTGTAGAGGGTTAACTGTAAAAGTAGCAGCGCTGAAAGACCATCATTTTTTTCACATTTGTATGAGCAAGGGCCCGAGCATGACGAGTTTCCCCACACAAAAGCTTTCAGCGCTGCTACTTTCACAGTGAACTCTCTACAAGGACAGATATATAGGATCTGTAAGTTACAAACATACTATAATACCTCCGTAGTCTAACACTAACAAAAAACTCTGAAAGAAAAAGACAGAAAAAGAAGCAATAAAAATATTTGAATAGAAACTTGTAGAAATACTTACGTTGCTTTGTCGGCTTCTTTTTGACTTTCTTCTGCCTCTTTGGCGATCTCACCCAGCACTAAAACAAAATACTTTTTTTAACATGAAAGTATTTTTTGTATGTATCGAATTTGGTACTTCCAACAAGAATGTTTTGCTATGCACATATAAGATTAAACGAAGATTCAAGATTAAAAGAAGACACAAAATAAGATCAAAAGCTACCATCTTGTGACGAGTCACGAAGCATTTATTTAACAAATACACTCTTCTATGTCATGAAAATGTACTCGTAAGTGAGAGAGGGATTTGTTTACTATCAAAAAGCCGAGCTTTGTGAGGGCTCGCGTCGTCACACCTTGAGTGACTGATGATAACACATCTGCATATAAATAAAAATTATAGTTCTTGCAATCTACGAGCGCGCGTAGCCTTTATGTATAGTTGTAATTGTAAGGGTTGAACCTCATGTGGCAGCACGGAATCGCCTTTTTCGGTCGCCCTTTCTCTTTCTGTCGCTTAGAACTGCCATTTGCTAGACCGAGACAGAAAGCATAATACGATAGCACGTGGCGGAATCCTCGAGGCTATTGCATTATGCTTTCTGTCTCGGTCTGGCGAATGGCAGTTCTAAGCGACAGTAAGAGAAAAGGCGATTCAGTGCTGCCAGGTGAGGTCCAATCCTAAATAGACATTTTCGTTAGTGTGCGTACCCGACGGAGCAGTCAGTAGCGAGCGAGCTATGTACGCGTGTATAGATATGGTCGCTCACACAACTAAGAGGGCCGCGCGCTCGAAGATTGCAAGATCTGTACTATGTTAAAGCACAAATCAACAGGCGTGATCGTTATTCGGTAAAGTGTACCACAAAATGAAAAGGTTGTTGTCTAGGCCTCGCTTCGCTTACCCTGATGATTTCATTTAAATTTAAAAGCTTCTAACACAAAAGTAATAATATTAACAGTACTAACCACTGTTGCTAAGCGCTTGATCTATTCTGGCGTCGAGCGAGCTCCGCGGCGCGGGGACTCCGCCCTGGGGGGCCGGAACTTCACACTGGGGGGCGGGTACTCCACCCTGGAGGGCGGATACTACGCCCTGGGGCGGGGGCGCTCCGCCCTCACTGAAGCAGTCCCCGTACTGTAGGCGGTCCGCCGCGCCGTACATGTCCATGTATGCTTCGTCGTAACTGAAATGTTTGATAAAAATATTAGCTAAGTTTACCATTGTGTATTTCCCATACGTGTGGACATAACCTTTCAGTTTATCAAAACCGTGTTTGAAGCTTTAATATTAAAATTACTTTTGTGCACCAGCCAGTTAATAAACCCAACTTAGTAAAACAAGAAACACGTTCTAGCAACGATTGAAAGACATAGAATCCAGGTTTACGTGGACATATTGTGCTTGTATTGTTAACGTCAACACAAATCAATCAATTTTAATAAAATTTTGTATGTATATTCCCTAGGCCTGAGAGTAGGTTTATATCTAATTTTTATATTGATACTAGAAATATGAGTTATATGACAAAACAACGTTGGCCGGGTCACCTAGTGTCCTCCAAAAAAGTTTGGTGCAGTTTACCCCTCATTATGATCTCTGTTAGCGAGGCTCTGTATTTGGAACACTCGATGCGGCGACTCATCCGCCTCGCTTCCCCCAGTCAGCACTATGTTCACCTCGCTCGGCTTCAGACCTGAAACACGGTGATACTAGTAAGTATCATACGAGGGCTGCTTTATGTATGCGGAATTAAAAAAAGAAACAAACATATATCATTTAATATGGTTTTATTGCTTTCCATAATATTCGCCGCGTTGATCAACACACTTTTGCGTACGCTGGAACCAATTTTCATAGCACTTTTTCCATTCTGATTGAGGTATCTCCAAAACGTGCATTTTGAACGCATCAACAGCCTCTTCGCGGCTCGAAAAACGTTGACCACGTAATTTGTTCTTCGCGTATGGAAATAAAAAGAAATTGTTAGGTGCCAAATCAGGGCTGTACGGCGGATAACCAGTCAATTCGATCTTTTGACCCTCCAAAAACTGAGTTGTTTCAGCTGAGGTGTGACAGTTAGCATTGTCGTGATGTAATATGATTCTGCGTTGTCGGTTGTCCTTTCTTATTTCTTCAAAGACTTCTGGTAAAGAAATGGTCGTATACCATTCAGAATTAACCGTTTTACGATTCTCTAATGGCACTGTAGCCACATGTCCATTAATTAAAAAAAAACAGGCGACCATTTGCTTCAAAGTACTTTTTGCAAGAGTAACTTTTGTTGGTTTCGGCTCATCTTGGAACACCCACACCGTTGACTGTTGTTTAGTTTCGGGGTCATATGCATAGATCCAAGATTCATCACCTGTGTAGATATTATAAACGGCTTTTGACGTACCACGGTTGTATTTTTTTATCATTTTTTTGCACCAATCGACACGAGCCCGTTTTTGATCGATTGTCAAGTTGTGCGGAATCCAACGCGAACATATTTTTTTTACAGCCAAATGTTCGTGTAATATCTTATGTATGCTCGTCATACTTATGCCTAAGGACGCCTCTACCTCGCGATATGTAACATGACGATCACGCATTATTAGTTCCCGCACAGCATCTATATTTTGTGGGACAATAGCTGTTTTTGGGCGACCTTCTTTATTTTCATCCGTGAGCATAGACCGCCCACGATTAAACTCACTGTACCAGTGATAAACAGTGGTTTTTGATAGTGCTTCATCTCCAAAAGTTGCGGTGAGTTGAATAAAGCACTGTTGTTGATTTAGCCCACGCCGAAAATCGTAGTAAATCATTACACGAAAATGTTCACGCGTTAAATCCATGGCAAATGAAGACACGCAATTTTCAAAATGACGCCACAATGGAAAAATAATTGACAGTCACATGAAACAAAATGTATTCTTCAACCAAAGAGTTCTATTTTCAAATGTTGTAATTACTTTTTAAATATTGTTATTGTAAGTGGCCAGTTCCGGATACATAAATAGCAGCCCTCGTATAGCGGGTAAATAAAGCTATAAGCATTCAATATTAGGCCCGTATTTTTGGTCAGTACTTAAGATGCGACCCGGTCTCAAGACGCGGTTCGGCTCTGTGATTGGTCCAAATTTTGACAGCCAACCAATCACAGAGCCTGAACCGTGTCTTGAGACCGAGATGCATCTTGAGTACTGACCAAAAATACGGGCCTTAATATCAATGTGTCTATAAAATATGTAACGCAAATAAACAGTAACAAGTGTTATTAAATGGTAATTACGGAACCTAAAGCCCATCAGGTTAAATGGTAGATAAATACAAACGAAATTTATAGTAACAGACTTTGTATGTACGTGGCAGCTTGCTTACTTGCGTGTGCACATTATATTGTAATTGTGTTCGTATACGCAAATAATAATTGTAAAGGAGGCACTTTACATGGCTATTTGTATTTGCGTATTTGATGTATTCGCCAAACAATCACCATGTGTAGAGGGTATGTTTGCCAAAGTATTGGCCTTATTTGCTTATTTGACAAATATGACCAATACCAAATACACGTATCCGTACCTTTGTCGGTTTGACGCACATCAAAGGAGTCATATTAGCCTATTGGCTAGTAAACAAAATTTAAGTAAAAATTTGGTATTTGACGTCCATGTGTGGAAGGCCGTATTTGCCTTTATTTGCTTGTTTGTGTATACGTCAATAGCCGCGTACTGACCAAGCGAGCCGCCTCGCCGCGGCAGCCTCGCGTGAATTTGCTCGGTCGGTCAGTACGTGTAAGTGCGCGGCAAAAGTCCGAGGCGCCTTTGAGCATCGATCAAAAACCGACAACTTTTGGCTCGGCCGCGGCACGTCGGGCGAGGCAGCGATGCGGATCGCTTGGTCAGTACGCGGCTTATAATTTTGCCAAATGCAACAAATAGCCAATAGCAAGCACAAAGTGCCTCCATAACAATGTCCGTGTGTGCGAAATAGCGCGCACGCATACAAGCGAGCGTGTACATTATATATATATATATATATATATATATATATATATATATATATATATATATATATATATATATATATATACAAGCGAGCGATATTATATATATATATATATATTACCCCATCTGGAGGGGCGGGGCGACTTGACGGGGGCGTGGTCGCCGGGCCGCCAGTCACACTTGATCTCGCCGCAGCGCGCGTGCACCACCGTCTCTATAGGCCGCTCACCGCCGCACGGGGATAGCTGCAATAATTAAGACAAAGAGTGTTATAAAGCGATAGAGCAAGATGTATTTCATACTAGATGACGCCCGCAACTCCGTTGCGTCAAAATTCGATTATCGCGCGGGAACCGTACATTTTTCCGGGATAAAAAGTATCCTATGTCCTTTCCCGGGACTCAAAGTATCTCCATCTATTTCATCGAGGACAGCACACCATTCCATTTTTTTTTAGTAAAAGATGGCCCCTGGATGGAAGTTTCTTACGCCGGTTCTTCTCGGCGGGGTAGTTCCCGAACCGGTGGTAGGCAACGTAGCTTCTTCGTTCGACTTTCAAAAAGAGTATCATGATACCTATTTTGAATAAAAAGATATTTTATTTATTTTATCCATACCAAATTTCAGCGAAATCGGTTCAGCGGTTTAGGCGTGAAGAGGTAACAGACAGACAGACAGACACACTTTCGCATTTATAATATTAGTATGGATGTGAGACAGTAAATCTATCCCCCGTTTTCACTTTTCGCAAATAAATATAAATTCCTACCATTGTAGGAACGCAAGTTCAGTTGACACATTTGTCAAACGAAGCAGAAAGAATTTATATTATTTTGAGTCATTATATTAAGCCTGGTCACAAGCTTCTTTTAAAGTCCCTATCTATAGTATCTCTAGGTAGACAGCTACCTGGTGATAAATTCATCGTTATACCTGATTAGCGACATCGCTCTGGTACGCCATGGCTAGCTGTTCATACATTTCGTAGTTGCCCGCTTCATAGTCAGGCTCGTCATGCTTGTACTCGTGGCTTGCTGTGACGTCATGTTTGTATTCCTGACTCACTGTGACGTCTTGTGTGTAATCCTGACTCACAGTGACGTCTTGTGTGTAATCCTGACTCACTGTGACATCTTGTGTGTAATCCTGACTTACTGTGACATCATGTTTGTATTTCTGACTCGCTGTGACGTCATGTTTGTATTCCTGACTCACTGTGACGTCATGTTTATATTCCTGACTCACTGCGACATCATGTTTATATTCCTGACTCGCTTCATGTTTGTACTGATGGCTTGCTGTATCTTCTTTGTATTCATGGCTGGCTTTGACGTCATGTTTGTACTCACGGCTAGTTGTGACGTCATGTTTATACTCATGACTTGCTGTGACGTCATGTTTATACTCATGACTTGTTGTGACGTCATGTTTATACTCGCGGCTAAGTGTGACGTCATCGTGCTTGTACTCGGCATGGCTGGCAATAACGTCATGGAAGTTGTAATTTGAGTTCTGCGAGGACGGCCGCAAGTAGCTGTCGTCCTTCTCGTAAGATGGCGCCTGAAAACGTTAACATATTGCATAAAATGGATTAAAAAAATTGAAAAAAAAATGGCTATCTAGGTGCATAATGGTTTTGAAAAAGCATTACAGAACTTATCACTCTTATTGCTGCACTCAGTGACATTTTATCATGATTAAACTTTAATTTAATGAAGAACGACAGATAATGCATAGGCCCTATGCCAAAATCTTCATTTAATTACAGTTAAGTTATTAATAATTCGTCTCGGAGTGCGGCAGTAAAGGTGGCTTTGGGATCTTTGCCGCGAGCGACCGCGACCGACGAAAATTCAAACAAAATGCCACTTTATGACATAGGCGATAGGTTTCATTTTACTCTACCTACTAGCTTTTACGCCGCCGCCGGCGGCAGCGTGGGTCGCCACGCAAATGTCAGTAGAAAATGATACTTATATTCTATGTCATAAAGTAGCATTTTATTTGTTTTTTACCGATCGCGGTCGCTCGCGGCAAAGATCCGAAAGCCACATTACTCATTAACACAATTCTTATATCTTAGATACATAATCTATACTTATTATAAAATTAAGTCACTTTTTTCCCTCATGTCCCTTTGTTCCCTTTAATCTTTAAAACTACGCAACGGATTTTGATGATTCTTTCAGTGTTAGATAGCCCATTTATCGAGGAAGGTTATAGGCTATATTTTATCACGCTAAGATTAATAGAAGCGAAGAAATATAGGAAAATGTGGAAAAAATGGGGAAAATTATTTGAAAGAGCTAACTTGAACGCGCTAATCTCAGGAACTAGCCCATTTATTGAAGAAGGCTATAGGCTATATTTTATCACACTAAGATTAATAGGAGAATGTGAAAAATTATTTGAAAGGGTTTAATCTCGCGAACAACTGGAGCGATTTTTATGTTATTTGGCAGAGATAAGAAGTAGACCACATGAAGGATCGTGATAGGCTATCGATTTTAATCATTATTTCAGTGGCTATATATTTTATTCCCGTGCGACGCCGGGGCGGGTCGCTAGTACATATTATAGAACAAAGTCACTTTTTTCCCCTCGTGTCCCTTTGTTCCCTTTAATCTTTAAAACAACGCAACGGATTTTGATGATTCTTTCAGTGTTAGACAGCACATTTATCGAGGAAGGCTATAGGTTATTTTTTATCACGCTAAAAGTAATAGGAGCGAAGAAATAGAGGAAAATGTGGAAAAAACGGGGGAAATTATTTGAAAGGGCTTATCTCGTGAACTACTGGATCAATTTTTATGTTATTTGGCACAGATAAGAAGTAGACCACGTGAAGGATAGGCTATCGATTTTAATCATTTTTTCAGTGGCTATATATTTTATACCCGTGCGACGAAGGGGCGGGTTAGCGACCCGCCCCTGTCGCCTTGTATAGTTATACAAAAATATACTACTCACCTTAACACTACATACAGAATCCTGAGACGACTGTGATATGCTGGAATCTTCTGGTGTCGCCTTAACTTCTGGCACGGTCCTATCTTGTGTCACTTTTGGCAAGCTTTTATCTGTTTTAACTTCTGGCAACGCTATATCAGTCAGTTTAACTTCTGTAGGAGCTTCTGGAGTTTTAACTTCAGGGATAGCTCTTTCCTTAGCTGGTTTTACTTCTTCAGGTATCGGTATAGATTCCAATTCAGCTTCTACTTTTTTCTTTTGGATTGATTTCTAAAACACAGTTTTTGGTACATTATTATTAGTTTTACACATCAAAATCATCAACAATACATAGTGAATATGTTGTTTATGTTTTCAATGTGTAAAACTGATATTAATACCTCCATCGTGGGAATCGCAGACACAATAGATTTTCAATTAGGGATTGCAATCCCGCAAAGCGAGATCCCGCAATCCCGCGAGATCCCGCGCCAATTTTTAATCTGCTGGATCCCGCACCTACAAAACGCGGATCCGCGGATTCCGCGTGACTCATTTGCATAATTTTTCGGGGAGTCCATATGATGGAATGGAAGTTTTGATAGCAGCGCATTGTGCCAAACCCGATCAAAGGCCTTCGCAATAACCAAACTAACAGCAAATGCCTCTCCCTTCGACACAATCACCTGATCCCAACGATGAGTTAGGTACGCCAAGAGATCACCAGCTTACGGAACTCGTACTGTTTGTCTTAAGTATCGAAGGAGCTGGCTATTTATAATAATAATTGATTCCATCCATACTAATATTATAAATGTGAAAGTGTGAAAGTGTGTCTGTCTGTCTGTCTATCTGTCTGTTACCTCTTCACGCCCCAACCGCTGAACCGATTTAGCTGAAATTTGGCACGGAGATACTTTGGGTCCCGGGAAAGGACATAGGATACTTTTTATCCCGAGAAAATGTACGGTTCCCGCGCGATAAACGAATTTCGGCGCAACGGAGTTGCGGGTAATAGATATGTTAATATATATAAGTATAGATAAAATAATAAAATGTATGAATTAAGACTTGACAACACCAATATTAAGCCGTAATTTTTTATGTTAAATTAATAATAAAAACACCTTTTGAATTGTAAGCAAAGACTTATAATGTAAGATAGTTTATATTTAAAGTATTGCTTCTTAATTATTTTATGAATATTATTATGTTAAGATTTTGTTTAATTGTATTTAGATAAGTACTTAGAATATAATATTTAAGTAATAATAATTCTAGTACCAAACTTTGGAAAATGTGGGTACTAGAATTATGGTCCAGTGTGGGTAGAATATTCATTCTACCCAGTGCAGTATAAAATAGCTAGCGAACCTAGTGCGGCTCTCATTCTGGCCGACAGTGTTTAAGGTGATGTACCTGTTTGTTATAAAGATTTTAGTAATAAACTTAACTTGGTAATTTATTGTAATTTATATAAAGACGATTTTGTATTTTGTACAAGCCTATGGTTTATTTTTGCTAGATGATCTATAATATTAATTGCTTGATATTATGTTGTTTTACAATATAAAGTGTTATTCCTGAGTTGTATCTTATTAATATGATATACTGAAAGTACCTTACCTAGATTATGTAAATTACGTAGGTAATACAATATACAGTTTGAAAATAATTATATCTACCGACCCTTACTTGTTAAGGTTGTTTTAATAAATGTCTTTATTGTATTACAGTTTATTTTTCATTTAACCACAGATACCTTGATACACACAGATGCTACTGCTAGGGCATAATTTTAGTATTATCATAGTAACATCTAATTGTTTCAAAATATTTTAGACCTATAAATACTCCCATCTAACACAGGCGTCATCTAGTTATATTATAAATCGGTTATAGCGATTGGTCTGTAATGAGATTGATTTGAGCGGTCACCTTTTTTGGGGATCGGGTACACCAAGTCTTCCAGGAAGCCGGTATAATGCCATTTTCGATGTGTAGGGATGGTAGGGTTGGCTTGCAGAAATTCCCTTCAATAACTTTGGCCAGAGACCAGAATGTATGTACGGGTTCTCGAAGGGAGGCGCTCGAGTCTCTTACCAATTCTATTGACGTGCTGTTTCTTTGCCGGAGTGATCTCTTTCTTGAGTACTTCATTTTATATGTGCTGGTATTTAAATCCCGAGCAGACACTGCATTGGCCCAGGATTGGTAAGCCTTCTGCTTCCGGCGAGAGCTTTTTTGCAGGATGAACCAAACCAGGGACGAAATCTGCCGCAAGTTGGCACTAGCATGTGGAATGAAAAGCTTCATCCCTTGCATCACCACATTGGCAACGGAGTTGGCAGTGTTGTCGGTATCGTCCGGCGAGAAGCACAAGTGCCCCCAAGGATAGGATGCAAAAAACGACCGCATACCATCCCGGTCCGCTAACTTGTAGAGCCACACACGACGGTATATTTTAACAGCACGCTGTCGCAATATCGTCGTAAGTGGCAAGGCAATGATCCGTAGAACCAAGTGGTGCGGTCATGTATGCTTGGTAGCCATCAAAATTTGAAGTCAGCAGAAAGTCCAACAGAGGAGGATTCTGACCGTCTACATCTGGGATTCGCGAAGGCGTAACAACCAGTTGTATTAAGTCGTTCGCAAGAGCAAAGTCGCAAACAGATCTTCCCGCATAATCAGTTTTACTGGAATTGAGCCAGTCGGCGCGATGCGCGTTAAAGTCGCCAAGTATTATGATCTCTGCGGATGGGATCTGCTGCTGCACTAAATCTGAAGCTGTTTGCAGGTGTTCAAAGAGTCAGTCCGTCTCGGGGTCACCACTATGGGACCTATATACTATAATATAGGCACGCAAAAACGCGAGGGTGGTCGTCGCAATCAATGCGGAGCCATAATGTTGAGAGGTCCCTGACTTCAAGATTTCTGAGGCATTCTAAGTATTTTATTTTAAGATCTAATAAGACTAGAGTGATCACATATTGATGATCATTGTTATTTTGTTACAAAACAAATATTTTTGTGGCATAATATGAGACATTTTCTATCAGTAAAGTTGATTTTTAATAAAACATAAACCTATAGTTTCAATTTATTGCATTTTATAACATAAATTCTAACATGCGGGATCCCGCGGGATTGGTCAATCCCGCAAATCAATCCCGCGGGATTGAATAAGGTGCGGGATTGCAATCCCTATTTTCAATAGTTATGCGACAGCCGGGTGCCGCTTGGGAATTGATGGGTTAAGCCTTTTAATAACTATGTTATAAATTTCGACTTTATACAATAGTGTTAAGTGCACTTACCTCACTTTCTTTTTCTTTAGTATCACTTTGTACAGAGTCAGCGATGCTAGACTCATCCACGTCAATTTGTTTCTCTCTCTCTTCGGGTGTAACCTGCTCTATAATTTCCTTCTTTATCTGTATATTACTACCCACAAAATCGTTCTGTAGCTCTTTGACATTAATAATCTCTCTTTGACGTTGATAATCTCTCTCCTTCTGTCGGCGCGGTGAAAAATCATCGTCTGTGAGTCTCTCTGTTTTGATATTTTTCAAAATGTTAACATCAAATGTCTCCTCACTTTGAGTCGAGTCTGATGTTGATTGTTTTCTCTTCTTTGATTTTTTCTTCTTTGAATCTACGCTCTTCTTTTTAGCTTTTTTCTTTTTGTCTTTTCCCGAGTCGCTTTCGCTATCGCTATCGCTGCTGTCGGAGCTCGAGCTGCTCGATGATTTTATCTTTATCTTCTTCTTTTTCTTTGACAGCTTCTTCTTTGCCTTCAACAATTTCTTTTTCTTGGATTTTTTATCTTTCTTTTTATCTATAAATAAATAGATTTTAATAAAACATAAACGAAATTATAAGATTATAAATAAAAATGTAACAATTACCTTTTTCGTCATCTGACTCCTTGTGTTTTTTCTTTTTCTTTTCTTGCTCTTTGAGTTTTTTAAGAATCTTTTTTCCAATGCGCCTCTTTTTCGCAGATTTTGAATTAATTTTCTTCAATGCCTAATGAAAGAAAATAGCATCCAAATTAATAGAGATAAATAGAACAATAAATACATAAAACTAACTAAAAAGTAAATTAAAAAAAACTTTCTAAGATTACTGATATTAATACCGTTACTAATTTAACTTTTAAATTCTGACCATTCGTAACAACACTCAGTCTCATTTTAAAACGAGAGAACTTTAAATAATAATTCTAAATTGAACTATGTATATTCACTACGCAAGATTTTTTATTGAATTAGAATATCAAACTGCAACATGAATAATGTTCAATTGTGAATCCTCAAATAATTAAACATTCTAAGCCAAGTCATGACTCAAAGTAGCTAAACCTTACTTTCTTTTTTAGAGCTTTATTCTTCTTTTTAGCATCTTCACTCTCCGACAGCGAAGATTGCGTAGAAGACGAGTGTTTCCGCTTGCGAACTTTGGACTTCTCCTTCTCTTTTATCTTTTTACTATAAAATAAAAGTGAACTATTAAGGGACCACCCATAAAATACGTCACACGATTTTCATGATTTTAAGACCCCTCCCCCCTTGTCACAGGTGGGTCACATTCGTGAAACCCTCCCAAGTGTGATGTTACAAATTTGCAATTTTACATTTAAGCGCTTCAACTCCCTGTTATCGCGGCCCAAGTGGGCCGCGATAACAATAGATTTCCAAGAATCCGCGATTGAAGGATTAAACCACCTCAATATTTTAAATTTAGCTACTCATATATTAAGTTTAAAATGTGATGGCACAAAACTTAGGAACTCCCGCCCTCCTTGTCACACCATGTCACCTATCGTCCCCCTTTAGGTGTGATATTATACTTTATGGATGGACCCTAAAGGGAAGCAACTGTGCAAAACAAAAACTAAGCACACACAAACTGCAAACAACATCAAAAGGATCGAAACTACGGGTGGTAAACTACCTCAGAAGCGTCGATCTTCTGTCAAGCTGAAACGATCTGTCGAAATAGAAATTTCATTTTATTTTCAGCAACTTAATAAGAGAACTTAATAAATGTTGAAGTGAGAAGCTTATAGCTTTTTATACCTTTTATATCTAGACTTTATAAAT
Organism: Polyommatus icarus; assembly: GCA_937595015.1. Taxonomy (NCBI): domain Eukaryota; kingdom Metazoa; phylum Arthropoda; class Insecta; order Lepidoptera; family Lycaenidae; genus Polyommatus; species Polyommatus icarus. The sequence continues at coordinate 7,192,139 of OW569341.1, read as the reverse complement.
CAATGAGAACAAAGATCAAAAGACTGTAATGCATATATTTCTGTAATTCATTTAGACATTCTTAAGACAAACCACACAACCGTTGGCACCCTAATTTTTGTTCGAAAAAGCAATTGAATGCCGATAATAGGTTTTACTAAAATATGTATTGACAAAGGCACATCAACGGTGGGGGTTTGCCATATCTATATTTTACAATAATCATTTCTTACTCACGTTTTTTGCACCTCCATTTCAATATCAGATTCCTGGCTCCAGTCCTCAAGCTTTTTAAGTTTTTTCTCCTCAATCTCTTTTGGTACATCCTCTTTGCGTTTCTTCTTCGTCTCCTGCTGCACCGGAGTTGTACTTCTAGAAGATTCCACTTTACATTCGACTGCTTCCATGAATCTGTAAGGTAAAGTTAGAGGTTAAATTCATTAGGCGTCTTTTTTTTTAAATTGGCAACACAATTACATTGCTGTTCAAATCAGTTTCGCACATCACACTACAATCAAAATTCGTTCAAGGATTTTTATGTTAATGGAACATCCATGCATTTCACATGTAAAAATTACGAGTAAAATATGACAATATCACCTACGGTCGTGTGAACGGCGACAGCGACGCAAAAAAGGTGCCGGTTGGCAGCGGGCGACATGTTGAAGTAACCGCAGACGACGTGTCGCAGCGACACTAGTGGTTTGTATGTATTTCTATGAATAAGTGTCGCTTGCTGCGGAGGGTATTTCAAAGAAATACATACAAACCAGTAGTGTCGCGACGACAGGTGATACGTCGTCTGCGGTTGCTTCATATCGCCCGCTGCCAACCGACACCTTTACGTCATACGTCAATTTCACATCTCACTGCTAAAGCGAGTAGACTATAGCATTCGCTGTACACTTTTTTTTAAATAATGCTCCGACATAGATGATTCACGAAAGGTGGGTTTACACCAAAAGAACATAGAGCAAGAACAGCACAAGAACATTCTTTCGTATTCGTTTAGTGTAAACTAAAATTCGTTACAACATACTTTAGATCGTTTACACCAATCGAATCAACAAGAACATCAAGAATAAGAATTTTTGCTCTATAGATGAGAATCATATAGCTCCGTTTAGAACTTTAGACCAAACGATTATTTTTATAGTCATCAAAGGTTGGATCCCATAAACATCTTTTGTTATGGTATAATTCTATCAAATCAATTATAAACATTTTACATTACTCCAATCCATATTTACGAAATAACCTTTGATAAACAACCTAAAACCAGCCGCCAAAAAGTAAAAATATCAAGAACACTAGAATCCCTTTGAAGAGACCGCCTCGAAGAGCGAGCCCGTCCGAACACGAAAGAACGCTCTAGGCAATTGCTCGAGCGCTCTTGCGTCGTTTACACCAAACGAGCGAGATTCTTAGAGCATTCTACCTATTTACCGCCGAACACGTGGCGAACACACTAGAACAACGAAAGAATGCTCGTTGTTAGTTTACATCCAAAGAGCTTCACTAGAATGAGCATTCGCTCGTTTTGTCTAATAAGAGCTTAAGGAGCTATTTTTAAAAAAGAAGAAGCTGAAGACTACAGCATGAACGTTCTACTCCATTCCTCTGGTACTGCGATATCCATGGTACCAGCTGCGGCTGCGAGCCGTTGGGCAGTCCTCGACCCTGTAAAATCTCCCTTACCTCTGGTACTCCCTGTCCAGCTGCACTAGGTCGCGCTGCGGCGTGTCGGGGCGGTGCTGGCTGTCGTCCGCCTCCCACTCATTGCTCATGGGCAGTGAGCTGGCCGGGGACAGCGGGCGGCGCGGGTACCAGCTGCGGCCTTACCTCTGGTACTCCCTATCCAGCTGCACTAGATCGCGCTGCGGCGTGTCGGGGCGGTGCTGGCTGTCGTCCGCCTCCCACTCGTTGCTCATAGGCAGTGAGCTGGCCGGGGACAACGGGCGGTGCGGGTACCAGCTACGGCTGCGAGCCGTTGGACAGTCCTCGATTCTGAAAGATCGAAGTTTTAACTTTAACGTCGGTCATAGAATTTAGAGCGCTATTCACCCGCGCGCGGACCTGGTCCGCATGAGGGTGACAATGAACATGCTCGTGTCCGCGCGCGTGTTGCCCGCATGATATGACAAGAAAAACATTCAACTCAATACCATTAGCAACTTAAATAACATTAGCGGATACACTCTAAGTTTTAAGATTTTTTAGTTAATATTAACATAATATTAAGAACGAATAGCACTTATTAAGTCAGAGTTTGACACACAAGAAAGACCCTCTCAAGTAACAGACAGCTGCCGAGTTTCGTTTGTTAATAATTTTACAATCAGTGGATATGCCGCCTGAGTGCGAACGTATTGTGCGTTACGCACGCACGCTTAAACTATAACACTTTATTTTTATTTTTTTAAATAATTAAAAAAGTAAAAAATAAGATAATGCATTTTATACTATAAAGATGGAAGGATTAATACTTACTGATCACACCCATAGACCCTATCTACGAGATCCATCTTGCACATCTCTAGCTCCTCATATACAATAGCCCGGTCTTTCACACAGGTACATCGTTTTGGGTTCTCCGTATACCATATCTTTGGAGTGGTATGGGTTTCTCTGTTAAAGAAATAACACAGCACAGCTACAGAATATATTTATTTATAATGTTTTAATCTTTGACAACTTGTATTGGGCCTGTCACCAAACACGCAGAAATTCAGCCATTGGCCTATTGCTGTTTTTGTCTCTTTCTCCACAGTTTTATTGTCAACATGAAACACGATGTTTCGTGTGAAAATGAAAGAGACAAGTTGGTCAATTTCCGAATTGTCACGTAATCGATGACCATACTATGACATAACTAAAATAGAATCTAAGTTTGTAAATATATCATACTTACTTGAAACATTTGTTCTTGTCGTGTCTGAATAGAAGTGGTTGACAGATTTTTAACACAAAACTCCACGTCTCTAGCGAATCAACAGTGGGTCTGGACAGCCTGTCTTGTAGTGAAGCATTCAGTTCCTTGTCCGGAGATATTCTAAAACTAGTACTGTCGACAGATTTGTAACCACTCTCGCTTGTCCCAGCCGTTCTATAACTGTCTGTAGACGCATACCCAGAGTAGTCGCTTCTTTGACTCGTACTCCCCAACTCAACTATATCGGGAGTGGCAGATCTCTTTTTCTCTGGACTATCCTTCGATGGAGATTCGTCGTATTCGACCAATCCTTTTTCGCAATCATCATCGGACATATTCTCCTGTTTAATCTCATTTATAACAGACTCCAAGAACGTGTCTTCGTTGATATCAGTCGTATCTTTATCGTAAAGTTCACCTTCGATATCTGTTGTCCTCTTCGGTGTTTCGTCCCGAAGCTTGGGAGGTCGGGGTTGCGCGTACTTATTCAAATCTAAATTCTCATCGAATATGTCTAGCACTTCATCGTCTTCGTTGGGGTCTATTTCAAATTTGAAAGAGTCAATGACTGGTTGTAATTTTTCAACTTTTTTTGGGCTATCTTTGATGCAATGCTTCAGGGCCTCGTTCGTTTTATCGAGACTGGCTTTGTGAATTTCAGAGGGCTCCAGCTGTTTGTTGGTAAGCTTTTCATCAATTTTGGGGCTAGGGGGTGGAACCTTTTCGTCATTTTCCAACGACCAACTGTCACAAACAAGAAAATCTTTAAGATCGACATCGGTTTCTTTTTCGGTAGTTCGTTTTTCCTCAGTCTTCTTATGGTCGCTTTTGCTTCTTTCCTTTTCTTTATCGTGTTCTTTATCCTTATGCCTACGTTTGTGTTTGTCTTCTGATCTATGGTCGGAATGTCTTTTGTGATCGTATTTGTCGCTCCTTCGTCGTTCGTCGTCTTTTCCATAATCACTTTTACGTCTTTCGCTACGATCTTGAGGTTGAGGTTGAGGTTCTTCTTTTCTCTTTTGGAATGGATTATCATAGTCTGGCAATAGCTTCTGATAATCAAATTTAAACTGACGACCCTCTGCTTTCGCCTTCTTAGCTTCGCGAATTATTTCGTCTAGCTGTTCCGGGCCTGTAAAAAGATTTATTTTAATTGTCAACAAATAAAAATACTGATAACTACAATCTACTTTTTATACTACCTTAAGCTAAATACTACTAAGTTATAAGTTATAACTAAATATTTCTACACAAATATACCAATTCCGATAATTTTGCACCAAATACTCGAGACTACAGTACTTGTACTCGGTGTCTATGGTGTCTACCCTGGGTATCCGTTGTTGACCCGTCCTTATTTCTACTGGGTATGACGGGCTTTATTTTATTTTATTTTTACTTGTTTAAGTTACTTCGATGTAAGGTCCATAATCCTGCAGCGGGGCTAAAATGGTCGCTTTGAAGAATCATGATATGAATCAGAATATGATTCATTTTTCAAAAATCGCAAAATGCAACTCTGCTTGCAATTCATTTCTGCATTTTTGTACTGATTTGACATTTGTCAGTTTGACAATATTGATAATTCATTTGCTGAATTCATTGAGAGGAATTGCTAAATGTGACCATTTTAGCCCCGCTGTTCTGGAAGCAGTGATTGTGTTGTGTGTCCCGGATGGGTATGCGCAGCGCCGGCGCCGGCCACCTCTGTTGCTGGTGCCTCGTGCGCGCACCAATTTACTGCAACGAGCGCCGCTAACAAGCGGGCGGCTTCGGGCAGCGGGCAACTGTGAGTGCAAGCCGCCGGCAAGTTTGTTTAAGCCCCGGCCTTGCCCGGCGGGTCATGCCGCCGGCCCGGCGGCTTTGGTGTGCCACTGGCAAGTTTGTTTCAAAATGAGGGCAAGGGTGTGTAGACAGCTTTATAATGTAATCATTTAAATCAGATAAAATCAGAGTCAGAAATCAGATCAAATCAGATAAAATCAGAAATCTAATACTTGATTAAAATTCAGGGTGTAACAAAAATAAGTGATAATACTTTAAGGTGTGTATAATTGTAAGGTTCCCTATATACAGTTCACTGTGAAAGTAGCAGCGCTGAAATAGCAATTCTTTTTTTTTTATTTGTTTGGGCAAGTGCCGAGTGTCATGAATTTTTTATACAAAAGTAAAAAAATACTCTTTCAAAGCTGCTATTTTTACAGCGAACTATGAATATGGAACCCTTTTACACCCTATACTTCTATAATAATCTATATTTATACTACTAACTACAGACAACAATAAAAACATATCTTCCCAATAAACTCCTCCAACAAAATATAGACATAGTCATGACTTACAAACTCTAAACTCTCTATGTGAATATATTCTTCGGGACGAGTATCGTCTTTCTTCTCGAGGTATTGCTCGAATTTTTTTATCTAGATAAAAATTATGATGGTAACATAAACAAGCAAATAAACTGAGGCCATATAATTACAAATTATAGTCTCATAAAGCAAGAAACATCCATTAATAAAACGGGCATAATAGGATAATAATATTGTGTTGATAAGATAAAAAATGACTACGGAACCCTAAAAAAGACGGGTTCCACTCGAGGAGTGCCGGCAGAAGTGAAAACTTGATTATTAACGTTGTGCATTTTTTTAACCCATTTTTTATGAAAATCGATTTTTTTTAATTAATAGAAACCCTTACAATCGATAATAAATTTTTTACCCATTTTTTATGAAAATCGTTTTTTTTTAAATCGATTTTTTTAACTAAGCGAAACCCTTACAATCAATTCGAGTTCGATTTCGACACAAAACACTACTCTCCAACCGTCTTACGGTTTTTCCAAGGTTTTTCGATCAGCACGAGAATCTGACGCGAGTTTCACAGTTTTTACCCATCCCACAAAAGTGCTCAACGCCGCTAAAAAAGTTTTCACTTCAAAAAACCAGTGATATAAGTACTATTATGTACTGCACAAGGAGTTGATTAGGCAGATGGTGGACCTATCGAGAATATGGCAAAAGCTAACAGATCTCAACTAAATGCATTGAATTGACACAACCCAACCAAATAATGTAGGTCATGCTATTTGCCTATGAATCAATTTCCCTGAAGGTACATAAATAATAATATACAGTTAAGAAGAAATAAAATGAAATCATAGTGAAGTAAACTAAAATTTCTTTTTGTTTTAAACCGACCAAACTTTTCAAGAGCAATTCTTAATTTAGATTTATAAAAATTCATGATCAACTGGAAGATTCATGATGAGTGGAAGAACAACTAAAACAACCTTTACATTAAATTTAGTAAAATTGTTTAATATCATCTTTCTAAGCCTTATAAATGCTGTTTTTAAGAAACATTACATTACCTAAGCGAGTTGGTAATGGTTGTTTTAGGGCGTTCACTGCGTTAAGCGTGCGCCCGGCGCGGCCGCCCGCGAGGCCTGCTTGTTTCATGTCATCCCATAGAGCAGCGCTGCGTTGAGCCGGGTCAGTCCGTACAGACGCGCCGGGCACACGCTCGACGCACACAGCAACCGCCGCCTTATTGTTATTTAAATATAAGAAACATGTGTACCTTATACTTACTTAAGAAAGACTTGATTGGTGGCATAGCTTTAGTGGGCATGGCTTGCTCACTGGTAGCTGTGGGACATATAAGTCCCAGAGGTATACCCAGCTCCACCAATTCCATTTTGCGTTTCATGTCCTCAATCTCGGACAATGTCTTCTTTTGCAGGTCAGAATATGAGTCTGAAAATGGAAAATATTCAAGTAATTACTTAATTAGAAATTTAGTAGAAGCAGATTTCTTCAATTGTTGTCTTTCTTAAATTACCCAGATCCTATTCAACTAACAAAATAATTGTAATAAAGATTTCACACAAAAACATTACTTATTTTACTAATAATACTATACACTAACATACAATGGAGGCCAGATGAACAAAAGTATTAAATGAATGAAGAGCATTTAATAAATTGCTACACAATCTTAAAACACATAAATTATATTATGTTGAACTTTTGGCATGACAAAGTTTTTATTTTTATACAGGATGTAACAAAACTAATGGCTGGTTTACACATATTAAGTTGATAAGTAGTTAACTAAATTTTAACCTAATTTTAAGTTATTTATTGCATGTAAACACAAAATTTTGTAGAAGTTAAAATTTAGTTAAGTAATAAACAAGGAACTTGAATATAGACTATTTTCTGTTAAGTTGGCAGGCGGGGCTTGTCACTTGACACATTTCGGGCAGGCACTTCAAATTAAGTTAAAATTTAGTTGACTACTTATCAACTTAATATGTGTAAAAAGGCCATAAGTGATAATACTTTAGGGTGTGTACGTGTTCCTTATAGAGAGTTCACTGTGAAAGAAGCAGGGCTGAAAGACCAAATTTTTTTCACGTTAGTATGAAAAAACGCGTGATGCTGGGGCACTTGCCAATGCATAAGTATATAAACATTAAACACATACTAAAACATTATCACTTAGTTATGTAACACCCTGGATAATAAGCAAATGTCATTAGAATTACTTTTTTTATGAAGTTAGACACAATGCAAATCACTAACCTTGCAATGCCTTCCGGGCAGCCCCTGGTTTCGGTGGTTTTGGAGGCTTCTTGACATCTGGCTCAACAGTTGGCTTGTCTGGCTTGGGAGTTGTTTTGACACTGGTCAACTTACCAATTACCACAACACCTTTAACACAAATTATCAGTGTTTGAAAAAGTATTGATGTTTACAATTTAAAAAAGTTTATAGTGCGTAAATGGCATATGATCTAAATCAGGGCTCACCAAATGGCGGACCACCAAACCGCCGACCTATTGTGTGCGGACCGAGCAATTTCGAAGATAAACTCAGTTAAAAATATATTTCAGTCTCTTACTGATGAACATATCCGCTATCCTTTGATCGCAGATTCTTGGAAATCTATTATTATTCTATTGTTGTCGCCGGTGTCCTTATGAGGGTTGATAGGTTAACATCAATAGCTTGCACCAAGTTCACTCCAAACAAGCAACAAAAATTAACAGTTTTCTCATTGATATGCAAACCAATTTCCGTAATTAGTTCCTATGCTTAATAATTTTGCTTTATATAAAATGTGTGCACCGCGTAGATAATTTCATTTCTTAAAATGGACCCCTGAGCGAAACTAATTGGTGACCCCCCATCTAAATGTAAGAAGTGACTTAAAACAAAAAATAAACATACTTCCAGACCCGGTGGGTTTTGGCACCAATGGTGTGATTGGTGTTTTCTTCTGAATCGAAAATGCCCTGAGCCTCTTCTTAGCATTTTCTACTCCTTTAGATAATTTTACAGGGTTAGGGCTGCTTGGTAGGTTGGCTATTGGAGTCTGAAATTGAATATAAAAAACGAAGGATATTATGTTGTGATTTGTGTAGTAAATAGTAATCCGTAATGTGCCACTGAGGACTTTTATTGTAAGATAAATTTCAAAATGTGGTACATCGGTCATCGGCTATTAGGTAAATGAATAGTTAAAAGGCCTTACCAAAGATCCAGTGCCCGGAGGTGGAGGTTCCGAGCTATCGTCATCAATATCCATGTTACCAATAGATAACCACTATCATAAACATTTACTTGTGAATTGAAATGAATCCACTGAAAACTTACAACGAAACCTTAGTACATTACATTAGTAAACTCATGACGACAGTGGAAAATTGTTTGTTGTGGATAATTCAAGATATTTTTATTTACCGTAACTATTTTGTTCAAAAAATTCAGTTTTTCATTCAAAATTATAATTGCGGATTGCGAAAAAAACCACAATTTTTCAATACATACAAAAATTTATTCGACTTCTTCTTATCATAGAGTATACAGTATAGGCCAAAGAGGATGTAAACTGTATACTACGTAACAAGAGATCGGACTTAGAAGAAAAAAAATTAACATCCGTTATTTTTTTAATTTGAAACTGAAGTTAAAATTTATAAGTGCAAAACCTTTCACTCTGAACATACCGAAAATTAAAAAAAATAAAAATAAAAAAGAAATGAGCTCAAATAAATGTTTTATTTCAATAAAAATATTGTACATAACTTAATAAATAGGCTAATAAGGTAAATTAAACAATAAAACAGATTTAATCCACAAGCTTTTGTTGATTTCTATTATAAAATATTATAAAATTACAGTACAGTTTTCTGTATTTTATTTATAAATATAATAGAATAGCTGTATATGCTACTCTACTAACTACTTGATTGGCTTATACACTTATACAGTAAACTCTATATAGGGAGGGTATTAAAGCTGCGCGTCCACCAGGTCGGAATCGGGACGTACGGTGCGGATGGCACGTCGTGTCGTCATATACTTGTCAGGTGCAGAATGACGTTCCAGTACTTCTAGTGCAGTTCATAGTAGTCAGTACCATACATACAAAGCAACAAATCCGTCCACTGCGTACCTACGCTCCGATTCCGATCCAGTGGACCGCACCTTTATACATACACACTTTGTTTTCTTATACCCTGTATACAGCTGAAATCTATCGCGCGGGCTCAGGCCAGCTGCATACCACCTCACTTGATCAGAGGATTTTTCCTTGGTGGCCGTACCAGTTACCACTCATAATCCCATACCTTCCTTCTCCTAAAATCTCTTTGCTGCTTTCGTTCCCAAGCGGTCGCATGCGACCGCGAGAACAAAAGACTTCCTAGAATCCGCATACAGTTTACATCCTCTTTGGAATCCGCGATCGAGGTAACAGCTATTGCTTACAGACTGAAATGTTGTAAAGTAGCTGTGCTGTGGACCTAAAAATCTGAAATTAATGAAAAAATTTTCATTTACTACATTTCCATACAGTTTACATAAATTATTTAGTATAGTTAATAACCTTATGTATTGTTACAATAAAACAATATACACATGATACACATTTCATCATTTTCCAAATTAACTGAATACTGATATACATTATAATATTTTCTATGAAATAATAATCTATCTTTTTCATATTAATATTATAGTTAAAGTTGTAAATTATTGTACAAATATGCAAATAGTACTACGACATACTTTGTATTAGAACATGGTATGATATCGTTATGTTTTGCTTCAATTTATCAATTTACGGTTACATTTACATTTTACAATGACTTACCTTTCGTTTTTCATTAATTAGTCCACTTAATTTACAATTTTTGTATTTTTGTTATAAATAATTTTCACAAAATGAAATTCGAACTTTGAGTTTTAAACCAGATGGACGAAACTTTCCGAACAAAAAAAAATTGGGTTCCAAATTTAAACGTAGCTACTAAAGTAAATCGCATAATCTGTACAATTTTTAAGCACGGTCGACTGTGATTGGTTGATAAAAAAGACCATAGAGAATATAAACTACATGAGAAAAAAGAGGAAGATGAAGTTTAAAACTCAAGGTTCGAATTCCATTTTGTGAAAATTATTTATTACAAAAATACAAAAATTGTAAATTAAGTGGATTAATTATTGAAAAACGAAAGGTAAGCCATTGTAAAATGTAAATGTAACCGTAAATTGATAAATTGAAGCAAAACATTACGATATCATACCATGTTCTAATACAAAGTATGTCGTAGTATTATTTGCATAATTGTACAATAATTTAGAACTTAAACTATATTAATATGAAAAAGATAGATTATTATTTCATAGAAATTATTATAATGTACATCAGTATGCAGTTAATTTGGAAAATGATGAAATGTGTATCATGTGTATATTGTTTTATTGTAACAATACATAAGGTTATTAATTACTATACTTACTATAATTTATGTAAACTGTATGGAATATAAATGAAAAATGTTTCATTAATTTCAGATTTTTAGGTCCCTATACAGCTAGTTTGCAACATTTTAGTCTGCAAGCAATAGCTGTTAACTCGATCGCGGATTCTAGGAAATCTTTTGTTCTCGCGGTCGCATGCGACCGCTTGGGAACGAAAGCAGCAAAGAGATTCAATGCAAAGAGATTTTAGGAGAAGGAAGGTATGGGATTATGAGTGGTACGGCCACCAAGGAAAAATCCTCTGATCAAGTGAGGTGGTATGCAGCTGGCCTGAACCCGCGCCATAGATTTCAGCTGTCGTATACAGGGTGTAACAAAACAAAGTGTGTATGTATAAAGGTGCGATCCACTGGATCGGAATCGGAGCGCAGGTACGCAGTGGACGGATTTGTTGCTTTGTATGTATGGTACTGACTATTATGAACTGCACTAGAAGTACTGGAACATCATTCTGCGCCTGACAAGTATATGACGACACGTGGTGCCACCGTCCGCACCGTATGTCCCGATTCCAACCTGGTGGACGCGCAGCTTTAATCCCCTCCCTATATAGAGTTTACTGTATAAAGCGCTTATTCCACTTATCCTAGCTAGGTTCCTAGATCCTAAATCGTTTCCGATTTAGTCAAGACGTGGAACAACATTTAGAAGCTAGGATCCTAGCTAGGAAGGATCCTAGCTAGGAACCTAGGAACCTAGCTAGCCGCTAGGATAAGTGGAATAATGGCTTAAGCCAATCAAGTAGTTAGTAGAGTAGCATATACAGCTATTCTATTATATTTATAAATAAAATACAGAAAACTGTACTGTAATTTTATAATATTTAATAATAGAAATCAACAAAAACTTGTGGATTAAATCTGTTTTATTGTTTAATTTACCTTATTAGCCTATTTATTTAGCCATGTACAATAATTTTTATTGAAATAAAACATTTATTTGAGCTCATTTCTTTTTATTTTTATTTTTTTTAATTTTTGGTATGTTTAGAGTGAAAGGTTTTGCACTTAAAATTTTGTCGTTTAGTTTTAAATTAAAAAAATAACGAATGTTTATTTTTTTTCTTCTAAGTCCGACCTCTTGTTACGTAGTATACAGTTTACATCCTCTTTGTTTTAAACTTCTTCTTCCTTTATTTTCTTATGTAGTTTATATTCTCTTTGGTCTTTTTTATCAACCAATCACAGTCGACCGTGCTTAAAAATTGTACAGATTATGCGATTTAATTTAGTAGCTACGTTTAAATTTGGAACCCAATTTTTTTTGTTCGAAACTTGCATCCACCTGGTATAGGCTAATATTTTTTAGTTTTTGATGGCTATCTGGCAAACATGTAGCAAACCAACCGTATCGTATTTTTATTATGAACTTTTTTTTTTTAAGCATCAATATTCCGTCAATCAGATTGATGGATCAGATTGATGAAAATTTGACCGTGTAACCGGCGACGCCGCCGGCTCGGCGCGCGGCGGGCGGCGGCGGCGCCGGTTACACCGTATAGTCTGTCAAGAAAATGAAGAAATTAAATAATGGCAACATCGTAGTGTCATCCCTTTTATAGGTACCTACTGGATTGATTTGAAAGGGATGACACTACGATGCAATGTTGCCACTTTTTAATTTCTACACGGTCAAATTTTCATTAAAATCAGAACTGTAGTCTGTAACCATAAATTTAGGAAAAGAAGATGGGAGTTTTGCCGGGAATACGAAAGAGTGACGTAGTGTTTTTGTATTTAATTTCCTAAAATTGTGTTATTTCGGTTTTTAATGTGTAATGTTGGTAGAATATTAAACATTAAATATTCGTTGTCATGCACAAGTGTGGGCAAGTGATACAACTTCAAGAAACGTGCCATTTTGTGTTCCCTCCAAAACTCCATTGAAAGTTTTGGTAAAGGGTCTACCACTTTATTAAAACCACTGACTTGACTCGTTGACTTTACCGACTTCTTTTTAGACTTTGACTAGACTTTCGACTTGATTCTGGAAAAATGATTTAAAAATTTTGTAAATTTTTTACGAAAAAATATTTTTTCCCGCCAATACTTTACTTGACACTGGCCATGGTAAAGCCGAGCGCCATAACAAGAATAAAAAAAAAAAAGAAGATGAACAACACAAAAATAAACAAATTATCGAGATTCATCATGAGTTTTTGGCGGGCATGTGAAAGAGTGCTGTTGTGTTTCTGTATTATTTTCCTAAAATTGTGTTAGCTGGGTTTTTAATGTGTAATATTGGTAGAATATTAACCATTCTATTAAATATTCGTGTTCATGCACAAGTGTAGGAAAGTGATGTAATATCCAGAAACGTGCTATTTTGTGTTCCCTCCAAAACTCCATCGAAAGTTTCAGTAAAGCCTCTACCACTTTACTGAATCGACCGACTTGACACCTTGACTGTATTGACTTTTACTTAGACTTTGACTAGACTTTAGACCTGACGATACATGAAAACGACGATGAAAATTATAATAGGAGGAATATGGTTTTCCCGCCATATTCCTTACCATTTTACCTTGTCTGTGGCACAACATACATAATATCCTTTGTGTCAAGTTGCCAAAAAAGAAGAAAAAGAAAGAAAAGAAAGAAAGAGATTCATCATTCGAAAGTTTCAGTAAAACGTCTACCAGTACCACTTTACTGAATCGACCGACTTGACTTCTTGACTGTATTGACTTTTACTTAGACTTTGACTAGACTTTAGACCTGACGAGGAATATGGTTTTCCCGCCATATTACTTACCTTTTTACCTTGTCTGTGGCACAACCATAAAGTTAATATACCTAGGTATATGTATATGTATATGACATGTATATGACAGTTATTATGTATCAATTCTTAACGTTAACTTTATGGGCACAACATACACCATAAAGTTAATATACCTTTTGTGTCAAGTTGCCAAAAAAGAAGAAAGAGAAAGAAGAAAAGAAAGAGATTCATCATAGTTTGCAATAATTTCTTTTTTATTTGGTAGGTAATTGTTATCCATTACTCAAACAATATTTATAATTTAAAAATTAATAATAATGGTGAATTACTGCTGCGTCTCGGGCTGTGGCAGAAATAGTCGAGCAAACAAATATTTAAACTATTATAGCTTGCCAAAGAAGAGATTCCGGTAAGATTACATTATTTTATAGATAAAATTATCAGTTAACCGCTTTTATCCCCGTACTATAGTTAATAAACCATATTAAATAAATTAGCGGGTGATGTACAACTACAAAACGACAATCTATACACAATCCATATGATATCCTTATATGCGAAAGTGTCTTTCTGTCTGTTATCTCTTCACGCCCAAACCGCTGAACTGATTCTTCTAAAATTTGGTATGGAAATACTTTGCATCCCAGTGCATCCCAGGAAAGGACATAGGATTCTTTTATCTCTGAAAAATTTACGGTTTCCGGGCGATAAACAGTACTAGTTCTTTATTAAACATCTTGTAATTCTAGACAAAAGCTATGGCTAAAAGCTGCTGGTAAAGAAGATTTATTAGACAAAGACTTGGAAAAACTTCAGAAAACATTAAGATTTTGTTCTCGCCACTTCGTACCGAGCTTTATAAAAAACAGACATCTCACTGACGATGCTGTACCCTCAAAATGTTTACCAGGATCATTGAGTGAAGGTATACTCATCCATACTTAACCTATCAACACCCAAGTGGTCGAATTTGACAATAGATTTCCAAGAATCCGCGATCAAATAATTATTATTATTATTTTTATTTTTTCATAATATCTATGGACGCTTCACACCACATCAATCTGGCCCCGTGCTAAGTACCTGAAGGACTTGTGTTACAGGTACCAAACAACGGAAATATATTTAATACTTTTATACTATACATGTATTTAAGATTTTTATTATATCATACACATATTTAATACACATCCATGACCCAGGAACATTGAAAAACTTTTTGTTCCGTCGGCGGGACTCGAACCCGCGACCTCTGGCTTGAGCTGCCACACACTCTACCCACTATCTACACTACACTCTACACTCTATCATTAATTAATATTAAAATATGCGAAAGTGTGTCTGCCTGTTTGTCTGTATGTTACCTCTTCATGCCCAAACTGTTAAACCGATTTTGCTGAAATTTAGTATGGAGATACTTTGAGTCCCGAGATAAAACATAGGATACCTTTTATCCCGGAAAATGTGACAGTTCCCTTTAGAATAACAGGCGTCATGTCAAGTTCCTGATGAGTAACACCTTCAATCTGTTAATAATACGTCTTAGTAGATTTGTAATAATAATGCATGGATAAGACTATTAATAGTACAGTATTTGTACTATCTATTATTGTCATTGTAATATACTAAATGAATCAACCAATTTAATATGACGAGTCCTGAGAAAGGACAGAAGATAGACTTGCGTAGTGGTTTAGTCCATAGGTAATAATAACTCTCAATATGCAATTACAGATGAAGATGATAAAATACAGGCTACCCATGAGGGGATAATCTGCGACAACTGCTTACAGACCATTGTAGGGTTCCGCTACAAGTGTGTCTCCTGTGATAATTATGACCTCTGCCAGAAGTGTGAAATGCAAGAAACACACCCACAACATTACATGTTGAGGATACCTTGCTCCTTGGAATTTGTAAGTGTGCTAAATCTGTTCTATGTAATTTAGAGTAGAATATAGATGAATCCCAGCAAATAAAATAAGATACCTGTTTAGTAAATTAATGGATTCTTTGGGATTAGCAAGTTTTCATGCGAACGAAGCAGCCAGCAGGCAATATGTAATATTATTTTACAGTATTTGTGAGCTAATGTTAAATTTTATGTTACAGAAGACTTGCGATGATTTGATAAATAAATGGCGACAGTTCTTTAACTCTGAGCACATCCTACCTAAAACTGAGCTTATTGACGAAAACCTATCCAGTGATGATGAACCTGTAAAGAAATACATCACAAATTACACCTCAACAGAACTATCGCAGGATGTCAAAAAGAGCATACAAAATGAGGTCGCTAGAGCTTTAAAAGCCGTCAAAAACCACGCGAAACGGAAAAACACGGAGAAAATTATGTACCCCAGCAAGAAAGTGAAGATGAACTTACAGAGCTTAGCGGATACGGAAGGTGTCAAAGCAGAGGCAGCGAATGAGCCAGAAGTGGGAATGGTTTTTGCAGAGGTGGAAAATGTGTTCAGCCGTGATGTCAAAACAGAACAGAGTACTGACGGACCACACCCTGAAGAGAGTGGTAAATATATGAATAAAACTATATTATATATTTTATATGTAATCCACAATACCATACTTGTTAGCTCTACAAAAACACTACATCATGTCAGCACGACGCGAGTCGTATTATCTTCTAAGCGGTAAAACTCTTTATAAAAAGTTTCAGAAAACATTCCAGAGAAGTCTTGAATCAAGTTGTAATTAGCAATACTATAAAATATGGAATATTATGTTTGGGATAATCCTAGTCACTAAAATTATATTCTAGAAGCTTAGAAAAATTATTAGAAAATGAATTAAAGTTTAAATGTAATAAAATATAATCCTTAAATCATAATGCATGTTGATTAAATTAATCATTTGTATTGATAAGTGCCACATGATAAGATCGCCAACATTTTTCATATTCATGGCCATTATATTATTATTGCATCTTGAAACCCAAAGATTGCAGAAACTATTATTTATTTTTTTATCTATAGCTTACTGCCGCACTCAGGGACAAATATTAATAATTACTTTAACTGTAATTTAAATGAAGATTTTGACTAGTCACTAAATTAATGATATTAAATGTTTAATCAGCATTAAATATCTTTAAAAGTTTAAATGTGGCGTTTATGTACTTTGATACAAACTAACAAACCTGCCTTTAAATTAGTAAAAATATACTAATTACCACAGACATAATTATATCAGATCTATTTCTGTGCTAATTACTATGTTAATATTCTAAGTACGGGCTCCCACACATAACTGCGAATTCGCATCGCATCGCAAATATCTGTGACAATCCATATCCATCTCTCCATACTTTTTAATATTATAAATGTGAAAGTACATCTGTCCGTCTGTCTGTCTGTCTGTTACCTGTTCACGCTTAAACCGCTGAACCGATTTTGCTGAAATGTTGCACCTTAAGTTCCAGGAAAGGACATAGGATAGATTTTACCCCGGAAAAATGTACGGTTCCGGCGCGATAAACAATTTTAGGCGCAACGGAGTTGCGGGCGTCCTCTAGTTCATAATAAAAATGACATTACAATGCAGTGCGATGGGAATTCGCAGTTTTGTGTGAGAATAAGTAATTATATTTATATGAAGTTAAGAATATTTTTAGCTTAAAAAAATGTTTTTTTTTTTTTGTTTCAGACAATCTACGCGCATTTTATTTAAAAATGGGAATAGACCTGTCGCAGCTAATGGTACAAGCCGCACCGACTACTGAAGAACCCTTATAAGAATCAAATTCTATGATTTAAAAAGATTTTAAATGTTACAAGAACTCGAAAGAGATTTAAGATTATTATAATATTTACGATTTACTATTATTTAAGGAAATAATAACATTCTGTAAGTTAAAAAAATGTTTTATTTATACCTTAAATCAGTCTTTAAATGAAATTTGAGTCTTTGGCTAAACTAAACACTACACTTTTCGTTGGCTGGACAGGACTCCTTATTGTCCGTTTTCTCCGTCCGCGCTGGACCAGTTTGGGTGATAGGAACTACTCTTTCTCCCTTCTCATCAACCTTTCTTGGCGCGCTGATGGTCAGTATTCCGTCACTAGATAGTTGAGACACCACCTCCTCCGATTCCACTCCTTCCGGCAGAGCATACCTTCTGCTGAACTGACGGGAAATGTAGCCGTGCTCATCTTTCTTTTCCTCATGCTTAGCTTGAACCGTCACGTAGCCATCAGCAGTTTTGACTGTTATTTCGTCGGGCGCGAAATGCTGGACGTCCAAGTTGATGGTGAACTTGTTGTTTTCAGTCTTAATCGATGACCCCAGGTCGCGGGTGAGAGACTCCAGGTATCTCCAGGGTCTGAAGTAGTCTCGGACCATCCACGGCGTCATCATGGTGTGGAACAGGTCGTCTGGGGTCAGAGCGAGCCCGAAATCTTGATCGAAAAGTCTTCTTTGGTTTTCTTTCTTCTTCTCTGGACATTCCTCCTCGCAATTTATAAAGCTCACCAAGAGCGCAATGTAGAACAGGTGCAGTAGTTTCGACATGTTGGATATTAACGAAAAACTCA
Organism: Polyommatus icarus; assembly: GCA_937595015.1. NCBI lineage: Eukaryota > Metazoa > Arthropoda > Insecta > Lepidoptera > Lycaenidae > Polyommatus > Polyommatus icarus. The sequence goes on along the minus strand of OW569341.1, from coordinate 7,174,116 downwards.
CTTGGTAATTCGCTTCTGGAAGCGCAGGTTATTATTCAACTTGCAGTGTTCAGAATAACTGCAGTTGAATTCCGCGCGCCGGCTTTTATACTCCCGAGCCGCCATCTAGTATCGAGTGGACATTTCTAGAAGCTGACGTGGTTTTATTCGGTTGCAGTAAAAGGCCACGTCAGTGATAAACAAAAAGTATTTTTATCAATAAACTTTGCATCGTATCGATAAAATTGTTGTTTAATTATTATAAAAACTCATCTTATTTATTGTTTAAAAAATATATTCGGAGTCGTAAAAGCGACACCTATTGTCGAATAACAAATTTATAGTTCGTGTTACTGACCTCGTTAGCATTGAGCTTGGTGTAGGTCAAGTCTTATACCTACAGCTGCACGATTATAACATAGCGTCTGTCTAGACCTGACTCCTGAGTCATGGCGGGTATTATCGATGTGTAACTTCTATGTAGCTTCTATGGTAGGTATCATAATTTATAACGCCAGTTATGTAAATCGTTTTGCCTAGATATCTACATGATAATTATCTAGGTATAACTCCCTACGTTTCATAGTTAAACTCATACCAAGTCTAGGTTTCATCTAGCTAAGGCGTAGCTGAGAGAGTAGAAACTATAATAATAATAATATTATCATCGTTTCTGTTATGACTCTAACATAATTATAAGTATAATATGGCTGTTGGGGTACACCGTACACGATCATTCACAAAAAACCAGCCCTTTGTTTTTTTCATTCCATTCCAATAGTACGGAGGCCCTAGAACAAATTTTTTGTGATTACTAACAATCAAATTTTTTGTAAGTTTTTGATAAGACGAACAACATTTTTATTTTCGAAAAATCTCGAAAGTGGTAGCTAATAGAGATAGAAAGGATTTCAATTTTCATACTTTATCTTGATGGTTCAAAAAAATATGGATTGTTTTATTTGTAGGACAAGGTTACCCTTAAATTATATAATAACTAATAACCTACCAATATACAAAAAATCAGCTGGTTAGGGTTCCGTTTTAGGGTACAGTAGTCTTGTTGATAAGTTTTGTTGATTACAGATTATAAAACAATCCATATTTTAGGACCATCAAAGCAAAGTATGAAATCCTTTCTATCGTAGCTACCACTTTCGAGATTTTTCGAAAATAAAAATGTTGTTCGTCTTATCAAAATGTAGCTACTCACAAAAAATTGGCTTGTTAGTAATCACTAATCAGTAATCACAAAAAAAATTGTTCTAGGGCTCCCTCACTATAATGTGTGCCTGCTAGCATTGATATATAATATTTCTGAACAATATCTTTTGGTGTAAAAGTTAAAGTGAATATTATGTAGATATAAGATATTTATAGGTATATTATATATAAATAGAGGTACAGTCTGTCTATAAAGTCATGAAATTAAAAAGTGGCAACACCGTAGTGTCATCCCTTTTTTCATTGATTTGACACTACGATGTTGCCACTTTTTAATTTCATGACTTTATAGACAGACTGTAGGTAAGTACATAGTTAATAAATAATATGGTAATATGACTAATATCTATGAAAAAAACATGGCCTTTAAGAGATTAGACGCAAGGAGGACATTTTACCATAATATTCTGTTTTTTGTAACTTTTTCACGAAAAACTTATTACCTAAAGCATCCAGTTGGTAACAGCCAGGCCTTTCCCCGTTCAATATCGACTAAGTATAATATTACATATTATTTAGAAGTACAGCAGGCCTACTATCAACTTTTAAAAGACGACTCAAATTCCGAGCAGTTTAATTTGGGTTCCTAAACAAAATCGCTAACATTCGTACCATCACCTTATTAAAACCGCGCCTCAATTGAAACGTTACGGAGCCGAAAAGAACGAATGAAGTCGTCAATTTGTCTCTGAACCGCAATCCCTAGGTTGAAGTGGGAAAGAGACAACGCTATACGAATAATGAATATTATGCTGTTTCTCTTGATTCGAATGCCGCGTTCTAAAACTTTGTAACATTTTCATAATACTGTATCCAGTTGGTATTATTTTATAAATTCTAGTTAAAAGTGACACAAATTTTGTAATGATATAATTATTATTATGAAAAAAATATTTTATTTATAGTTCTTGTATCGGACACAAAATTTTATCAAGTTTTTGTTGTGTGACAGTTCGTGACGTAAGCGGGATTGCCAGGTTTTTGGTATTCTACCGAACGTTTCGGTATTTTTGTATTATAAGTTAATAATAATCATTTTATTTTTTATTATTATAACTCTTTTTTAGGGTTCCATTCCATGGGTACGGACCCAAAGGGTAATTTTAGTCTAGACGTATCACCAAGACTTCGTTGTCTGTCCGTCTGTCTGTCTCCAAGCTGTATCTCAAGAACCACTATATAGCTAGACTTCTGAAATTTTCACAGATTGTGTATATCTGTTGCCGCTACAACAACAAATACTAAAAACAAAATAAAATTATTTTTTGTTTGTTCGGTATTTATTTGAAAATGACATGCAACCTTGGACGTGAGTGTGGCGGCCACAGATGCTGAACACTACAGTGGCGGCGACTTCGAAATTTTGTAAACAAATTACCTATAGAATAGTGAGAATACAACAATAAGTTTATTAAAAGTTGTGGTTGTTTGTGTAAAAGATTGAAATAATGGCGTAAGTTATAGTTATTCATAAAATGCGAGTATACGTAATATATTGCATATTTTAGTCCTTACCTTTGTTTCTACAGATATATCTGTGGACCTCCTTGGCGCTTTCATTGCCGGTCTTATCCTTCCTCACCTTCTCCTCATAGAGTTTTCCTCACTATCGGCTTCTAAGAACTCAAAAAGCATCAATTCGTCGTCACACATCCTACGAATAAAACTGCACTTTAAACTTTTTGTAGAAGCACCGAAATCAATGCTATTTGATACCAATTTATGTTTTTACCTCGCGACACTGCTTTTCACTGCTTTTTTCTGACTTTAAACAAATAAAATTAAAAACTAACAACAAAAGAATCAAAATCAGCATCAAATTTACTAACTTGTTTTGAATCGCAAGTTTTGACAGTTGAGCGATTTTGTTTAGGCTCGAACGTCAGATAAAGTAAGGTGATGGTACGAATTTACGTACGAAAAAGATTGAATGATATTGTGATGCGGCTCAGTTTAGGTGTCGACCTAAATTGGTTCGTAAAACGAAGTTGATGGTACGAAATATCAAATGCCATTCAGTTTAGGTCCTAAATTAAATCGTATTAAGCGTTGATAGTAAGCCTGCAGGAGTGGAGACGAGGGAAAAAGACTGCATTAAAATTTAAATATTATAATAAATCCAGTCACAGTCCCCTAAGCCTAAGTTACGTCTTTATATCTAGACTTCTAGTACTCTTTGTTACGTTAGTAATAAAAATAAGATAACAAGGATTTACCTCGACAATAATATAGTAGGCATTATTGTGGTTTGACTCTGTTTTGTTGGACAGACAAGGGCGTATTAGGCTATTAGCTCAATGACGTAGTATTGACCGACTTCAAAAAAGGAGAAACCTGTATTTTTCTACTAAGTAGTTACAATTTTTATTACATAATATACTTAGGTACTTAATAACAGAGGCGGCGTAAGGTGTGGGCGACGTGGGCCACTCGCGGTTAACGCGACTATTTTCTCTTTTCATAAATAAAAAAATATACCTAATAAACAAAAAGGTGAGTAAGGTTTATTGGGGCTATTCCGATACGATTTTTCTTGAGTTCATAGGTAGTGTTAGTTTTTATTTATTTGTAAAAGATCTGTAATTGTTTTTTTTAAACTGATTTTACCTCTGTCTAGTCAAGGAAATTATCTATTAGCGTACACTTATAGAATCATGATATGTATTGTAGTTAATGAATTAAACTTATTTAAAAAAGCACACTTTTTTTTTCTTCTCTTGGGGATATTCCGAACTATGTCGGGGTTATTCCGAACTCATTCAAAAGTGTGTTTTAAGACCTAGTATTCACAGTGCATATTTCTTTTTCGTTCGGAAAACCCCCGGTAATAAAAATATTAACGTATGTGTCAAGTATATCGCTCAACCGAATTTTCATAGATTTGAAATTCGGAATTACCCCATCCAGTTACAGAGGTCCTCAACATTTTGGTTATACAACACTCATCAAAGCGTTGTAAATTTTAAAATTAAAGACAATATGAAATTTATACCAAACTTTATTTTTGTTTCTCTATCAAGCAAAATAGATCAAGATAGATTCTAAGTACTAAGACGAAATACTTACAAACTTATAAAAACGAAACAAAGTCATACTTAAGGGTGCGTTTAACGCGTGTTAGCCGCGCACTTGTGTTTATTAAAAGCTAAGGCTGGCCACAATACTGCGTTGCGACGTCGTATCGCAAAAACAACCTTTGAAAAGCAATGTATTTTTTTGCGTATCTTCTGGCGTATATGCTTTAATTTTCTTACGGACGTAGGTAGGTACGGGGCATGTTTGACCTGAAAAAATATGGGGTAAGTACTTAATGCAGTTTTAGACAATGTAAGTTAAGTGCCGTATGGTATTGTCTTCATATCTTCCTACATCCTCCATCCGACCTACATCCATTAATCCTTCGATCGCGGATTCTTGGAAATCTATTATTATTCTATTGTTGTCGCGGTCACCAGTGTCGTAATGGGGCTTGATGGGTTTACCTCCCGTGGATAGAAGGCGAAAAATGTAAAGGGTAAGTAAATGATTTTTTTTGCCAAGTAGGTATGTGTACATGTTATTTTATCTATAATAATTAATAAGTGAAGAATTGTCATTAGATTCACAAATAATATTTTACATGTACGTGCGTGCGTCTTTTCCGTTTGACCACTAGCCTATCAAGTCCCATAAGGTCACCGGTGACCACGACAACAATAGAATAACAATAATAGATTTCCAAGAATCCGCGATCGAAGGACTAGCTAAGCGAGCGTAAACCGGTTTTATCCAGTTGCAGGCCTCTGTACCTTTTCGCTACTACCTACATAATATTTTGAAAGGTTGAGAACCTCTACAAATTACTATGAGAAAACAAAATGGGTTTATTCCGAACAAAACATGTCGGAATATCCCCGTCGGGTTTATTCCGAATAAAACTAAAAATTTGAGATAGAACGTCCTGGCACATTTAATTGTCTTTAAAAAACGACAAATTACCATATAAACAAACAATAAATTCATTTACTTACCTACTTTAGACACAATCCAAGTTGGGGTTATTCCGATTTTCTAAAAATGGCGCGCAATCGTCCGTTGGCACAACAACTGTCACTGCACTCGTCCAAAACGCGCTAGCGACGAACGTCAACTGGCGACCGATAGCCAAATCAACGTGGCACCTACGTAAATGTTGCCAACATAAAAATATTATTTCGTTTGGTAGATTTTTCGGTTGTTCGGAATATAACCAAATTCGGAATACCCCCAACTAACCTTATTAAAATTTTTTTCTGTCATAAAAATTCGTACTCTTGCGTCATCCATCGGGTGCCTCGCAAAAATTTAAAATATCTTGCCCACATCAAATTTAGGCCTTAGGCCTTGTCGCCTAACACAATCAAGGTCTTATGAATAACGGGGAGGGACTAGGGAGTAATCTCTATCTGTGCTGTAACCACAATCTTCAAAGAATTCAGCAAAGAACCATGATTACATTCTTTATTCCAAATTTATAGGACCTCTAGAGCAGGAATTAAATTTAACCCCATGCTAGGTGATTTAACATGACATTAGCGCTTATAGCTCTAACAGGCCGTTAAGTGATTTAACAAGCCATTATATTTATTTAACACGTCTAGATGACGCCTGCGACTCCGTTGCATCAAAATTCGTTTATCGCGTGGGAACCGTACATTTTATCGGGATAAAAAGTAGCATAGGTCCTTTCCCTGGACTACTAGATACTTAATCTCCATGTCTATATTTCAGCAAAATTGGTTCAGCGGTTTGATCCTAAAAAGGTAACAGACAGACAGTCAGACAGACACATTTTCGGACCTTACATTGATTATTACCAGTCATATTGATTCATCGTAAAAATGGAACCTAGCAATAGTTAATGAACCTGTATTTTTCTCGAGCAATTTTTTTTTTCATTCCTGAAAAATATAATTCCTCATTCCTGGTGGTGTTTGTTCAGTTTCGTTGACTGAGCAACCCTTATAAGTTTGCGCGACGCTATCCGGCCTTAGTTTTACATAAAAAGGTGCACTATGAAATCGGCCTTACATAGGTACTTCTACTACCTTTCGCGTTACTTTTACGTTACCGTAACATTGAAGTATCTATGTTACTCTATGTTACTAAAGTGTAAAAATTCCTCGGCCTTACCCAATATTTTCAATTTAAAACTTGTTAAGTACATGGATTACGGTCTGGAAATTACCTCAAAAAATATTCAACAAAACTAAGTACAATAGTTAAGTAAAGTTACAATGTAAGTATGCTAATGGTAAAGCAATTGTTTATTTTTGTCGAAATTATCAGTGAAATGCAAGAGCAAAGTACATTACTTATTAGATAATGTAAACTCTCGCAAGTTCTACAGTCAACGCACAAACATAACGATAAAAATTGTTGGTGCCATTATTTATACAATCTACCTCGATTCTTGATTGATAAAGACCTTTATTTCAACTGAATAAGGATCACTTTCAAAGAAACTACGAGATGAATAAGCTATACAGACTGAATAGCTGGAACCGGCTCGAACATTCCGTCCGGCCTTCGCGAAACAATCGATACGCGGCCCGCACGCTCCGTAAAGTCGCGAACATACGGGAAACTTCTACTCGTCGCTAGATGGAGTACGCTGTGGTATATAAATAGCTCGCCGGCCGGCGAAACAACAGTCAATTTCCGCAAGCGATACAAAACAAACTCTCGGTGCAAAAGCACTGCGCTCTCACAAGTTCTACAAGCGAAGTATTGAAGAAGCATAGAAAATGTCTCTGCTACCGTTCCTGCTCGGCGACTACCCGACCCACCGCCACCGCATCCTCGACCAGGACTTCGGCTTGGCGCTGACTCCTGATGACCTGCTCACCGCCGCCGTCGCTCCCATGCTGTCCCGGGACTACTACCGGCCGTGGCGGCAGATGGCGGCCGTCGCGAGAGACGTCGGCTCCACCATCAAGGCCGACAAGGACAAGTTCCAAGTGAACCTGGACGTGCAGCACTTCGCCCCGGAGGAGATCACCGTGAAGACCGCCGACGGCTACGTGATTATTGAGGGCAAGCACGAGGAGAAACAGGACGAGCACGGCTACATCTCCCGCCAGTTTACTCGACGGTACGCGCTGCCCGAGGGCTGCAACCCCGACACAGTGGAATCCAAGCTCTCCTCTGACGGAGTGCTGAGCATCATCGCGCCGCGAATCGCTAAGGTGGCCGCCAACGAGCGCTCGGTGCCCATCGCCCAGACCGGCCCCGTGAGAAAGGAGATCAAGGACCAAACCTCGCAGGCAGACGCCAACGGAGAAAAGTAAATGTTTTTAAAATTTTCTATAAAAGGCTGATTTTATTTTTAAGCAAATTTTTGATTTGATCTGTGATCACTTTCATAGTTGTATGCGTGTTTCCCGAGTGGTTAACTATTGTATGTTTTTGTGTAAGTTTGAATACTTTAATAAATGTCTATAATAAAATATTTTTGTCTTTTTTTTCTCCTACTCACAGATACTTTTAAGTATCATATTTTTGGTGATAACATATTATTATTCCCATTCCATTCAAATCTACATTCAAATAAGATAATATTATTAGTGCATAAGTAACTTGTTAAGTTAGCACTTTGCTTGCGCATAAAAAACAAACAAAATATTATTATTGTTTGGAAGTTGGTACGGGCCTACGGGGTACCCATCATGCTCCCAAACTGGTTTTGTGCAGTAGCAAAACGAGATCAGTCATCGATATGATACACAAGAATAAATCCAGGGTTTACAATAGGTACGGTCACTTCCAGAACCTTCACATCTCGTTCTTATTACAAAACAACAAGGCCTATAATTTGCCAGCAACTGTTTACTGTACATTGAAACAGACATACCTGGACATACCCTCTATTACATTCAGTCTTTGTCATGCGCAAATGTTTTTTCGTAGGGGCGTACTTACATTGCACATGAAAATATTAGCATGTAATTGAACTAGGTATAATAATAATAATATTACAGATAAGTAAGAAATTGTACTGTATAGGATCTTTTTTAATTAGGCTGAGCAACCACAGAAGCTAGAAATTATGGGAAAAGGCAGCGACAACACTGTGAAAAAGTAATAAAAAACTAAAATCGTATATAATTTCTTAATATATTTTTACATTTCAAATAATACAGGCGGTTACATAAAATAAATAGGTATTTCGTGGTATACAAAAATTAATGTGATGATTTCTTTCGGGAACATACAACATAAATAAACTGTACAAAACTCAAAAGAGCTCTAGGATTTAGCCAGCTAAACTTTGTCATTTTGTGTCATAATAAGAAAGAGTTGGACCAGTGTTAGATACTCATATTTATTTCTTATACAAATTATATAATTTTCTTTTAGTTCACGGTATCTGACCTTTGTTAAAAATTAAGATCGTCGTCCTTTAGGATTTGATCAATATTTGAGCACTAGAAAGAGACAGGTTACTTCAGTTAGGTCTCTATAGATCTTGCCCACACCCTAGGTTCCTTTGAAGGGAACGGTGGAGCTAGATAGGGCACCTAAATTTCAGAGCATAATAACTCTTATCATTATTGATAAGAGTTATTATGCCTAAGAGTTATTAAATTAAAGGAACCTTATGTAGACAACAGCTATTATGCTGTGAATCTAAGGTACTCCATCTAGCTAAATAGTCCCTTATAAAATTACAACACCGAACATCAATATTTGATAGCTAAAATTAAAGGTGCGTAAAATTAAAGGTGCGACAGATTATTTTTTATGGTGCGCAGGCCGCAGCCTGTGCATCGGAATAAGGCTGGTTTTAGTGTCACGCGGGCCATCGCGCGTCGGTACGGATCGCTCCGTAGATCGATTTGTATGAAGTTTTGCAGACGGGTCCGTAGTCGGTACGGACGTAAACGCTCCGAGCGTAATATGGAGCGATCCGTATCGACGGTCCGCCTGACACTAAAACCAGCCTAAGGACGTAGGTACGCTCCGTACGCGTACGTACGGTGACAAAAACCAAAAACGATTTAACGTCACGTTGCACCAAACAAAACAACGTAGCCCTGCGGGCCTGATCGTGATGCAGTAGAATGCAACTTTAAGATGCAGACAAAAAATATTTCGTTGTCATATTATATGTATTTTCTTTGTATAATTTTTTACAAAATAATAACCCCTACTTAGTAAATGATTTGTTCCATTATTGTAACTATATTATAAACTAGCTGTCCCGGCAAATGTTTGTTTTGTCCATATAAAGTATTTCTACTTCATCAGTTGATACAAAATCTTACCTTCTCTTTTGTCCCCTAAGAAAGGTGGGGGGAAAAATGTTTTACACCAAATGTTAAGTTGAAAAACACAGTAAATAATATGAAGTAAGTCCATTAAAGAAAAAAGTTTGATACAAAATCGGTCCCCCCTCAGAGGGGTGGGGCGATTTTTTTTGTATCAGATGTCGAGTTCAAAGAAGACAAATATATCTGCGAAAACTGTTTGCAAATTGGATCAGTAGGTTTCATGTTAAAGAAAAAAGTTTGATACAAAATCTGACCTCCTCTTTTGTACCCTTAGAGGGGTGGAGGGGAAAAATTTATACACCAGATGTTAAGTTGGAAGAAGACAAATATATCTGCGAAAACCGCATTCAAATCGGATCAGTGGTTTTCGTGTGATGCTGGAACAAACATACAGACAGACAGACAGACAAAAATCTAACCACATTTTTTGGCTTCTATAGCGATGTAGTGACACCCCCCACTTATTATTTTTTGAATATCTTTAATGTACAGAATTCTCATTTCTACAGTTTTATTATATGTGTATAGATTTATTAAAATAAGATAATGATTTTCAAGATACAATAATCTGTCGCCCTACATGGGTTAAACACATAATGACAGGCAAAGCATTATAAATACGTTTACAATCGCTTGTATAATATCATATAAACATATCTATACTGCCAATAAATAGTTCTAGGATTAAAAGATACACGCTACAACTCTACCTCGAATAGACCAGGAATATACATCTTCTAAACCATTCTTTATCTTAATGACGATCATTTATAATATACATAAATTACACTAAGAGTGAGGCCAAACGAGCGTAATTTTGTGAGACGTGAGTCGCAGAATTTCGGTTGGCAGAAATTCTGCTGCATTCAGTTTCATAGAAAATTGGCACTTCTTTCACACGAGCGTACCTATAGTTTGTTCGTTTTAAGATGATATAGGTGACAGTTCTCATATTCCGTGCTACGGAATTTTTTTACAAGAAAACAAACAAAATCAGAATGTAATAAATTATATTCCATCTACAAAAATAAATGTTTCCTGTAATTGTAAATGAATAAAAATAAAAAAATTGGTAAATGCTAAGTTATTGACATAAAATTATAAATATTAACTCTGAAATAGGAATATAAAATTATTGTTACGAAAATATTTGAAAAATGTCAGATGCATGAAACGGAACTTATGTCAATAGAGATTGAATCGAAATCAAATCGATAAAAAAGGGTGGCCATCTTAATCGCCGGAGTCACTCTGAAATAATAGTACACGAAATCGATAATTTCGATTGCAATTCCTTTACGAGGTAATTCGATATTTTTAAATTACTCGATTAATTTTTTTAGGTAACTTCCCTACTATTGTCAATTATAATGTGTCACGCATATCATCATAAAACGAAAAAACTATAATTTTGTAAGTCATGAGTCATGACTCATGGTTAGTATGAAAAATAATTTACGCGAGTCGCGACTGAAATTCTGCAACTCACGACTCACAAAATTACGCTCGTTTGGCCTCACCCTATAACTGTCATTAAGCTATAGAATCCAACCTTTTACCTTACCTAAGTTACACGTTCGCGAATTCGCAAAGAAAATCGATAAGAGTAATGTCCGGTTTGTGTTGTTTTTTGACGGGAGTTTATCAATTCAATAGCGTTGTTGATTGGTCAATATTTTGACCAATCAAAAGAGCTATTAAATAAATAAACTTCTATCACAAAACTCGACTAAAATTTTCGATTCGTGACGTTTCTGTTTTGTTTGATTTTTGTATGTTTAAAATAGATCATGATAATTACCTTGAACACCATATTACAATACTTGTGTATAAGGTTACATTAAGCCTTGTATATCGATTTTACTTCAGCCTTAACTATAGAGTGTATTAAAAAGTGTATAAAAACATAATATGCAAAAAACATACGTATAGATTCAATCACCTTTACAGTCCCAGAAAAAACAAGATGGTTTCAAACACTTAAAATATTACATTCAGATTTAACTGAGTTGTAACTTGTAGAGACATACCACTCACTGATAATAAAAACAGCAGTCGCGGTCATCTGGTTGAATCTGCTATTTCATTGAATGACTAGCGAACACATTGAATGAAACCATTTAATTTACAGTTGAAGACTACCGCCCGCTGTATGTTTCCCTCGAGACTTTCCAGCGTATCAGATAAGGACAGCAGACAACGTAGTTTTGGCTGAGTTTTAGAGTGTGTTTCAACTGAAGCGGAACGGAGCTTAGCGGTGCCGAATTGACCAATCACCATGCTCGAAATCTTTGCTCCGCTTTGCTGTCATTCCGCTGGAATAGCACGATTGGTCAATTCGGGCACCGCTAAGCTCCGCTCCGCTTCAGTGGAAACGCAGCCTTAGGTATTATAATTAAAAGTTTACTTGTTTTTTTAAGTGCTTGAAAACCTTTTTAATATTAAGAAAATTATGACATTCAAATTCAAACTATATTATTTTTGTGTTCAATAGAAACATAAGAGTATTTTGTATACAGACAGAAATATCTAAGTACTGACTGTACAAAGTTGTGCGAAACTAGCATTTTCAGTTCTATTTAGTGCCATATAATTTAAAACAATAGTAAAAACAAATACTCCGTGCCAAACCATTCTGATCTAACTATACATTACTATTCTAGCGGCTAATGCTACAAACTTAAATGCCCAATTTCAGCAATGTCTGTTAGTGTTAACAACTTGTTAAAATGTCATGTCTTCTCTTTCACTCATATTAAAAAACGTGATACTAATTGATAGGCTGAATTACGCCGGCGTAATTTACGTGGCCGAAATTACGTTCAGCCGCTTACATGTGATGCGACACACTATAAATTACGCGAAGAGCCGAAATTTCGCGGCGTAATTTCCGTTGCTGAACACGCGCGTGAGTATTTAAAATTCTCAGATGTAAAGTGTGCGTTAACGCTTTGGAGATAAGGTTAGATTTTGCTATGTTGGGTTTTGATAATTATTCCGTCGCGTATAGTGTGTTGCTATACAAAACATTACCGCCGAATCGCTGCCGAACTTTACGCTCGACTCGGCTCGACGGAAATTCGGCTCACGACGGAATTTCGGCATAGTCTGTGGCGTTCCGCCCATATTTTGTATAGATTTGAAACGCGGCGGAATTTACGTCGGCGTAATTCAGCCTAGTGTGTTTAGACCCTAACAGTCGTTGGTGAAATTGGACTCAAATGTCATGTACTAACCACGCGTTAATTAAGAAATGCAATGATCACTTTAACAACGTCAAGTTAGATTTGTTGTTTACATTTAGACGAAAATGAGTTGGAACGGAGTATAGTTTTTCCGTAACTCATGTGACTTAATGTTAGCAACATTGTTAAAAATATTTGGCTATAACACACAATAATACACCTATTGCCTGTTTTAATACTTTATACATACTATAATGTAGTAAAATGTACGACAGGGACAAAAAGTAACGACAATCATATACATTCAAACTCTTTGAATGTATAAGAATTTGTCACAAATATCTTGTAAACCAATTACATACACACGGTGAGAAATGTTTCAGTCTTATTTAAAGGTAAAAATGCCCAATTAAATTACTCATTAAAGCCAATACAATATAACTCGATTATAGGAATTAGTAGTCATAAAATCTACTATATATTTTGTGCTGAGTGCATTTTCATACCCCGTATAGACACAACAGACAGAAGAAAAGAGTAGGCTGACTTATAAGTGCTCTCGATAGCATGCTTACAGCGGTACCCGCACCGATTCGTCAGTTTGTTCGAAGTCGGCCTACTGGTTTATTCTGTCTATTGTGGACTGTGGTATATTATACTAGTCGACATCGATTTTATTGACTATTGTCAAAAATAAAACCCCAACTACTCGAACAGGCCTCGTCACAGATTTTTTAACATTTCGGTAATACACATGAGCCATAATAAAGACCAGTAGATTAATTTTCAACGATTGCGATTCGTGTAAAACGTAGAAGAACTATAAAACAAATATGTTAATGTTAACAAAGTACATAAAAACTCAATCTAAATATTAAAAAGTCAAAACTGTAAAACAACTAAAATGTTGTCTAAATAAAACAAAATCTTGATGCCATTAAAAAGAACATGCTTATGCATTCGTGAAAAAAAATGCTTACTAGAATGGTCCTTGTATACGAGTCTTTCACAATCACCATAGCAATCACCTAATAGCTTAATCATAAAATCTGGCCTTGTACCATGAAACTGTTTTGAGACTCAAAGGATCGGACGAGAATGCCGCGTCCTGCTCTAACAAACGTGAAATGACGTTGTTAGAGCAGGACGCGGCATTCTCATCCGATTGTTTGAGTCTCAAAATAGTTTCGTAGAGATCAACTACGATAACATGGCGCGCCCCTCCAAAATTCAAAACGTTTGAAGTGCGTTGTCAAAACGTTTGAAGTGCATTGTCTTGCGCGGTAGGCTAGTTATGATTAGTTGGCAAACAAATCTTGGTAATAAGTGACATTAAGTGAAATATTACGTGTGCTGTGATTGGTTGAATACTTACTACATACAAACTCTTTCATAAGGATGTGACTACACACATTAAAATAGTCATTTGGAGGGGCGCGCCATGTTATCGTAGTTGATCTTTAGCAGACCTACTGTTTCTTTGTTTATAATGAGAGACAGAGACAAAAGGTTTACATAAGCTATAAGTTGATTGTGAAAAGACATCAATTCTCAAACATTCTCAATGATACAGAATTACTTATATAAAATTTAGCTAAGCGATCAAATTGTATATGAAATAGATTTAATCTAGCTACACAATAATAATTAGCCTAAAATGGCACAAATGATTTTCCATTGCACACACTTTCCAAGCTAATCTTCAGTCATAGAGCATAACTTAGGTGAATATAAACAAAGATAACTTTTAGGAATAGATAGAATGGGTGTAGACGAGACAAAATAAGACTTCGTTTTGGTGAAAAAACATTGCACACAAGTACTGGCTATTTGAAAGTTTGAAAAAAAAAGTTCTAGTCGCAATTTTACATCATAATATTTTCCCTATAAGTTTAGCAATAAATGATTTAATTATTTAAATTTTTAAGACAATTTTTGTTAATATTTTATCAGATTTAATGCCAATACACTTTACTATTTGCAGAGAAACGCTTTTAATACTTACATTAATCTTATTCGCAAATTCACAATTCTATACAAAATGGAAGGAAACTATGGAAGCCTAATTTTAAAATGGAATTAAAAGGTAATGAGTATTATTAAATTTTATTTACGAGTATTTTGAAGGGGTTAAATATTAAGAAAAACCTATTTATATGTAAAAATCAATAGAAAAAGGGTAAATGCCACTATTACTAAAAAAATATAATCAGAGATGGAAGAGGCGTCTTTTTGGAAGTATCAATATTAAAATCCAAAAGATGTAGACATTAAAGGTGAGACCGCACCAAAGCGACACGACACGACGCGACACTTCACGTTAACGTAAATCTGACATTTTACCAACGTGGATCTTCTGTTTTACCAACGTGAATCTGACGTTTTACCAACGTGAATCTGACGTTTTACCAACGTGAATCTGACGTTTTACCAACGTGAATCTGACTTTTTACCAATGTGAATATGACGTTTTACCAACGTGAATCTGACATTTCACAAACGTAAATCTGACGTTACAATTACAAACGTCAGTTCTATGGAAGTGAAGTGTCGCTTCAGCACGGTCTCGGCTTTAGAAATGTTAATGAAAAAGTTGAAACATTGTGTTTTTATCTTTACAGATTGCCAGTTATGATGTCCTTAAAGGAACCCAATGTTTGAGCAGTTTTTTTTGTTTAAAAAGTTTATCCACATTTTGATATTTTGAGCATTCGATGTAGTTTTAAATTATAATAATATTTTCAGAATCATGTTTTTTTCGTATTAAAATTCTATGCCCTTATCTATGCATCATAGGAGTTGACATGTTTAATATATTAAAATTCCCTCAATGTTACTTTTGTGCTTTTCATCAATCACTTATTAGCGGCTTTAAACACAAGAGAATCCTTCTCTTGTGTTTAAAATTTGTTTGGACTGTTGAAAGAGTAATGTTTGTATGGACAAATTCATAACCTTGGCGCGTTTCTTATAGAAACATAGAAGTCAAAAGGAACTGTACATCTTGCACAGATAATATTATCCATGCTACATTAGGAGCCTAACATTGATATGCGTTTCAAGGAGTAGTCTGAACAATATGTTTGTCACGTTTTCGACACAGAAAATATATTTTAAAGGTGAACGCAGATTTGGCCGCACCGCACGCACCGCAGTCGCCGCATTTCGAATTCTTTATAAGAAGTTATAGGCAAGCTCGTATACCTACACGCGCCGCAGTCTTCGCAACTTCTACATTCTTTATATGAAGAATTCGAAATGCGGCGACTGCGGTGCGTGCGGTGCGGCCAAATCTGCGTTCACCTTTAATGTACGTAATATATAAAAAAAAAATGCTAAATGCTTCCTTTGTTGTGCTAAAGTGATGTTGTTTTGGCAAGATATTGTATGGGAGTCAGGATTTTTGTGTTGAAGTAATTCATACTTATTCCGTAACGAAAATACGACTTTAGTCTTCGACAGATACGCACTCTTACATACAATTTTTAACCACGAATTAAATACAAATAATTTAGAATATCCTAAACGTTTTCTAACATAGCGATCCTAACTTTGGCCAGTGACAAAACTATAAAAATAATACGATCCTTAACACAACCACTGTTAATATCATAAGAGAAGCATCATATCAACCTTAGACAAACATCCACGACATCTATACATAGTATAATTTGGAATTTCGCAGCAGCCTATGTTTACATACAGCTGTTAGGGTCAGCCCACAACGAGGCTCAATGCGGCGCGAACTTTGAAAATAGAACTTCGTATAGCCTTCGATGAAACGTGTATCTTTTTCGTAGTAAATAAAGTTCAATTTTGAATAACCCTAAAACAGAGCATCGCAACACATCTCGTTATGAACTGACACTCACTCACGTCTAAAACCTCGATTACACTGAGATTTAACCATTGATATAGAATAAAAAAACTAGAATACAAATCGTTCAACGAATCACTTATCTTAGTAAGCCCTTATACATGAGGTTAATTTTCAAAGTACACTTAATACGACGACGTGATTCTATAACTATTCTAGGTTATTGTATATCAATGACAGATAGGATCGAAATACGACTATGGATACGTTGGTCTTGGCGGGCCACCGCGGCGCCTCCGATACTGTCGCACGGCCCGGTCAGTCGTACAGCTCCGGCACAACGCACTGAGTTTCAACTATACACTCTACCGTGGTTCCGGTCGCGGAGTATCGGGTGACCTGAAAAGATGATGAAAATTACATTTAATTTTATAAAAAAAATTCTAAAAGGACTTTTACGTAATTAATACATTTTAGAGAAGCATTAATCACGTCACACTCGCACCTGCATTATATTTATACAGTGCAACAGCATAATAAATAATAATATTAGACTCATACATAAAAATAGAAGCTAAAATCAAAGCTTGTGGGTAAACTGCGGGGCATCGCACGTGCGCCGCCGCGCACTATAAATTACGCCCACTCCGCGCCCGGCTCGCGGACCAACGGGTACATATTAAATTATTTGGTACTTGCTCGGTTCAGCTGGGCGGCAGCGCGTGCAGCATGGGCCCGTACGCGGCGAGCGCGCAGTACGCCGCGAGCAGCGACGCGGGCGACTGTGCAGCGGGCGCGGTGGAGGGGCTGGGGGCGGGGCATCGCGCGTGCGCCGCCAGCGCCGCCGCGCAGTATAAATCTGCCGCGGTGCACGGTGACGCCCACTCCGCGCCCGGCTCCCGGACTAACGGGTTACGCGCACCCCCGCCCGCCGAGCTCAGCGAGCAGAAGTTTAGGGCGCGGGAACCACCGAACCTTATTAAATAGACAGAAATTAATTAATGTGGATGTAACGTCATTTGAAAATGAGTCAGTTGCAAAAAAAGAGTATCATTTTCAAGGTTATAAAACTGTATAAATAAGGCATGATTAAAAGTTTTCTGGTAAATCAAATATTAAACAATACTTACTTGTCAACAACAACGACCGGCCCGTTCTTGTATTCCATTTGGCACCCGGCGACGAATTCTATTAACGCGAAAGAGTCTTTATACGGTGCTATCAGTCTATCTAACGCCTCCTCTCTCTCACTATCACTTGTCGCCTGCCGCACCGCCTTAACAAACTCATTATCGTCCGGTTGTCCGGCACTATAGTTCGTGGTATCACCGTTCAGCCAGCCACTACACTTTATAAACTTAACACTTAACTGATAATCGTCTTGTAACGAATGAACACTAACGTTGGTAACTTCGATAATCCTATCGGAAGGTACGTCGGGGACGGTGGACACCTTTTCGAAGATGTAACACGGTCTTCGGAGCTCCGCCTCCTGTTCCACAGTCAGCGAAGGTTCTATGGGCGGAGGGGGCGGGGCCGTGTCGGGCGGGGAGCCGGCCGTCCGCGACCCCCACTCGGGGAACTTGAATTTCGTTGGGGAACTCAATTTGAAGTTCTTCAAGGACATTTTTGAAGGGCTTCTTGGTGACTTAGGACCGTTTTTCTTCTCCGAAAACGACGAGAAGAGATCCCCGTTGGCTATCGACTTGCGCGCCGACAGATCTCTGTTACTTAGGTTCTCTAGTCTCAGTTCCGTTCGATCGAATCGATACGATTCATCTGTATCGTTGATAGGAGAGCCATTTTCTGGTATAAGCCTCTCGTCGTCTGCGCACTCGCTGCCTTCCTGCCGCCTGTAGCCGTTCGTCTCGGGTTCCGCGGGCGACTCGACATTCGGTTTACCCTCAGACCTTCTGTACGCAACGTACGTGTCCTTGGAAACGAAACTCGCTCTGAAGTTCGCCACAAACAGTTCCTTCTCATCTTCCGTTGGCCAAAACACGTCACATTCCTGAAATTAAACATACTATAAGTAAATACGCTCATAAGTTTTTCCTTGACTGTCAGTCAAACTGTCTTAAATTTTTAACAAAAAAATCCAGCCTGTAGAGCTGTTGTAACTTTATAGTAGGGGAGGTCGCGCTCTGCTAAGTAATTTCATACCGAGCGAAAATCGTTACAATAATAGTATTCCACTAATACATAACAGCTTTGATCGTCAGCCACTTCATAATGGGTGGAATAAAAATTGAGAGCATCTCAAAGTTGATGTTGGGAATCGTATTGAATTGACATTAAAACGATCCCAATTCGCAACCAATAAAGGTTCATATCTGGATTATACACGTTTAGGTTGGGTAGGTGTCATTTTAGTTTTAGTATATTATAACAGATGGCGCTTTTAAAGTAAGATGTATATAATTCTTCATCACAAGTATTGACTATCGAATTAATTACTTATAATTCCTATGTGAGATAATTTTATGGTTAATTCAAACAAAAATCACCGTCAGCTGAATGTTTGCAGGTGGAAATGTCGTCTACGCGACGCCGACGACATTGAGCGCGAAGTAGGGCTATATTGGTTATAGCTTATATCGCTGGCTGACGGGCTTTCCACCCGCATATTAACGACTGACGGTGGTCTTTATTATTAAAAAGGTATCAACATACACCTGTATAAATTTTATACGGTATAAAATGACTTTATATTCAAAAATTTTTTACATGTTCAGTAACGCGACTGACGTTGAATCCCCCGTCTGCAATACGGGTGACGGTGATTTTTTGGTTAAACATGACCTCAATAATCATCCATCAAAGTTTCATTCGGTATAAAATCACTTTTCGCAACTATTTTTTTTACAACTTTGAAATACTCTCAGTTAACATTCCACCACGGGTGCGGCGACTGACGCTGATTATATTGATTGATAAATATCAAGCTACCGCTGGATATGGTCGGTATGAAATGGCTTTGCATACGCTAGCACTACCTCCCCTACTATTAGGCTACATATTTTGTTTTACGCAAAGTCGAGTAACCGACGCAACGCATTTACGCCACACAAAGTCTTCGTGTCATACAAAGTCCTGCTATACAATATATACATAGTCGTGCGGCGCGACGGTACAACGTAAAGTCGTGTCACGCGAAGTCGAGTCACGCGAAGTCATGTCACGCGAAGTCGCGTCACACGAAGTCACGAGCACTCACCGGATGTGCGGGATCAGCCAGCAGCAACACGAGCTGCGCCGTGTGGTCCCACAGCAGCCGCCACAGCTCGGGCGCGCCGCCGGGGTGCTGCGCCACCGCGTACTCGCGCACGCGCCGCCGACCGCAAACCCATGACGCGTTTATGTATTCGCTGCCTGTTATTAAATTACATGTAAAATTACATAAAATTATTGCTTATAGGATCTTTTATAAGAATTCGGCCCTATTTTTCATGACGCGACCTTGAATAGTATGTACCATCGAGGAAGTTGATTCCTATGCAGTTGAGAGACCAACGTCATTTGGTCGATTATGTCAATTCAATATTAATTGTGATCTGTCGGCTGAGTTTGACGTAATGCGACCAAACTACGTAGATCCCCCATTTGCATAGGAATCAACTTCCCCGAGTGTACATTAATTGCGCACGCACGGCGAAGCCGAGGTCACATCACATGTTTGTATTACATGTAATCTGAGACTTTTCCTATTTACTGCCCATGGTGCGTATACTATTTTTCTCATCGACGGAGGCGGAAAACGGCAACATTGATAAGTGCAGCGGGAAGAAAGTTGACGTTTTCCGCCCGGAGGTGAGAAAATTAAATTTTCAACGTTCTTAAAGATGTGCCACTTCAAAAAGTTGTATAATAAGGTCAAACTACTTATTGCAGACAATGAAAAACTATTTATCACAATGCCCAAATAACGTTTGAACAAATCTTTTAGGATGAACTTCCAGGCTATTTATTATACAGGGTGTCCAGAACAGTGACGTCCAAAAAAAAATTAATCCTCAAAACCTTTTGCCGCATTTTTTCTGAAAATCATTAAAAAATTCGTAACTCGAAAACGACAAAAAATCGCGGAACATACATGGGGGTAATTCGGATACCCCTGAACACAAGCTATCAAATTTTTTTTTGGACGTCACTGTTCTGGTCATCCTGTATTATATGACAGAAATTAAAATTTACCAGCTGTATATAGTTTTAGTGTAAAAATTGGAATTAGTTGTTGATCACCTACTCAAGAACAAACAACATACCTTCAACGCCAGGTTTAGGTACGAGCATAACCCTCGCAGAGTCGGACGGCAGGAGACCGCCAGGACGGTTCTTGTCGGCGTTATGCGGCGCGCGCGCACACACAGACGCCTCGGCGCATGATCGACGGATAAGCTATAAATACAAAATTCATTTATTCTATCACGTTTTTTCTTTTTTTATTATTATTGTTATTCTTATTATTATTCTCCCATTATTTTTATTCTCCCACATAAACATTGTATTATTAAATTAAGTCCAAGGATAATAAAACAATGTGAGCTAGACTTGCCTACAGACTGTTCTGTAGTTTGGCAGATACATCTAATAATTCTATTTGTTTTGAATGAACCTTTTTTTCAATTTCCATTTCATTTCTGGCGTACTCATTTCAAAACGAAACTTACTTGATACTGCTTTTCCAGCAAATTAACGGGTGGCGGTCCTTGGTATACTGTATGCCTAGTCGATAGAGAACGCATTCTTTCCAACAGAGCATAGTTTTCAACTCGATTTACCCTGTAAATAAATATAGACGCATTTTAGTTATGCAGACTATTATTATACAATTGTAACTTGCAAAATTAATGAACAATGATGTTTTAGACCAACTTCCGTATTGGTTTCTTTAGAATTAGGTGCCAAGTTAATTTCTGTGTGTTTTAACACTGTTAAAGACGTGATGGATTACAATTGCCATTAATAATGTTTTGTAGTTAACCTATCAACTCCCAAGCGACCCAAGTGGGCCGCGATAACAATAGATTTCCAAGAATCCGCGATTCGAAGGATTAAAATTATCCTTGGTGAGAAAAACCAATGATAGATAACAAAAAAGGATTTGGGCGAACAGCCCATAAACTGCCCGAAATTGTATAAAAAAATTAAGAAATATTCACCTTCTCATTTCCTCCTTTTCTTGCTCACTCATGTTGTTGTACGCTTGCATTCTCTTGTTATACGTATCAGTACTTCGTGGGGCCAAATCGTACACTCCTTCACTCTCATCCCCATTGACCAATCCATCCTTTTCTGGTTCCGTATCCGCTGTAGATTTGGGCTCATCGTTTTCATCCGTTTTTATGGACACCTGACTTCCATTTTCAACTACCTCCCTCTCGCTCAACTCCGTCGATTTCACACTGGACATATCTTCCACGCCGTTCGTCAAGTCGTTAACGCTCTTATGTTTGATAGGATTAAGGTCCATAACCGCTAGCTCCTCGTCGGATATAGGTTCTAGGAGTTTCGCGAGATATTCCCTCGCTTTCGAGAACTCGACTTCAGTGTTGCCCGATCGCACGTATTCTAGTAGAGCGTCATGTACGAATACATACTGCTCCTCCGTCTGTACCAAGTGGTTTCGCTGAGTCCGCGCTCGACAGAGGAACCCGAGCGGCGATAGTGTCCCAGTCAGTTTGAGTTGGTTCAATTGTGCGTCTATGACTATGTATGTCCCCGTTCGGCCGACACCAGCACTGCAAGATAGCAGAAATAAAACTTATTTCCAATCGTCATAAATTAATGTTATTTATTTGAAAATGCAATTTAGACAGTCATATAAGTGCCACATTAAAAGGTATACTTTTTGTAACAAAAAACTTAATGATATGTAAACAAATTTTGTCTACGTCTTCGTACTCCATGAGCGTGCGTGCGTGCGCGAGTGCTCGTATATATGTGTGCGCGTGTGTCCTTGTATGTGTGTGCTCACCTGCAGTGCACCAGCAGCGTGCCGGGGTGAGCGGCGGCGCGCACGAAGGGCAGCACGGCGAGCGGGTGTCGCGGCGTGCCGTGGTCCGGCCACACGGTGTAGTGGTACTGCGTGATGTGCCGCCCCGTGCTGTTGCTGCTGTCGCTGCCGGCGGAGCCCGTGTCGCTTGTCGTCTCGCCCGACTGTTGACGTACGTCCGTTTAGTTAGAAAGAGGCAACATTGCTTCGTTGCGAATTGCGTCGTATCGCCACAACGGATTACGTCTACGTTACGTAGTCGTCGCGACAACGTCATAAAGCCGTAAATAATGTTCGTGCTGAAATATTACAGCTCCAATTGCTGTGCGGCCATAAAAGTATCTTCAAATTAGAGGCTTGAGCGCAGGGCCAAAAGTTATTTCTCCTTTACACTTTATCTACTTTTTCATAAAACTTTACTGTTCATGAAAATATTTATTATGAAAATTAGCATTGAGCTAGATTCAAGAATCAGAATGTAAATGGGCCTTACATTTTACCATGGCCAGTATACTTACGTGCGTGGCCCGCAAATGGCGTACGGTGTACGCAGCCCGTACGTCCTCGTAGAGCAGAGTCACGTGTACGCCGCCAAACTGCGCGGAACTGCCGCGCCCACCAGCCGGCCAGTACATGTCGCATTTACGCTGTAGAATTGAATTTATTTGTTACTAATAAAATATTTACAAAGCTGTTATCTTATTCATAGATGCTTTGTCTAATGTGTAGGTAATGTAATTTGACAGGCAAATATAGCAACTGAGCATAATATGATATTGAATTTAAAAATTTATCAGGATGAATACTCTTCTGTGTTAGTTGTTGTAAAGCTGGCAGTATTGTATCATATTATAACATGAGTTAATTGTTGCAAATCTTTTTTAAATCACATATAGCGCATTTTACGTAAAACATAATTTCTACGTATGATTACTGTGTTAAATTCTATTATTCTTGGGTTATTGGCTTGCTGCTACTTTCAGTTCATAGCGTAAGTTTATGCTCAACACTTGTCAGTATAGCGCACACACCACAACCGTTTGTATAATACCTCATATGTGACTGTGTGATCTGTGTCACTGTGTGAGTGTTGTGTGTTCCTACATAGTTGGGGTTGCCTTACACGTCCTCTCTCCACCAAATTGGTAATCATGACTAGAGTGTGGACTCGGTGTTGCCAGATCATTCGCCAGAAGGCGTCCAGGGTGGCAGGCGTGGGTCCCTGTGTTGCTATATATCGCCGCCTCCATACCGCCCATTCTAATTTGATTTGCCGTGGCACGCCATCTATAACAATGAACGTTATTTCAATAACTTGCATAACATTATTGTAACCACATATAAAATTTTGCTAATTTATTCAAGTTTTTTTTAAATCAGCGTAAAAATTAAGCTTGCCAACTTTTGGGTGTTTTCCAATCAGAGCATTATAGCGCATTATGCGGCATAATACTTATGGTTGAATGTTCCAATTACAGCACCGCTTCGCACAATCAAGCACTAGAAAAAGTAGTGCTTTCGCTTGATGCGTTTTTTTTTTTAAAGTTGACATTAATCAAAATGTTTTATTTATATTGTTAGAATTCCAATTATAATATTATCTTTAGTAATATTATTACTATTATTTACAGTACAATTATCTCTAGTAATATAATTTGTTGAAAAAAATTTTAAAGCTTTCATTTCGTTGTAGTTTTTTAGCGCACTCTACTGGCGCATTTGAAAACTAATTCACGTTCCAATTAAGCTTCAGCATTGTGCGGCATTGTGCGCCACTGAGTCGCATTATGCTCTCTCATTGGAAAACTAGGTGTAACTTCAAATTCTTACAAAACGAATCAATTTATTCATTGAAAATAAATAGCTTAGGTGCTATAATAGGACATAGCAACAAAATGGACATCTGCAAGTCAAATATAAAACCCTTAAACTCACTTATATCAACATTAACGTCATCCAATTCTGAATCATCGTCACTCTGTTCACTGTCAGTATCCTCAGGTAATTGATCTTCCGATTCCACGATTCCGGAAAATTCGATGTTGAGAAACGCTGACTCGATACCCTCAGTAAGATTGGGCGGTGGCTTCGCAGCTTTCACTGAAGGTTGCCTGGTGACAAAGAAGTTTTAGTGCATAAAACATTACATGAAATTCAATACTAAAGTGTAAATGTATGGAATAAGGACTTTAAGCAAAAACTTTTCAACGTATTAAACAAGGACAAATCATTGTATAGAGAAGCAAATTACGTTAATATATAAATTAGTAGTACGTTCGTTCGGTTCGTACGGGAGTACGTTCTAAATTTAAAAAAGGCGATCCACATTATGTAGATACAACCTAACCCAAAAGTGCTACAATAGTCTACCTCTCGGCGTGATGTATCTTGCGTCGCTCCTGTCGTCGCTCCAGGCGTCGTTCTATTCGTCGCGCGGCGGCCGCGTCGAGCGTCGGTCGGATGCCGTCTATGAAGTTGGCGTTGACGTAGTCGCAGCCCGCGCCGCCGCCGCCCCGCCCCGCGCACCCCGCCGCGCCGCACCGACCGCCCGATGATACGCACACGCGCGAGTGGTCATCTAAATAAACATCATAATTTTCATCAAGCCACTATAAAAAAACACATCTTCATTGTCATCGTTTTGACTAGAATCCAGATCAACGAAGACACGCTTAAAGGCAGTTATAAACAGTTTGTATAAACTATGATGATCACTACTTGGATACTGACATAGGTCACTTGTGCCAGTATTAACTCTGGGTCTGGGTCAATAGCAAATATGCTGGTATTATGTCAAGTGAATATATCAATTATATACCTAGAGGCCAGACGGATGCATGTGAGCCTAAATAGATGTATTATGTTTTTCAGTGTTATACTTACATGCCGTAATGTTCAAATATCGGTTCTTAAGTCTATTTTCGGGTCGGTAGCTGTGATGACTAGTGTGCGCCAGCGCCGCGGACTTCGCTACCACTATTTCGTACTCCTTACTATAATAAAACATTATTTATATATTACAACAAAATATTAACACAGCCTAAAATTAAATTAAGTTTTAAGCCAATATCTAAATAGAATAGTAACGAAAAAAAAAACAAAACACTAAACTCATACAAAACCACGTTGAAATTTAAATGTTGACCTTTGTCTTTCACTATCACACAAGTATATAATATCATGTCGTGTCTATCTTTAACTAGTTTTCCCATGTATGCGACATTTCACGTTAGCAAAATATGTTTATAATTCAAAGACACTTACGAACTTTTACAAATCTAAACACCTTTAAATTCGGAAGCGACGACCGGAATATAGCGTCAATTACACATAATTTTATTTATCTCTTGCTTACCTAAATCCGAACCAAATAATTGCGACATATACATATATTACTATCTCACTTACACCGTTAAAAAAACTATCATTAAACAATCTTATTTATCTAAATCCGATATCGCCATTAGCGTGCACGGTGCAACGCAGTTTCGTGTGCGGTAGAGTCGCGCGCACGAACTTGCGGCTGGTGGGGGCCGGTTAGATCATGACTTATCGTAGCTTATCTTTTTTACTCGCCCATGCATATATTGCTATCTCGCTTCTACCGATAAGGAAAAATATCATTAAAAAAACACTTATTTACCTAAACCCGATATCCCCGTCAGCGTGCAACGCCGACACGTGCGCAGGGAAGTCACGCGCGCGCACCAGCGGCTGGTGGGGGCCGGCCATGCGCGGTGGCCGCCCCGGCGCCGCCTCCGCGGCCACGCCTGGCGACGCGGTCACGTTGCGGGCGGGCGAACTGCGGCTCACTGAAAGTAACAATATGTTGATTTATATATTACTAGATGACGCCCGCAACTCCGTTGCGCCAAAATTCGTTTATCGCACGGGAACCGTACATTTTTCCGGGACAAAAACTATCCTATGTCCTTTCCCGGGACTCAAAAGTATCTCCATGTAAAATTTCAGCAAAATCGGTTCAGCGGTTTGGGCGTGAAGAGGTAACAGACAGACAGACACACTTTCGCATTTATAATATTAGTATGGATTTTCTTTTGTTTTGTTAACCGAGGTTAAATAATGTCTTTCTTATACGGTTTTGTTTGTTCTTCTTTCAAAACTTCAAGCTAGCCACACAGTTTCAACTAATATAAACATCTTGAAAATCTACCTTTCAAGTAGGTATACTAGTAATCGATTCAAGTCAAAGAAATGACGGTTACTTTACTAGAATTCTAAGCTATTACATGATGTTAGACAATTTTTAAATAAGTATCAGATATTTACCAGGTTTTTTGTTAAGAGGAGCTCGCGCAGCCCTCTCGCCGCCTTCTTCCAAATAGTTATATGCCGCACTCAAACACTTGCTAAGGCGAGACCTGCACCTGGAAAAATATTATGAATTTTGGATAAAGTTTTAAAATAACATGTGATCTAATTACAAAATAGGATTTCAAGAGGTATAGGGTACAAAATTTCCAATAGAGTCAGCAGCACATCGACGAGCAGCGCGCCCCACAGCTGACCCGCTCTCGCAGTGGCGTTTGCGTACACATTTGCATGCGTGCGTATAGTTACCTCCAATACAGCAGCGCGGCGCTAACAGCAGCTAGTACAATCATCAGCACAGCGGCGAGCACCGCGCCCCGCAGCTGTCCCACTCTCGCAGTGGCATTTGCGTACACATTTGCGTGCGTATACGTTACCTCCAATACAGCAGCGCGGCGCTAACGGCGGCTAATACAGTCAGCAGCACAGCGGCGAGCAGCGCGCCCCACAGCTGTCCCGCTCTCGCAGTGGCGTACTGACCGCCCCCCGCCGCGGCCGGCGACATCGCTTCCGACCGTACCAGACATTGTTCGCTTGACACCTCCTGACAATTTGATTTTAGTATTAGTAAAATAGAAGTAGATAGTCAAGTAGCAAAACGTTTTCAGCGCACAACGATTTCATGGGAGCTCTCCCATGAAATCGTTGTGCGCTGTAGTTATTTAATATGGAAATGAATGAAAGGTTCATAGTAATAGCTATTATCGCAAGTCTAATTTGCATATCTTTATAATTAAATGCCGTCGAATATTAAAGCTAGTAAATAAATTGTAGAGAATGATTTATATGGTCAATTCTCTCTAAAGAACAATTCAATATTCAGTTGGACTTTTTAAATTCAAACAAGAAAGGATATGTTTAGATTTCACTTTTACAAATATGAGCATAACGTGCGATACTGAATTTGGCGATTTTTATGTCTCACCTCCGGTCTAGATTCCTTTCCATCGATGAGCTTATTGGGATAAACGACAGACTTCGTTGCGGCCAACACTTTCACTTCGTACCGCGTCTGATTCCACAAGTCCACAGTCTGAAAAATAATAAACACTAAATGACATGGTGAACATCATATCACTTCCCTCCTATTATAAGCTTTCCCTGGACGTCTATGAATGTTTCAAGAGTAAAATTAGCCAAATCTGCTCAGTTGTTCTCAAGTTTTAGCGAGACTCAAAATTAAAAATTCAACAAGTTTCTAATGCTAAATAGCACATGCACAGGAGTCCGAACACAACAAGGGTACAGAAAAAACTTGCATACGATTATTTCGACAAATGTTGACGAAGTTTATGTCAAATCCCTTTTTTGTTTGTCGGAACTTGGCTAACGACGTGGTTATAATATTACAAGTAATTTCTTCCTTGAGTTAAATTTAATTTAGTTTGAAGGATATAGACGGTTAACAAACAATAATTATTGACAATAGTATCCATCCTTATTACTTACTGATACTAAATAATAATTATAAATAATTACTTTGAAATCAATGAACAAATATGTGAAAACCACTGTAATAATCATACACAATGGGACCATGTATACAGAGTGCAATTGAACCTTCCTGCCAAATTTTTTCCAGGGCTTAGGTATCATTAGGAGAGTCCAATAAACCAAAAAAAAAATGGGTGTTATTTTTTTTACAATAACATATTTTATCCCAATCAAATTCCTTGCAGCATGGTCACTTCATATGAAATACGATTTGACGCCGGCCGGTCTGTCGCCAACTCGCCACTCGGGCGCATCTAGGCAACGTTGGGGTAGAGGTGGTGACGCGGGGGTGGCGCGGGGGGCCGGCCGCCGCGCCGCCCGGTGACCGGTCGGTACTCGGTTGCAGTCGCAGTCCGCGCATCGTTGCATAATTACGTAATTTTTTGTTTGTCACCGCCCGCCGCGCGCGTAATTAGTATGTACTGTGTATGACAATGTATACTAACCGCTTTAAACCATGTATTCTGTGACCGCGAGTGATAGGTGATGGTGAGGTGCTACATTTTGAGTGGCGAAAGTTTACACGGAGCTTGAAAGTGTTGTTAAAAGTAAATAAGATAAATTATGTAAGACTTAAAGGTGGGTGGGTTTTGATTTTTAATTACTTGTAAGTACCATCGAGGAAATTGATTCCTAGCCAGTTGACAGACCAACGTCATTTGGTCGGCTGGGTTTGATGTAACGCGACCAAACTACGTAGGTCCCCCATCTGACTAGGAATCAACTTCTCTGATAGTAAGTACATAAGTTGATTATGTACATTTTTTAAATACGCCCAATTAATGCAAAGGATGTGGTTTAGATAAATTACTATTCATTTCAAAAGTGCTATACGTAATTAAGTAGAAAGTTGTAATTTTTCCATTGTTTTGATGAAAATCAAATAATTCATTCTAAACGTACCTACGCGCTTTACATTTTGACTGTCCTAAGTGCATTAAAGTATGAAGGGAAAAATCGCAACTTATGATATTTAATGTTACGCACTTACGCAACTTATGGATCGTGAGAATCCTGGATTAGGTAAGAGTACACGGTTTTTCGTTGTTTTTGAGTTTTGGATTTTAAGAATTACTTTTTACTAGCCATTGTCTATTATTGCCGTGTTCTTAGAAGTAGCCGCAAGATGTAAACAGGGTCATAAATAATAAGGTATTGTTTTTAGAATAGAGCCGACGATTTATGACGTTGTTTACTGTTTAGAATTGAAATAATAGTTATTTACCCAACATCACACACCATCTACACCGATACTACAATAATAACAAAAATTATTATTGTTATCAATGAAATACGTTTATGCGGGAGGGCGGGGCGGCGCGCGGCGCCAATATTTAGTGGTGTTTTCTAGGATAACTTTCGGAAGCTATTTCTCAACATTTTAGTACTGAGTGATTGTAAAAGAAAAAATACGTGTATTTTTATCTTTAACAAGGATTCATATATCCAAATTTGGCAGGAAGGTTTAATTGCACCCTGTATAAAGTTTTTTGAATATGTCTATGTCAACAACAATTTGTATAAAACTATAAATAGCGTTTCACGGTTTGATTCACATGGATCAAATTCGGAGGAAACCCACTTACAGTACCCGGCAATAAATATTGCACATCGACCTTTGGAAAGAGACATTCGGCTAATTTCGGTTTCATAGAGCGTTATCTTTGTAGCACACACCTATTTGACATTATGTCAGTCGTTGTTCAAAATTCAATAGAGTGCAGTCGCGTCCAGTTCAGAATAAATATCTAGAGTTGTTAACACCCCTAAATTTGCTACAGCTGTAATTTTCCAAACGAATTTTAAATACGTAAACATAATTTGAACACCCTTTTTTATTTTATTTTACCCGAACCTAAAGCCATAACTTATAGAAAATTTGGTGTATTTTATACAAAGAATAATAAAATTGTCAAAAGAAGCAAACCATAATGGGCATTGTCCAAAAAAAATCACATGTACTTTTTATATTTTTTTTCGTTAGAATAGGGTATTTTAAGAATATAAATTAAATAATTTTGAAATTCATTGGCTAGATTTTTCTCAATAAATTTTTAAAGTTTCGCTCTGACGTCATCGTCGGCGGCCAATTGACCTCTGCAGTATGTTTTTTTTTCTTTCAATCTTATTTATAATGGCTGGTTCGTCAAATATAAGTTATCATTATGTGAAAGCTGATACGAGAAGCTTACCAAAAGTTCGAAACGTAATGTTGGTCGAATTTATTGCTAATTTAACGCCATTGAAGGTCAAACTAAGGTTAAATATATTTGTTCAAAAATATAAGTAACTAATGGGTATTTTTTTCGTTTATATACAGAAAAGCGATCACTGACCTTATTCCTCGAAATGTTTTTGTAATGAGCAAAATTTAAAAAAAATGGACAATCCCCATCGTTTTAACAGCTCCTAATATATACCGGACTTTTTGTATTTCGTGCGTAAGAGATAACGCTCTACAAAACCGAAATTAGCCGACTGTCACTTTCCAAAGATCGATGTGCAATATTTACCGCCGGGTACTGTACGGTGCGTTAAATATCCATCTATACTGAGTAGTTTTATATTTAATCAAAACATCCATACTAATATAATAATTTGTTCTTCACGCCAAAACCACTGAACCAATTTTGCTGAAAGGTATGGAGATACTTTGAGTCCCGAAAACGGCACGGCTCCCGCGGCGCGATAAACTAATTATGGCGCAACGACCTTGGGGCATCAACTAGTATAAAAAAATCGGTTGTCTGTAAAGTCGGTTTACTGACGATAGTTGTACCGTAACGTATGACGTTGTCACGTTCAACTATCCTTAACCCCTTAACCCTCGCTTCCGAATCTCTATAAATAGAAACAAACTTTTTCGACTGTAACCTAAAGTAATTTCGATGTATTTCTTTCAAATGATTGTCTAAAAATATTTATAATGAGTAAAATAAACTATTCGCAATACAAAACGCTACATACATTCGTGAAATCCAGTAAAATCTTCGAACAAAGCACAAGTCATACCTTGACACGTAGGAAATAGAGCACAATTTTGAATAGCCGAAATAATACTAATAGCTCACATATTGTTTATTTATTTTTCATTTAGAGTGTGGTCAATGTATAAAAGGGAAAGTCATAACTCATAACTAACCAAACTTCTTCATACAAAAGTATTCTTTAAGTCATCGAAATACGTAATATAATCGAAACAAAGAGCACGGCCCAGGTGGGCCTTACGGTTGTTGAAAGACTTGAAAGTGTAAATGGAACGCCTCAGAGCTGCTGTCAGCGAGGCAACACCGCATGAACTGTCATGTTTTTCGGGCGCGCACCCACTGATCTCCATTATACAAGTACGCTGGATCTATGATACCACTTTTTTTTTTGTGCCTATTTGAAGCGGAATCAGCGCTCCCATTATTCGGGTAGAGAACTAAATTTGACGTAACCATTGGTAACCATGAATGTATTATATTTCTCTATGGCTTAATCGTTTGAATTGTTTTCGTGTTTTTAAAGTGTTTTAAAAGGTTTTACGCGATTAAGTAATATATAAATAAGTGGTGGTAGTTCATAGTTAAACTATGAAAGAGTGTATGTTATGTAAAACGCGGTACAAAAAGGGATGTGGGGTTACTTTTCACAAGTAAGTGATTTTAACAGCAAATTTCTACGATATTAAACTTTTATTGATAATATAGGCACTTAAAATGTGGCACTAATCTTATTATACCGTATTCACCACAAATTTACCTTTGTTTTACCGATTTTTGATAAACAATAAAATTCAATAGTGCTGGAGTTTTCTGTCGATAAAACTTATCGATATCTATAACAATTGTATTGAAATCTCCGATAACCGATTTTTATTATCAAATACATATTATTATGCTGTTAAAATAATTGACAGGTTTCGTTCTGACGAAAGAAGACTGGAATTATGGTTGAAAAAAATTTAAAAGCCTGGTTGGCGTCCGAAAATTGCTACTACCGCTTGCCGTTACTATTTGAAGTGTACAAACGTTCTCTGTGAAAATACAAGGCGCAATACTCGTAACTACCATTTGATCTGGATTATGTTTGGAAACTCTTCTCTTTCTTGACAGACTGTAACAGTGTAACGGTAACTAATAAAATATAATGTTAAAGTATCGCACATATATTTTTATTTTTTATAAATACCTTTTCTACTCCACCCCAATAAAAAATGTATTCAAACGTTCTATATTTATTTATGGATCGCATTATCCAATTAGTTAATTTCCCTCGCACTTCTGCAATCAGCGCCAAAATGGCGAAAATCAAATGAGATAAAGTAAATAGATAAAAATTAGCTTGCTAGATCCATAAATAAATAGGGAACTTTTATATTATTACAAGACGTTCCGGGCGGCTTCTCCCACGTAAATATATTATTTCACAGACAAATTGGTCCACAAATAATTGCCTGTATAATCCTTCACGTTATACATTCCCCTGTTTTTTCCACATTTTCCTATTAGTCTCAGCGTGATAAAATATATAAAATGGGCTATCTAACACTGAAATAATTGTTCAAATCGGACCAGCAGTTCCTGAGATAAGCACGTTCAAACAAACAAACTCTTCCGCTTTATAATATTATATGGTATATATGGTATAGATTAGTTAGGGTCTAATCACACAGAACACTTATTCAGCTCTGTTCAGCTTTAATACGATACACTTTAGCACTACATACTTTCATAATATTAGAAATGAAATTAAAAAATAAAATACAATACAGTTTTTGTTAGAAGCTCATCTTCAGTTTTGTTTTTAGTTTTTCGTACTTAGTGCTAACTGGTAAAAATAAATGGATTATAAATAGGTACTGCTACTTCACGTTATCTACGTATGAAATCGTTGTTAATTTATTACGCCTATCTAAATTACGGAGAGGAAGTCTGTAATCTTTAATACAAATATATAGCGTTTGTATTATGCAATTTAATATTTTTATCCTAATGGTCGACATTATCTGAATCTGGAAACATTTCATCGATAATAGAAAACATACATACATCACTAGTATTAGTTCCAAATACTCCCACTACTGCTATCAGCGCCAATATGGCAAATTTCATTTTTACGTCAAATTTAGTTCCTACCCCGAATAATGGGGGAGCTGATTCCGCTTCAAATAGGCACAAAAAATAGCTGTCATTTCAAAGGGTATCATAAGTCCAGCGTACTTGTACAATGGAAGTCAGTGCGCGCACCCCATATCGAATTATAAGACGTTATCACGTCAAAACTTGAGAGGTGTCAAGGGACGGAACGGAAAGGGACGGACGGACGGAACGAAATTTTAAATTTTCCGCCAGTTGACGTCATCGCCACATCAACGCTTTCTGCCCCTACTTCGCAGGTACTAAAATAAGTGTCGGACACAAAGTGTCGTTCCATCTAGCCTTCTTTCGCAACGCGCGATAAGGAACTTCGTTTTAATAAATAAATAAAGGCTTAACTAACTGTACCTGACTGATGGTGGTCTCAATCTCGTTCTTGTTGGTCGCCAGCGTCATTCGGAAGTGCGGCTGCTGTTCCGGTAGCTTCCTCAGGGTCACAACGTAAGTGTCCAGCGAGTTGTTGTACTCCAGCGGCTGGCGCCATTGGATGTATAGGATACCTGAAAGAAGTGGTATAGAATTACGAGTAATATGTGTGGTAAAGTAGCCTATTTTATTTTTTCAGGTTCATACATTTTCTGTTTAACCGTTATTTAAATTAAACTTTAAGTGATGATTAAATGTTTCTTAGTGTTGTCGTTAGAAATCCTGGATTATATTTATACTGTAGCGGAGGCCAGCGTCACTGGATTTTGATGTTTCTTCGCATGGCATCAAATCAAAGTAAGCATGATTCAATCAAGCCATTCAGTATTCATTATTTACAACTTAAAATATGGGCAATTAAAGACGAATATATTCCTTTAGAAGTTCGTGATTACCTGTCTAATCCATCATTGGGCAACGTGGTGAGACACCTTAAGTATTTATTTTAAAAAGGTACAACAATTAATAGCGCGCATTGCTTAAGAGTGTCAATAAAACTATATTGTAAGCTTTCAAAAATAAGTTACCTCAGTACATTCAAGTACTATCAAGATAACAATATGTACTGTATAAAATTGCACAAAAACAACCTCCTCCTTTTTTCGTTTAGACAAAGAGGGTAAAACTTAGTAGCAATGTCACGTTTTCTTTGTGCTCATAGCTCGTAAAGTTGTGTAACATTATCTCTACTTTTACAATCAAGCTTAAGTTTCTTTGTTTTATTGCTCTAATCGTGAGTACGTTTGAGGACAAGCCTTTGTGTTTAAAAAATAAACCATCATCATCATCATCATCATCACCACTACTCTCTTTCTGCTGCAGGATAGAGGATAGAGATACTTTCCAAAATTATTCCTGCATCATTCTGGCGTACAAGTCCTATTATAAAAATTGATTTATAGGCAGACAGTAAATTTTCTTAATTTGGTCGGATAATCTTTACCCAGTCGATAGATTTGACAAGGCATAGGTCAAGAAAAAAGCGTAGATCCACCATCTGCCTGCAATGTTGCTGATGATACACAATTTATGGGCTAGCATAATCTAACATACTACCTGTTGGTTGGATATTGTAATGGTAATGGTAAGTGGTATAGTAATGGTAGGCAGAACCTTACATAAATTCTAGTTTACAAAGGCCTTGCCTGGCCTCTCCTATTCTGTTTCGTTGTAAAAGAAAAAGTAGTCCTACGTCTCCCCACCTTTAGTATCAGTTTCGCACGTCAGGTTCAGTATGATCGGTGCTGAAGGCGGTTTCACATCGGTCAGCACGTACAGGGGCTCGGACGGCTGGCCCAGACGTTGCAGAAGGTCAGACGACTTGACGCCGTTGAGCGAGATGTTGTAGAACACCGGCACGGAATAATAGCCCTACGTCCTCTCACCTTTAGGGTCAGTCTCGCACGTCAGATTCAGTATGATCGGCGCTGAAGGTGGTTTCACATCTGTCAGCACGTACAGGGGCTCGGACGGCTGGCCCAGACGTTGCAGCAGGTCAGACGACTTCACGCCATTGAGCGAGATGTTGTAGAACGCCCGCACCCATACTTTGTATGGCGTGAATGATTCTGAAAGAAGATGTTAAGGTAAAACATACAGTCGTTGACTCTTTCGGATTAAAGAAAAAATTCTCAGATGCGAATAATGTGATGACTGCCACTGCCAACGATTTTTTAAAATTATTTATATATGTCGCAGTCATCTGGTTTAAACTGCGATTCGATCGAATGACTAGCGCATTCATTGAATGACAGCATTCAATTGAATCCTAAATGACAACTCGTCAAGACGTTGACTGTAACGTTTAACGTCTTGACTAAAAGTCATATAGCGAAGTCGTTAAATGGGATGCTATATTTTTTTCAAGTAGCCTTTGACGGGGTAGTTATAGGTAAATCCGCGCTTTCATATTATTTCATTAGTTATTACAAATAAAGTACTTTAATGTAAATTTAATCGATAAAATATCAACACAGTGCTATCAGCTGTGCGAGTTGTTTGACGCCATATTTGTTTTAGTGACTAGTAAGCGCCGCAGCATGAAAAAAATGAAATACGTTTAATTACCTGACTGATTTCATGTCCGCTATCTTCAAAACGCTAACTAGTTGAACGTTGAGGAACGATCATTCAATCGACGTTCGGCTGAGCCATTCAATTGAATGGTGTCATTCAATGAATACGCTAGTCATTCAATCGAATCGCAGATTGAACCAGATGACTGCGACATATATATTTTTTTAGCCCTCTATCCCCACTTCCATATACATACATTATACATATCCATAAATGTATTAAAAATACGACAGTATGTTTGTGTGTTACGTGTTCACGCTTATTCTTATACTTTGAGTATTCGATGTAGTTCACGAAAGCGGAGAGCCCTAACAAAGTACCTATCTAAAGGTGATTCTACATATTAAAGTATATACCTACTACTATTATAAAGAGATAAAAGTAACACAAAAGATAAGATAAATAAAAAGGGGCTTAAAATAGAAAAGGTGAGTGCCCTAATAATAACGTTGACCTAACTCAACGCAGAAATAGAAACGCAAACTTTATTAGTGCTATCAAGAAGTTTGCCCACTATATTTTCCCAAGGCACAGAATATACAGTGTGTTTATGTAAACACCGTTATCCTTGAAACCATTAAATGAGCCCGTCTAAATGAACAACTTATTCTATGAGGACAATGCTAGGAACTCAAAAAAAATGACGTCTTCATACCCATCGATCGATAATTTGTATGGGTATGAAGACAGATTTTAGTAGTACCAACCCAAGGTAAAAGGAGGTATTCAACGTTTAATAAATCCATATAAATATTATAAATACGAAAGTCTGTCTGTTTATTTCCTCTCCTCGCTCAAACCGCTGAACCGATTCTGCTTTTGCTGCGAAATTTTCTAAGAATATAGTTTGAGTACCGGGAAAGGACATAGGATACTTTTTGTCCCGGAAAAATGTACGGTTCCCGCGAGATAAACGAATTTTGGCGCAACGGAGTTGCGGATGTTATCCAGCAAAGCTAACTGAAGTAGTTAATGTTTTTTAACCCATCAAGCCCCATAAGCTCACCGGTGAGCGAGACACAATAGAATAACAATAGATTTCCAAGAATCCACGATCGAAGGATAAGAGGGTATCCATGTTTATTTTTTTGATGTTATTTTCAGTTGCTAACGAACTGTTTTATTCGAAACGATCTATCGCCAATAAGTAGGCGTTAACGTTGTGTATTTTGAAAGAAAAACACAACATAACACTATGATATTTAACTATCTCCTCAAGATATTGTTTTTTTTACGCTTTGTATACAGAAGTTAGATAATTCTATGTAAATATCTGTTATGTTGCTAATAAAATACAGTTATAACACATACAAATTTCGAATCTGGTTGTATTAGCATGAAGGTTAATAAACTCGGCGGAATATGTTAATTTGCGTTTTTATTTCATTCATTAGCAGATCGTAAAATACGAGTTTATAAATCTTTTAGTATTGTGCTATTCTCGGTGGCTTTTAGTTATGGACAAATCTTTTTTATTTTATTAGACACATTAGTCAATAAAGAAATACTACGTACATAGTAATATTGTCATGAAGTATCATATTTTTAACCCCCGACAAAAAAGAGGGGTGTTATAAGTTTGACGTGTCTGTCTGTCTGTCTGTCGATCTGTCTGTCTGTCTGTTTTTTAAAGTTGTTTGGTGGGATTTTTTTTAAATTTATTAATTTATAAAGAAGAAAACCTTGTTAGATATATTTTATGTACTTATAATCAGTTTTCCAGCTTATACTGCTGAAATGATATCCATTAAATTTTGTTTGGTCTTGATAGGTGCTTATTAGTTTTTAAATAAAAATTGCACTAAATTAGTGCTAAATTAATTTGGCACTGGATAGAAAAATTATATTATGTAAATATGTTATAAACATAACAGGACAAATAATAATTTGTGGGTCAAAAATATAATTATAATTTTTATTCTTTTAATCTAATGTGGCATATTATATTATGATAAAAAAACAAGCAGCAGTTTTTTTCCTAATCTATGCGAAATGCGAATCCGTTAATTCGGACGGATGCGATAAAACTCGAATAACTTGTCGGTTGACGTTTCTATATTTCTACTAGCCACGCTCGAGTTCTTATAAGCCACCGAGGTCCAGCGATGTAGAGCTTGGCTCTCGACTCGTAGGTCGTGGGTTCGATTCCCACGTTGGAATTATGTTAGTGCCAAATTTTCCAGCACCAAGCGTGCTGATAATGATGTCCTAAAACTAAGAATACTCGATCATGTCAGCTTTCAAACGAAAAAAATACTGGATAAAAATCTGTCCACCTCTATGGATACCACGGAAATACGGACAGACTCGTAACTTATAACACCCCTTTTGGTGGGGGGTTAAA
The DNA here is from genome assembly GCA_937595015.1 of Polyommatus icarus. Taxonomy (NCBI): domain Eukaryota; kingdom Metazoa; phylum Arthropoda; class Insecta; order Lepidoptera; family Lycaenidae; genus Polyommatus; species Polyommatus icarus. The sequence goes on along the minus strand of OW569341.1, from coordinate 7,135,812 downwards.
ATAGTAAAACTAAATACTACTTACTCAGATTCTTGAGCCTGAAGCTGACTACTTTGGTCAGCACCCCAGATGTGTTAAGTAGCGTGAGATTCTTCGTAGCATTCATACCGTCCTGCACACCCAAATCGCTTCGGAAGACGTTGGTCGCTTTTATCTCGCTGGGGGTTAAAGGTTGGGATCTTTCTGTGGTCTTCGTCATAGACATTCCCTCCTCATAGTACAGGACATAGGCTACTTGGGATATATCCAGCGTCGGAGGGAGGGAGGCGTCAGATTTCTTCACCACCTCCTTAGGAAACTCGAACTCCTGATGCGTCTCTGTTTTCTCATGTTTGGCATCCGTTACATTGTCCTGCCGTCTCTTTCTGTGTCTATGAGATCTGCCGTCTCTTTTGCTCCTATAGGACTCGTTGGTGAGGATATACGCTTCGGTGTCGTAATTGTAGTTGTCGCTTTTGAAGTTTTCTGGGGCAATACGGTCGTAGATGACGTCGTTTACGGGCTCGTCGCTTTGGGGTTCCTTGGTTTTGAGGGTATAGTCCTCGGGGTTGGACCTCTCGGTGTGAGGAACTACGTCACTCCTGACGATGTGCGTCGGCGGGGCCCACGACAGATGGATCTCGTCGGCCGTGACGCTGTTCGCTGAGAGGTTCTGTGGTGCGGACGGAACTGAAAGAGAAGAAAAAAAAAGTTATTTGATGAGTTCTAAATAACATGGCATGATATTATACCTAAAACCTAATACAGAAGAAAGCCATACAAATCATATTCGGTTAACCTGAAAAAGGAAACCGAAAATGATTTGAATGAAAATAATAAAGTCAGATACAATGCATTTCGAATTTCAATATAATATTCAATATAAAGATTATGTATCTGACTACAGGAGTCAGGAACACATGGTCACCCTCTAAACAAGCTCAATTCTAACATATAATATAATATTATGATATAGAATAACTTGAGCCCTGCCAATTCCCATCTATCAAATGTGATATCAATACTTAATAAGGTTTCACATATTCATAACCACGAAACCAAGCAAGGGGGCCTAATTTCCCTATAACAAGGTCTTCACAATGCGGAGGACGTCGTAAAAACCCTTCCTGTAACTTTATTTACATAAGGCGCCCTTTTATCTACAATTCTACGATATCTATGAAATCGATTTTCTATTCTGGTGAATTCAAATATTATTGAGATGTTTGTATAGGAAAAACAAAGATTTTTTTTTCAAAACTACATCCTTCACTTTTGCTGAAACCTTGTTAGTCTTTCTCGTAATAACTTCTAAACTGATTTTGAAATGCCAATTCTTAAGACTAAATGAAGGTTCTACAATCTACATAGTCTTTATTTTACAATCAGCGTCCACAAGATTTCGTAGTTATTTTTTTTTCAAAAACTAGTAAGTATAAGAATTTAGCAAAAAGAATTGTACTTCCTTCGAGAAAAAAGAAAGCAAGATTTTTATTTCAAGTCAATCTTGCACGGAGTAATCTCTTATCTAGATTTTATCTTGCACTTTCTCCATACATTGCACAGTGCACACTTTTCATAATTGTATAGACAAAGAGGATGAATTATGATGGATACTTTATTCTTTATTATTTTGTTTAACAGTGTTTAACAGTTTATTTTGTTTAGGTGATATTTTATATTATTTATTACTATCATAGTTAGAATTTTTTAAACTTGTAGTAAGACGACAAAACAAGTATTATACAAAAGTAAATCGTTTTATTCATATAAAAATAAGTACATAAAAAGTTTTTATTGTAATATTCTAATAGGAAAATTGTGTAAAACCCTGATCACTGATAGCGCCTTAGGTAAAACCTATGACCTAAACCTGCGTTATTACCATGCCAAGTCTACACTTTATTGTTATACTTATTACCTGTAGTAAAGATCCATGCATAACCGTAATAATTAAATAAAAATTACATGACATAGGGGCGAGAGGTACAACAAATATCACGTTAATTTATAGTAAAAATTGTCTCTAAATGTTAGAAATTTAAAAATGCAAGTCAAAAAATCCCAAAATGTCTTATGCAATAAAAAATAATCCGACCAGCGGCTAAACTTTTTTGGTGGAGGAACCCATTTAAAAAGTCACATTTTGGTGGACCACCAAAAATAATTATTTGTCTTTGAATGATTTATCTCCATGGTGTTTTTGAGTACAAACTACACTTTGAGAATGGCTGCTCTAAACAAAAACAATAAAATAAAAGCATAATGTAAATAGAGTAATTGTGCCCACTGCCCAACCAACAACCCCGTATCCGTTCACCTTAAACTAAATTAAACTCTATTGTTTGTGGTTTGGTTATGGCACTTCCGGCTATACAAATAAAACAAAATTACATTTTAAATGTAGGTCACTCTGTATCGCAACGGCGGCAGAATATGGCTCGATTTCAGCCATCTGATTTGCAGTTCAAATTGATCGAGGAAAGATTGCTTGTGTTCACCAAAGATGTTTCAAAATTCAAAGGGGGGACAGAAATAGTGCTCACTATGGATAGGAATCAATTAAGAATCCTTACCAGACGCCTAACTGGGCACTGCAAGCTCAATAAGCACCTTAACAGAATAGGTGTTAGTAGCTTAACGACTTGCAGATTCTGCGAGAACGAGGATGAAACACCTGTACACCTTCTCCTTGACTGCCCTGCTCTACTACAGAACAGGAACAGACACCCTGGTAGCTACGAATACTCATCCACCGAGGATATTTGTGGCACCAACCCCTACCACATCGTTCAATTTATGAGCAGCATTGGGTTGGGGACGGTACTCTAATGCGAAGGAGTCACAATAGATCCTCAAGGGTCGCAGTGACATCAGGGCTACTTGACCTGCCTTCAGCACAAAAAAAAGGGAGGGGGCGGCGAAATCCGGCGACGCTTAGCGACCTCCCAGGGCGCCGGATAAAAAGAGGCGCTAAAGGCAAACAAAAGGGGCGCCAATTTTTTCAGTGCTACCGGCACCCTGGGCGCCGAAGAATTCTCACCCAGGGGCGCTGGTAGTGCTAAAACCGGCACTGCGGTGAACTACTTCTATCCTATACTTTGGTTTGCCTATTGTAGAGGCATAAAGGCGCTGTGGGATCCAGAAAAAAAATGGGAGCGTTGTGTAGATGCTTAATTTAAAAAAAAAGCAACACTGGCATGGCAGAACTATCAGTTTGATAGTCACTATGTGTGGCTTAACCGTCTTTTAGCAAACTTGCATTCACGTTTATAAACCTGCGAATTGGACGAGTAATGGGTGAGGCTTTATACAAGTAGTTAGCAGGCAGGAAGGTGAATCACTCCTTGTTTATCGCGATAATTGCATTAGTGGTTTATGCTTGAAGATGGAGAAATAATCTTTTGCTCGTTTGAGATAAAATAATATAACCTAAAAAAAAAAAAACCACAGCCGAACATATAACCTCCTCGTTTTTTGGAAGTCGGTTAAAAAGTGGCTTTATGATCCCCGCAGAAAGCGACCGCGATCGACAAAAAGCAAATATAACACCTTATGACCTAGGTCCTAGGCTGTAGGTTTAATTTTGTTCTACGCCACTACAAAGCAGCGCGCGGCGGCATTGGTCGCTAGACCAATGTAGAAAATGAAACCTATGTCATAAAGGGACATTTTACTTGTCGGAAATAAAATAAAAAATAAAATCACCAATTACAGCACAATGCACATTTTCTTTTCATTCGAGACAAAAGCCCTTAAAATGCTTTACATAACACCCCCTAGTCACTTAGCTCCCTCTGATAACAAACAGATTAAAGATAACAAACGCGAGCGAAAAAATAACTCCACAAATATAAAACTTTCTTTCAGCCAATTTGTCTCAAGACTAAACTGTGTCATGACACACATTTTAGTATTCATACTTATTGCAGCTTTATATTGTATTATTTTTGTTTTTGTTGTAGTTATAATTGTCGAGTAAACATTTATTTACAAAGAATGGTGGAAAGAAAGATAAACGTTATTGAATAGATAAAGTATAAACTTTCAAAAAACCTAAATAACCTAAAAAAAAGGCCGAATTAATAGTTTAGATAAAACTTGAGCACGGCTGAACCGATTTGGCTAATTTTAGTCTTGAAATATTCGTGAAAGTCAATGGAAGGTTTATGATAGGAGAGAAGTTATACGAAGTTCATTGGCGCATCAAGTCTATACATATTCTATACAATACCTAGAGCCTTATGTTATTTGGCACAGATAAGAAGTAGACCACGTGAAGGATCATAGGCTATCGATTTTAATCATTTTTTCAGTGGCTTTCATTTTATACCCGTGCGACGCCGGGGCTGGGCGCTAGTGTTCAATATTAAAAGAATATACTTTCAATATCAATTTACGTTAACGAGGAACAATCAGTACGAATACTGCCCCGGGAATCTTTGCCAAGTGTTGAAGAGATTTCGTCCCATTTCGATGATTGAATTTCACCGTGCGCTGAATATTTTACTTCTTATGGCCAAACTTTCACGTTGGGCCTTGTTGGGTAACCACGATTGTGATGTATGGAGCAGAAATCAGCGTTGATCATGGGCAATAGTGAATAGTATGTTTTCACGCCAGACGGCATCACCAGCACAGACAATAAACAAAGTACGACGTTTGACAACGTTTCTGTCAATATTCTGATATAATATGAGGTGTGCAACATATCGAATAAATCTGGTCGGATTATTTACTGTATGCGCTAGTAGCACCCGCTCCTCCGAATGCATCCGATCTTTGCGTAATATGGTAATACCTAACCGAATGTTGACAGAAACGGTGTCAAACGTCGAACAAAACGTTTTGTATACTGTTTGTGCTGGGGCTGCATTCTGGCGTGAAAACATTGCACACTTTGCAGTGATATTATAATTTATATCCCAAACAGTTATTGCAATGTGACTCCAGGGACTAGGACCTAGGAATAGGGGCCGATTCGGAAGGGATGTTCGAAGTATGAGAATCGGGCAATACACCAAAGGTCTAAGAGCCGACGTACACTATCGACTTACACGTCCATCACAAACCGATTAAAGTTGTCTGCCTAATAGGCCGTGTCGAAACCGACAAAGTGCGTGTCAGATTAAGTAAAGCGTAGGGTTTACTAGTTACTAGTTACTAGTTACTACAGAAAGTTGTCTCAAGTTAAATTACATGCATGTAGGTTTGTACATTACGGTTTTTTTTATTTAAATCATAAAACATAATGATTACGATTCATCACCATTATGTTTTATGATTTAAATATATTATGATTTAAATACATTCATAACCATTTACAATTTACAATGTAAATTTATATGTAATTAATATTGGTTGTGTTTTCAATTTTAGGAACTAAAGTAAATACGCAAATGCAGCTAACACACTACAATTGGCCAAAGGATACCATGGTTGGAATTTACTGTAATTCCGAAAATCTTATCTAAAATTATACTATATTATTAAATCTAACCAAAGAAACAAGAAAAAGGAGTAACTGCATTGATGTTGCATTAAAATATTAGAATCGGTTACATCGGGGTACAGATCTACCTAATTATAATCTTAATATAGTAAACATCCGGACGAAGTGTAAACGGGTTTAATTAGTGGCAGGTTTTTGTTTTTATTGAGGACAACAATCGAGATGGCTCATGTGATAACGGTTTATTTTATTTTTTTACAACGCTAGTGTGTGATGTACTTATCTTATTTTACGTGAGACTTTGTTATACTACTAAAATACAATATAGAGCTAAGTCAAGTTTACAGAAATACTACTAGGCGTGACATATTATGATCTATATTCTATACCATAATTGACTCTATCTATGCCAATATTATAATATAGAGGAAAGGTATAAGAAAATCGAATAGGCTTCGAAACTACTGGACCAATTTTGAGAAAACCCATAATACATGTAATATAGAGTAGATCACTTGAAGAAAAGCATTTTTTTGCTGGGCCACACAGTCGGAGCTGCAGGCAAAGATATATTATGGAGCGGGTTCCTCTCAAAGTCGAAAGTCGTGACCCAAACCAAAGCAGCGAAGATAATTGGCCTTTAGATTCAAACGAGCTTAAAGATATGCAGATGGCCCCAAAAAGGGCGGCAGTCCTTAAGGATTGCCAGATTAAGGTATTTGATGTAGATCTAGATTCTAAAACGTGTTCCTCATTAGAATCCAACTTTGGTGAGCTTGTGTCGTCTATTAAAATCGATCTGTATTCTGTACCTTTGAATTTCAATTTATCAAATCCATACTTCCATATTATGTATGTTAATTCTTCGACCGGGGATTCTTGGAAATGCTATTGTATTCTATTGTTGTCGCGATTACCGGTGCTCGTACCCGGGGGCTTGATGGGTTAATATTATTAGAATGCGAATGTGTGTCTGTCTATCTATAAATTCTATATGTCTATCTGTGTATTTGTTACCTCTTCACGCCCAAACCGCTAAACCGATTTTGCGGAAATTTGGTATGGCGATACTTTGAGTCCCGAGAAAAGACATAGGATACTATTATCCCGAAAAAATGTACGGTTCCGACGTGATAATCGAATTTTGGTGCAACGGTGTTGCGGCCCGCGTTACTAGTACACTAACGGCAGGAAATAAAGGTTTTCCTAATTTTAACGGTTGCATTCAAAAAATTCAGGCTATGTGTAGTATTTTGTACATATTTTAATCAACTAATCGTTCTTTACTTGTAAAGCGGCCGATATGGTTCAATCCAAATGGCCTGTGCGTAGACCAAAACTATTCTGCGAATGTTTAAGATCTTTTAGTTGGATACATCACACAATGCTGCCATTCCAAACTAGAGTATATGGTCATTGGTCAGCTTAACCGTAGAGATTGTAGAGTCAATTAAATAATTCTGAGAATGCCATTCCAAACTAGTGTATGGTCATCTTTATACCGTAGAGCCGTCCGAATGCAGTTTACATTGAGTAATAGAGCACAAATTGATGTCAAGCCGTGTAAGAATCTTATTCAATCGATAACGGATATATACTGATATACGTTTCCTCGTTGGTATAAATATCTTGTTTACTACGATGAGTAAGGCTGGAAGTTACAACTCAAACTGTCAATGATTTGTGATCATCATCATTCGTGTCACGTCATCCAGGTGACCACAGGAGCGTGGCTTATGCCCAAAGCATTCTTATTTATTCAAGGCCGTACCTCTTTTTTTTGTCGTATCTCTTGGAATTGCGGATGTCCATCGGTTATAGTGTTTTACTTATGTGTGTATATTTGTAGGTATAGGGGAAATCAGCAGGATTGCCGTGTGCTTGTTAAGCTCTTTATATCCCATAAATCTTCCAGAGCCTGTTTGCGCCCGTGTATTAAATATCACGTTATCTCCCTTGGAACTCGTGTTAACGAAAGAGATGGCATCCTATTATGAAAAGATCAGCGATATTCCAGAATCCAGACTGTGCATTGGGCTCAAACTTTTAGCGCGGACTCACATTGCAAATTGCAATGGATCGTTACAACTTACAAACCGTTGCAAATAAGCTGGTATAAACCTCTTGCTTTGGAGGCTTCTCATATTTGCTATCGAACAAGTTTCCTTAAAGTGGTCTTTTTCATAAAAATATTTACGCTAAGAGGCGAATTCAACGTATGAGAGAAAGACACCAACGTTTCATACAGAAATCTAGCATGCTCAAAATCTATAAAACGAGATATCTCTTACAAATCCACCCAAATAACTATATCCACATCCAAAAATATGATCTTATTTATGGCATAACCCCATATCTAAAATAAGCGGGGACCATTTCCGGAAGAATAAGCAAATCTCAAACTCAAACAAAAGAGAACTGAAGCGCGGTCACCTTCAAATTATGACGCTATTAAGTTCACTGCTCATGGCTCTTGACCTACTAAGTACTAACAGCAGCTGTATTTTACAGCGTTGATGGGAATATTATTGTAAGGATTATGAAATAGGAAGTCTTTGAAGAAGGAAGACTTTTAATATTTTTTTTAAGATTCTCAGCGTGTCTTTCGATATTAGCTTCCTCCTTGGAAACCCTATTATATACGCCTTTAAGATAGATATCCAGAGTCATTCCAGAAGTTATTAATATGCGAAATATGTTGCTGAAACTATGATCTGGACTGGAGTTCTGAGATAGGACAGTATTATGAACGGTAAGTTCTTATAGCTGCGCTTATCAAACATCTCATTTTCCTCGAGAGAAAATTCATTTCTCATTTTTCTGAAGAGAATAGTGCATGCAGCACTATTCTCCCCAGTCCCCAGAAAGGCAAAAAGAGGTATCTTATTCCTAAGTGATCTAACGTTTCTGTTTTATTTGTCTGTTTATTGAGGATTTTTGTTCATCTATAATTATATTTGTATTCGACCGTAGGATCTTAGCAATTAGTAATTGCAATGTGAAATTAAATCCTGCGTTTTCCTCGATATTATTATACAAATTACATACAAGGAATTATCAAGTGGTTTATTGTTTTCAAATGACTAAAGTCTAAAGTATTGCTTATAGCAACATAATACATATTGGAGACTGGAGTAGGCAGTGTGTCTTGACTCTTGAGTCTTGACTCTAGTGTCTACAGTCATGTAAAACAGTCGTTAAACGTGAAAAAATTAGACCAGCGGCAAAGGCAGAGTTGACAAAAAATTCGTTAAGAATTATCTCTTACTAAGAGAGACCTTTGAAAAGTTATACTTAACAGCGTTATAGTTACATACAGCAACAACTATTAAAGGAATTTTCCAAATAACTTCGCTTTCATAAACTTTCATATAGAAATTAAAACATAACGTCTTGATGATATTATCTAAACTTATAAAGTCATCACACTCGGTTGTATTAATAGCTATTAAATAGTCACACTTTCTATGTTCACAGAGTCCGTGTCAGCACTTGAGTCTGAATATAGAATCTAGATCTGAAGCTAGCAATCTGCATAGAGATCTTTGAAAATCTATGAGAACTTGAGTGCCATAATGCACTTATGCTCTTTAGAGATTTTTTGTAAGGCCTGAAAACTATCCTCTTCGAATATCCGTATTGGATATATTTTAGATTGCTTGTTTTCTATGAGAGGCTGGCTCGGCCTCTCATAGAAAACAAGCAATGGAACAGCAAAAAAATAGACAAATTGGTGTTTTTGTCGCGTAATTTCAAAACCATAAATACATTTCATATAAGCTATGGAAAAATTAAAGTGTATGCTTGAACCAATCTATGTACTTTGGAAGTTTAAATCACTCTCCTCTGTTGGCAAAATAGAAATCCCTTTCTTTAGACAGGTCTTTTGGATTGATTATTCTGTTATAATTTATAAAAGTTGACCAATCGTATTATGCTATGGGTAATAATTCAAAGATGACATGATGAATACTGACAATGAACTTTAATTTCTTAGTTTTAATAGTCATTGCTGAGAAAAATCGATATCGCTACAGCCAAATTATCAAGGTGTCGTCTTAAACATTTAATTGACAGACTTGAGACAAGGACAACGCCGTCTTCTTCTACTGCAGAGATCCTTGAAAATCTCTGAGAACTTCAGTGCAGAGTGAACTGAGTGCATAATGCACTCACGTTCATTAGGAATTTCGGTAGGCGCCTGGTAGGTCCAAAAAGGTAGGCCCACATCTACCTGATATCTATGCTCAATCCTCTTCGAAAATAGAAGCCTATATCTTTGTAACAGATCTATTACCTACATAAATTATTCCTAATAGAAACATTCTAATTAGCTTGTCCCATATTGTAATTAGTGCGGGCTACGGGCCCCAGCCCCCAACAAATAAGGTCGGTCTATCAACAAATGCATTCCTTCAAACGACCCCAAGACACGCGACTGTCATCCGTACTGAACCATAAACGTATTCATTAGGTCCGTTGTAATTTTTATACAAAGAATGTCAGAGGTCAAACAAAGCGTTGATGATGAACCCAAGATAAGTAAAAGAAAAATAAAAATCATATATGTATAAGTAATACATAGAAACAAAATCGAAAAAAGTTGTGACAGCATCCTGAAATAACTAATCTATTCCACGTATTTCCTTGTAGTCCTTGCTGGTATACGGTATACCAATAAAATCTATAACACCAAAAGATTCCTATTCTTTGCATAAACACATTCAAGCTAACGCCTATTCAAATAACATCTGTATTCGTAGCACCCTTTGTAGTCTTATCGCGCAACAGAAGTTTTGTAAACCGTTTTATAAAGACGCCGTGTATCGATCCAGCGGAGAACACCTCGAATTTTCCTTCACCGGTCATTCCATAGCGCCCCCAAACATTTGAAGTTTGAAATGCAATTCCTCCACCCTCGTTCAATTATCGCTCTTCTGTCGTGGGTGACAATGACCACAATTGCCCGAATGCAGGATCCCACCCGCTTGTGGTGACTCACGGGCTAATGGAATCGACCTTCCTCTCACGTAACCATACGCTAATCGTCTTGGTTCATTCTATTTACGTTAGACGAGATCCACCCTTTGAATGACAGCTCAAGTTATGCTGTTAATTGGCTAGGACATGCTTAACAAAGAATTGGTGAACACAAACCACACACACATTCGAATAGTATTGCGTCATTGTCCAAACGCAAAGAAGATTGCGACGCCTGGAGCACCTAAAATGATGACCACTAAATTTGGAATTGGATGGAGCGAACAGCAAAGGAGGTGGTAGAGTATAAAAGAGTCCTACTTTTCAACTCAATGAAAGTTGCAAGTGTGTCAGGCCGCAGAAATATGGATTTGATCCGCATCAACGCGCATCTCATTTCATCGGTTCGCTTTTGACTTTGTTTTGATATTCAATAAACATTGACCGAGTTGAATGCTGATCGATGTGATGAATTTAATAATTTATCAGGCGAGAACAGTATAATATATTTTATCTTCGTCAGAATCATTCCTGCGCGCAGCGCGATGCGTATAGAATTTAGATTTTAGGCGAACGCGGAGATGAATTGCTTTGGAAACACCATTTGGAATAAAAATCGACGGATTGAATTCAGCAATTTTTTCTGAATCGAAACCTTATATTATTAACATCTTTTTAGGGTTCCGTACTCAAAGGGTTAAAACGGGACCCTATTACTGAGACTTCGATGTCTGTCCGTCTGTCTCCAGACTGTAACTCATGAACCGCTATAGCTAGAATTCTGAAATTTTCACAGATTGTGTATATTTTTGTTGCCGCTATAACAACAAATACTAAAAACAAAATAAAATTATTATTTAAGGGGGGCTCCCATACAACAAACGTGATTTTTTTGCTCTATATCAATAATGGCAACAGGTAGGTACTTGATTTTTTCTCAAAATCTTTAGTTATATGTGTACTTTAGTATTTAATAATAATATTAAAATAAAATAAAAAATTAAAGGGAGCCCCATACAAAAAAAACACAATTTTTGGCCTAATTTTGCTCTATAATGGTACGAAACTCTTCGTGCGCGAGTCCGATCCGCACTTGGCCGATTTTTTTTTTACAAGAATAACATATGATCAATTTTTCTTTAGGTTTCATAGTTTCCATCGTAATTCGTAGTATAAAAGAGCATCTATAGAATTTACAACAACACTACGGTAGAGCTATACGGAGCGTTTTGCTTACCCTACAATTCGCAAGACAATACGGGCATGTCCTTTTATCGTGGCGTCCTTACAATGGAGGAGCCATTACAATTAAAGACTTGTTCTACTAAAAACAGGGTTATGTAATTCTAGAACGTTCCCAGGTCGTCCGACAATGGACGTACGTTAACACTAGAAAGACCGGAGCGGTCAAATGATAATGTGTTTTTAATGATGGCTCAATAATTATAGATTTTAAATGACAACCTACCTAGAAAGACCGCAGCGGTCAATTGACCGCTTGAATAACATTTCTAAAGAAAGTGGGGTTTTCTTGCAAGTTTCGTTTTTCTTTCAAATGTTTTATTATTATTATGTTTTGTTTGTGTATTGTATATGAAATTTGATTTAAAATTTATAAAAAAACTCGACTGAAATAGACTTGTCAATAACTCATAAGACGAAAGCGGGATAAATGCTTTTATTTACGTAAATGGTCTAAAATTTCACATTTTTATATGTAAAAATAATGGGAATATATTACGAATAAAACCTTTTGCTTTGCCTGTTTTGATATTCTAACGTATTTCAAGTTTTTTACCAAATAAAACCCTGTTTTTTTAAAATCATCAACGTAACTACAAAAATCTGTGTCAATTTTCATAGTATTATTGCCTGAGTTTACCTAACACAGCCAGGGTTTATTAGTAATTTCAACAAAATATTTATGGTGAGTTCATTTTATTTTTTGTTTTACCTACACAGACGAAGCAAATAACAAACTAAAGGTTGTAATTGTAGTTCTATGAAAATATGATAAAAATTATAATATGTATGCAAATTTTAAGTATATTTCATTTGTATAGCATATTTTTAAAGCTTTTTAGCTTTAGTGATAAAAGATTTTTATAATGTGACCAAAAATACAATACGAAAAAATAATACAACATATTTTTGACCTCCAATAGGGTATTTTCATCAAGATGTTCATCGCTTCTTGACATGAATTACTGTACATACAAGTAACCTTACCATTCTATTGCTAAAATGAGAAAAATTAAATTGTGAAAAAACGGTGTTTTATGCTCAAATACAGGAAAAAACTAATAAATCTTGTGGATTCATTATAATGTCATTATATCAGTAGTAGATCTATAAAATGCTATTTTAATATTTTTTTTAATATTTGTTCTATAATTTAATTTAGTTACAGTCATAAATAATTACATGATCAATAAAATGCAAAAGCAAAATAGTAAGACACACAAAAAATATATAACATACGATGGGTCATTTGACCGCTCTTGGTCTTTCTAGGAAGTTCAGAATTCCGGTCTTTCTAGTGTTAATACTATAAAAGCAGTGATGATTATGGGCAAGTGGCTCTTGATTACGGACTCCATGGGGTATAGACCAGACTCCAGAGGTCTTGGTTTGGTGTTTTTGAATGAGATTTAAGTTTCCAAGTAGGTACATTCAAAATTCTAGACCCTCTAATGATAAAGAAAGTTTTTGAAAGAGTCTTTCAACACATAAAGGAAAGTGAGTGTTGATGTCGATGATGTCGCGTTTTCTGTAGGCCTACCACGAAACTGTTTTGACTTTTGAGACTCAAACAATCGGATGAGAATGCCGCGTCCTGCTCTAACAACGTCACTTCACGTTTGTTAGAGAAGGACGCAGCATTCTCGTCCGATTGTTTGAGTCTCAAAACAGTTTCGTGGTACGGGCCCTGATTACCGGGTTCAGCGCTAAATCAATCATCAACACAACTGTTATCCAACCATCTCGGCACTTCGTGTTTGGTACAATTTACGTAATTACCAATCAGTGGGACGTGAAAGTGTTGGATACGCTGAGATCAAAAACGGAACGAGACTAAACCGCCATAGTACACCGCTACGCTAACATTCGCAATTCTTCATATAAAGAATGTAAAAGTTGCGAAGACTGCGGCGCGGGTAGGTATGCGAGCTTGCCTATAACTTCATATAAAGAATTCGAAATGCGGCGACTGCGGTGCGGCCAAATTTGCGTTCACCTTTATAGTATTCTCAATAGCCGCAAACAAAATATGTCAAACGACTTTTGGAGTTTTAAGGTGAACGCAGATTTGGCCGCACCGCACGCACCGCAGTCGCCGCATTTCGAATTCTTTATATGAAGTTATAAGGTTGCCAACCTCAAATTTAAAAAAACCAGGATTTGAAGTTGGAAAAACCAGGAAAATTCAGTATAAAAACAGGGCGCATTAAGGGGGCGAATTACACAAAATTGACGATTTTATAATTCATTTTCATACTTGAAACCAGGCCCCGAATTGTTTCATTTTCTAAACATAGATACTACATTGTATTTCCAAGAATTTGATTTGAGCGAAAACACGATATCTTAAAATTTTCTCGATAGAAAAAAATCACAAAGATGCATCAAATTTTCACGATTTTTTCATATTATATTGCCGTAACCGTGCATTTAACTAAGTTAATATTTTAACACATTGTATAAAATTCTATCATTTATCGAGTTATTAAGAAACGACTAACTTGGCGACGATTTCGCGTCGTCGTTTTTCACTTGGCATATTATGAAAGACGGGCGTGAGTGTAAAGAGAGAAGGACGATGTTTGATTTTTTGCGTTAGTCGCCCTCTTAATAGAGTTGCAATAGTTAAATAAATATCTAGATTCTAGTGAAAACAGATGAAATGGAATTTAAGTAATTAAAATAATCACACTTCACGCTCGTAGCGTAAAAATTTGAAAAGAGGCGCGCGAATTTTAAATTTAAAAAACCCAGGACAAGCCAGGACGCTGCTGAAAAACTATTCAGGACGTCCCAGGACACTACAAAAACCAGGACATGTCCTGGGAAAACAGGACGGTTGGCAACCCTAAGTTATAGGCAAGCTCGCATACCTACCCGCGCCGCAGTCTTCGCAACTTCTACATTCTTTATATGAAGAATTCGAAATGCGGCAACTGCGGTGCGTGCGGTTCGGCCAAATCTGCGTTCACCTTTATTCCAATCAGAACTTTTGAACCAATTTGACGTTGGTTTGACATTTCATGGGAATAACATTTTGTGGTTTGTACTTAGTAGAAAAGGCTCAGAATACAGAATTGTGTATTCTGAGAGAAAAGGGGATCAAAATATGTAAATCTTTCGATACCAAAGCAATAAGTTCAACATGAAGTTACGCAGATGTTGTAAACATTTCCGACAGACACAACCAGGCAGAGACCGAGTTGAGAACAGAACTCGCCAGAATATTGGGATGGTCTCGATTATCATCCTTATAAAGGTAGACTAAACTCGTTTTAGCTCGGGGTTATAAAGGCGGGTTGTCGACACCGTAACACCACATTGTGTGCGGAGTTTGAGCTATAAAACGATGCCAGCACACAACGGATCGTGGGCCCGATTTTCAGGACTCGAAATTCGAATATCTTCGGCGCTAACTTTGAATCAAGAGACACAGGAACCGACTGCTTTTGTTGCCTCTTCTTTACGCTACGCTATGATGGAAAACCAAGATTCCGTGGATGTCTAGCATGCATAATCTTAAATGTAGGTCTTAATCGCTAGTTTTGGGCCAAATTATGGACCAAGGAGACGTACAATGGGCGTAATGGTCAAGACGTCAGGCAAGCCTAATGGCTTGCGAATTCTGTATGGAAACCCAGGAACATTGTACAGAATTTCTTCTCAAAGTTTAACCTGCCTTAGTTCAATAACCTTCTAAGCCGCAAAAACATCTGTTTTGCAATTCTAATGCTACAACAGCTTATTATAAAGACTATAATTAATTCCAATGTGCACCATAAGTGTTACAGCCAGGACTGATGAAACGATACCAATCAAAACAAATTTTGGACACCCGCCAAAGCTGTCTTGAGCACGCTCCTGGCCGTCCTAATACGTAACTTCATAAAAATTCTTCATTTGCATTGTTTCGACTTTCGACTACAATAATAATATTATGATGCTTTGCGTTTGTGACCTTAGGTTAGGTTAATTATCTAGGTCCCTTGTTTAAGTTAATCTTTAAAGACTCTTCTTTTTGCCGAAATAAGGGGTTGTATAATAAGTAAGTTATTGCGAAAACGAAAAACGAGTTGATTTGAGATCCAATAACTTTTTCAGAGTTTGACAGCATTTCAGACCAAACTGTAGAGACTAGAGAGGCATATTCGTCTTAGATTGTATTCCACGATGGCGAACGTGATGCTTAGAGCGCCTTCACATTATGTCGCAACTCGCAAGCAGCGCGGCTCGTTTTAGTATGGAAGTCGCGCGGCTGCCGCAACACTCGCGACGTAATGTGAAGGCAGCCTTACACGTTAAGCCCTTACAAAATATTTACACCCAAGAGGTAAACCCAAGTATAGGCACAATAAGCGTTTGTTCCGTTGATTTGTTCCGTTGGCAACCGACAAAGGTTGTCTACTCTATTTCCACATGACCCTCATTAAAACCGTAACTTATAACGTAATAACGTCGCCCTTTACCTTCGCACACGTTGTGTATTACTGAGTTTCATTGCGAGATAAAACAGAACGTAAATTTTCATATTCCGTGCTAATATTGTAAAGAAACGTTTGCGTGTAAAGTTTCGAAGCTAATAGACACAATTTGATAGTCACAGAATATAGGTAGATTTGAGCATGAGAATAGATAGGTTTAGGTTTAAAGATTCTTTATTATCAACAAAGGCAAGCTGCCACTTATTTGATAACAATATAGGATATTTTTTACGTCAACAAAATGACTTCTACAGGGTTCTCTTTTGCGAGTACAAGAGCAACACCTAATACAAGACTATGACTAAGATTAGGAATTAGGATCTGCAAATCCCAATGTCTAGTGATCGCCGAATATTTTATAAGATTTTTTTGTTTCTATCATTCTTATCTAGCAGACGACAAAATGTTATTGCTATTCGTTATTAATCAGTGAAACAGGCAGGATATTGCCTAATAATCTTATGTATTTAGGTAATATATGGCTAAAACAGGTCAGTGGGGGTTGGATTCTAATATCGCACTAACTAGCCGAGTTTGCGGCTGCACTAGGAATGTGTGGTATTAATAGTTAGTATAAGGTAACCAAGTCGAATTTAAGCTCAGATTTCGCATGATCAAATAGGCCGAAGTAAATGAGAATATTATGTCGAATAATTAAGCAAATAGCCGCAAGAAATGTTTAGCATGATTATCCATGCTTCCATCCATATACATAGTATAAAACGCCTCCGTGGTCTAGTGGTAAAGAGCGCGGCTCTTGACTCGGAGGTCGTGGGTTCGATTCCCGCGTTGGAAACATGTTATTTCCAAGTTTGGTTAGGACAATGCAGGCTGATCACCTGATTGTCTGATAAGTAAGATGATCCATGCGTCGGATGGGCATGTAAAAAGTCGGTCCTGCGCCTGATCTCTCGCCAGTCGTGTCGGTCTGCCGTCCCACTGGGTTATGAGAGTAAAGGAATAGAGAGTGCTCTTGTGTACTGCGCACACACTTGGGCACTATAAAATTACTCCTGCGTAGCTGGCCTGGTTTCAATGAAACCGGCCACCGTCACCGAAACCGGTGTGGGAGCTATTATATAAATCTAATATATATAAATCTCCTGTCACGATGTTCGTCTGCGATGGATTCCTGAACTACTTAACCGATTTTAATGTTTCTTTTTTTTAAATGTGTGCTTTTTCCCAACTTGAGAGATAGGATAGCTTAGATCTTTAATAATAATTATAGTCGCAATTTTATTTTATTGCAAATTATTTGTCTATAAAGAGCGACCATTGTTTATGCGACGCGGGTCACGGGATAGCGATGGACGTTGCCATGGTGACATACTTATTTAGTCACTAATATATACTTTATATAATATGGCAAAGAAACGTTTGCCGGGACAGCTAGTTATACTATAAATAAATACTAATTATATTTAAATTATATAAAATAAAACTATATTTTTATTATTTATTGAGATCAGATTACTTTATATTAAAACTACATAATACTTACTTACTTTACTTACTTCAGTAAGTAACAAATTACTGAACACAAAAAATAATATTGTTAATATTTTGTCAATAATACTTATGACAGTATTATAGTACTCTGTGATAATTCTTATAATTCACATAAAACGATTAGGAATTTTAATTTTAAGCTATTGCTTTGATGATATTATGGTAAGAACGGAGGTAAAATGTTCAGAACGCGTTATGGTCTTTTTGTAATTGCCAGAACGCGTCGTGGCCGTTTTCATTAGAGCCACAACGCGAATTTCGCGTCGTGGCTGTTTCACTGTGACCACAACGCGTTGTGAGCTATTTTTTCGCTCACTGAGCGTTTTCGGTCTTTGAGCGTAACATAATATATATTATAACGTAGGTTATAACTAATTATTTTTGTGCCAACCCTACTTCAAAATTTCTTGCCAGAAAATAATGGATCATAAAAGTGGGTTCAATCGCTAGATGAAAATATGTTAAAAATTCATATCTAGTCATTGGACCCAATGGGTCCAATTTTTTTGGGTCCAATAGCCCGAGTACTTACCCGAAAGGACATAGGATACTTTTTTCTGATAAAAAAGTACACGTAAACGAATTTTGGCGTCATCTAGTTAATTATATCCGTAAAGGGGTTTTTTTTGAAAAGGTCCCCGATTCTCAATTCATACTTTTAATGCTGCTACGATCTCTGGCTAAATTGAATCGCGGGTCATAGACACAGGTGTGCGCAAAATGATGGCCGGTTCCTAAGTAAGGTTTTTGACATGTATTTATCTTTCAACAGCGCGCTGTTGATTGGTTGATAATTATTATTTCGGAGTTTTCAAAATTAGGAATTCAAAATGTGAAATTCACAACAATCGTACATTTACATGTATCCTCATCCGATGTGTAACGACGAATGGGGATTGACCAAACTACTGTTGATTTGGATCATTAGCGAAACGAAACTGGGACAATGTCAAACAAAACATGAGTCATCAAAGCGAAACCGACGAAGCCAACACCGGAAGTGGAATCCCGGAAACAGATTTTAAAATTCATTATGCGGATACCTTATCTCGAAATCTGAAATACATTTCTCAGTTTCGAGATTACTTATCGCAGTCAGGTCAGGGCCTGCTAACTAAATTAACCTTCATTAAACCCGTTCTGTGCCAAAGAGGATAGTACAAGGAATTTACCTTATTTAGCTAGGGTTGCCATTTGCCAACTTGCCAGGAATCCGTCCCTGATTCACGATGCGCAATTCGACTCGAATTCGAAAATTTCATAGCGCGACATGACGAGATCCAATCAACACTCACCGCGCAGCATTAGCCGCGTACGTTACTGACCAAGCGAGGCGCATCGCTGCCTCGCCCGAACGTGCCGCGGTCGAGCCAAAAGTTGTCGATTTTTGGTCGATGCTCAAAGGCGCCTCGGACTTTTGCCGGGCACTAACACGTACTGACCGACTGAGTAAATGCGCGCGAGGCTGCCGCGGCGAGGCGGCTCACTTGGTCAGTACGCGGCTATTGAGCAATGATCGTACGAAAAATGTCCGAATCCGAGGCGATCGGAAATTGTGAATCAGCCGGCAAATTAAGCTTGCCGCAATCAGTCAACGAAGTTGTTGATGGTACCAGAAACTTTGTCAATGATAGGATTACTATTGGCCAGTTTTATGTTAAAGGAAATGTTTTCTGTATTATTTCATAAGCAGGAAATATATTATAGTCAATCATATTAGCTGAAAACGGAAAATCTGGCAGCTCTGACAGTAGTTAGAACCTGCATTATTCTATGCTCGAAATAGTATCATGATGAACTCACGTCTAGTAATCCAATACCATTGAATACTCACAAATCTGTCTGGGTTTTGCAGTTTGTCCTAATTTTATACCAAACGTAATGCACAACTAAGTTATAAATTGTCGTCTCAGTGTAATCACAATAATTATGAACTTTACTCAGTTAAAACTTTTTGTACTAAAATAGTATTATTGGGTAGATATTAGTGTTACCACAAAAACATTACGTGAATATATGTATTTAAAACAAGTTTGTTCTCTTTTAGCATAGTTGATCAACATGAGATCAAGAAGGTTAAAACTTTGATTTGGGACACTACAAAAATTATAATATGATAGGGGTGTATTAACTTTTAGAAAATAATCCCTGTTTACAGATTGTGTTGTGCTGCAGTGGTTTATTTTTAAACAAGCATTATACCTTGCTACCCATTGCTATATTTGCTATTTTGTGTGGCTACCAGCCATAAAAACTCTTCAATGTGATCTCATAGGTGTGTTAAGGACATGGACCCACAACAAAAGCATGTAACAGAGGAAGTAAGCAGAAGAAATTGGTGTATGTTTCACAAAATAATGGTGTTCACATGTCAAACATGCTACAAGATTAGCAAATCAAACGGTTCTATTAATATCACTAGTCTGACCCCTAAGATACTCCAGACAGCAATTCACCACTTCAATTTACCGTTTAAACAGAGCGCCTGAGGTCATATAATTAGTCCTATATGTATGTCAATGAGATACTTGACTTGAAGACCTTTAAATTGATCAGGGGAATACATACAGCATCCATACTAATATTATAATAATTTTTTTTAAACAGGCTTTGGTCCACCACACATTCCCACCACTGTATCTCCTGTGTCGCCAGGATCGACAGCGGTATCCAACCACGAAAACCCTTTGATATGATCTCGGGGAACCCGAGGGACATGCTAAAGCTGTCTTGGGACCCGCAACAAATTTAATCAGAAGAAGATAGGAGGAGTAGGAAATATACATTTTCCCTCCCCATAAAAGCGGGAGACAGCACAAAGTTGCAATGACCGAAAGTCAAAGAACTTTCGGTTCGGAACTAATATTATAAATGTGAAATTCTGTCTGTCTGTTACCTCTTCAAATCCTCCATCTTAGTAAAATTTGGTGTTGAGATACTAGAAAAAGTATCATATGTCCCGGGAAAGGACATAGGATAAACTTTATCCTAGAAAAGTGTATGGTTCTCGCACGGTAAACAGATTTGGTGTAACAGATTTGCGTGTTTCATCTAGTTAGGTTAACAAAACACTTTAAAAATGGTAGTCCAGTTTAGCATAATATAATGAATTCTCTAGGATAAATATATTTATTTATTGCTTCAAGCCCTAAGCGGTCACCGGCGACAGCGATAACAATAGAAACGCTATTGTGTCTCATTTTTTGTGTATTAATTTTTAAATTAATATTGAAAATTATTGTACTTCTTAACTAAGAAAATATTATGAAGAGGAAATATTAGCTACTTGGTGGTTTGCTTGCACCGAACAGGCACCAAAACTACTAGGCAGGTAAAAATTAAATTTGGCTATAA
Organism: Polyommatus icarus; assembly: GCA_937595015.1. NCBI lineage: Eukaryota > Metazoa > Arthropoda > Insecta > Lepidoptera > Lycaenidae > Polyommatus > Polyommatus icarus. The sequence goes on along the minus strand of OW569341.1, from coordinate 7,114,812 downwards.
GTTGACACTACAGGGAAGAAAATAGGCTACTTTTATATGATTCCCTTTAGTATACAGCCATGATCAGGCACTTTGGTTATAGATTTATTTGTTTTTGTATAGCAGTCTAATAATTAAATCATGCATAACACAAAGGATATTTTTATGGTAAGGACCTCAGAACAGAAAAATAGGACATCGTCATAAAAATATACAGTAAATTTTTTATCCACAAACTGTGCTTTCAGTTCAGAATGGTAAAAAAATTAAATCTGTGGACAGAAAGTTGGTTTCCAGTTTCAAGTTCTTACATAAAAATCTTAACACAAAAGTTAAGTTGTTTAGGATCCTCTTTTGTGTCATTATTTTCAATTAAATAATTATACACTTTACTTGCACTTATTCCACTTTATTTTTAATATATTTATTACAAAATTGTTTTATACACGACCGGTTTCGAATAAATCATCATCATTTATTCGAAACCGGTCATGTATTAAACAATTTTGTAATAAATATATTAAAAATAAAGTGGAATAAGTGCAAAATGTGTATAATTATTTTAATTGAACATGAATTTCCACCAAGAAGTGACAGTACATTCAATATCATAATATCATTATTTTCAACTTATAAATAAAAGCATGGGCAAGTAAATTATAAAATTATTTTGTGTCGAGCTCAAATAATGAAAAGCAGCCCGCACCTAAACGGTCGCCAATTAGAAATGACTGACAGTAGGCGTGATTCACAGTTTCCGATAAATCGTCAGAAATACAAATGCATGACTGAATTATAACAAGAATAGGAAGACTTACCGTAAATATCCTTAATTTCGTTGTTGGTACCATCATTATCACAATGAACGCACAAGATAAATACAATAAAAATGGCTCCTAGCGTGTATGAAATATACATTTTTAAAACACAGTTTACACGATATCCGTGCACGAATACTGTCTAAATAATGTTCACGAAACACATTTTCACTTTATTATTACATGTAGTCGGATAAATTCATATTGTCTTCTAATTTATTTCCTCTAAATTACGTACAATCAGGATACCATTAAGCCAAGAATCAAGACCCCGCCGTCTGTCACTTGTCTTGTCAATTTTTTTTTTTTTTTTTTTTCAATTTATTCTTGACTATGGATACAGGTCCTTCAGTCGAATACATTATAACAGTATAATGAACTTACATTAGAATACAATTACATTAAATAACAAAAAGAAAACCTACAAACTTTAAAAAAGACACAAGTTACAACCAATCAACATTTTACATTTCATAAAGACATATCACTTATGTACCTATTTAAAACTTAAAAGCTTAAAAAAAAACAAAACCATTGATATTGTCACATGTCATCTCTAAAAAAAAAGAAATACAAAACACAAACATAACCTAAAAAACCTAAATATTTTGTACAGTATTTACAATATATTTGAAAATAGAGTCAAAGTAAACAGAATTTGCTAATAGGTCTTGACTGTGGCGGGGGACACTTAAAGAGTTCTCTTGAGCAATTTCCTTAATATTATTATCAAATATGGATCTTTGTATGGCAAAGACTGGACACTTAAAAAGCACATGATCTATGTCTGCATTTTCTTCTGAACAATGAGAACAGGTACTATTGTCTATTACATTTATTCTCCTAAGATGTGATGGGACCAGGCAATGACCAAAGCGCAAACGATTAATTGTTGTGATTAATTTCCTGTTTACATAAACTATCTTGTTGTACCATGGTATCGTCGGTAAGTCTTTTTGAATTTCCGCGTACCATTTTCCTTTAGTTTCTATTATCTTCGCCCAATAGTCTTTCCATAAACTTTTAATTGAACTTTTAATTTGTGGGTATATATCAGTAAATGGTACCTTAACACTTTCTGAAAGGTCTACATTGTGTTCCCTACGGGTCACCTGGTCTACAATTTCATTGCCTAATATGCCACTGTGGGAGGGAACCCAAACTAGTTCTATTTTCTTTTCCACCAACTTTGTTAACATATATCTAATTCTAAATATAATATAATTTTGTTTAAAAGACATACTTTGGTTACTTAAACTATATAACACACTTTTAGAATCAGTAATTATTAAAATATTTACATTATTTACATCAGTAAAGACATATTTTAAAGCTGCTAATATAGCCCAGGCCTCTGCTGTAAAAATACTGCAACTTTGTGGCATTTTAAAACATTTACTTAACTTACATTGTGGGTCATAGTATGCAGCTTTAACTTCCTCACTTTTAGAACCATCTGTATATATTGTGTAAAAATCCCTTTTATCCTGTAGAAATTGTGAAAAGTCAAATTTATTTGTAACAGAATCTAAATGACACTTAATATTAAAAATTGTAGTCTCATATGGATATTGATAAATTGGCCATTTGTTACTAGTGTACATATTTTTAGAATAATTTTTTGTTAATAACATAATTCTTGGTATTTCAGGTAAAGAAGCAGAAATGAGATCATTAGATGTGATATTTGGTAAAGCTGACTGTACAATTTCTATAGGATGCAACAATTTATTCACTAGAAAATTGTTATTACAGGATAACTCTTTAAGACAAAATCTCTCAGCCAATTGTAAACGGCGCAGAGACAATGGAGGTATACAATTTTCAATTTCCATAGACACGATAGGGGTGCTACGCATGGCACCACTTATTATTCTTAAACCTATATTCTGTACAACATCTAATTTCCTTAGTAATGTTATATTTGCATTCATGTAAGCTAATGAACTATAATCAAAATGACTTCTGACTATGCTTTTGTACAACATATTAAGAGTTTTTGGGTCTGAACCCCAAAATGTTCCTGCCAAACTTCTCATTACATTTATGCTTCTCATAGCATTCTGACATACATAGTTAATGTGTTTATCAAATTTAAGTTTATTATCTACAATAACTCCTAAGAATTTGTGGTGATTCACAATGGGAATTCTGTTGTTATTATAAATTATATTTACAGAATGTGCAGGTACATCTTTACTAAATATTAGCACTGAACTTTTCTCTGAACTTATTTCTAATTTTAAAATATTCTTATAATAATTTTGTAATTGAGCTAAAGCTCTATTTATAAGATCGATAGCCATATTTAAGTTTTTATTTACACTGTACAAAAGCAAGTCATCAGCAAATTGCAATACTTTTACTCCAAGAATATTTACAAATTTAAGGATTTGAGATGTATAAAAATTATAAAATGATGGCGATGTCGTAGCCCCTTGCATTGTGCCTTTATTGGCCGTCTTAGGCCCATGCAATTTATTATTGAATTTTACATAAACTTTTCTGTTACTTAAAAATTTATGAATCCATTTTAAAGTTTTCACCGGAAATCCCAGTTCCTGTAAAACTTTAATTAACACTTCAATGTTAACACTATCAAAGGCAGCTTTTACATCTAAAAATACACAAACAACACTGCAGTGACTAAGTTTTGCCTTTTTTAAATCTTGTATAAATGATACAAAGCTTCCAGAACAACTTTTTCCTTTCCTAAATCCAAACTGAATATCCGGTAAAATGTTTTGTGATTCAGCAAAATAATCTAATCTCATTTTTAACATGTTTTCAAAAAGCTTACCTAAACATGATGATAGGGAAATTGGCCTGTAGGAAGATGGGTTACTAGCTGGTTTATTTGGTTTTAAAATAGGAATGACACATTGAGTTTTCCATGACTCCGGTATGACTAAACCATCCCATAACCTATTATAAATCTTCAAAAGAATTTCTATTGCATTAGGGTGTAGTTTTTTAATTAAAATATATGGTATACTATCCAAGCCTGGCGTTGTGTCTTTTCTACTTTTTAAAGATATGTACAACTCGCTCAGTGTAAATGACTTATTGAGAAACGAATTACTTTCATCTTCAACGGCTTGATCATAAATAGTCTTTAAATTGCTTTCATTTACTTGAGACTGATCTGAAATTTTATTTAAAAAGGATGGTACCCAATCATCATTTAAAAACCTATCATGGGAAGTACCTATTCTCTTGAATCTTTTAATATATCCCCATATTCTAGAGACTGGTGTCATTCTATTAAAACTACTACACAGATCTTGCCATGATTTAACCCTTTCATCCTTTAATAACCTTTTCTTTTGAGCATCAAATTTTTTATAAGTAATAAAGTTATCAATGCTGGGCAAAGCTCTATAATTTTTTAAAGCTTCCTTGGACTTTCGAACTGCATCTTCACATTTTTGGTTCCACCAAGGAGCTGGTTTTCTCAATGTCTTCGAAACTGGCTTTGGATTTTGTTTTGGTACTGTTATTGATCTTAAATTACATAAAATACTGACAAAACTATTGTATAACTGAAGTGGTTCTAAATTATTATTATCTACATTTAATTCTGAAAAAGATGTCTCTGATAACTTAAAATATTTATTCCAATCTGTTTTACTATAAATATATTTTTCTTCCACAGGACGAACTTCATATATTGAGGGCTGTACATTAATAGTTACCTGAGTTGGATAGTGGTAGCTGCCCATTGGATCACTGTGGACAAGCCATTCGCAAAGAGGAGCTAAAGAAGGACTAACAAGAGCTAAATCAATTGCAGATGGATTTCTATTTGGTGCCTGAACTGTTGTGACACTGCCATCGTTCAATATGCACATGTCAAATTCATCTATGATGTTAAACACACTGTTACCTCTGTTATTGTTCGAGTGGCATCCGAATAAAATGTGGTGTGCGTTAAAGTCTCCCATGATGAGACATGGTTTAGGAGTTTCAAGTAATACTTTTTTTAATTTATTTGTATCAAACCTGTTATTAGGTGGGCAGTACACACATAAAATGTGTATTGTTCCTATTGTAGTTTCTAATGATATACAAATATTTTGAATACTTTCATAAAAAGTTGTATTTACAATTTTATATTTGAGTTTTTGCTTAATGAGTATACCTACTCCATTATGTGAATTTAATGAATCCTTACGTATGAAATTATAAGGTGTAAAATCTGGAATTATACTTGAACTCTTAAGCCATGTTTCATTTAACAGACATATGTCTATATTATGATCAAAAAGAAATGTTTTTAATAAGACTTTTATTCTGCAAGCTTTGTATATTAAATTGTGCTATATTTAAATATGTATCCATTATGTGATTAAATTAGATAGTAATATATCTTTAATTCTTTTATTTGTGACTGGAGTATTGTTATTACCGAGGATTACAAGAGACTTAACTAAGGCATTCATTATAATGTCATTGTTCAAAATTTGTTCTACATCGAAATTTGTTTTGGTGTTACCAACAGTATTTACATTGATAGGTTTAGAAATAGCTGGAAAAGATTTAGGGTCAGTGAGCAACGGAACACTACTCACCACAGTGGCATAGCTATGGTTAAAATTCTGATATTTGGACTTCTTTTCCTGCATTTTCTTCTGTTTCACTGGACAGTCTCGTGAGATGGCCAAGTGATTTCCGCTACAGTTGAGGCATACAATTTCTTCTACATCACATTCTTTGTATGAGTGCCGTCCAGCGCATGAGGAGCACATTTGCTCTCCTCGGCAAACTTTGGCAGAGTGGTTGAACTTGAGGCATTTGAAGCATTGCAATAATGGTGGTATGTATAAATGTACTGGATACCTGAACATTTGTATGTAGGCGTATTGAGGTAAAATTGTACCAGCGAAGGTAACTGCTATTGTACCCAATGGAGTAAGTTTCCCTTCAACTTTCTTAAAAAATCTTTTGATTGAAATTACTTCTGTGTCGCATGCAATGTTTTTGTATATAGCTTTATTGGACAGATCCTTAGGCACATATTTTATAACACCAGTGATCTCCGACTGGTGGGCCGGTACAAAGGCTTTCAGTTTATTTCTTATTAGAAAATGGTCCATTTTCAGGAAGTTATTCGCTGGTGCGGGCTTTTTAAAAGTGACACCAACTTTATAAGCGTTCACTCTATGTACACCTACAATTCCCTTAACATTTTCCGTGAATAATTTTGTTAAAGCAATAGGGTTTTTGTTTCCCAATTTTTCATTGTTTATCGATTGAACATAAACGACGCAATCGCTACTATAATTCTCTGGGAATTGTCTCTTATAATTTGTTTTTGTGAACATTCTATAGTCCACAGCACTATCGTCCAATTTTCTTTTCTTAGAAGTATCTGCGGGGGCCGGACCCCCGTCGCTATCTACACTCATCTTATTTATATATTATTTATCACTATTGAAAAAGTAGTATTTACAACTAAATTACAGTAATATTACTGGAAAATAAATTTTTATAAAGCAGAGAAAATTTTGAACACCCGCTCTTTTCGACTTCCCGCCAAAAGTCTGTCTTGTCAATAAACAACAAATGTTGCTATTGCAAAAAAACTAGTAACTTTTTTAAAATAAAGCAAAAAATCTTCGGTATTCGGTGGCTAGGTTTACAGATCTTTGGCTAGTTGACTCGCTCTACTGGGGAGGCGCGGGCGCAGCGGAAAGTGTTTCATGTAAAGCCTAGTATCCACTTGAGCATGCTCAGATGAATGAGCGGCTCATTTGGCCGAGCCGCTCAAGTGGAGACGCCTGAGCACGCTAGAACTCGCACGAATGAGCATTGAGCGCGAATGAGCGGCTCATTCGCCCGAGCACGCTCAAGTGGATACTAGGCTTTAGAGGGCTCCATTCCACCGCGGAGAGACTACGCACGTGCGTCAAGCTTCGCTTTGTAAGAATAATAATAATATCTTTGTATGTGACTGTGTCCACCAAGAAGCTTACACCCTGTGTCCACTGACCACTGCCAGTTGCAAGCAAAGAGGATGTAAACTGTATACCGGTAAAACATGCCAACTTTGCCACATAGGATAACTTTGCCCTAAGATCCATTCTTAAGCAAATCTTTGATGTACGGAGGTATTTTAATATTATGGAAATATTTGTTTAATTTGGCGGAAAATAGGTTATATGACTGATAATATTGACAATACCCCGTAGTGCTAACTTTATTCAGTAACTTGTTGGAACTTCTGGAAAACGGTACGTATTTTTGCGGGCAAATTGTGGTGCAGATTTGTGAGTAAATTGTGCGTGATGGTGAAACCACAGGTCGTGGTCAGGAAACAAAGACGAAAGAAGTTAGATAAAAAGGCACAGAAGGGAATACTTATCGGCTATGATGCTGATGATGGCTACAGTATATGGGACAGCAGCACCTTCGAATTGATTCGTTCGAGAGATGTAATCTTTGATGATAATCCTCTAATCGGTCATCCAGAAGAATCTGACGAGCCCATAGCCACACCGAACAGTACCGCTGATAAAAGACCTGACACCACATTTGACTTCGTCATACTTCGTCATACCTCGTGATATTGAAAGTTTTATACCGGCCGTCCTAGAAAATCAGCAGCCATCGACAAGCCACGATGAAGGTATAGCATCACCCTCTCAGCAAGTTGTGCATGATGCTGAACCATCGTGTGCAGAGAATGGAGCTGCTTTTGAAGATAACATGGCTGTGGCAGAACAGACATATCCTGAGACGGAACAATCCTTTGATGACCCAGTATTCGAGCAAGATGTTCACGATGACATCGAATCAGATTATGAAGTCAACGATGCAAGTGAGTCAAGGGCAGACACCCCACTGACTGCATCTGAAGTTGAAGCTGAAGGTAGGATGACGCTAAGAGAGCGAACAAATCTAAAGCCACCAGCCAAATATAAAGACTTTGTCTGCACCGTTTGTATGAATTCGTTTAGCGATGAACAACGAATAGAGCCGAACACATTTAAGGAAGCAATAACATGTAAGGATTCAAATGAGTGGAAAAAGGCAATGGATAATGAGATTAATTCTCTGAAAGAAAATGAGACATGGGAGATGGTAGATTTACCTGAAGGCAGAAAAGCAATCTCAAGCAAGTGGATTTTTAAAATCAAAACGAATCCAGATGGGTCGATTGAAAAGTATAAAGCCCGACTTGTAATAAGAGGATGAAACCTTCAGCCCTGTTGCAAAAACAAGCACTATAAGAGCACTACTAAGTGTAGCTGTACAAGAAAACCTGTCTCTATCCCAGTTCGATGTCTCAACCGCCTTTCTGTATGGCACATTAAAAGAGGAGATTTACATGAGGCCTCCTGAAGGATACTCAAACAATGATGGTAAAGTTTGCAAGCTTAAACGGAGCCCTCCGCGATGCTGGAACTCCACCATTACTGAACACATCCTCAAACTTGGTTTCAAACAGAGTCAGAGCGACCCCTGCTTGTTTAAAAGAGGAGAGGGAAAGAAAAAGCTACTGATAGCGTTGTACGTTGATGATGGATTGATAGCGTCAGCAGAAACTGAGGTGTTTCTGAACGAAATATAATAATAGTAAAAAACAGTGTGCCAGCTTCAAAGGATCAAAATGATTATCATGACTTTCCATATAGACCAGCAGTTGGAGTACTCTCATACTTTATGGTTGGCACTAGACCAGATATTGCCTATGCGGTTGGAATAGTATCACGGAAGCTAGATAGCCCAATACCAGAAGACGTAGCGAGAGTAAAGCGAATCCTACGCTATGTTAAAGGCACCATAGAGTACGGTATCACGTACATGTCTTCCACTGCGGGCCAAGGCATAGAATGCTACAGTGATGCTGATCACGGTGGTGATCAATTAACTGGACGCTCCACCAGCGGCATGATTTGCCTTAACGCCAATGGTGCAATAGGAAGAGTAAACGTCAGACTACTGTCGCTATATCGTCTACAGAGGCAGAAATAATAGCAGCTAGCGAAGCCGCCAGAGAGATTATTTGGCTTAGACGGATTGTCAAATTTATGCAGGCTAACACTCTGGTAGAGAGCACGCCACTGTACATAGACAACGAATCCGTCATAAGATTGGCTTAAGATCCACCTTATGAAACGCACCAGCGTACAAAGCACATAAAGCTGAGACATTTTTTCATAAGGCAGTGTGTCCTAGAAAAGGATATAATGCCCGCTGTACACTCTCGCCGAGAGCTCTCGGGCGAGAGTCTCGTGCGAGAGCCCCTTGCCCGAGTGCGATCATGTACATTCTCGCTTAGTTCAATCGCAGTTAAGAACTCAGACAAGATGGACGAAAACGACCATTCACCATTCACCATGCATCGAAAGATATCATTGTAATCCCAAGGCCCCTTACTCATATTTAATTTTATTTGTCACAGATAATGACTGATGATGTCGTTTATTATTGTTATTTTTCTGTTCTACACTGTCCAACGGAGAAACTAGTACTGAAAGACGCGAGAGTGTACAGTAGTGCGCTCATTTTCCTCGCGAGACCCTTTGTCTCGGGCGCAATATACCGACAACGGACCGAGAGGGTCCGAGACAGGCGAGACGAGGCGAGCGCACCCATTTACACTCTCGCACTCGGGCCGCCTCGCTGTGTCTCGGCGAGAGTGTACAGGCGCCTTAAGAGTTGAGAAGGTTGATACAAAAGATCAACTAGCAGACTTTTGACTAAGCCGCTATTCAAGCCGAGGCTTTCGGAGCTGTGTAAGCTAGCTGGAATATACGGATAACGAACAGTTGCTTCCAGTATATTATAAGTTTATGGTTGCTTCAGAGGAGAGGGAATGTTAAGAAAGAAGGTCACATATAGTTTTGAATTAACTATTGTCTATTATTCTTAAAATTGTATTCTAGCAACTGTTATTATTGTATTTTAAAAATAGACTCGAAAATAAACGATTGTCGTAAGCAGAAATAAGTTCCTTTAATTCTCTGTAATATCTTAAAGGTTTTTACCCTTTGGGTACGGAACCCTAAAAAGGGCGTGTGTGCCGACTGCCACGCACTGCTACACGTGTCAGAACTTTACTCAGAACTCAGAAGGCAGAAGTGAGACTTAGTCAAAATTATTGTCACCTTACTTCGTGATCTCTTCGTGACGGTATCGCAATGAGCCCATGATGCGACCTCTCTGGAATCTGCAATGGTAAATTCTGGATTCCTGGCAATGATTCCGAAAGACGTGAAAAGTGGAAACTTGTCTCTGCTCATTTATGTAGACTAGTAACATTTTCATAGACGTTTAATTTTGTGCTATGGCAACACCGACTACAGAATTGTTTGTTCGGCTTTGGGTGTCAGCCGCTTTGTAATTTTTGTAGTGATATTTTGTAGAACTAATCCGTGATATTGGTGTAGAAACGATATAAAGATGGTTTAACAAACCTGCGATGCATTTTATATTACTAAGCTTTGTGTACTTTGTGTAAAAGACTGTATTTCCGCCATCATAATGGTTCACTTGGTCAGGAAGTATACCGTAACACTTGTGCTTTATTTTGGGTGTATCGTGTCGTGTTATTCAGTTTTAGGTATGTAAATAATAACATATACACGTAGACATTAATTGTACACGTTCATATACATACAAAGTATAATTTTAATTCCGATAAGCTCAATTTATTATTACTAGACAGTCACTACTTTACTATGCAACATGTTCTTCCGTACAGCATTGGAACGCATGAATATGAAGATATCCATTCTAAGTGTCTGTATACACCTGTTTCCGTCTTCTTTGTATGAAATAGCATTAACTTTAAAAATTTATAAAGTACTGAACACTAATAGAAAGTACAGCAGCAAACAATATTTACAAATATAGCATACATTGATGATGGTTTTTACTCATTGGTGATTGGAGTTTGAGAAAAAATCGTGTTTTCAAATCTGATTATGATAATGCAGGCTAATCACCTGATTGTTGTATAAGAAAGATCATCAGACTTTGCATGGACATACAACATACATTCTCTAGCTAGACTTAAGTATAACATTATCACAATTCAATATAATTTCTCATGAAGGCACTTCACATGGCTATTTGTATTTGCGTATTTGATGTATTCGCCATACAATCACCATGTGTAGACGGTATGTTTGACAAAATATATTGGCCTTATTTGCCTATTTGACAAATATGACCAATACCAAATACACCTTTGTCAGTTTTTGACGCACATCAAAGGAGTCAAATAGGCAAGTAAAGAAAATCAAGTAAAAGTTTGGTATTTGTCGCCCATGTGTGGAAGGCCGTATTTACCTTTATTTACTTATTTGTGTATACGTCAATAATTTTGCCAAATGCAATAAATAGCCAATAGCAAATACAAATAGCCATGTGAAGTGCCTCCATCAAATATAGCCCCATAATATTATTTATTTTTAAATGGATTGTCTATTTGTTACTATCTTTTAATAAGTCTTTATCTTATTAAAGCTTCAAGTCCCAAGCGGCCCAGGTGGGCTGCAATAACAATTGAATAGCTATTGTGTCTGGTTTTCCCACAATCGAGGTATTAAAATAATTGCTTAATCTTATTGAATAAGCTACAACAATTAATAATTCAGTGGTTAATATAATTTTTATGGGATATCAATTACATTTTTCTATACTTTTATCCTTTTCTCATACCATCCATACTAATATTATAAAGTGTGTCTGTCTGTCTGTTACCTCTTCAAACCCAAACCGCTGGACCGATTTTACTGAAATTTGGTATGGAGACACTCTGAGTCCTGGGAAAGGACATAGGATAGTTTTTATCACGGAAAAATGTACGGTTCCCGCGCGATAAACGAATTTTGGCGCAACAAAGTTGCGGGTGTCATCTAGTATAAAATAAAGAGTCTCATCAGGTTAGAGCTTCAGTAATGATAAGATTCAAACCATGAGATAAGTCACAAATTGCACATCAATTTGTTACTCGTCTCCCGAATTGGACCATAGTTAATTCCCAATGGGTATGTCATTAGTCATTCATAACAAAACATGTCATTGTTACACTTCCTATAAACAGTATGTGCTGGACCGAAGCCATAATTGACATTAGTTCAATTAATAATAATTGACTCCAATCTGTGACTTGTGAAAGATTTGGTGGACTAAGCATTGATTTGTTTAGGATAATTTGATAAAAATACTAAATTTACCATAGTATAAGTTTAAAGTCTTAGAATCTCTTTTAATGTTAATGCTAAAGGAACATTAACAGTGTGCATTAAAAATGTATAGAGTATATTATTGTACTGTCAAAGAAATTGATTCAGAGGCAGACAGTGGACCTACATCAATTGGACAAGTTATACCAATTCAATATTAGTTGCGATCTGTGGACAGGGTTTGAGATAACACAACTAAATTGTATAGGTCCACCATCTGACCATGAGTCAACCTCTTTGATCGTATTCCAATTTCTATCTAGCAAAAAGCAATATTTTGCTTAGATCTATTTTAGGATTCTTGACCAAAGTATGATATTGACTTTTTGAAACTGAGTCTATAGTGAAAGGTGGATAGCATATCTATATTAATCCATCAATCGTGGAAAAACGAGACACAATAGCCTTTCTATTGTTATCGCGAGCACCGGTGCTTGTACGGGGCTTGATGGGTTAAAGGCTGAGGCCAAATTTATAAAAGTCAGAGAAGTACTTCTCTTTCTTCTGTGCAACGAACAAGAGACACATTATGAAATTATTATTATTTATTTTAAATTATTTAATACTTTTTAGTTCATATAATAATAATATCTATATCTATGGACGCTTCACACCACGTCAGTCTGGCCCCGTGGTAAGTATCTGAAGAACTTGTGTTACGGGTACCAGACAACGGAAATATATTTAATACTTTTATTCTATACATATATTTAAGATTTTTATTATATGATACACATATTTAATACACATCCATGACCCAGGAACTTGGAAAAATTTTTGTTCCGTCGGCGGGATTCGAACCCGCGACCCCCGGCTTGAGCTACCGACGCGCTCACCACTGAGCCACAGAGGTCGTCAAAATTATATTTACATCAGTCAATATATAATTATATTGACACAGTTAATACTTAAAAAACAGTCAAGTTTCTAAAGGTTTTCAAAAGGCTTTAATCAAGTGGTTAAAGCCTTTTGAAAACATCACAGGGTTTTTCTCTCTGCTTGCAGCTCAAGATATACCAGAAATTTTGGACTTGACAGTTGTGAAAGGTGACCTCGGCTCCACAACCAGCATTAGTTGCAGTGTATCACCCTTCGCGGTAGAGGCAGAATGGCTATACAATGGTCAACCACTGAAAATCGAAAACAGGTAGGTGATTTGTTTATGAAATATTAATAACTAGCGACCCGCCCTGGCGTCGCACGGGTATAAAATATATGAAAATCTGATTAAAATGAACACTGAAAAAATGATTAAAATCGATAGCCTATGATCCTTCACGTGGTCTACTTCTTAAGTTCTTATCAACATAAAAATTGCTCCAGTAGTTTGCGAGATAAGCCCTTTCAATTAATTTCCGCCGTTTTTTTCCACATTCTCCTATTAGTCTTAGCGTGATAAAATATAGCCTACAGCCTTCCTCAATAAATGGGCTATCTAACATTGAAAGAATTTTCCCCGTTTTTTCCACATTTTCCTCTATTTCTTTGCTCTTGTCTTAGCGTGATAAAATATAGCCTATAGCCTTCCTCGATAAATGGGCTATCTAACACTGAAAGAATCATCAAAATCCGTTGCGTAGTTTTAAAGATTAAAGGGAACAAAGGGACATGAGGGAAAAAAGCGACTTTGTTTTATAATATGTATAGAAGATGTGGAAAAAAACGGGGGAAATTATTTGAAAGGGCTTATCTCGCGATATCTTGGCATAGATAGGAAGTAGACCACGTGAAGGATCATAGGCTATCTATTTTAATCATTTTTTCAGTGGCTATATATTTTATACCCGTGCGACGCCGCGCCGGGGCGGGTCGCTAGTATTCAAATAAAATGTTACTTGCTAGGCTTTTTTCTACCGACATTAGTTTCTACGGACCTGTGCCGGCGCGGCGGCGCCGCTTTGTATTGGCGTAAAGTAAAATGAAACCATAAAGTCATAAAGTTCCGTTTTATTTCAATAATTCGCCGCGTTGATAGGAACGCGAACGGTACCTTAACGTAAAATATTTCGATAGCGTAAAATTAAGGAAACATCTTCCGCATTACCTATTGAGATTGGAAGTATTATTAGATCAACACCCCTGCCTAAATGGAAATCATATTTAGGGTTCCCTTGCCTGAAGCCAAAAACGTTTTCCACCAGCTTTTTCATTTCTGTGGTTGCTTCTTTTCTGCCACAGAAATGAAAAAAGCCAGATTTTCACGAGAAAAATTCACATTTTCGTGTCTGTCAATCTGTCACTTGGTCTATTCTTCCTGAGAAAGAAATCTTTTTTGTGGTAGTGTACTTAAGAGGTTTTTTAGTATTTAAATATTTTGTAGTAAATTTACTATTTAAATATTTTTTAGAGTTTAAATATTTTGTAGTAAATTTACTATTTATTTATATATTTTTTAGTGTTTTACTCTTTTTTTTAGTGTTTCAATATTTAGTAGTAAATTTACTAAAAAAAAATTTTAAACAAAAAAAAATTTTTTTGTGTTTAAATATTTTGAAGTAAATTTTTGTGCAGGAACCTAGGTAATTACTACTTTAAACTGAAAAATAACTCAAACATGTTAAATATTTTCGTATGAGAAAATTATTTTGGTATTACGTTTGTATGAGAAATTCCAAGGGTACCCGGCCCCTTAAGGCTGCTCTTTCGAAAAAAGCGTGCAGATGAAACAACTTTTCATCGGCATTAACAGAGAAATTATATCTGAAAAAAATAATTTGTAATCTATAGGTAATCTACATGATATGATACGTAATTTGGTTTTGCCATATTTTTTCTATCGGTATCACATAATAAAGAAATAAAAAACCAAATCACCTCCAAATCGTTGAATGAAACCACTTCACTCCTTCATTATTTATCAAAAGAATATATAAAAAATATCTACTGCTTTGCAATACATAAGTTGATAATTTGGTTTTTTTTTACTTTTTTGAAATATGTATTATTTTAAGCCTTAAAAAGGTTTTTTCTCCTATTTCCCCTTATCATGGACGCGGCGAGCGTCGTAACCGCCACCGTACAAGGCGCGCTGTTATGAATGTTATTTTAATGTCATTTACGTCGATATTCGCACTGACAGAAATCGACCTGCTAATTTAGGGAGTAGAAGGCCCTTAAGTTTAAAGGTGCATGACATGACCATCGTCCGCCATCATACACCATTTCGCCGTCTACACAATGACGATGGCTTGTAGTGAGCCAGCATTGGTGAGTGACCATTGTGAAGAGACACCTAGACACCTTTACATATCCGTTACAAAATTCACGTGGCCGAACGATCTTATTATCTTCCGCGGCCTTATACAAGGTGT
The DNA here is from genome assembly GCA_937595015.1 of Polyommatus icarus. NCBI lineage: Eukaryota > Metazoa > Arthropoda > Insecta > Lepidoptera > Lycaenidae > Polyommatus > Polyommatus icarus. The sequence continues at coordinate 7,099,506 of OW569341.1, read as the reverse complement.
AACCTGCCCCTCTAGCATACGCCAACGAGAAAATTTTGTCTACACGTTTTCTCGATGTTTGATGGCGTTTCTATTCATCTCTATTGACCCTAACATGACATAAATTTTTTCTCGTGTAGATCTGTCGTCAAAATCTATCGACATAATGTCAAAAAATGATTTTGACATTATGTCGTTATCGACCTCAGACCAAAGAAAAAAAGAGGACTTGAAATACCTACAAAAAAAAACGTGCATACCTAAACCATAGATTCGTTACATAAAATGGCTGCCATTGCCTAGGGTTCTTGCACCACACATCACAATACAACATTTAGTCATTTTGATAAACAGTTTTTTCACACTTCCACGTAATTATTATCCTATTTTCTCGTATTTAAATCGATAAAACTCATTTTTTCCAAATAATAAACAGCCTCTTGACAGCACAACTACCACGAAACTCGTTGCAAAAGATGGCGGATCTGGCACGTACCTAAACTTTTGACAGAATTTTACCAAGAATATGCAATAACTGAAATATGTTCGTCTCTTTCGTCAAATGCAATTACACTGTAGAATGAAAGAGACAAAGTTATATTTAACGCTCTGTACCATAAATGCCTGATATTTGTATTAGTAAAAATTTATATATGTTGACAACGGCTTCTCCATATACTTCCTTGCTCATAGTTATCGACAATATAACTACACACGAGAGTGAGATATCTCGAGATTTTCTCGTTTGCGCATTTTAGGCCGGCAGGTGTAACAAAACTAAGTGATAACTGATAACTGATAATAGTTTAGGGTGCTTATGTGTTCCTTCTATAGAGTTCACTTTAAAAGTAGCAGCGCTGAAAGAACAAACATTTTTGTGATTTGTATGTTCAAGGGCAAGGGCAAACATTACAAAGGTGAAAAAAGTGACTCTTTCAGCGCTGCTACTTTCACAGCGAACTCTATATTATATTATACGGAACCCATACACAATACACATCCTAAGCTCTAAACTCTAAAGTCTAAAGCATTATCAGTTATCACTTAGTTATGTTACACCACACCCTGTACTTGCAAATATTTTTCTGTTATTAACGCGGAGCCATCGTTTTCTAATTTTAGATCTTTTAAAACAAAATAGAAAAATCATTTCAATATATTAATTTTTCAATGAACATGCGCTAGTTTTTGCTTCGGTCGCCCGCCGCCCGACCCCTCGAAGTTCCCCTAGGGGTCTGTAGGAAAATTATACTCATAAACCTAATTAGTTTTATAATTAGAATTTGGAACACAATATTTTTATAAATTAATAAAAATGTTCCGCTTAAAATTTAAGTATGAAAAAATGTTTTTGAAACTAGTACTCCGATAAAATAATAAAAGCCGGGACTTGGGATACAGTCTACAGAGCTCTGTATACTTCCTAGCCTATATGTATTATATATATTTATATATATGCTACCTAGCCTATATGTATTATATATTTTTTCTGCCTCTATATTCCCTACATACTATTTAATCCTTCGATCGCGGATTCTTGGAAATCTATTGTTATTCTATTGTTGTCGCGATCACCGGTGCTCTTATGGGGCTTGACAGATTAATGGATATATTTGCAACCATTGCCGGGAAACCGATTATGTATAAATATTCAATAATATTATCTCCTTCAAAGTAGGTACATATGCCATTCTATGAATCTCTTCGTTCTAATAAGAAAATCTTTATGCACTAGACTAGACTGAATAAGTGCTTTGATTGTCTGTTACTTATATATATTTAGTTTGTCCTTTTCCACTGACCTTTTGTAGTGTAGCATCGTGCATGCGTGAGTGGGTTTTTCATATTAAATCAATAAACTGCGTTTATAGACGGATTTAATAAACTAAGAATGGGTACAAGCTAAAGAATAATAAAAATTTAAAATTATTAGTGTTTCACCACTTCCTGATAAGTGACGAATAGGCTATCCACCAATTAACTTGACACATAAAGTATGGAGGATCTTTAAAAAAGTTGTAAATAGCCTATTCGGCACTTTATCAGAAAGTGGTAAAACAGGCCCTTAGAATTTAGAACCATAGTTAACAAGCGAGCTAATCATAATGAACGAAAGAAAATGAAATAAAATATGTCTGTGAAGTATCCGCACCCAAAACCTGGAATACTAAATTTCTTTAGTACTAAAAATGGTAACAGCTTCTCTAACAACGATCTCAATAAGCACAACGAATAGCAACTACCAACCCCCTCTCACAAGGAAAATGCACGAAACATATTTAAGAAACTTAAACAATATCCTCCAAGTCGGTTGGTCACCGCGGAGGATTACGACCAAAACCCTCCAGAAGCAAAAAATATATCAATTAAAAAGTCTAAAGAGCAAAACCACGAACTCTACATTGTCACCTACAACGCCAGAACACTTTCAACTAACGAAAGATTTATAGAGCTACAAAATGCGATAAAGACAATAAAATGCGACATAATAGGGCTGTCAGAAGTCAGACGCTTGGGAAATAACATAGAAGAATACGAAAAATATATACTCTGTTACACAGGAACGACACCCGGCATGTACGGTGTGGGATTCATTTTGAATAAAAAATTAAAGCATAATATGGAAAGCTACGTTGGCTTCACGGATCGCGTGGCCCTACTAAACCTCCAGTTCAATGATTACAAGCTATCAATAATACAGGTCTACGCACCAACAGATGCTGCAAACGAGGACGACATTGCACTATTCTACAACACTATTAGAATAGCTATAGATGCATCACACAAACATTATATCGTAATGGGAGATTTTAACGCCAAAATAGGACATCCCAAAATACCCGGTGAAAACTTAATCATGAAATGTTATGGATATGGCGATAGAAACGATAGAGGACAAAAACTTATCGACTTTGCCATGGAAAATAAACTTTCAATATTAAACACATTTTACAAGAAAAAACCCAAACAAAGATGGACATGGCGATCTCCAAACGGCGTACACAGAAACGAGATTGACTATATACTATCGAATCACCCAGGTATGTTTAAAAACGTCGAAGTGATCAATATTGACTATCCTTCCGACCACAGACCACTCAGGGCGTGCATACAAAACAGTTATATGAAAAAAAGTAGAGCAAAATACAACAATAACCAGACAATTTCATTAAACAATCATGATCAATTTCAAAAATATAGAGAGCGTCTTAATTATTATTTATCAAACCAACGGAGTGAGCAAGAAACTTACTGTATTCAAAAACAATATGATAACATAATCAGCGCAATTCTCCAAAGCCTAAAAGAAACTAATGCATCAATCTCCACTGATAAAACTCACAATATACTATCACCTCGCACAATACAGTTAATGGACAGAAGAAGAACACTGCACAGAATGAAAAATAAATCTCGATGCGAAAAAAATGAACTCACAGCACTTTATAAACTAATAAACAAATATTACAAAAAAGACTACGCCAGCTATAGACAAAATACAATAAAAAAATACATAGAGCTTACAGGAAGCTATAGAAAAGCCTACAAAGACTTAAAAACAAAAAAAACATGGATAGAAGGACTGAACTCAACAGGGAAAGTCTTACTCAATCGCAGAGACATTATAGAGCATGCGACTAGTTTCTACAAAAACCTTTACAGCGGTAACCTAACTCCAGGAAGCATAAAGCCAACGCAAACTGTCCGGAAAGAGATGATCAAGGAAATAAATGAACTGGAAATATCTGAAACAATAGCCAAATTAAAAAAAGACAAGAGCCCGGGTTCGGATAGCGTGACCAACGAAGCTTTAATTGCAGGCCTTAAAGTTCTTGCTCTACCTCTAGCAAAGTTGTTTAACCAAATCCTAATAACTGCAGAAATACCTTCCCAGTGGGCTGAGTCAAATATAGTCCTGCTCTACAAGAAAGGAGACCCCAAAGAGATATCAAACTATAGACCAATAAGTCTTTTGCCGGCCATATACAAACTTTTCTCAATAATTATTAATGCGAGAATTGGGCCAACCCTAGAACTTCACCAACCTGTGGAACAAGCAGGATTTAGGAAAGGTTTTTCAACCATAGACCATATCCACACACTTGAACTAATTATTGAGAAATATGAAGAAATGCGCAGACCACTTTACATAGCCTTTATAGACTATCAGAAGGCATTCGACACAGTTTCGCAGGAGAGCATATGGGGGACCCTCGAAAGCCAAGGAGTACAGATACAATACATAGAGGTCCTAAAAAGCCTCTACAAAAACTGCACGGGTAGAGTGAAACTCGAATCCCTTGGCCCGAGCTTCCCTATTAGAAGAGGCGTGAGACAAGGAGATCCTCTGTCTCCAAAAATATTTATAGCTATCCTGGAGTCAATTATTAGACAGATCGACTGGAAAAATCACGGCATCAACATAAAAGGCAAACAACTAACACACTTGCGCTTTGCAGACGACATTGTCTTATTATCTGAAACATGTTCGCAATTACAACGCATGATAGAATCTCTACATAGAGCCAGCATCCAAGTAGGACTTGAAATGAATTTCTCCAAGACAATGGTAATGACAAACAGTGTAGAGAGAACAGTGATGGTAACAAATACCCGACTAAAATACACCAAACAATACATATACCTCGGCAAGCATATAAGTTTTGATAAGAAAAATAACGAATTGGAAATTGCAAGACGAGCCGCTAACACCTGGAACAAATACTGGCAACTAAAAGAAATATTTAAAAGCAATATGCCTATAAACATAAAATCTAAAGTAATGAACTCATGCCTACTGCCATCCTTGACATATGGGTGCCAAACGTGGAAGTATAATAGCAAAGCTAAGGCAATGATTGTAACTTGCCAACGCGGAATGGAGCGCAGCATGGCAGGTATCAAAAAACTACAAAAAATAAGGCATACTACTATAAGAGACCGAACCAAAGTTATAGATGCCCTCCGCTTCGCAAAACAACTAAAGTGGAAATGGGCAGGACATGTTGCGAGATTAAACGACCAGCGCTGGACCTCAATAGTAACATCGTGGAAAGGACCTGAAGGCAAGAGACGTATAGGAATTAGGAAGGCCTGTTACACGCTGGGATGACGAAATTAGAAAGATCGCCGGTCCAGACTACATTAAAGTAGCCCAAAATCGAGACAGATGGAATAGTCTGGAGGAGGCCTTCACCTCTGAAGAGGGGGTTTTTGTAAGTTAATATAATAATAAGGTTAATATCCTCACAATTTATTTTTGAAAAATATTGTATACTTACTAACTCATTGTACTTAGGATAATATCAAACTAACAATAACCACCTACCATGTAATTTTAATTTACAAGAAATATAAGGCTTTTTATTTTTATTTTATTTTATTTTTTATTTTATATTTATTATATGTCTGTGAAGTAGAAACACTTTCAATTAACATTTGCTTAAAAACTAAAAGCAAAGTGGCTCGGCAATGAACACATTATTTAGAAACAAATATAAAACTGCATATTTGGAGGAGTTCATACTTACACAGACGGCAAGCGTAAAGTTTTTTTTAAGTTTATCGTAACGACGCATCTGGTCGATGCAGGTACTCACATAAATCCAATTAGTCGCTGATTATTTCTCTAGTGCTAATTGCCAAGCCACTATAATAATTTTAAAATAAAGAAAACTATTGATACATTCACTGAATGTTGATTTCAATTACAAAATAAGTTGAAGGCTTGGCTTGAATGTGATCTGAAAACTTTTTACGACAGAAGTATTGCATAGCTATGCAATATTTTGCTTGGCTCCTTTTACATTTAATGTTTTGGTGGGATTTCATTTCTTTTTTTAAGGTTTTTTTTCTTTTCACGTTAGGTCACGTTAAAACTATTCTACCATATTAACAAAGTCTTAAGACTTCACTGTCTGTCTGTCACCAGGCTGGATCTCGAGAACCGCAATAGCTACAATAGATAGATGAATTTTTCACAAATTATGTATTTTTGTTGTCGCTATAAAATAGAATAATCCTATTAAAATAAAATAATTTAGGAATGGCGGGTCTCGTACAACAAACACGATTTTTTTGCTTTTTTGCTCTATCTTCATAATGGTAACAGTAAGGTTTTTGTAAATTTCAGAACATACTCAATTGTATTTCAACTTTAATATTAAATAATAAAAATTAAATAAACCTTTTATTTTAGGGGGGCTCCCATACAAAGAAGGATGGGACTTTTGTATGGACCCTGGCCGGCATAGCCAATAAAGTTGTAATGTCTGTTAGAATATTGCTTATAACCTAAAGTTACTGAAATGCAACAGTTTATGTTATGAATGGACCGGAAATGTACAGTCTGGAACATTGAAAATTATATTTTTGGCTCCTACTTTTTTTGTAAAAATCAAATCTACAATGGAAAAAAGACATTCTATGCTATATTTTAATCAGCTTATCACTTTGATAATTAACCTTAGAGTGATACTACCAAAATAAACACTTTTATTTTTTAATAATCATTTACTACAGTTACAACTTCCATTGTCTATACAAATTCATCGTCAAAAATGATATCTTTTTTATGAAATAAGGGGGCAAACGAGCAAACGGGTCTCCTGATGGAAAACAACTTCCGTCGCCCATGGCACTCTGCGCATCAGAAGAGCTGATGCGCAGAGATTAGTAGTGGAATAGGGTAGGGGATTGGGCCTCCGGTAAACTCACTCACTCGGCGAAACACAGCGCAAGCGCTGTTCCACGCCGTTTTTCTGTGAGAACGTGGTATTTCTCCAGTCGAGCCGGCCCATTCGTGCCGAAGCATGGCTCTCCCACGTATAAAATTAATATAGTGTCTTCCAATTAATATAGTGCCGGGGGAATAAATACATCGTGGCGACCTACGTCTAAACACCATATTATTATTGAAATAATATGGGCACACGCACCGATTGTGCGCCGCCCTGTCAAACACGTACAATAATGATGAACTAAAGCATTCCTCCCTTGTTGTTGACGGTCTACGGGTCTATGAGTACGGTCTATGACGTCAGCGAAGACATTTTTTGAGAATAGCGTTCGTACTGAAATGGTTTAAGTCCATAGGCAGTCCTATGATGTCAGGTGTGATATCTTTTTTCTCCGGTAGTTTACCGTGTTCTGTCCATAATAAAAATTGAAGCTTATGATATAAGGTTTCATTTCATAGGCAAGTGGTTTTTATTGGATATACCGGCCAACTTGACCCATCATTCTTTACGGTAAAGAACTCTATCTACGCCAGTCCGACTCGAACTTGGCCGGTTTCATAATTTTTCCTTTCACTGTGAATAAAGACCTATCCTGGTACCAAATTTCAAGGTTCTAAGTCTCCTAGAAGTACCTTAGAATTTTGATGATATGTCAGTCAGTGACAAAACGTAGTAACTTTGACCATCCGTAACTAGTAAACTTTTAATCAATATATAATGTAATTTGGAGGTTAAGCTAGTGTTAATACTTGCTCCTATTCTTCGAAATTCTAAATCTCTAGTTTTGTTAACATCGAAGATAAGGAGGGTGTGAAATAGCCGCGAACCGCTTCGAGAAAAGTATGGTACGGCCGTGCCTTTGCTAAAAAGCTTGGCTGGGGCACTGCCGTGCCCCCAGATATCACCATCTGATACCTAAATCAAAGACCTGTCCTGTATGTAATTTACTGTAGTATATAATATTGTTGTTATGCCAATAACGACGCATATGTGGAACGGAATTAGAAATTGAAAAAGGAAGTTGTTGCGGAAATTTGTTCCACAGAACGATTGAGAGTTGAGACAGACGCGTCTAACGTAAGCCTAGATAACCCTATGATGATGACGTGAAAATTGTCACGGGAGAGGCAAAAGGTATTGTTTTAAGGCCCTCTACGTTGGGCTAATAGCTATAATTGAAGACGTGAGTGGAAGAACCAGATAACTAACATTTTATAACATGGACAATTACGCATTTTTTGCCTCATAATTCCTTCATCACCTGGCTTATACTCGTATATCTGGCTACACATAAAATTCACAGTTTTTTGATTTCAATAAGGGTTTTAGGGTTCCGTAGTCAACAAGGAACCCTTATAGTTCAGTCTGTCCGTCCGTCTGTCCGTCTGTCTGTCTGTCTGTCCGTCCGTCCGTCCGTCCGTCCGTCCGTCCGTCCGTCCGTCCGTCCGTCCGTCCGTCCGTCCGTCCGTCCGTCCGTCCGTCTGTCTGTCTGTCTGTCCGTCTGTCTGTCCGCGGTTTTACTCAGAGACTATAGAATCTACAAAGCTGTAATTTGGCATGAATACACATATTAATGATGGCTACAAAATGGTACGTGGAATCGTAAAAAAAATTTTTTTTTTATGGTACCTCCCCTACACATCAAGCGGGGATGAATATATTTTTTCGCGCCCACCCCATCGTGTGGGGTGTCGTTGAATAGGTTTTTTTTTTAAATATTGCGAGTATTCGTAGACCATTTTCCGATTTAGGGATCAGTTTGTGAAATATTAAGTTTTAAAGCAATGATATTGTATGTTACTAACGTAACTAGAATGCCAGTCTACGACAGAAACCACTTTGAAGATGCCTGCAGGCATATCGGACATACATAATGACATAATAACATTATGAAGTGACATTGTCTTTTGGGCTATCAAGTGGTTACGCATTTCTGAGAATCGTTTGTAAGACATTGCCACTCTAGTATTTTAGAAACTCATTGTTTTAAAGTGGAAAAAATCGTTAGAGTCCAGTGTCCCCCCCTTCTACCAGCTAAATGGTTGGTTCTGGAAATGTGATAAAATTCACGGGAGTAGGAAATATGCTGAATTAAAAAGGAAAACTATCACGGCTAAGAATACTTCATAAGTTATTGAGTAATAGTCGATCAACTAAAAAATGTATTCGGCGAAGTACAAAGGAACTTTTCGTTCAAATTCCTTTGAAAGTAACTGAGATGATGTTGTTAGTAGTGTAAAACACGCTATAAATGTACGTTCATTGACCATAAAAAAATGTCACAAACTAGCGGTACTACGGAACCCTATATTGCGCGTGGCCCGACACGCACTTGGCAGGTTTTTTTGATAATATTTTCCTATATTATCGTAATAGAGGTAAAGTTAGCGTGAAATGAGGTATTTTTCACTCCACGGTTAAGTTTAAGCTCAGCTGTCTGGGCGCCTCACAAGAGCTAGGGGGAACAATTTCATATTCACAGTTTTAGACATATTCAATGCGTGTAGGGGTTGTAGTGTTTACGCCTTTTGTTTTTCACTTAGGGCCCTTCCCTTACCGAAATGGGGTGTTAGGGATTAGGTGTCATATTAAAGTACGACGAAAATGATAAGCATGATTTGTCATAATTATTTCGCTTGAAAAAATTGTAAGCGCTTGTACTTTTTAAGCTATTGAAAAGTCTATAAGCTTGCGTAACTTCGGAATATATCCCAAGTTTTATATTCCTTGCTTGCCACTAACTCGCAGATTGATTGGAGTCACCCTTGTATATCTGGGGGCACGGCAGTGCCCCAGCCAAGCTTTTTAGCAAAGGCACGGCCGTATCATACTTTTCTCGAAGCGGTTCGCGGCTATTTCACACCCTCCTTATCTTCGATGTTAACAAAGCTAGAGATTTAGGATTTCGATGACTAGGACCAAGTATTAAAAGTAGCTTAACCTCCAAATTACATTATATTCTGATTAATAGTTTACTAGTTACGGATGGTCAAAGTTACTACGTTTTGTCACTGACTGACAGATCATCAAAATTCTAAGGTACTTCTAGCAGACTGAGAACCTTGAAATTTGGTATCCGGATAGGTCTTTATTCACAATGAAAGGAAAAATTATGAAACCAGCCAAGTTCGAGTCGGACTGGCGTAGATAGGGTTCTGTACCGTAAATTTGTATGGGAGCCCATATTTAAGGGAAATATAAGTTTTATTTAATTTTTATTATTTATTATTAAAGTTGAAACACACTTGAGTACTTTCTGAAATTTCCAAAAACCTTACTCTTACCATTATGAAGATAGAGCAAAAAAGCAAAAAATCGTGTTTGTTATACGTGACCCGCCATTACTAAATTATTTTATTTTAATAGGACTATTTTATTTTATAGCGACAACAAAAATACATAATTTGTGAAAAATTCAACTATCTCTAGCTATTGCGGTGACAGACAGACAGCGAAGTCTTAAGACTTTGTTAACCCTAGATAGCTAACCTCCGTCGAATCGACGGGCGGCGCAAACTAATATCGCCATATTTTTTTAATGTCACGTCCGAATATTTTGTTTCGTCTATGTAACAAATTTGGTAGAATAGTTTTAACGTGACCTGAAAAGAAAAGAACCTTAAAAAAAGAAATGAAATCCCACCAAAGTGAATGTATCAATAGTTTTCTTTATTTTATAATTATTATAGTGGCTTGGCAATGAGCACTAGAGAAATAATCAGCGACTAATTGGATTTATATGGGTACCTGCATCGACCAGATGCGTCGTTACGATAAACTAAAAAAACACTCTACGCTTGCCGTCTGTGTAAGTATGAACTCCTCCAAATATGCAGTTTTATATTTGTTTCTTAATAATTATGTGCTCATTGCCGAGCCACTATAATAATTTTAAAATAAAGAAAACTATTGATACATTCACTGAATGTTGATTTCAATTACAAAATAAGTTGAAGGCTTGGCTTGAATGTGATCTGAAAACTTTTTACGACAGAAGTATTGCATAGCTATGCAATATTTTGCTTGGCTCCTTTTACATTTAATGTTTTGGTGGGATTATAATTTCAGGCTTACGTGCACAAAGGGTATCTAACAATGGTACTTTATTAATACTACAAATTAATTGCTGTACTTACATAATTTCTCTGCATGTCTATCTATCTGTCTGTCCCCTGACTATCTATCTCTTCGAGTGTATTCGTTACTTGTCGATTTTTGAGAAAGTTTTTTTTTTGCTTTCTCTTATGCAGATCACAAAAATATTTTACTTGCGTTACAAATGTAGAGAATTTGTTGTAATTAAGTTTTCGGGTAGTCGCAATTTGTGAGAGCGTTTCCGCATCAAAATACCCAAGGTATGCTTCATCATATCGTAAGGGTCAGGTTACACCCAGACGAGACGTGACACCGCATTTATACTACTAATAAAAGTCTTGCCACTTTTGTAACTTATCAGGCAAGGACTGAGGACAGAACATTGTGTATGTGTGTATATTGTCTGTAATTTTGTAATGCACAGTACATACTATTGTTCTTGCAATCTAAAGGGCCCCCGAGACGATCAAACGGTTTGACTCAAACACGTAAATTTTGGTTTGACTCAAACCATTTTGATCGTTTACAAAGCTAGTTTGAACGGTTTGTCAAACATTTACGTGTTTGAAGCTCGTTTGATGAAATTTCATATTTTTGTTGTGTTTGACGCGCTGTTTGATCGTGCTCCGATGCGTTTGAACAAACTTTGTACCATTCTTTCGAGTAGATTATTTTTATCCGACTAAAAAAGAGCAGGTTATCAATTCGATGCGTATGTAATATGTACTTATGTAATATATGTATGTTTTTATGTTTGTGTTCGCATAATATCTCCGGAACTACAAGTCCGATTTAAATATTTTTTGTTGTACTAGGTATTGTTTAACTTGGGAGACTTCTGCAAGTTTCATCAAAATAGGTTTAGTAGTTTTTGAGATAGGGAATTTTAATTCTCAATTTCGTACAATTTTTAAGTCGGTTTAATCTTTTATAAAATACAATTTATTCGTCACAAGACGTGTACTCGACAGTGCGTATTGAACCAGACTGCGCAGTGTCGTTTGACAAACCGTTCAAACCGACATCAAACGATTGCATCAAACACGTAAGGTTTGAATCAAACCGTTTGACCGTCTCGGGGGCCCTTAAGAGTGCGCGTCGCCCTTAGTTGTGTGAGTGACCATATCTATACATGCGTACATGGCTCGCTCGCTACTGACTGCTCCGTCGGGTACGCACACTAACGAAAATGTCTATTCACATTTCCAACTACAAATAAAGGCGACGCGCACTCTTAGATTGCAAGAACTATACATAGTATGAATAAAAAGATCTAAAAAAAGTGAGACTGAAAAATTAGTAAGCAAAGTTAAAAACTTAGCTAACGCAAGAGTCAATATGTTCTTCAGTAAGGGCCGGTTGTTTGATCGCTAGTTAAGGTTACTACTAGTTAAAAACTGTTAGTTAAACTAACTATTGGTTAAAAATTACAAAATGTTGTTTTTCAATCGATAGTTAAGCTAACTTTAGTTAAAGTTTTTGACAAATTGTTAAATAAGATGACTACGCTGGGACTGTGTAGTTAACATTGACCATTAGTTTGATTTGTTTGTTGTAGCGGATAATATCTAGTCGCGTTGAGATATTTTCTGCCCAAAAAGAGTGCTTTTATAAAAAATAATGGATTTAAATGTACTTATACATTTCGATGACTCGGAAAGTTCTTCTGATGAAGAGATTATTCTAGAATACGTTTTAACATGCTGCCCGAAAACATTTGCAGCTTGCTGCTATAGACTATTAGGAGGATGAAGTCGAATTTTTAGAAAGGTTTAGAATGTCCAAAGAAACAGTACTTTGGATAATTGCTGAAATTAAGTCTATATTGGAGAGACCAACTACTAGGAATATTGTAATACTGTGTACTATTTACTAAATGGGTAAGTAGGTACCAAAACAACAGTGCTGTATTACATAAAATATATTGAAACCCATTAATCCTATCAAAAAGCTGCCAATTCATTACTATAAAATATAAATATAAAACTTGCCCTATATTTATATTTCAGAAATTATGCAGTGAGCGCAGTAGACTTATAGACTGCTAACTTTAAGGTCTTATGCGACTGGAAATATTCGGCAGTGTTCTGGAGATCTGTTTGGCTTGCATAATTCTTTCTTTGCGAGGTTTTGTCCTATTGTCGTAAAATAACCTTAAGTGAAAGCTTATTAAATAGCCTATCATGAAAAAGCCACAAAAAAGGGTATTTATAAGCAACGAGTTTGAATAATTAATAAAGTTTCTAAAAAATAGAGAAAAAACGTGCAATAATTAAAACTATTGTTTTTTGCACAAAAAGAGCCCCCATTAAACCCATCTTTATTGATTATTATATCCAAAGAATTTGAGTTAAGCTTCAATACAACATTCTAATTACATCCGTATGTCAAAAATATAAGAGCTATTGTTCTTTGAACAATGGTTGTGCGTGAGCGCAAAGGGTTCTCTACAGACTACAGCCGACGTTTCAATATTACCAGATGTTACCAGTAAAAAAAAAAATTCTCCCGACAGAATTTTTTTTCCTTCAAATAGCAACACAATTAACAATTGTTACTTTTAACTAAAGTCAAAAATCAATTGAAACAACGTATTTCTATTTTAACAATTGGTCAAGGCTTTAACTACAGTCAACTAGCTAATGGTTACGGATACTATTAGTCATTTTTGACTAGCGATCAAACAACCGGCCCTAAGTTAAACTATTGACTAATCAGTCGTCTAGAATACAGTCATTCAGAAATTGTCCTAAAGAAGTTAGGATCTTTATTCCCACTATGTAAGGACTACTTTAATGAAAGGAAAATCATTTGAAGTTGACTACATACTCGTACATCCGAGGACAACCCCCTATAGAGTCGTAACTAGTAACGTCCATATTGTGTGAGGAACAATTACTAGGAATTGATTTTAAGGGATGCTTGTCGATTGTGTTGAATTTTTTATAAGATACCACTAATGTATTTTTAATTATTAAACCACCACGTGGACAGAGGGGTATTATGTTTAAATTATCTTTATAGGTATCTGTGTCATTGTAATTGCCGAACGAATAAGCCGATTTTGATTCAGCCTTGTAAATCAACTATAGAGTTAATAAAGATCTCTACTTAGTATTTAGGAGAGATACGTTTTTCAAGTTCATGTCATGTTCATTTTGGGCTTGAGAAGTATCATTAGTTCGTCTTAGTCGTGTAGTAACACGAAAGTAGAAATATATATTATTTTTCTAGACTCATGACTAAATATTACCCTAAATACCTCTCTTCACGAAGAGTCGTTGAGGCATATCCCGCATACGGCATACTGCATACAGTGATTCGATTCTAAAGCCTTGCATGTTGTTTTAAACTCAGTGAGACGGAGATCGAAACGACATTCGACGTTTGAGAATCGGCCCCTGGGCTTGTACCATGAAACTGTTTTAATACTCAAACAATCGGATGAAAATGCCGCCTCCTACTCTAACAAACGTGAAATGACGTTGTTAGAGCAGGACGCGGCATTCTTGTCCGATTGTTTGAGTCTCAAAACAGTAGGCCTACTACGAAACCGTTTTGAGACTCTAACGATTGTTATGATTGCTATCCGATTGGATGAGAATGCCGTGCATGCTCTAATAACGTAATTTCTCGTTTATTAAAGTAGAATGCGGCATTCTCGTACGATTGTTTGTGTCTCAAAACGGTTTCGTGGTACGGCCCCTGTTTCATAGTAGGCCTACTGGTTCGTAATCGCCGGTTCATCATTAGCAAACGTAGAGAAACCTCATTATGAGTAAAAGCTACTGCAAAGCTAAGTGACAATCGAAACGTGGTCCACATAAATTACAAAGGATCTTTCTAATTGGACGCAATTAGGCTGTGACTTGTGTGTAGGTAACGTTTCTCGCCTCATTTACACTTTCGCTTCGGTAAGCGAGGGTCGAATCACGAATGAGACGATGTTGGGACTAAACGTTGAGTCAAAAGTGATCCTTACTATGCGAGTGTCTGTCTGTTATTTTTTTTACGCTAAAACCGCTAAACTGACGGGTACGATGCATTGTATTTCGGTAAAGGCAATTGCGTTAAAAAGCAATGTCACATTAGCGCTAGAAAAATTCCTGTTTTAATTTTTTTCTATCCCCTTCCACCCAACGCGAATATCCGTAGAAAAGAAAAGACTTACCTCTAAAGAGATCGCAAGAGTTAGTTCCTTAATGTAAGTTCAAATGAGTATGTTTAAAGGTTAATTAATCATGGGAAAATTGTAAAAACTTATTCAACTTATTTTAACAACCAGTCTTCTGGTTAAACACTTAAACTTAATTATACTTCAATTAATAGTTATTTTCTTTTACAGAATAAAGCAAGTGATCGAAGAGAGGGAACTCCAGAAGAAGGATTTGGACGGCAACCCCAGGAAATATAAGGTGTACAATCTGACCATCTCCAACACGACGTCTGATGATGACGGCAACTACACCTGCATCAGCAAGCTGGGGGAGTCCAAGGTGGAGAAGGCAGCGGTGGTAGACCTGAGCTTCCCCGCTAAGCTGGTCAGCAAAACTCCAGGGCCCATCAGACATAATGTCACGGACCAGGCTAATGTGACCATGCAGTGTGTTTTTGAAGGTAAGTGTATTTGAGGTAAACATTCATTGTGGCCCTCAAAAATTACTGTGTAAATAAAGAAATTGCAAACAATTATCATGACAATTGTATAAAATTATTATTATAGCAATTAATGACTCTTTTCATACAAAGAAATAAAAATGTACACTGTGTGTACAGATGTTAAGTTATAATTTTTTGTCTTTGTTTCTCAAACAATTTTTCCAATCAATCAGACAAGGACAACATTTTATAACTAAAACATATTATTTTAAAACAGAATAGATCTTTTGTGTTTTCTTTACAGTTTACAAAACAAAAGAAGTGACATGGTGGCGAAGAGGAAAAGAGGACGATAACATCGACTTCCTTACGAAACCGGCTAAGAGGATTAACATCAAACAAATTCAGAGCTCATTCAACTTACACATACACAGTACGGAAAGTAATGGGACGTATATCTGCCAAGCTTGGGATCCGGTGACATCCTCGAATGTTACAGGAGAAATTGATGTTATGGTCTACGCACCACCACAAGTTGTCATCGACAAAGTAATACCAATCAGCGCTTCCCAACTCTACCTAAACTGGACCATCCGTTCATACAATTCTCCAATCAAAAGCTACAACCTTATGTACAGGCAGCTACCATCAAACGATTTCAGTCTTTACATAAGAGAAAAGATCGGTGTGAAGAATATCTCTTTCGTGATGGAGGGCTTGCAAAACTCAACGAAATATCAGCTAAGATTGGAAGTGTCAACGTCGCATGGACAAAGCAAGCATACTTACGAGAATACGGTCACGACTTTAGACCAGGATCCGATTTTTGTGCCAAATATATCGATTAAGGGTTTTTCAGCGACCTCCGTGACTATAGGCTGGGCGCCGCCACCGGATGACATAGCTGAGTTAATACATTATTACCTGTTGGAGGCTAGGAAGATGAATGAGGTAGAGACTAGGAGTGCCTATCATCCAAGGGACAGCAGAAACCCTTATATGTTTGATAACCTCGAGCCTCATAGCACCTATGTGTTCAGAGTAAGTATAAACTGAAGAAATACATAGTCAATTTAACCTATCAAGCCCCATAAGAGCACCGGTGATCGCGACAACAATAGATTTCCAAGAATCCGCGATCAAAGGATTAAAAAGAGTATTCATGCTAGGGGGTATATTAAATTTGGGCTTAGAAATCAGTTTGGACAAACCATTAAACTTTTTTCTTCTATTTACCAGCTACTTTAACAGTGAACTCTACGCAAGAGGCACATGTACACCATAAGTATTATATATTTGTTGGAACTTTCTGTATGATCTAAATTACATTTTCTTCCAGGTCTGTGCATGTTCGGACTTTACAAAACGCTGTGGTCCCTGGTCTTCTGAAATGCAAGCAGCTACCTTAGATGGTATACCGGGGCGGCCAAGTAACGTCACAGTACATTGCTCCAGTAACTCCCTTAATCTCACCTGGTCACCACCGCTAAAACCCAATGCGGAAATAAAGGGTTACAGTGTAAGTATTATCGTTGCACAGGCCGCGCATAACCATAAAATTAGTCGATAAGTAATCAGAAGGGTTGCTAGAAAACGAACTAATAAAATTTAATTTAATTATTTTCTCAGTCTGTTTGATGAAAATATTTTTGGTTAAATTTAATAAACCGTAGGTTCTTTACCATAGTTATGTTTCTTATTTCAGATTGAGCTAACGGGCAATGCGACGTACAGAAACGAATTCGGCGTTATAAAGCAAGATACTTGGGGACCTTTCGCAAAATTCACTACGAATGTTTCTAGAAGCATAAGGTAAAACATAATTTGAAATTGCATTCAGATGCGTGTAAATTTGTCACTTTTCACCGTGAAGACTTTAACTTATAGTAACTTATATGGAATAAGGGTTTTATGGAGGTATGTATAATGTAGCCGTAGCGTCTATACTCTATCGTGTCGATTGTCGTGTCAAACAGCTGTCATATGTCAGGAAATAGCTTCCACTTGTGACATGTCACGATATAGCTGTCATAATATGCCTGTCTGAACTCTGCTCTGACACGATAGACCCAACGGTTACAATGCACTATACAACCCTTATTGGAACGGCGCTCCTAGTGGTAAATAATGACAACTAATTGGATGTCATACAAATTGCCTTTACCATCCTAACGGTGAGAAGTTTCAAATCTCAAACTCGGCCAACCGCTTTACGTCGTGTGAGTACTATAATATGGAATCTAATTCTCATCTATTGATACGTGTTTTCACAGGCAAGACGACCTCCAGCCGAACACCAACTACACTATCCGCGTGATCGCGATGACGCGCACGCGACGTCGCGGGGAGGAGGAGACGCGTTACTGCGGCACTGCCCCCGCCCCACCCGCCGGACCACCCCGCCCTAGGTGGCGCAAGGTAATGCAAAGACTACAGTTACCTGCCGGCCTAAGATGCGCAAACGAGAAAATCTCGAGATATCTCACTCTCGTGTGTAGTTATATTGTCGATAACGACATAATGTCAAAATCATTTTTTGACATTATGTCGATAGATTTTGACCAAGAGAATATAAACACTTGGATTTTGACGACAGATCTACACGAGAAAAAATTCATGTTAGGGTCAATAGAGATGAAGAGAAACGCCATCAAACATCGAGAAAACGTGTAGACAAAATTTTCTCGTCGGCGTACTGTCCATCAGTCTCAGACTGACGCCAGAATGATGACCGGAAAGTACATCTTTATATATATAATTCTTCTGTGAGTGTGTATGTCACTGAACTTCTCTCAAACGACTGGACCGATTTAGATGAAATTTTTTGTGTGTGTTCAAGGGGATCTGGGAATGGTTTAGATTCACAATTTTGTCCGCTGGACAATGTTTTTTTAATTAATTTTTAATTTATTAGTAGTTGTTGATTTTGGAATGTTTTACATTGGATCCGACAGACCGCGCTACCATCGCAGTGTCAAATTTTAAATAATATTCGAATTTTAATTTTAGTCTGTCCCGACAGTTAGCGCTGCGATCAAATTAATAAGAAATTTAAAAAACCCCCGCCAAACAACTTTAAAAAGTAATGAAATAATTATATTTACTGACTTTAAGTTTAAATAATAACTAAGTGTTAAGTGATATTTTAGTCCATAATAGTTGTCACGGTGTGTCGGGGGACCGCCAACAGCGACTTCTGCATTTTGTATCGCCTAGTCACTGATTGTCTCGATTCGGTTCGCTGTGAACTGACCCTTAAACTATAATGTTATGTGAAATCAAACATCTACATTAGCGGTCCCCCGACATACCTTGACAACAATTATGGACTAAAATATCACTTAACACTTAGGTATTATTTAAACTTAAAGTCAGTAAATATAATTAGTTCATTACTTTTTAAAGTTGTTTGGCGGGGGTTTTTAAAAATTAAAAAAAAAAAGTTTTTAAAAAAAAATTTTTTTTTAATTAAAAAAGTAATTTTAATGAACACCATTTGACTGCCTCATCCAAGATGACATTCATAGAGTATGAATGTCATCTTGGATGAGACAGTCAATAAGAGTCCAAACATGAATCCTCCGCTTTGGGCTCATATGGAGCTCGGCTCCTATAGAATCTAGGTGATGCTTGGGCTCATATGGAGCGCTGCTCCTATAGAAATCAAATGATGCTGCAGCAGTAGCATGCAAATATTTACTGTTTATCTACGTCTTACTAGTTGTTACAATTAAAAAATGAGCCCAAACACGATACCTCTGCTCTAAGTTGGTGAGGAGTTGGGTATCCTGTTGATTACCAGGTGATGCTGCAGCACCAGGTCAACTTTCTATTTAAATGTGTATGTACTTATTCATCAATATCACAAACTAGAATGCAAAATATAAAGCCCACCAAACGACTGCACGTTGCTAATCGGCCCTTCACGAACCAGATGAACCGCGATTTTCCAGCACTGAGCAGGCTGATGATGATGAACTATAGCTAAGAACACTCTCGATCATGTCAGCTTTCAAACAAAAAAAAAACTAGATCAAAATCGGTCCACCCGTTTGGATGCTACGATGCCACAGGCAGACACACACACAGACAAACAGACAGACAGACAGACAGGTCAAACTTATAACACCCCTCTTTTTTGTCGGGGGTTAAAAAAATACTTTATATACTTAATATGGGAAAGAAACGTTTGCCGGGACAGCTAGTACATAATAAAAAAATTATCAGTCCGTCAATCGAACGGTTACACGATCATTCTCCCAGTCTGGATCAGACTGATTGACTGAACTTATGCTAGACCGTGTAACCTATGTCTTACTTCTATAGTTTTGCGCTGTAGCATCTTACGGGTGACAGTTTCAATAACATTTGGTTTCAGACTTAAAATTTGTTGCGATTTACAAATTATGACTTACAATTTGTACCACATTCGACGCCAAAGAGAATACTTAATTTTAATTGTAAATTAAATTGCCTTATTTTTTTATCAATATAAACATTCAATTGTCTCCTGTAATCGAAATGTGTACAGATTGAATAATTTAAGTTTGTTTACAGGTGATAGAAGACGACAAATACGTGTTCACAATAAAACTGCCTAGAGTGTCAGAGAGGAATGGTCCAATATGCTGCTATAGGTCAGTTTACCAAAATGTTAAAAATATTGGCTTGTACAATTTCTATGATATCTATACATATTATAAAACAAAGTCGCTTTTTTCCCTCATGTCCCTTTGTTCCCTTTAATCTTTGAAACTACGCAACGGATTTTGATGATTCTTTCAGTGTTAGATAGCCCATTTATCGAGGAAGGCTATAGGCTATATTTTATCACGCTAAGACTAATATGTATTATGTTTATTTTATTTTGAATTAAGTATATATTGTTATAATGTACCTAGATATGTTATTTATATTATCATTATGTTAATTATAAGATATTTTAATCCCTCTGTCCTCTAAATGTTTGCATCTACCTCACTATCTCTGCAACACCCTAAGGTTTGGCTGGAAGAAAATGCCACAAGGCATTAAGCCCGCCTTTGTACTACAATGTGCAAAAGTTTTTAAATAAAAAATAAATAAATAAATAATAGGAGAATGTGGAAAAAACGGGGGAAATTATTTGAAAGGGCTTATCAGTTATCTCGCGAACTACTAGAGCAATTTTTATGTTATTTGGTATTTGACACAGATAAGAAGTAGACCACGTGAAAGATCATCTAAGGCTATCGATTTTAATCATTTTTTCAGTGGCTATATATTTTATACCTTATGCCCGTGCGACGCCGGGGCGGGTCGCTAGTATTGTATAAATTAATTTGCATACTCAGTTTCAATTTTAATCTTAATGTAAACAAAGCTTAGTATGGATGGCGGTGTTGCTAGTTGCTACCAATTTTAGTGTCACGTATTATAGTTTCTTGCTAGAGAGAAATAATAGGTATAGAAATGTATGTCGAGTATAATATGTATTTTGCAATTTCTAATCCATAAAATAACATTTTAGAGTTTACATGGTGCGTCTTCTACCCAATTCGGACTGGAACAATCTACCGCCTCCCAAAGACATCGGTATCATTGACTACGAAGAAGCTCACGCGGTCCAGCCAGTACTAGGCGCATACATTACTGACGTCTTCTCCAAGTAAATAACTTTTTATAAATTATTTTATTACATGTATCATGTTTATAATGCATCTCTGACATGACGCTTGCGATGCGTTTGGTCAAATTCTACAAATTTTTGATTTCTAACTTCTCTATCGATACCTACTATCAATGCAATTTGATTAACCGCCTAGCATCGTATCCACCATAGTCAACTAATAAGTAAGTCCCTCAAGATATGAAAAAATAAGCAACTGATACTGATAAAAGAAACACTGTAAAAATAAAGTTACTCGTAAATTCCTGACTCCTAATAGAATATTTCGTTTCAATTGTTGCGTGTACATATTCCTTGTATCTCATTTCCAGTGACAAATTCCCGTCCGAATCGGAACTGGTGATGGGCGACGGGAAGTCCATGTACGATAAAGACGATCCCAGCATCAACCGGGAGTCCTGTAGACGTTGTCTACGGAAACCCAAACGCCACTACGAGATCCCCCGACCGGCTGTCACCACCACCACTCAGGCTACCACCACCAAGGAGGACGATCTGTTCTTTGACGACATCGATACCACCGAAGACCCAATTGTGGAGCTGGAGGAGAAACGAGAAAGGAGGTCTTACGATTTGGATGGTGAAAGGTAATTAAAATGTTTCTGAAGAGAAGTTGATTTATAGGCAGATGGCGGCCCAACGTAATGTGGTCACGTTATGTCAATCCCAGTCGACAGATCACGACTTATATTAAATTGATATTATAACTCGACCAAATGACGTAGGTCTGTCAACTGTCTATGAATCGATTTCTTAGACAGTACTTATTAATCTTTTATTGGTGTTGACTGTTGTATAACATCAGGTTTTAGGTTATACACTAGCATAAAAGGCGTACTTGCCTTGGCTTTACCAGACAAGGAAATTTGAAGCTATTAAAACTAGTATATTCTTCACAAAATCATGTTAAATGTTTAGTATTTGCATCATACTAACAAACAGCGTATGCACCGTGTTTGAGTTGGAATAAAAATTATGTAGACACAAGTGGCACGTTTTTTGTCACTCGCTCAGACTATACATATCAAAACATTATAGTAAATACAAAGCATGTTGTATTGCACCTTTTATTGAATCGCCTTTTTTTCATCCAAAAAAAGCTGTATTACATATTTTGCTTTTTATTGAATACTAGATGACGCCCGCAACTCCGTTGCGCCAAAACTCGTTTATCGCGCGGGAACCGTACATTTTTCCGTAAAAAATGTACGGTTCCTTTCCCGGGGCTCAAAGTATCTCCATGCCAAATTTCAGCAAAATCGGTTCAGCGGTTTGGGCGTGAAGAGGTAACAGACAGACAGACAGACAGAAACACTTTCGCATTTATATTATTAGTATGGATGACAGGGGTTCCCAAATTGTGCGCCGCGGCGCCCTGGTCCGCCGTGGAAAGGCAAGAGGGGCGCCGTGAGTCGATCCTCCTTATCCGAAACCACAAATATATTTAAAAAATATATATAACATTAATTAGGCGAAGCTGCAGCTAGATAATTAAATATTTTTTTATTATTATTTGCCTGCTTAAGCTAACTATAATCATAGGTGTTTAGCCTTGCCATAATTAAGCCGTGACAAAATATTGACGTGCAACTGCGCCGCAGGCTGAAAAAGATTGGGAACCCCTGGAATATGATATATCATTAAATAAGTAAATAATCTACTAACTTTGTCTTTTCGCAGGGACTACATGAAGAATCCAATGATGATGGACAAGTTGATCGAGGTGGACGTGAAAGAGGAGCTGCAGATACGCGACGGCCTGCTCGACCCCAACGCCAACTATACGCTGTTCGTGGAACTAATACGTACGTGACGTCACAATCTTGTTTACTACACGTAACCATGTTTGATGTTACTATACGCAAACAGCTACATATTGATACGCAAAATATTCAGTCCGTAATTACGTATCGAACAGAAAAGTAGTATAATATAAGTAGTAGTAGTATAGTATAAGTAGTAGTAATCTATAGACTATATATATATAAAAATGGATTTTCAAATGTGTTAGTCGCGCTAAAACTCGAAAACGGCTGAACGGATTGGGCTGATTTTAGTCTTAAAATATTCGAAGTTCAGGGAAGGTTTTAAAGTGACACGAAGTTTACCGGGACTGCAAGTCTAACATATAATAATAAGTCGGGTTTTCCTTCCTGACGCTATAACTCCAGCGGGCCGATTCTGTATCGTACACTTGTGAGTTAATAACTGAGTTACTAACGAATCCGAGGAGTGAGTAACGGAAAGTGCCACTTTTTGTATTCACTTGCATACAAAAGTGAGATTTTCGGTTGCTCACTCCTCCGTTTCGTTACTAACTTAGTGATTAACTCACAAATGTACGATACAGAATCGGCCCGCAGAACACACGAACCGATTTCCATGGTTTTGCTTTCGTTGGAAAGATCTCGGGCTCCGTGAGGCTAACAGAAAAAAAATTCTGAAAAAACTTCAAGAGAAAAAGCAGGAAAACAGGCAAGACAATGTTTGCTGGGACAGCTAGTATATTATTCAAATGATTGATTTGACATGACCAATGACCAGTCAAAATTCAGAACGCGTTTGACATTGTCTTAACATTTCATGCGAATGTTATACCGCTAAAAAATATTAATTACTAGCTGTCCCGGCAAACGTTTCTTTGCCATCTTATATATAAAATTCTCTAAAGCTAGTCTATTATATATAAATCTCCTGTCAGGATGTTTGTCCGCGATGAATACCTAAACTACTTAACCGATTTTAATGTTTCGTTTTTTTAAATGTGTGCTTTTTATCAACTTGAGAGATAGGATAGCTTAGATCTTTAATTAAAGTCGCAATTTTATTTTATTGCAAATTATTTGTCTATAAAGAAAGAGCGACCATACGCGGGGTCACGGGATAGCGATGGACGTTGCCATGGTGATTGGTGACATACTTATTTATAGTCACTAATTCAATAAAATAATACGGGCGATATACTTTATTTAATATGGCAAAGAAACGTTTGCCGGGGCAGCTAGTATTATATAAAGTATATCGCCCGTATTATTTTATTGAATTAGTGACTAAATAAGTATGGCAACGTCCATCGCTATCCCGTGACCCACGTCGCATAAACAATGGTCGCTCTTTACAGACAAACAATTTGCAATAAAATAAAATTGCGACTATAATTAAAGATCTAAGCTATCCTATCTCTCAAGTTGGAAAAAAAGGACACATTTAAAAAAAGAAACATTAAAATCGGTTAAGTAGTTTAGGAATCCATCGCGGACAAACATCGTGACAGGAGATTTTTATATAATAGAAAGGAGATTTTTATATAATAAAATAGAAAATAAGTAGTAATAATTTGGTCGCTGTTGTAGAATGGTTTCAGGAGAAACTTAGTATAATCTCATGCTCTGTTTATAGCTGGATCGGAGCAGGACGAGCCACTGTACAGCGAATACTTGCACGTGCTGTCTCCAGCTGCCAGCCCCGTCGCCACCACCGGTACCACGCCTTTGGAGCTGGCTCTCATGGTAAATTTTTGTAATTTAATGGTGAATTTGGGGCTCAAAAATTATCAACAGCATATGCAAAGAAACACTCAATCTGTAAAAATACTAAAAACAAGGTTATGTCGCTCCGTTGGTAAATCAGCGTGGGAGACTCTTTAATAAAACAGCGACGTAATTTACGATTTTTGTACGACAATGAAAAAGAAATCAATGAATAAAGATAAACTACGATAACATGGCGCGCCCCTCTTTTTACGTTTATTGATCAACGTTATTTCGTGACATGAGCAAGATCCGTGAGATAAAGGAATCCGAATCCGACTAAAAATTGCATTGTGAATAATATAGGTCCCAGATAGTTCGACGGAAGCGTTACGTTAGAAAATATCAAAATATGATTTAAGCTGTCGAAAAATTTATGCTGCCTCTCATTTAACTCATCTCATGCTTACTTTACCCATGATGACTACGACTTAATCCGTCGATCGTGGGTAAACCGGTTCACCGGTGACCGTATGGGGCTTGATGAATTAATATTATATCGACGAATATGTTGATAATGGTAATTATATTCAGCTGCTTATGAATGTAAGTACTTACTTGATTTTTTATTTCTCCTCCCAGTCGGTTTGCGGAATCGCAAGTCTTGTGGTAGTGGTGATGATCGGCCTGTGTGTGGTGCAGGCGCGTCGCTCGCGCAAGCTGCCGCCGCACGCGCATCTCGAGATGAATCCCATACAGGCGGCGTTAAGGTATAGTGAACCTGATTTGCTAAAGGTTTCCGAATTAAAAAAGGAAGTTTCTCAAATATACCGTACATAAGCTTTTTTGTTGGTTTGTGGATAAGGGCTCCATTCCACCGCGGCGCACGGAGAGGCTACGCACGTGCGTCAAGCTTCGCTATGTAAGAAAATATAATATGTGACTGTTTCCACTGCAACTCACGGACACGCTACGCACGAATTGTGTCAAGTCAAAGAAATAAACCCATGCACGTCCACGCGTGCGCGTGGCCGTGCACAGCGTGCGCAGCGGTGGAATGGAGCCTTAACTTGGCCGTTTGTGAACCGATTTCGATGATTATTATTTGTTCAAATGAAAATACATACTTAACAGGTGGTCTCATGATAAGGAAATACTGTTTGGAGTCCTTTTTTAATAAAAATTATTTACAATATTTGTTTTTCCCGACGAAATGAGATTGATGTCAATATCAAAACGGCTGATCAATGCTAAATTTATTAATAAGCGATTCGAAAGTGCAAACGCTTATTCAATTATTTATACACATATTGGTAAAGTTGACTTTTGATTCTCATCGACTCTCCCTCGCGACTGCAGCGACACTGTCTATAGCAACAGTATTTGCACATTGATTTGTCACTTCGCTATCGTTACAGGTGCTATACATTCTCACTTTAAAAGTCTACATTAATCTAATACTCAAAAATTCTAAAACAATTAATCCCACAGATACGTGGTCGGCCATATTGGTGGGCGTCAAACGGGTGGGGTACCGCCCGAGTTACCGCCGATTCCGCGCGACCGTCTCGCTGCGGCGTACGCTGAGCGCCAGCTAGACTCCGACTACGGCTTCCAGAAAGAGTTTGAGGTAGATACATTGACTGACTTGCTATTTAGTTGTTTTGAACCTGTTGGAGACAAAAAATAAGAGGGCAACAGAAGAGATAGTCATTAAGGAAACGACAAAAGCCAATTTGATGAGAAATTTACAACTTAGAACAAGACAAATATGAGGTAGAATTGCTTATTCGATTTTTATTTGAATTGCGATATTTTAGATTATGTAGTAAATAATGTTTTAACTTCCAGTATAATAACAATATTAGTTTGTAAAGGTGACTTTCCAATCTTTGCCGCGAGCGACCGCGATCGTCAAAAATTCAGATAAAATGCCACTTTATGATAAGGGCTGTAGGTTTCTTTTTACTCTACGCCACTAGCTTTTACGCCACAAGCGGCGGCAGCATGGGTCGCTACACAAATGTCAGTAGAAAATGATACCTATAGTCTATGTCATAAAGTGGCATTTAATTTGAATTTTTGTCGGTCGCGGCTAGCCACGTAAAAGATTGTAAAATCACTTTAAGACTATGATATTGGCGATAAAATATTTACTTAATTAAATACTCAGTTTCTTTCTATTAAAGTTTTATAAATTTCAGTCTTGTAAGTAATCTTTTTCATACGAGGTAAAACCTTTATCAATAAAATACTAGTTATTTGTGCTTGCATCAAACATGTGTGTCTGACATTACAAACATTATCAACATAAAAATAACGGGCCTAATATTCGCTTGGTATTTCTTTTTAACATCATCTTACATCTTGCATGTTCTATAAAGAACTTAGCAATACCTACTAATAATTTTGGTCGCTTTTTGTAGTTTTCTTATTATGTATTTTTTAAATTGTTGTGTTTAAATTTACTTTCATCGCGGCCGATCATAACTAATTCTAACATTATTTACATAATAATATTACGTTGTTTTTTTTATGCATTTAAAAACTTTTCGTAATAACATTTTGTATCTCGCCACAATTTTTTCGTTCTAACATGCATCTAATATGACAAACACGAGCGTATCCAAGAGATTATCGCAGGGGTGGAAACACCCTCAAATGATAAAAATATTTAAAAATGTTTCAAACCGTAAGGTTCTTGAACTCTGAAGTTTATAACTTGGTTACGCCCATATTGTCAATCATAACCATTTAACCATATAACATAGTGTTGTGCTTTACGTGTGATTAATTTTAACATCGTCCAACGATCAAGTTGTTGCAGATGCTGCCTGAATGCTTCCCAGATAGAACTACCCACGCTTCAGAAGCCAGGGAGAACCAACCGAAGAACCGGTACCCGGATATTAAGGCGTACGACCAAACCCGGGTGAAACTCCAACCGATAGACGGTGTACCCGGGTCCGATTATATCAACGCCAACTATGTTATGGGATATAAGGTTGGTGAACTATGTCTATTTAATGATTATAAAGTAGTCTATCCAGTGTCCATGTTTTAATAGCAAACAAAAAAATCTTAGTACTCGAGCTACATAATTTATACAACTTATAGTGAGGGGAGCCCTAGAATTTTTTTTTCTGATTACTAATATGCTAATTTTTTGTGAGTAGCTTTATTTTGATAAAACAAACAACTTTTATATTTGCGAAAAATCTTGAAAGTGGTATCTAACAGAGATAGAAAGGATTTCATACTTTGATTTGATGGTCCTAAAATATGGATAGTTCTATTTGTAGGACAATGTTAGAGCTTGTCTAACTTGAAATGACGCGCCCCTCCCTCGTATTCAGAGTACAAAAATGTTTCATATAAATCAACTTTGAAGTGGTGGGGCGCGTCATTTCAAATTAGACAAGGTCTACTCTTAAATTATATAACTATTAACCTACAAATATACAAAAAATCCGCTGGTTAGGTTTCCGTTTTAGGGTACGTAGTCAACCAAGTTTTGTTGATTACAGAACCCTAAAACGGAACCCTAACCAGCTGATTTTTTGTATATTGGTAGGTTAATCGTTAAAGAGTAACCTTGTCCTACAAATAAAACAATCCATATTTTAGGACCATCAAGTCAAAGTATGAAATCCTTTCTATCTCTGTTAGCTACCACTTTCGAGATTTTTCGAAAATAAAAATGTTGTTCGTCTTATCAAAATGTAGCTACTCACAAAGAATTAGCTTGTTAGTAATCACAAAAAACTTTGTTCTAGGGCTCTCACTATTATTAATATAATTTTGCATTACAATGATTCAGAATTCATAGAAATAATTTCATCATCTGTGAATAATGGTCGCGGAGGAGCTACGAATAACAAAAACTAAGGAAGAGTAACTGTGTCCAAAAATTTGTTTTCGGTACACAATTTTGTGTATTATAGTTCCAATGACAATGTCTTGCACACGAATGTTTTGCTATTGCGTTTTCACGGGTATTTCAAAATTATAAGTGCACAAATTGAACAGATAAGTATGTAGGTATAAAAATCATTTTCCCCATGTAACTTGTGATGTCTGCTTTCCCCGCTCACCAAAGGACCCCGAGGACACATCTCAGGTATTGCATGATTAAAATACTATCAAAAAAATTGATTCTCAGGCAGTTTGTGGGGCTTACTTATTTTGGTCAGGTTATGCCAAGCCCGTGCGAGAGATAATGAATAACTTTGACTTGACATAACTCGACCTACTGTCAAGTCTGTAAACTACCTATGAATCATATTCTATGATGGTACACCATTTTTTGTTTGAATGTTCATAATTCTAGCTAATTGTACTGTTTACCTTTGTCACTTTCTTCTATCTTTAAAAAATATATCCCCGTTATCGTCATTCTACGAGAAAGCTACAGGTTTAAAGCTGCAGAAGATCTGTTTGTAGACTTCATAAGCTTTTTTTACTTGACCTTTGAATAGGGATCAGTCAATGAATCTTCATACATCAAGTAATAAAGTAACTAACTTCCTTATCTTATTTGAGTTTTCAGCTACAAACTCTTATACCACATCCAGATATAAAGAACCCTGTCCCTTCCTTTCAGAAGGGGGAACTGGAGGTCCCATAAAAAAACTTATATATATTTACTATTTTTACGTCTGATGTTAGAGATCAACTACGATAACATGGCGCGCCTCTCCAAATGACTGTTTCAATGTGTGTAGTCACATCCTTATGAAAGAGTTTGTATGTAGTAAGTATTCAACCAATGACAGTACACGTAATATTTCACTTAAGGCCGCATACAACGATGATCAGTGAAATTCCATGTTTTTATTTTCACTAGAACTTTGACCAGAAGTAATTATAAGTATTTAAACATTTATTGTAGGTTTGTTACGTTCCTTATCAAGATCCCAGTCAGCTTAGAATTTTGATTTAAATCCATTTACCATTAAAAAAAGAGTAATAAAGAATGATACTTTCAAAATTTTATTTCGTCTAGAATTCAGTGAAAGTAAAAGTAGGAAAAAATATTTTTACACAAAAATGTTTCAATTATGATTTCGAAGGTTAGGGTCAGCTTCGTTTTTGATAAATAGTAACAGTAATAAAGATAAATCGTTCTGATTACAAATTCGAACGATTTGTTGATTTGCAATAGCAATTTGCTTTTAAATTTTTGCCACAACAATTCCACAGGCGTTTTGATGGATAATAATTGAATGACATCAGTCAAATCTGTCTTTCAGAAATCTATTATAGAAAACCAAGAGTATGTTCACAAATATATCCCAGTATATAACTGGCCAGAGCTCCTTAGGCCTAGAATCACCGTGGTCCCATACCGTTGATTCGTTTCGAAATATTTGCCAGTGAATTGTCGAATAAGTATCTGTTTTTTGTGATGTGATTATAATACGTCTCACTTGTCTTACTAGTGGAATACCAGTACAATACAGCGTCGTAAGATGACGTCTTGATCACTGGTCAGTAAACTGGGTTTTATTTCGGAACATAAGCAATATGTTTAATTTACAAATATTACAATATTGTTTTGTAACCTAATTATTTTGTGAGAGACTACCTTATTAGGTATCTTATTGATATATATTTAATAATTTCAAACGATCAAAACGATCATTTATACGTTTTTGGTAGGTTTGAAAGTCATAAATGCAAATATTACAGCTAAGTCGGATAATAATGTACAGAGCGCCTCAACAAAGAGACAGGTTTTAACGGATGTGTCAAAACATTGTAAAATGATAATAAGTATGCTAAACAATAATTTTATTGAACATATCCAATCAATAGCAATGGAAAGATATAACATATCTGAGCACTGGAGTGAAATCGTAAATCTGCACAAGAAATCGTTAAAAATAATATTATCAAGCGGATAGATCCATATTCATAGTGAAACCATGATTTTAGTATGATATGATATTATGTTAAACTATAATTTTATCGAACATTATATCCATTCTTTACACAAAAAATAATGTTGATCGAAAGTAAATACCCTAAAACCTTATTTGATTTTATCAAAAATATAATATTTTGTGAATAAAAACCACGACGACACTAAAAAAAGTAGAGAGCAAAGAAATTACATTTTATGCAATATGCAATCATAATTTTTTTACTCACGACAATCTGGTCCAATTCTTTCAAATTCTTCATTAAATGAGGGATGTTTGATGCTATATAGCCATAGGGTCTTTCGTGTCAAATGTCGTGTCAGTCATGACTCATGACTCATGCCTGTCTACTCTATAACTATCATATTATTATTATGTCTATTATGACAGCTATATCGTGACATGTGGAAGCTATTTAGTGACATATGAAAGCTGTTTGACACGACAATTGACAAGATAGACCCTACGGCAACATAGCGCCAAACATCCCACATTGAAGTTTTCATCATTAATTAATATCAATGAGATTGCGGCAGTTAGTGTGAAATAGTAGCATTATATGTTGGCTTTTTAATAGCTTACAATTAGCCTAAACAATGGGGATTGTCCATTTTTTTTAAATTTTGCTCATTACAAAAACATTTCGAAGAATAAGGTCAGTGATCGCTTTTCTGTATATAAACGAAAAAAATACCCATTAGTTACTTATATTTTTGAACAAATATGTTTAACCTTAGTTTGACCTTCAATGGCGTTAAATTAGCAATAAATTCGACCAACATTACGTTTCGAACTTTTGGTAAGCTTCTCGTATCAGCTTTCACATAATGATAACTTATATTTGACGAACCAGCCATTATAAATAAGATTGAAAGAAAAAAAAACATACTGCAGAAGTCAATTGGCCGCCGATGATGACGTCAGAGCGAAACTTTAAAAATTTATTGAGAAAAAACTAGCCAATGAATTTCAAAATTATTTAATTTATATTCTTAAAATACCCTATTCTAACGAAAAAAAATATAAAAAGTACATGTGATTTTTTTTGGACAATGCCCATTGTTAACATTATAGAGCCACTTTTATGCTTTTAAATAAGTAAATGAAGGAATAAAATTGGCCAAGTACGAAAATCGCGTTTTTGTTTTGAATATTTCAGCACTCTTAAGTATTTATTTTATTTTGTTTCTATTTGTTGTTATGGTGGCAACAAAAATACATAATTTCAGAAAGTTTCAGCTCTCTAGCTACCGCGTTACTTGATATACAGCCTGGAGACAGACAGACGGATAGACAGCGAAGACTTCCCGGACCAAGGGTCTCTTTTGGGAACAGATTCCTAAAAACGACAAAGAAAATATGAATATGATCTGCATAACTATAATGAATATAATCTACTATTCATTAAAAACTTGTCCAGCAGGTCAAAAACGTTACCTACCTCTATTGCAAGTAGAATTATCGTTTTTGAACTTGTGGAGGTTGTTATACATAAATATAGATTCCAGGTGATGCTGCAGCTTCAGGTACAACTGATTGTCACGGGTCTACACCCTATTCATTAAAGGTATTGCAAATAACCACCAACAACAAAAAATATTTGAACCTTTCTCATTGAGGTCATAAAATAACCTCCATATCTACCAGCAGTGAGCGATCTGACGATGATGAATTATTATTGCACTTTTGAATCTACTTTACAGAATTTTAAATCTATGTTAGTACCTATTCGCTTTAATACTTTGGGGCATGTATATGTGTCCCTTAATATGAGTAATACTTTATTTTGTTAAACATTGCATAATCCATACTAATATTATAAATGCGAAAGTGTGTCTGTCTGTCTGTTACCTCTTTACTCTTAAACCGCTGAACAGATTTTGCTGAAATTTGGCATGGAGATACCTTGAGTCCCGGGAAAGGACATAGGATAGTTTTTATCCCGGAAAAATGTACGGTTCCGGCGTGATAAACAAATTTTGGCGCAACAGAGTTGCGGGCGTCCTCTAGTCAATTATAATATCATGTATTATTATGAGGAAACACCTTTTTTCATATTCGTGAGTACAGAACAAGCATATTAAAATACAGTAGGGCCTCGCTAATTCGGAGAGGCAAAAACACGACCCTTATCGGATTATCGAGGCGTCCGGATTATAGTAATCAATATTACTTAATGTTGATAAAACACTTGCGGTCTTACCACAAAATACTAAACAACTATTGTACAGTCGTTTTGAGACCATTTTGTACTGAATTTTTCTCTAATCAACTGTTCAACAGGTGTTTAAATCTTTTGTAGTAAGGCCGAATATGTTTAACCTTAGTTTCTTTAATAAATTAATATTAATGTCGGCGGCGCAGATCTTAGCGAACGCGCTAAATTGACACTGTTACTAATTTATCTTATTCTGTAACTGTACTACATATTACACAAAGGCGATAAACAAAAACTGACGACGCATTGGCTCATGACAGCCCGCACATACACTCGCCGGGCTCCCCCGCGAATCCCATTGGCCAGCCGGATTACAGCGATCACCGAACAAGCGGGAGTCCTGATTACCGAGGTCCTACTTTAATACAGAACTTTATTATAATACAAAATTAATAACATAATATTCCGTTTATTAGGTTGTGAACATGGCCTCTCTGTTAATCATTACTCTGTATGTCGAGTTTACCACGTGATCACATTATTTCTGAAAATATTAAAATCGACAACGGCTTGTTATGTAAATATGTACCTTTCGAGCGCCATCTATTGAGCTAGTTTGTCCCAAATTCTAAAATGTCAGTGGCCTATAATCCCGCCTTAATGTCACTTATTATCAAGATTTGTTGGCCAACTAATCATAACTAACCGACCGCGCAAGACAACGCACTTCAAAGGTTTTGAATTTTGGAGGGGCGCGCCATGTTATCGTGACGTGACGACCTCTGTGGCTCAGTGGGTAGGCTGTTGGTAGCTCAAGCCGGGGGTCGCGGGTTCGAATCCCGCCGACGGAACAAAAAGTTTTCAAAGTTCCTGGGTCATGGATGTGTATTCAATATGTGTATGATATAATAAAAATCTTAAATATGTGTATAGTATAAAAGTATTATATATATTTCCGTTGTCTGGTACCCGTAACACAAGTCCTTCAGGTACTTACCACGGGGCCAGACTGACGTGGTGTGAAGCGTCCATAGATAATATTATATTATATTATATTATCGTAGTTGATCTCTAATCCATTTTTAATACCGTGTATACTAATGCCTTACGTGTCCCATCTTCTAGGAACGGAAGCAGTTCATCTGCGCCCAAGGTCCAACTGATACCACGGTCAACGACTTCTGGCGCATGATATGGGAGCATGGGCTGGAGCTGATAGTGATGTTGACAAACCTGGAGGAGTACTCCAAGGTCAAGTGCAGCAAGTACTGGCCAGATGAGGTGCGGGGGGTGCGAGCGTTCGGCAATATTACCGTGCACCATGTGTCTGAGAAACGGTAAGTTTTATACTAGCCTTTCCCAAAGTGGGCGATACGGAAGGTCTTTAGACCTTACGGCCCCATTTTTGCTAACTTTATTGCTAACTTTAAGACGCTTGGGGGTGATTTATTTCATCTGGATGCATTTTAAATTTAAACAATGGGGGCGCTAAAACATAATTTGACCTCAAAGTGGGCAATAGTCAAAATAAGTTTGGGAACCCCTGTTTTATACTATCAGAGAAGTTGATTCCTAGGCAGATGGGGGAATAGTTTGGTTGCATATCCTGTCAACTTATTAGATCGTGTAGGGCGATTATGGCTATTGATTTTTGTTTGGGATAAAATAATGCTAACTTAATAAACGCGTACACATTTGTGCGTCCGTGCGTGCGTCGTGTACGTACATGACGTACGTATTTATTTTTAAATAAGCAGTATTGTCGGTAGCGAAAACGCATTAATTATTAAAACGTAGATTTTCAATAATGAGAAACATTTGATTTATAATATTTATAACTTTATTTACCCTAGGAAGACATCACACTTTCTTTTGTTTCAGATATTCTGATTACATAGTTCGAGAACTGAAGATTTCGAAACAACCACTGAACTCCGATGGCCAACCTATTGTTGAGAATAACGGAATAGCCAAGAGAAACGGAGGTATTTTAGTTTATTTAAATATATCCTGTTATCTTAATTCTAAGGCCGTGTTTGTCAAGCGCTTAGTTGCGAGTAGTTGCGACAGCATTTCCAAACATGTCTGCGAGGACTCGCAACAGATCTCGCTGCGGGTCACCGTAGATATACGGTCTAGTTTCGTATGGCATTTATCCGCGAGCTTCTCGCGCGACATTTATTGCAGCAATAAATTGCAGGAATTAGTATGAAATTTAAACTATATTGCACGCAAGACTTCCGCGAGTTTGCTTGCAGATGGAAACACGGGTCACGGCCTAAAAAGTACTGTAAGAAGACGTGTCAAAACTGTGTGTGACCTTAGATTTAGCAATTCTCCATCTTGTCCCAGATTGCGCTGGTCTCGGCGACAGCAGCGCCCCGACGTCGCCGCGGGAGGCCAAGTGCGAGACGCGGCTGGTCCGCCAATACCACTTCCTCATGTGGAAGGACTTCGCGGCGCCCGAGCATCCGCACTCCATACTCAAGTTCATCAAGGTAATAGATGTGCTTTCGACGATATTTCTTGGGGGATTCCTACGAAGGTACTACGACTTCGTAGATATTTTGATTGTTTTGTGTCTCGTCTCTCGTCTCTCGTTTTAACTAGGTAGCAAAAACAGGTAATAATAAGCCACTAACAGTGCTAGGGAACTTATATTTTGATTGTTTTAATATGGGACGACTCATATCACGTTTTGCCTAGATGGCAAAAATAGTCAACAAAATAAATTGAAATAATTCAAGTTTAAATCACGCGTTTTGAAGATCATTCACAGAAGTTTCTTTATCGCACGATAAATAATAATTATTGCATGCTTTCAGCGCAATTTTTCTTGTATTTGAATTTCTAAATGCCGATAAGATGCTTGCATTATAATAAGTTTTTGGCGTGTTTCGTAACGCTTATATTTGACGGTATTGTCACAATAAACAGAACTACCTAGTTCGTTCTGTTTACTTTGATTAAATAATTATAAACTTTTCTTGCACTTGTTCCACTTTATTTTAATATATTTATCACAAAATTGTTATTTACACGACCGGTTTCGAATAAATCATCATCAGGTGTACTGCAGGTAATTTTAAATTTTTTAAAAATGTGTAAACAAAAAATGGGTTGTCAGCATCACAAAATTTTTTCTACCATTCTGTACAATTTTATACCATAAACAATATTTTCTTCAAAAAATCGCAAATTAAATTTTTAAATGTATAAATAATTACATTAAATATATCAGCAAATCAATTAAATGTCCTAAAACTATAAAATAACAATTCATAAAATATACTGTCAAACTTTATATAACGTAAATAATGTCAGAAAATAATAAATTGATAAAAAACATGTCAAAGTAATGCCAATGTCAGTTTATAAAATGTCAATTAACTTAATAAAATGTCAAATGTAAAATAATGTCCTAAAATAAATTTTTAAATTTCCTGTAATAATACAGAATTTGAGAGACATGTCTGATCATTTAAAAGGTTCCCATATTTCTTATGTCTGTTTATTTCTAGTGCTTCTAATGCATCCATCTTCCTGCTTTTCGGCAATACATGTAGATATTATATAGTGGCGTTAAATGAGTTTTTCAGGCATATTAATACTTACAACAACAAAATACGAATGACGATAGAAATAGGAAACAATACATTGAATTTTCTGGATTTAACGGTACATATAGAGCGTGGCCGACATAAATTTAATATTTTTAGGAAACCTACGTACAGCGACAACATCCTCCACGGAAACTCATGCCATCCACATCAGCATAAGCACGCCGCATTCCATGCTTTTATACACCGGCTGCTGAAGGTACCTCTGGATACAAAAGATTTCAGGGTAGAGCTTAATACCATAAAGCACGTTGCTGAAAATAACGGCTACAAAAGACGATTGATCGATAGAATGTTAAAGAGAGCTAAGAAGAGAATGGTAGAAAAAATGCTATATAACCATAGAGAAGAAAAAGAAAAAACAGTAAAAACATGGGTAAAAATTCCTTACATTGGTCCATTATCCTACAGATTTCAGAGAATTCTGCAAAACAATGATACAAAGGTAGCGTTTTACACCACAGGTTACCTTAAAAATTTATTGTGTAACAATAAAGACAATATATAATATCACGGACAGCAGTGGTATATACAAACTTACTTGCGATTCATGTAGAGGAGTATATATAGGCCAAACGGGTAGAAAATTTAAAACAAGAATCAAAGAGCATCTAACAGCATGGAAGAAGAAAACGGATAGATCCACATTTGCCGAACACTTAAATATCAATGGACATAACTTCGATCCCGATAAAAACATCGAATATCTACATGTATTGCCGAAAAGCAGGAAGATGGATGCAATGAGTTTCTAAAATACTAGAGTGGCAATGTCTTACAAACGATTCTCAGAAATGCGTAACCACTTGATAGCCCAAAAGACATTGTCACTTCATAATGTTATTATGTCATTATGTATGGCAGATATGCCTGCAGGCATCTTCAAAGTGGTGACGCGTTTCAGTCGTAGACTGCCAATCTAGTTACGTTAGTAACATACAATATCATTGGATGGATGCATTAGAAGCACTAGAAATAAACAGACATAAGAAATATGGGAACCTTTTAAATGATCAGACATGTCTCTCAAATTCTGTATTATTACAGGAAATTTAAAAATTTATTTTAGGACATTATTTTACATTTGACATTTTATTTAGTTAATAGACATTTTATAAACTGACATTGGCATTACTTTGACATGTTTTTTATCAATTTATTATTTTGTGACATTATTTACGTTATATAAAGTTTGACATTATATTTTATGAATTGTTATTTTATAGTTTTAGGACATTTAATTGATTTGCTGATATATTTGATGTAATTATTGTTTTTAATTTATAAATTTTATAGATTCATTTCCAATACATTTAAAAATTTAATTTGTGATTTTTAGTAGAAAATATTGTTTATGGTATAAAATTGTACTGAATGGTAGAAAAAATTTTGTGATGCTGACAACCCACTTTTTGTTTACAAATTTTTAAAAAATTTAAAATTACCTGCAGTACCTGATGATGATTTATTCGAAACCGGTCGTGTAAATAACAATTTTGTGATAAATATATTAAAGTGAAACAAGTGCAAGAAAAGTTTATAATTATTTAAACATAAATTTCCACCAAGAAGTGACAGTACATTCAATATCATATCTGTTTACTTTGGTATTAGTCAGGACTTGGCGTGATTTGTTTTGCTAGAAAAGTGTCAAATGTACTGTAAGATCTAAATAAAACACAGACACGTACATACATTCGCACATGCGGATGCGGATTTTTTAAAACAAAACTAACTTTAATCGATTTTAATGATACTATTGTTATTATTTCTAGCGTGTAAACGAGGCGTGGTCGGGTGTGGTGGGCCGTCCCGCAGTTGTCCACTGCTCTGCTGGCGTCGGACGCACTGGCACGCTAGTGGCGTTGGACTGTCTGCTCGAGCAGCTTAAGACGACGGGCTCGGTGGCTGTCTTCAACACCGTGGCTGAGCTGCGGCGGCAGAGGAACTTCTTGGTGCAGTCACTGGTAAGTACACATTTTTGTGGATGATGGCATATTCCCACCACTTCAACTGCTGTCAGCCAGGATCCACAACGTCGTTAGATTATACAAATTAAACTATGTTGTAATGTTTAACACAACCAATGTCCTCTAGTGTCAATAAATAATCTGTAGAAGGCCGATCTAAACAAATGTAGAGGCATGCTGGTGTCATTAATTACTACTGTTTCACATCCACGGACCACGTTCCTCTGTCATTGTCATCCATGAAAGATCTTTAGCACTGAAAGGAACCTAAACACGTAAGATCTTATACACAAATGAAACACAATATTACTTGCACTTTTTCCACTATATTCTGAATATAGTGGAAAAAGTGCAAGTAATATTGTGTTTGTAATTTCCACCAAGAACCGACAGTACAATCAATTACAAATACGTAAGATCTTTACAAACTTTGATTACTCTCGTCTCACAGAAACAATACGTGTTCGTGTACCGCGCGTTGGTCGAGATGGCTCACTACGGCGACACGGAGATCCCGGCGTCGCGGCTCAAGAGCTCCATCGACCGCCTGCGCAACACGCCAGAGGGCGCCGACAAGTGCCTCATGGAGCATGAGTTTGAGGTATATTCCTAATTCCTGAGTTTATGATAACAATAAATATTACAAAGAATATCCAGCTGTCTTAGAGCCGGGACACAAAAACACGATACGACGTCGTGTCGTGGGAATCCACGACGTCGCATCGTAAAAAACTACGACGCGACATCGTGACGTGCCACGATATACGGCACAACGTCGCGTCGTAGAAACTCACGTAGAAATTTCTACGACGTTTTCACGTTTTTTACGACGCGCGTCGTAGATTCCCACGACACGACGTCGCATGGTGAAACGACGTCGCGTCGTGGTACGACATGACGTCGCGTCGTGTTTTTGTGTCCCGGCCTTTAGTCCTGCTATAATATTCCTATTCGGTATATTTATAATATTTCGAACAGTAAAAATTTGATAAGACCTGGTGCTCTATCGCTTACTTGTTGCATTTACTCTCGCCTGAAAATATAAAAAGGCATAAAATAAAATGAGCTTTTATTTTACGTGGACCTGTGGCCAAAGAGAATATAATCACTACGTTTTAACCTGTGGCAACGAACTGCAGGCGTTTAATTCGTAAATTTTACATGTGGACATTTGAATCAACGTTGTTCATGAAATGCATGTCTTATTGTGGAGTGCTTGGAAGTTAGTATTTTTAACGTTCATAGTATCACTAATAAGTAATAACTTTCATTCCGTAGAAAATGATGTCGCCACCCGTCGCCGAAGTTGGCAAGTCGTGTGTGGCTGGCGGCGCGGGCGCGGGCGCGGGGGGTGAGGAGCTGCGAGCACGCAACCGCAGCGCCGACTGTCTGCCGTACGACCGCAACCGCGTGATACTAGCGCCGCTGCCCGCGCGAGACTACTCCACGTACATCAACGCGTCCTTCATAGAAGGTACTGCCCTGTTTTACCCTGCTGTCTAGTGTCTGCCATACGTGAGAGTGTTGGGAGCTGCGAGCACGCAACCGCAGCGCTGACTGTCTGCCGTACGACCGCAACCGCGTAATACTAGCGCCGCTGCCCGCGCGAGACTACTCCACGTACACAAACGCGTCGTTCATAGAAGGTACTGCCCTGTTTTACCATGCTGTCTAGTGTCTGCCGTACGAGAGCGTGGTGGGAGCTGCGAGCACGCAACCGCAGCGCCGATTGTCTGCCGTACGACCGCAACCGCGTGATACTAGCGCCGCTGCCCGCGCGAGACTACTCCACGTACACAAACGCGTCCTTCATAGAAGGTACTGCCCTGTTTTACCCTGCTGTCTAGTGTCTGCCGTACGAGAGCGTGGTGGGAGCTGCGAGCACGCAACCGCAGCGCCGACGCCGTACGACCGCAACCGCGTGATACTAGCGCCGCTGCCCGCGCGAGACTACTCCACGTACACAAACGCGTCCTTCATAGAAGGTACTGCCCTGTTTTACCCTGCTGTCTAGTGTCTGCCGTACGCGAGAGTGTTGGGAGCTGCGAGCACGCAACCGCAGCGCCGACTGTCTGCCGTACGACCGCAACCGCGTGATACTAGCGCCGCTGCCCGCGTGAGACTACTTTACGTATATCAACGCGTCCTTGATGGAAGGTATTGCCCCGTTTTACCCTGCTGTCTAGTGTCTACCGTACGCGAGAGTGCTCTACGTGTCGGGAGCTGTGAGCACGCAACCGCAGCGCCGACTGTCTGCCGTACGACTTCAACCGCGTGATACTAGCGCCGCTGCCCGCGTGAGACTACTTTACGTATATCAACGCGTCCTTGATAGAAGGTATTGCCCCGTTTTACCCTGTTGTCTAGTGTCTACCGAACGCGAGAGTGCTCTAGTCTGTAGTCTCAAGTCTGTGGATAGTATCAGACTATAGGTCTTATCATTGACTAAAATTGTTATAATATGTTACAGCTTACGACAATTCAGAAGGTTTCATCATCACGCAAGATCCCCTGCCAAACACAATAATGGACTTCTGGCGGATGGTGTCAGAGCACAACGTCTCGACTATTGTTATGTTGAGCGAGGTAAATTAATATTCCTACTTTTGAGTTCCATTGTAAAAGCATTGTTTTTTGGTTGTCTTGAAGATAAATTAATGTGTTATATTTCAAAATTGGAACAAGCGTCATGATATTTCTGTTAACTACCGTCTGACGCCTCGGTTTACGTACAATTATTGTTGTAAGTAGTCCAAAAATGAACATAACTTTCTAGTAACAAAGTCTTTTTGTATATTGAGTGGTGATTAAAACTACACCATAAAGTTATATCTTCAGTGCAGTAAACTATATCTATCTTTTGTTTTAGCTTGGCGAGGGCAAGTGTCCGCGGTACTGGGACGACGGCACGGCGCAGTACGAACACATATCCGTACAGTACGAGGAGAGCGAGTCCTGCCCCTACTACACGCGCCGACAGTTCCGCGTTACTAATACCAAGGTATTGTCATTGTGTTAAGGTTCAAAATCGCCTATATTATGTTAACAGGATATAAGAGGTGATTTTCGCATTTCCAGTAGTCGAGTAGTAATGTGATAAAGTGTCAAGCCTTAACTTTAATTATTTATAATATTATATGAACTCACATTGGCGCCGAGAGGGTGGTTCAATTTTTTTAAAAATCGGACGAAGAAAGCTACATAAAAAAGTAACTTAAAAAGACATCCACCTCTTAATTTACCAGCTGGCTAAGTTTTTTAGTAAAGGATTTTGGAAAACTGTGTTCACTCCGTTCACAACTTGCAATACGCGGCAGGCGTTTCGCTCACTAAAAGAATGAAACTTTATAATAGGCAAAAAAAAAACATTATATATACAAACAAGTACCACAATTTATAAACCAAATTTTACCATTTATCATACTATTGTTTTTGTTTGCTCCTCAGAATGGTTCATGGCGGTGCGTACGTCAGCTACAGTACCAGGGCTGGCCGACGGCGGCGGGCCACGTGCCTGAAGTAACACGCGGGCTCGCCGAGCTGGCCGAGATCGCCGCGCCGCTCGCCGAGCCGCTCGCGCACGCACCGCGCGACCCTCTGCTAGTGCATTGCCAGTGAGTGGCACTTTTTCTTTAAACTGTGTTGATGCAGTTGTAAGTTTGCAAACGGAAGTCTAATTTAACGGAAATCTAGTAATATAGTGGAAAGCAGCAAGGTTGCTTAAACACACGTACTGCATTGAATTAATGATGCTTAAGGCCTAGTTCCACCAGTTTAAAATCCGCACAATAGGTACATGTCCAATGAATATAATACAAAAAGTTTTATGAGGATCCATCCGATTTAATATATATCTTCTGCGCGGGATTTGTGAAGAATGATTTATTTTGTCGTTCGTTTTCGAAATCCCCTTATTAAAGTTTGGTGTCAAAAGTCTATTTGAAACAATATTTTATTAAACATTAGCATGGCGTATAAGATAAGACTATTAAGGCCGGGCTGCCAAAATTATCAAAACACGCTAGCCCCGCCTATATACCCCGCTCGTGATATATAATGATTCCATGAATCGTGTCCGCATGAATTGTACTTTGAGCCGCAGCTAGTAGTGAACAATATTGCGTAACAAGGGTTCCCGCATTATAGCACCAAAATAAAGGTCGTAAGTCCTAAAACAGTTTTTTGATGATTACATAAAAACTAAATACAATCATGAACGTAGAAAAAAAGGCGGACGTGAAGAGTTTGGAGTTGTAGTGTTTTAAATGAAAACGACTTGTCTCCTCCGATGCATCTTTATTAATGATCAATCTCACTTAAAATTATAATTTAGCTTATTCTACTTGGGTGGTACAATAATTATTAAGAAGTTACGCCACAATATTCGGAACAACGTTGGATACATTGGGAAATAAGCATAAAGTTAATACCATACATTAAGCTATACTAATACTATACTATAATATATTATAGCATAGTATTAGAATATACTAAAATATAATTATCACACTTCACCTCCGGGGGAAAAGAAAAAAAAAATAATACTCCTGAGATATAATTACTAACACACTTTACCTCCGGGGGAAAAGAAAAAAAAAATAAATATATTTTATACTTATTTTTTAGTTACTACTAATACTAATTATTATAATTACATTTCTATTATTTTTTTTTAACTTTTTATAATATTTTTTAAAGTACTTTTTTTTTTAGCTTATAAACTTTTTTGTCCTATTCTTATGTATTATGTCTACTTTATTATTCTTAATTATTTTAACATTAGGTCCCATGTCCTCTACAACAGTAAATGGACCGTGAAATAACTTATCTAGCTTTCCACCAGTTTCGGATTTCACTAAAATTAAATCACCTTTATTGTAGGATATAGGGTTTACATATTTATCATATCTTACTTTACGATCAAACTTACTATCTAATAAATTATTTCTAGCATCCTTAAAAGCAACTTGCAACCTATATTTAAGTTCACTGCAATAATTTTCTGGAGTATACAGTGGTTCTATTGCTTTACTCAATCTATTAGGAATATTACATTGTCTACCAAATACTAATTCAAACGGTTGGTATTTTGTTTCGGTATGGACTGTATTATTAAAACTAAAACACCAGTAAGGTAACCAATAAGACCAAGATTGCACATCTTTGTCACAGTGGATTCGTAAGAACGAACCTAAATTTTTGTGAGCATTCTCTAATGAACCTATAGATTGATGGTGATATTATGCAGTTGATACTATA
The DNA here is from genome assembly GCA_937595015.1 of Polyommatus icarus. Taxonomy (NCBI): domain Eukaryota; kingdom Metazoa; phylum Arthropoda; class Insecta; order Lepidoptera; family Lycaenidae; genus Polyommatus; species Polyommatus icarus. Next base: position 7,056,024 of record OW569341.1, on the reverse strand, counting down.
TTTTGTACATTTAATAGCTTACATAGCTCAATAATAGCTGAAGATGTAAACTCTGCTCCTCTATCAGTTGCAATAATCTTAGGTATACCGTATCTTAAAATAAAATTATTAACTAATGCTCTAGCTACGCTAACAGCTTCCTTATTCCTAATCGGATAAGCCTCTATAAACTTACTTAGTTCACATTGAACTGTTAAAATATATAAATTATCGTCATAATCTTTTGGTAGTGGGCCCACTATATCCATAAATATTTTTTCAAATGCGTAAGACGCAGTTGTTGTTAGAGTCATAGGTTCCTTGACGTATTTACAATGCTTAGAAAATTGGCACTTGGCACATTTTCTCACAAAATCCTGAACGTCAGATTCACGTCCTGGCCAATAAAATCGTCTTTTAATATTGTTACACATTCTACGAATACCAGCATGACCGCTAGTTGGTAGTAAATGAAAATCGTTTAGTATAAATGATTTGTCTTCATCATTTTCTATCCTAGTTACGCCTTTTAATATACAAAGTCGTGGTCCGGACCACATATTAGTCGACTTTATTTCATCATTCAAATCATTAATAAATCGCTCATTATTATTATTCTTTATAAGGCAAACTTCTTTAATATTTAACTTTTTACAATAATTACTCAACAGTGTCACAAATTCGACTCGCGAGAATTGTGCCCGAAAGCTGAGATTAATGTAAATTATTTTTTTACTAGGACAGTAAGAGAAACATTCATATTCATCAATTATTATATTAGCCTTTCGTAATTTATTTAGTTCACTACTTTTAACTAATTTCATTTCCACTGAATCACACGGCTTTCTTAATAACTCCACGACTCTTGGTTGATCAGGCCTTTCGTCTCTAGAATTATTAAGGAAAGGTGTTTCATCAGGTACGCATCCTTCACTAACTTTTTCCATTTCTCTCTTTTGTTTCCTTGTTACCACAGCCATAATCTGCTCATTCATGCCTTTCAACTCATTTGATGTGATACATATTCTCGACAATGCATCGGCACCTACATTTTCCTTACCTTTTACATATTCTACTTTAAAATCATACTCTTCTAATGTCAATCTGAATATAATTAAGCGACTAGACGGATCTTTCATACCGAACAAGTAAACTAATGGTTTATGATCAGTTTTAATAGTAAAATGTCTGCCATACAAGTACGGTCTAAAATATTTTATACTCCAAACTATTGCCAAAAGTTCCTTGTTTCGTATTGATGGCAAAAAAAATGCAATTTAGATTATTTTAAATTTTGTATTACAACGAGATCAACGTTACAACTTTTACAAGGAGATTCGCATTAAGCGTAACAAAAAAGAGAATGGATAAAAAGATGTCGGCAACAAGTGACAACCACAGATAATAGAATAAACTATCGTCTACCAAAGACAAAAAAAAAAAAAACTAAATTAACAATGAAGATTTAAGGCGCTGCAACATCCTGGCCCCCGTTGAAAGCTCCTTCTTTCAACCGTTGGTGTCTTCATCTTGCTCTTTCCTTCAACCGTTGTTGTCTTCATCTTGCAATGGACAAAGGCGAACTAAAGGCCTTCTTACAATACCCCGTGTAGTGGCGATATCTGCAACTCGTGATATTCCGTCGACACCCGGGAATAATCGTGTGACTCTGCCAAGCCTCCAACTTAAGGGAGGTACAAAATCTTCATGTATCAATACAAGATCACCAACTTTCAAGTTGGCATGATTTTCCTTCCATTTTCGGCGCTGCTGCATTTCGGATATATACTCCTTCTGCCATCTTGTCCAAAATGTTGGCGAAGTTTTTCTACTCTAGCATATCGCTGAAGATGACTCTCATTGCAGTCAGTCAGATTTGGTGTTGGCATAGATGTCAGCTGTCTTCCAATCAAGAAGCGCCCTGGGGAAAGGAAAAGAAGGTCATTGGGTGAGGAGGACAAGGGACATAGCGGACGACTGTTTAGAATCGCCTCCACTTGCACAAACAAAGTATACAATTCTTCAAAAGTTAAATGACTATTTCCTAATATTCTAAATATGAGATGCTTGGCAGATTTAACGCCAGCTTCCCATATTCCACCAAAATGAGGAGCATAACATGGTGAGAAAATGAATTTAATACCATCCTGAGATATAGAATCAGAAATAGAGTCGGAATTTTGTTTTAGAAATGCAAATGCTGATATTCAAATATTAATTTGGTCAAGTAATGAGACGCGTCAAGCACTATAGGGTGCTTATTTTCGAAAGTATATTGCGAGGACTCTATTCTACCTCCCACTCTAATTAAGTTATTTTGATCAATAAATGGAGATAAACACAGCAACTTAGAATTATGTTTCAATGGACTGTTCGTTTTTAATAATTTAAATTCAGTAAGAAATAATTCCTTTTGAGCAATATAACATAAGCCATTAAACGAGTCATTTAATTCATCTACAGATAAATGGCCTATTCTCCTTTGAAAAGGATTTTTTAAGTTATAAATAAAGCGCTTTATATAAGCGAATGTTCGTTGTATTTTAGTTAATTTAGAATACCGTTCAAATTTAATTATTGGCTGAGATACAGCTAATGGAACTGATTTAATTTCGAATATGTTTTCATATGGTACTTGAGGCATAGCAGGCCTGACATTTTAGTTAATAATTTCGGTGCATTTGTTTTAAATTTTCTTAAATTAAAACAACCAGATTTTAGAGTATCTTTCACGCGATTTAAAATAAGCTCTAATTGTTGTTCGTTATCACATCCAGTAATTAGGTCATCCACGTAAAAGTCATGCTGTATTATTGTCTTTATCAATTGATCATCACATTCCTCCCCCACCTGCCACAAGCACCTTGTGCTTAAGTAACTCGCACTTGCCGTGCCGTAAGTAAGAGTACAAAGCTGCAAGGTTTTTAAAGGCATTGACTCTTCCTCTCTCCACAATATGAGCTGCAAACTTTTATGCATATTATTAGAAATATTTATCTGTCGATAAAATTTATCAATATCTCCTGTTAGTAAATACCGATATTGGCGAGCCCTTATTAGAATGGAGAAAAGTGAATCTTGCACGTGTGGTCCCTTATGTAATAAATCATTCAAAGAATAGCCTGAACGCGTAGCTTCGTGGATTCACTACATTCTTTAAAAAACAGCGTGATGACAAAGAAAATAAGAAGGATTAGGCTTATCGATTTTTATTTCAGTTAAGTGTCCTAAATCTGCATATTCACGAATGAATTCTACATATTTCGTTTTTAGTGTCGGATTTTTTCTAAACCGCTTTTCGAGATTAAAAAATCTATTTCGAGCTAAGTTGTACGAATCTCCCAAACAGTCAGGTGAATCTTTTAGAGGCAGTTCAACACAAAACCTACCTGATTCTAGTCGAGACGTGTGAGATGCAAAATGTTGTTCACAATATTGATCATTTTGATTTAGTAATTTCAAACAGTCAGGTGAATCTTTTAGAGGCAGTTCAACACAAAACCTACCTGATTCTAGTCGAGACGTGTGAGATGCAAAATGTTGTTCACAATATTGATCATTTTGATTTAGTAATTTTTTGTGGTACATCTTCAAGAGACCAAAATTTAGTTAGCATTTCATCAATACTATTAAAAGAATCTTTAGATATAGTAGCGTGATTACAGTGAACGCTATTACATTTAGTTTTGTCTTTTATGTTTAATATAGGACCAGCAATTAGCCAGCCAAATTTAAATAGTCTGAGCTTTGGCTTATTGGGGCCCAAAGAGCGTTGATCACACTCCAAAACATCCCAGAAAATATCGGCGCCTAACAAAATGTCAATTGGCCCAGGTTGACCAAATTTTGGATCAGCAAGTCGTACCGTTTCCGGTATCTGTAATTCGCATATGTCTATAGGAGATTTTGGTAATTCTCCAGTTAACTCGTCAAGCACGAAACACGACAAAGTAACACTATACGAAGTGTGAATAGACCTTAACTGAGCAACACAGTTTTCCATCACTTTATTTGTCAAATTATTACCTATGCCTATTACATTAATAGATTCAATAGGATTAGAATTTAGACCCAGCCTCGCCTGCAATGATTTAGTGATGAACGATGACTGGCTGCCGCAATCTAGAAGAGCACGAACCGTCTCAGATTTATTTGTACACGGATTTTTGACCTCAATTAGTGCAGTTGATAAAACAACTTGACTAACGCTTTGTTCAGAAAAATTTGTGACGGTTTGTGGCTCGTCCGTTTTATGCAACAGTGAGTTATGCCTCTGCTTACATTCCCTGCAAGGGCCCATTCGGCATTCACTTGCAGGGTGCCCCTGTCTGAGGCAATTCAAACATAATTTGTATTTAATTACATAAGCCATTCGCTCTTTTACATTTTTTGATTTGAATATTGGACAATCATATATTTTATGACTGGAATCACAAATTATACATAAATACGTATTTGAACTATGATTGGTAATACATGTTTGTGATAATTTCGCCTTGGGAGTAGAAACCGCAAAAGATTTTGTATGGTAATTACCACAATGTTGTAAATTGCTGGGCGAAGGTGTCGTCGAGTTATTTTTGTTTGATTTATTTTGAAGTGCATTATCATGCTGTTTACTATTGCGGTTCAATGACTCGAGGACATCTGCCCGCGAAGTTAAGAATTTATTAAAAATATCTAATGTAGGTACATCATCCAGACTATTTCTTAGCTCTTCCCACTTCATAAGAGTTTGAGTATCCAATTTAGAAGATAGCATAAAAATAATAATAACATCCCAGTGGTCGGTGCGTTGTCCTAAACTCGATAATGCCCGTAAATTTTTTGTCACGTGATCGACTAAAAAACGTAAAGATTTCTCTGTCTCGCGAGCAATAGGCTGAATAGTAAATAACGAGTTTAAGTGGTGATTTATTAGCAATCTTTTGTTATCGTGACGCTCACATAATAAGCCCCACGCAGTAACGTAATTAGCAGATGATACCTCCAAATTAGAAATTATCCTGGCTGCCTCGCCCTCCAGGTAAGATATTAAATAATGATATTTTTGAATCGCAGAGATACGCTCATTATTATGCACTAAAGAAACAAAGGAATCACGAAAATCCAGCCACCTAAAGTAGGCTCCATCAAACTTAGCAATTTGTATTTGTGGCAATTTTACTCCGAGCTCCTGTTGTTCATGAACGATTTGTGCTACCGATTCTCTCCTACTAATTTCCAGTCTTTGATTGTGTCTATCCAATAAATCTCGAGAAAGTGCAACCAGACTAATCATATCGGACTCAATACTATCTCTTTCATCGATTTCGGCATCTAAATTTTGAGAATTTAAGATTTCTATTTCAGTCTGTACCTCCTCAAATCTAGAAGACAGTATCTCAAACTTACTCAATTTAAGTGTTAATTCGGCAATCTCCCGCGGTGAAAAAGTTTCATCATCTTTATCAACAAAAGATTCTAAGTACCTTTTGAATTTAGTGATTTGCCCTTTTATGGACGCTCGCCTCGCTATAAGCGACTTTAAATCTACAGCCATTGTGATAAATATTTAGGTATTTATCACAACAAAAAACTTTAATGCAAAACAATATTCCTTGATTAATGATTCTGTATCACACAAACAAGAAGTTATAATTTAGTTAGTCAGGTAAATATGAAAGAAAATGCTATGCTCACGCTCCTTATTTTGTTGAAATTTACATGCTCTCGGAAGCCGACGACTTAGACGCATGCACAGCTGATCACGGTGTCAAGGTCGACCAGCGATAAGCCGTGTACACGTTGAATGCACTGCCAGCACACCTGAAACAGTTCGGCCAAATACCTGTTATCATAATTATATTCTATTATACATTTAAAGGAGCTTGTTTTATAAGCTAAAACAATAACAGTAGATACCTAGCTTGTTGATTTTAGCTAAGCTATTACACATGTTAGTCTTTTTAATAAATGATTAGATCTTTACTAACTTTAATTGACAACAAAAAACAAGAACTAGGTATTCTAAACTTTTAAACAAGAATTACTCTAAACTTTTGAACTTTTGTGACAATATTAAAGACATTCTTGGTTATTTACTACGTTTTTACACTAATAAGGCTATTTATTTCAATAAACAATGAGTGTGAAAGTGGATATTTGTTGTTAGATAAATGTATAAAATTTGTCTCTTGGTTTTTTAAGGTTAGGTATGATTAGGGAAATAGGAAGGGCACTTAACTTGCGTAAAATTCCTTCAAAAACACCGCTCACAACCCAGTCACCGTGGCTTGGTTGTCTATAATAAGCTGCAGTCGTCTTTAATTTGTAAGCCTGAATTTCTTCTCTTTGTACAATCCAAATTCCAACCCACGCGGCACGCCTCTTTTGAATTGAATTCTCCATTTTGCAGCCTGCAGGTTCTTCTTATATTTTGTTCACGGTCGCCAATTTGTTTCGTATTGATGGCAAAAAAAATGCAATTTAGATTATTTTAAATTTTGTATTACAACGAGATCAACGTTACAACTTTTACAAGGAGATTCGCATTAAGCGTAACAAAAAAGAGAATGGATAAAAAGATGTCGGCAACAAGTGACAACCACAGATAATAGAATAAACTATCGTCTACCAAAGACAAAAAAAAAAAAAACTAAATTAACAATGAAGATTTAAGGCGCTGCAACATTCCTTTTCTATGGTCGGATAGTTCAATTCAGCTTTATTTAACGGTCTACTTGCATATGCAACAGGTTTCAAATTACTATTGCTTAAAACTGCACCAATTGCAATACCAGAAGCATCTGTGTGAAGCACAAATTCATTTTCTGGGGAAAAATCAGGGTATTGAAGAATAGGGGGAGATATCATGGACTCTTTAAGAATATCAAACGATTTTTGACATTCGTCACTTCAAACAAATATTGAATTTTTCCTAGTCAATTTATTGAGAGGTATTGTTATGTTAGCAAAATATGGTATAAATTTTCTGTAATAGTTACAAAATGCTACAAATCGTCTCACTTCATCAGAATTTTTAGGAACTGGATAATTTTGTAAAACTGAAACTTTTTCGGGGTCAGGTAATATGCCTTGAGCTGAAATGACATGTCCAAGATATAAAATTTGTTTTTTCAAAAATTGACATTTACTTGGGTTTAATTTTAAATTAACTTTTCTAATGGCCTGTTTCACCGCTTCCTGATAAGGTGCCCAATAGGGTTATTTGACAGATTTTCCATACTCCATCTGTCAAATTAAGTGGTGGATAGCCTTATCAGGAAGCGGTGAAACAGGCCCTTAGCCTCTCAAAAATATCAATCAAATTTTTATTATGAATTTCTAAATTTCTACCAAAAACAATTAAGTCATCTAAATAAATAAAACACTTCTCAAATGCAAGACCCGACATTGCCACAGACATAACTCTACTAAATGCACTTGGAGAAATTTTTAAACCCATTGGTAGACGTTTCATTTGGTATTGACCTGAATTAGTACTGAAAGCAGTATATTTACGATGTTCCGGACTAAGAGGGACTTGGTAATAACCAGAATTTAAATCGAGATGGGAAAAATATATAGAACCTGCAAGTGAATCTAAAATTTCATTAATATTTGGAAGTGGAAATTTATCATCTTGAATATTTTCATTTAATTTTCTGTAATCGATAACCAAACGCCATTTCTTTTCTCCTGTTTTATCACTTTTCTTAGGAACTAGTAATATCGGGCTAGACCATTCACTCTTACATTCTTCTATTATATCGTCTTTAAGCATATCTTCAATTTGTTTTTGAACTTCAGGTTTTAAAGATTGGGGCATTCTATAAGGTTTTATGTAAACAGGACTAGTATTTGGCTTTAATGTAATGTTTTGTTCATATATGTCAGTCATAGTCAGTCTGTCACCCGGTAAATGAAAAATATCCGCGTACTTACTACAAATATCACTTATTGATTTTTTTTCATTTGACTCTAAATGATCTAGTTTTAAAATTGAAGAAAGCACCTCAGCTCGTTTTGCGTTAGCCACGTTTTTATTAAAATTACAAATATTATAATCCTCTAATGCATGAACTTTAGGCACGAATGTAGGCAACTTTATGTCCTCTTCACTAGTATTTAAAATTTTGATGGGAATTTTACCATCCTTCACCGTTACTATAGCACTTCCTAGAAACAAATCCTTACTTAACTCTTTCGCACACACTACACAATCACCTTCCAAACCTGGTTCAACAGCTACATAATGTATTGATTCACATCGAGCTGGTATAAATAAATAATCCGTTGTATAATCTGGTACCTCATAAATTGGTATTAGGCTCTGCTTACCATTTAAACAAAAACTTAGAGCATTTGAATTTAATAAAATATCACATTTAAATTTACTTAAAAAGTCAAGTCCTATAATACCATGAACCTTCAATGATAAATTAGTAAAAATATGAAATTTATGGTGAAAACAATCACCATTTTTTGCTAGTAAATTAAGAAATACATGGCCTTCAGATCTAGCATGGCCTCCTATTCCGTTAACAACAGTTTTACTTCTATAAACAACACTATTCTTTGGTAAGACTTCGCTTCTTATAACAGATAACGAAGCACCCGTATCCAGTAAAAAATAATATTTGATTTTATTAATATTAAAAATAACTATCTTTTGTTTACTATTTAAAGTGTAAATATGATTTTTAAAAACGAAAAAATTTGTCTGCTAAATTGTCCACATCCTCCTCATTACTATTATGCTCATCATTATTATTGTCTGTGTTAATTGGAAACACATTATTTCTACCACGACTAGACCTATTAAATTTACCACGATTTAAATTCTGAGATCGCTGTTGATTACCGCGGCTATAAAAATTACCACGAGAAGAATGTCTGTTATTATTAATCTGTCCTCTTGAATTATTATAAGAAAATCTAGGTGTAGAGAACCGCATATTAAAATTACTCCTACCTGAAAATCCACCACGTCTACCACGATGCGATGACCTCCGGATGTTCATGACATCAGCGCTAGCCGACGTCGATGGCGAGGAAACTTCCTCGTCCTTGGCAGCCTGTATAGCGTCTTTTAAGGAAGAGTAATTCCTAGCTGCAATTATTGTACTTAACTTACTGTTTTTTAAACCATCAGAAAATCTTTTAATGGCGATTTTTTCATTTAACGGCTTAAGGACACTATAATTGGCAGAATTTCCTTCTGCTTGTGCAATAGTCAAATCCGTGAAAAGTTTTTTCAATTTCAGAACCGTATTCCTCAATTGACCTCCAACCTTGAGTTGCCTGTTGAAGACGTGACTGAATAGCCGTAAAAGATTTTTTTGTCAAAAGAAGAGTTTTCATATCCTTAACCATATCTTTAACCGACACATAATTTATGAGCATACGCAATTTAGCATTTTCGGAAAGCCTATTTTTTAAAGTAAATTTAATTAATAAATTATGATCCGACTCTTGAAGCATATCCGCATACATTTCTATACCATCAATTAATTTTTTTGTTGTCTCTTCATTACAGTCCATAACCGGCAACAAACTACAAGCCGTTTTTAAATCGAACTCCATCTTTATATTTTTATTTTCTGACTTACTACACAATTTTTTAATCTCTAAATAAATTATTTGAATGTTTGCTTTTAGCTCAATACACTTATTAACTAAACCCACATTTTCACTATATTTTAAACTTTCTAAAATAATATTACTATCTGAAATAAGAATTTCACACTCTTTTAATTTATTTTCTATAATGTTTCCCGTAAACCTTTTCTGACCAGCTTTAACTAAATATTTTTTAATTTCTACAAGAGAATTATAAATCGAAATTAATTGCTCTGTCATAATAAAATAAACCTAACTAATTTAATAAAATGTTATTCTAAAAATAGAACATCTTATCCATAATATAATTATATCGCATTGGGCGGCGCGTATCATATTCGCGCATGTCTCAGCACCGTTTTTATTAACTCTCTAAAGCAATTATAACAATCATTAATTTAATAACTTAAGTTATCTTTAATTTTCATTCTAATTTTTATCAACTTAAAACTTTAATTAATTAATTTATAATTATTAGCAAACTTTAGCCCAGAATACGAGAAAAAAAAAATACATATTATAACCGTTACAGCTACCTGATTGTCTTTAAACCTTGGACTCGTCCAGCGCACCTTCTTGAACGTCTCGGCGACGGCGGTAGCTCAGGCGGGACAGGACTCGCTCCAGGGCTTCGTTCCGCATCTGCCTCTGCATCCAGCCAGTGTGCAGCCTCTTGTATATCCAGAAGAATCCCACTAGGATAGCCAGCAGCAGACAGGCGAAAATGATTGACAGCAGGATGTTGTTTGTCTGAATATGCTCCGCTGTAGCCCTCGCGTTGTTATCACCTCCAGATGTCTGGGCAATTACGACTTGATCTTTGCTTTGTGTTTTGCCCAAAATATTTGTCACTTAGATGGCAGGGATGGCAGGTCCAATAACGAAGACGGTAGGGTCACGAAGACGGCAGGGTCACGAAGACGGCAGGGTCACGATGATGGTAAGGTCACGAAGACGGCAGGGTCACAAAGACGGCAGGGTCACGAAGATGGTAGGGTCACGAAGACAGCAGGGTCACGAAGACGGCAGGGTCACGAAGATGGTAGGGTGACGAAGACAGCAGTGTTACGGAGACGGCATGGTCACGAAGATAGCAGTGCAGTTTCAGGATCTTGATGGTTGGTGGCGTCATATTTTCCAGTTGGACTTCGGTCGCAGGGTCGCCATGAAGAGTTTGGAGTTGTAGTGTTTTAAATGAAAACGACTTGTCTCCTCCGATGCATCTTTATTAATGATCAATCTCACTTAAAATTATAATTTAGCTTATTCTACTTGGGTGGTACAATAATTATTAAGAAGTTACGCCACAATATTCGGAACAACGTTGGATACATTGGGAAATAAGCATAAAGTTAATACCATACATTAAGCTATACTAATACTATACTATAATATATTATAGCATAGTATTAGAATATACTAAAATATAATTATCACACTTCAGACGGAGTCTTGTCATATACGAAACTGTGTCTTCACTTTTCTTCAGAGTCGGCCACGCACACATTCTGACGCCTGACAAATGGTATGGACTAGCGCAAGAATGTGTGCATACAGCCAGCTGGCCGACTCTGAACGACACAGTTTTGTGTATGGTGGGACTCCGTCCGCCTTTTTTTATACGTCCATGAATACAATACTAATATTTCCTTTAGCTACGATTTTACAAAGTGTAGTAGTGCAAGTTATTTAATGATAGTAACTGAATAAGTGTAACAGATATTTATTGAAAAGTCCAGAAATATTCATAATTTCAAAAATAAAACTATCGAGTCAAAATAAGTGAATCATGTTTTCCGTTAGGCTAGTATAAGATAATTTATATACAATGATTAAATAAATCTCAATTTCATTTAAGTCAATCGTCTTCCGGGATCGTAATACTTATTAGAAAACACAGCAAAATTTGACAGCTCGCTCTTAACAAAATGATATCCCCAGCTACGGCACGGAGCGGTCGGCGCTATTCGTTGCACTCTGCATCCTGATCTGGCAGCTACGTGTTGAGCGGCGAGTCGACGTCAACGCCGTCGCACGCAAAGTGCGCTCGCAGCGGGCACGCACCATCGACACATTCGTACGTACACTTTATTTATTCCTTAAAAAATATACAATTGATAGGTTATGCTGTGTTCTTGTTAAATACATTAAAAAGTCGAAGGAACAAAATATTACAGTTTCTTTATTGTAGTAGGGGAGGGGAGGGTGCTATTTGTGTAGTGACGGACACCTAGTAGGTTTTTTTACATTAGGTAAAACTGGTAAAAAATAATATGAGAGTGTTTTTTTATTTTAGGGTGGGTTCAGAAAGTGCAGCCATTTTAAAGTTTTGAAAAAAAAATTCAGAAAATTGCTTGAATTATAAATATATTTAAGACAACAAGGACTAAATCATTTAGTTTAGTGCAAAATAAAATATCTGCAAAGCTTAGTTAGGAAAATACTAGCTATAATACTAAATACTAGCTATACTATATAATAAAAATACTAGCCATATATATAATTCAAAAAAATAAAAAAACATACGTAAAATGTCATTTTTTGAAAATGATTCCTAGCTAGATCGATTTATCGCCCCCGAAACCCCCTATATACTATCTTTGAATCGTCAGTGCTTTATATGGAAGCTTCTTTGGGGTCTACTTAACATCCCCTATCTTAATCTGACAGATCCGATGACATTTAAATATTAAAAAAAAAATTAATCCACCACATGTGTGTCAAGCCTATACAAGCTTAATCTGACACGCTCGAGTTACTCCCGAAATGCCGTCTTCCCCTCCCCATCTATTGTGTAAATTTTTAATTTATATGTGGCTGTTAGTACAGACTACAGGGTCGTTTGAACTTTCGTGACGTCACCACAAAGCCATAGATTTAAGTAAAACAGAGTCCATAGTGCGAGTACACATTACTCAGTATAGGTGCGCATATTTTTTAATCATCATCATGATTTTTTGATTACAGTTGCAGTACGAATTCCTACACCGTGCCATACTCAACTATGCGGAGTTACACAACCTACTGGAGGACAGTTAAGTGCGCTTGTGTGTACGCAATACACATTTTGCTACTCACGTCCTCCAAGGTGCGCCTTGGACTTGAAATCACACTTGCCTAAGCTTTATTCGTAACTTTCGGCGTTGATTTTACTTCCCTCAAACTATTAAGGTCTTTTGTTACTTTTATAAGCTATCGTGTAAAAATAGATAAGTGAAAATCTGCCATAATGTATTATTAATAATTTTGACTGAAATTTTCGATTCAATCTTTATAGTTCTATCGATTTGTGAATCTATATCTGACTTTGCTACTTGTTTTCTAGTTTTTCTAGTAAAATTGACTGTAATGTTTAGTATTAAATGTTTAATTTGGCAGTAAGGTATGTTATTAAATATGCACCTAGAATTTCTTTCGCGAAAGATATATATTTTTTTAATTTTCTAATCATTATTGATTTCCATTTTTTTACCATTACTATCAACATTTTTTTTTTCTTTAGTTACTTCTATTAAAGGCGATCTTCAGCTTAGCGTTTAGGTAGCTAATATAGTATCTATATTTATTTTTTATTTTTCTCAAAATTCTTCGATTTTATTGCATTAGAAACTTTATTAGATGTAACATTAGGCACTTTTGTACGTTTTGTATTTTTTATACTTTGTTATATTGTATAGGATACTTATTAATATATAATAGAAACACAAATTTTTATAATGTCCTTTGGTTTTTCATGATATTATGTTTCATAGGGTAGAAACAGTAGGTTATAATTTTGATTCCACCTGTACAAATATAGCATTTCTATGTCCAAAAGTAGATAAGATCTGAAATCATATTCTGAGGTGATAAAAATCTGTAAAACTCCAATAGAATAGAAAGGTTATAAATTAGAATAAAGTTGTTTGCATGATAGAACTAATGTTAAAACTCTATAACGAAATAGCCAGTAGCATTTGTCCCAATCTTATGCTGATTCTAGAAATGTGTATGAAGATTGGAAAATTGGATATAGGCTCTGCTCACGCTGACTTAAAGACGCGCAATAATCACAGGGATTAACGCACATAAATCTCTTTTGGAACGGTTTTACTCTTAAAAGCGCGCCGATGTTCGTGTGGATAGTGCCTCACAATTTCCTGTCTACGATACAAAATACAAACGTCTCGAAAATTATAGTTTTTGAAAGGCATACAGTCTTGATGATATGAATAATTGTTGTTGTTGGTCTGTTTGTAACAATATTCAATGCACACATCTAGAATGGCTTTAGGATGATAAAAATATTGTTTGTACAGATTTTTATCGCCTCCTCCCGGTTGTTGAGAATGCTTTATTAAATATCCTAGTACGATTTTGGTATGACAATTTACCAAATAAAAATCGAGTCCAAAGATATGGTAGACGTAAATATTAATATTTATTTTATATTTTAACGAAACGACAAGTCTCGATGTAAGTCGGTTTTTAAAATCGTATGTAAGGCTAATATAACCGAAGCACAAATTGTAAAAGTTGGTGCATACTGTATTCGGCGACATTGTAAATAAATTCATACTTAAACGTTCGGTGTGCACAGCGCCTAACTTTTCGATGTATTTTATAAGTTTATTCCTTTTATAAGACTCGTATCTTATGCGACTGTGTCGTACTAAGTAGGTGTAAGTTACTTAGATTTTTTATGAGATATTGTTAGGACACTTTTACATAGTTCTAAAGACTTTTGGCCATACAGTGACGCAGGTATTATGACCTCGAATATGGTTGGTGCCTCCATATATGTTACCTTAAGGCCAGGGTTTCCCAAACTTTTCTCCACAGTGTTCTGGGGTCTTAGTAAGTAGCAAAAGGATGCTTTTAGTGTGTCTTTCGTCCTTGTCCGAAACGTTTAATTTATTTGCGGGTGTGTTACAATATTTATACCACTCGTATGTTGTAGGTAGGATGAAGGTTGATGCATAACGAAGTCGTGACAATATTCATAAATTATGAATCATAACTTGAAAGCACGTAGTATGAAAGATTAGGAACCCCTGTCCTAATGTAACTTTTCTAGAGCCACTGATCGTGTATTTATGAAGCTGTACAATCGCTGTCTTTGACAGGGATATATTGTAGTGCTTGCTAGTTACTTTAAATTGGATAGCGTGGTATTTATTAATTGACGATGAAACTTATTGTGTTACTTGTTTGTTATTTTTTTAACCGAAAAAAGGGGGAGTTTCTTTTGATATTACCATCATAAACCATTATGGCATTAAACAGACAGATGAACACAAATTATGTATAATATAACTGCACGGAATATACTGATGCTTCTATGTTTTTGTTGATCTTTGAGTTAAAAAGTGGACGGTTTACTTAAAAAAAATGTTTATATGTTTTTATTATACTATACGATAAACCCAATTTGTTGTAAATTAATAAATATCACAGATGGTTGTATGGACGTGGTTTGGAATGCACAAATTACAATTCAAATAAAATATCCACCGATAGTATAAATTATTGTCATAATGCATCACATTATTACATCGTTTTCATAAATTGAAACTGTCTGATGATTATTGATGTCTTTAATTAATACTTTTTCTTAACGTCGGACGGTATAGTGTTCAAATTTTGATTATTGAAATGAAATAATAATTTCTGCATTCAAAATCATGTTTATTATTGTTGAGAGGTCTCAAAAGTGTTTAAGCAGGGCTTGCGAGATTCCTCTTATGACTCTAAGGCCATACTAACTTAAACAATTAGTATGGCCCCAATATTACAATATTAATTCACTGTTGTACGTCTTGTCAAATTATGTATACAAATAGCGAAACGTTTAGTGGTCAAATTGAAGTTGAAAAGAAAGAAAAAGCTGAAATCATGTCAGAAGGAAGTACCGCCTAAAATTCATATGAATTTCTTAATCAGATCTCAGAATTGTGTTCAGGATTTCTAGCAAGCCCTAAGCGACTGATGTATCTAGATTAAGTATGTTATCTTATATTAATAGGTTAGGTTTTAATATACTATGATAAAATCGGTTGAATAGAATATATTGTTTCGGTTATTTTTAAAGAATATAATTGTCTCTTCTAAAATTAAGAAATGAATTTATGAAAGGAATATTCGGGATATTTATTTTAGATATTAAATCATCATATCCATAGAAATAAGATAGACATTTTGATAGACAATCTAGCACTATAGTAAATGTGTTATTATAAAAAGATAGATAAAATGAAGATAGAACCCTTGAAAAGGCCTAAATATTTGTGCAACATATTTAATATATTTCATATTATTGTAATACATTCTATTCAACGATTTTATTAAGCCCCTGATCCACATGCGAGTACTTACAAAGTAAAGAGCAAGTGTCATTTGGATAAAAGTGACTTTATCTGGTTGAAACTGGTTTTATGCGGATTTGATTTGTGTAATTTTTGTTTAACATGTTTATACCTAACTTGCAAGTTGTAATATGTTCTGTTACCAAACATTATGCTAAAGATCGGTCAACGAGGAAGGAAAAAATCTTGATAGAGCCTAATGCTGCTTCTCTTTCACTCGCGTTTGAAAACATTTTTATGTCGTTGTTCTTTTCGTGTACCTTTGAAAAGAAACCGTTAAATTCGTGCTCGAGTGAGACAAGTGGCGTTAAGCCTCTATCAAATCTTCTCTATGTTCAGTGACCGGACTTTAGTAAAGTTTCTTACGTACTTGCGTGTGTGTCAGGGGCACAACGACAATACTCCACCGGGGTAGCAAGTTCCACTTGCCTGGTGAACGCTTTTGTATAAATCAGGTTTCTAGTCTCTCACCACATCTCTTCATAGTTCGTAGGCGCATAGATCTTATGTGGTATTGGATATTTTGAATTTACCCTCTCAGAAATCAAGATACACAATGTGTATACAGAGTTAGGCTGTTTACACACGGCGCCACATCGGCGGTGATGCTGCGGCTCGTGTGTAAACACCCTTAGGGCCATATCTAGCGGCTGGCAAATGTTTTCTGGACAGGACGATCACGCAACGGATACGCCGCGAATACGTCGCGGACGCACAACGAGATATCAGGGTTTTGTGCTTTGTAAACTCGCTGCAAACACCCGATGAAAACGTGTCCGCGACGTATTCGCTGCGCGCACGTTCCGTTAGGTCGCTCGCCAACCGATAGTATGATTACGATGCAATATAAGAAACTTGTTGATTATTATTAAAGGTTGGAATTATTAGTAAGAGGCTTAATGTTTGGTTGTTACTACAGGCCGTTTATCAAGTGACAAGGTGATCCTTTTCAAGCCTGTTGAAGTTGGTTAAATGATCCTGAAAGATTTTGAAGTAATATGGGTATGTACCTTATTCGATCTAACATTTAGCGTTAGCTGTCAGAAAATCATGCCTTCTCTTTCATTCATAAAGAGAACGAGGTAGACATAATATTCTTGAAATACATCCGGCCATTCTCGAAAGTTTCGATGCTATTAAGTAGGGACTTATATATTAAAAACTACTTAAATGATATTAACGGTCTAATACGTCATATAATGCAAGGTCTTCTAGAAAGCTGAATTCAAAGTATCCAAAACCATAAACTCCAAAATGATCCAAAGTAGAATAAAATTGTTTATTGAACAGCTTGTATTTAAATTTGTTAAATTGCTTAATAGTTATTATACCTAGTTAAAATTATATAATTCGGAAAATGAAATTATTTTCATATGGAATAGTTGCCTTTACGTGTATCGAATATATAGTTCCAAAACACCAAAATGTTATTTGAGTTTAGTCAGCATCCGAAGAAATCTTAATTTGTTTTTGATCCTAGCACAGTTAAAAATCTGGCATTAGTCCAATGAACTGAAGCTTAAGATTTGATCTGGGGGGATTTACATAGAATTTATTTCAAAACCAAAATGGTATTTAATCTAAATCTTGTGTTAATTTCTTTAAATCTTTATATCCATTCAATGTCTGTAAATTCACATTTTCCTGTCTGATGTAATTAATTATATTGTATTTAAAATTTTAAACATTGTGGTGTTTTGAAAATATCATCCATATAGCGCTTGCATGCTTCTTGTGTAAATATACGGTAAGCGAGTGTCTTGGTACCGGTAGGCTCTTACCAACGTAAAGTAATTGTAAATAGATATGCAGGTCATGTAATACGATATTTTTGAAAATATACCAATATTTAGAAATGTTTTTTTACTGTGACAACCCTGATTATAATAAGGCCGCGATCTCGTATTTGTGGTGAGCGGAGCGGATTTTAAATTAGGGAGATCGCATACGTCACACTTTTTGTGTGATCGAGTAGTGCGGCTTACATACAATCTGCATGACGCGCGCCATCAGATTGTATGTAAGCCGCAGACTCGATCGTGTGCGATCTCCCTTAGAGGTAGTGGCCTAAGTTTTTGGTTCATGGCCAATTAAATATCTTCAATAAACGCCTTGATTTTGCAAGAAAAAAACCATTATATATCTGAAAATTTAATAAGAAAGATAATATAGTAGACGGGGTTAATAAAAAACAACAATATGCTCAGGAATAGATAATTATCTTTATTTTTTAAATAAAAGAACACCAAGTAAAATACATTTTTTAAATTTTGCTTATAGTGTTTACTTTGTATAACTACACAGTGCCTGGTTATATTAACACCGTAACTTGTAACATTAATACAATAGACGAACGACCAACGGTCATACATACATCTCGCCCCCTCCTAGGGGCCTAGAGCGAGGGAGCAACACTCCGCCTCTTATTGTCAAAATTCCATTATTCTGGAATATAATACGTCTAAATTAAGTAAAGTGCCTTCAATCAACAGATTCACAGGGTTGATATATTTAGAAGCGACCGATTTAATATGATATGGTTATCCATATGTCAATTATTGAGTACAAGATATGTTCGAATCGACACGTAAAACATTCAGAAGAACACCTATATATAAGCAGTACGCCTTCACACATGCTACACAATACGAGGTAACTCATACAATAATACAAAAACTACACATAGAAACAATATCAAATAAAGTATCGCTAAGTAGGATGGGAACAGTCCCAGCCGTCCGTCAATAAATAGAAGGATGAATTTGACTAGCTTAAAGCCGTACGTAATAATAAGTTAAAGCCAAATTTCTTAGTCTGTGAGGTAATGTGACGTGTGTCGCCATAGTCGATAGATAGTAGTTCAAATATAACTAATACATAAATAGTTAACAACTTTCTTAAATAACAGCCTTCCATCAATGTGAATGCGTCTTTATGATAGGGTTACCAGCCGGTCAGACTTTTTAGGACTGAGGATTTGTTTTCAACAGTTTCAGAATGTTTCACTCTTTCATTTTACATATATTTTCATCTCAATATAAGCGCGTTATTATCGCATCATTACGTTATTGATTCATTATTAGATTTTGAGAATAAATACAATAATTTTTATTGTAATCATACTGCGGGTAACCATATAGGTGCATTTAACACATAAGGCTGTTTCCACACTTACACCAAAAAGCGCGTCGCGCTCTCTAATTTACAATTAACTATATAAAACATCGAATATTTAAATGTAGTTAAAGCATTATTCTGTCGGTCTGGTAGTGCCTTCACATAAATTCAAAGCAATTAAGCTTGTTCCCCGAGACCGACTAGCCGTCCCGTAGGCTTTTAGGAGTATTTTACAGGTTCGCACTTAGCTCCTAATCACAACGATTATCATAGTACAATGTATAGATAAATATACGAACAAACTACGTTTATTTCAGCGTTAAACATCAATATTTATAAGTCATTTAAAATTATTGTCGATTTTTTTTTATGTTTTTCACGAATTCGAGGCTTAAAATATCCGGGAATTCCCGGGTTTTAAAATAGGTTTCCATAAATTTGGAATTATATTTTTCAAATTTCGAACTACTAAGTACATTAAGGGCCTGTTTCACCGCTTCCTGATAAGGCTATCTACCATTTAATTTGACAGATGGAGTATGGAAAATCTGTCAAATAACCCTATCGGGCACCTTATCAGGAAGCGGTGAAACAGGCCATTAATATTGTCATGCACGTATATTATTGTCAAAATATTAGGTTACGAATATTTAGTTATTAATAAAAATACTACACAGATTTTCACTACATCTAGTCGTATAAAACGGGCTCGAGGGCCGGGAATAGAACAGGGATTTCCAACTTTTTGGAAAAACATAGTAATTGAAGTTGGAAACCATCAGAAATATGATTATTGTCTCAGTATATTATTCTAGGTATCGTGGGCTAAGACATTAAGTTCTAGAATAGGTAAACGGTATAAGAAATATTTCTTTAGCTTTGTAAAACGAGTGAAATTAGTCTATAGGGGTCAATTCAGATCGGGATGAGATGCCTAGATGCATATTTTCTAAATTTGTATAGATTTGACAGATTTGCGTGACGTCTCACGCTCACGAAATCTGTCAAATCAGTACAAATTTAGAAATGCACCTACGCGTCGTGTTGGGGTCTGACTTGACCCTTAAACGACAATCTGAGAGGTAACCGACTTTATTTTCCGGGCTGAAGTCACAACGAGTTAGCCGAGCACAATACCTAGATTTCAATTTCACACAACTCCGGCTCAAGGGTTCGTGAAATTGAAAGCGTGTAAATAGGGCTTTATATAAGCGACATGTATATTTAAAATGCCGTCCTAACCTATACTAATAATTTATTGTCGAAATTTAAATTGACCAACCAATTGATCTTATTGTCACGTTATCGAAGACCTAGGGTCCTAGAGTCCGGGGATACAAAAATATTGCGGGGTAGAAGCTCGAAGCGATATGCTTCATCATGATATGCCCGGGTGTAGGTGGGGTATGTTCAGTAGGCGTAGGGGACGTACTCGGGGACGACGTAGTCGAAGTAGGGGTGATAGAAGGTGCGGCGAGAGGGGGGCAGCATCACGTCCGAGTAGCGCGAGAACTGCGACAACTGGCGGCTGCCTCCGAGAGGTTTTCTGCAACAAAACGCGGGTTAGAGACTGTCCTTGATTTTTGCAAGATATGGTGTCACTACTGTCAAGACTTTACTGTAAGTATGTACTTTTACTCACTGACCTCCATTATACAAGTACGCTGGAGTAATTAATGCTATTTTCTATTAAATTCATTAACATGCTAATTTTGATGTCACAGCATGCTAAGTATTATTGCTTTGCTATTTGCTAAAAACGCGGCATTGTGAATTATCTGTTCGCATCGCACCGCTCGCGTCGAGTATTATTTCGCATCGAGTGAAAAATAGCAATTCATTAATAGTTAGCACCGCGGTGCGAAACAGCGTGGACGTGATTTTTATCATGATCGCAGACTATTGCTACGCACGATAATATTAGCAATCGTATTTTTAGCAAGTACGATTAATTAAATTATTGCTAATGGGCATTTAACAATTAATTATTATTGCTAATGCTATTTTACCAACACTACGCTGGACGTATGATACCCTTTGAAATGTCAGCTGTACGTCAGATTTAGTTCTCTTCCCCCGCATTGCGGGCGCTGATTCCGCTTCAAATAGCAATGATTAATTTGGTCATTGTCAAATAGGCACAAAAAACAGCTGGGTATCTTATGTCCAGCGTAATTGTATAAAGGAGGTCAGTGACTTTTACTACTGTAAGTACTTTTGACGTTTAGGCTGAGACTAGCGTTTCCACTGGATTGCGTTGCAAATGTGTTTTTGAGAACCAATAGGATCGCAGCGTATATCAACGCCAGGCAAATAATTCTATTGGTTCTTAAAAACACATTTCTCGTTATGCGGCTTCGGCAATAACGCATCCTTCCCTTCCAGCGAACGCTAAAGCGAGTTTGCAACGGAAGTAAAATACGTTTAAAGACCCATCAGTAAATTGCTGTTTTTGACTTATACCTACTAGTAAACTAATGCATGACGAAAATTGTGCCAAATTACGAGTTTGGAGAATACGAAAGAGTGACGTTGTGTTTTGTATTATTTTCATAAAATTGTGTTATTTCGGTTTTTAATGTGTAATGTTGGTAGAATATTAACCATCAATAATTATCCTTGTCGTGCACAAGTGTGGCCAAGTGCCAACTTCAAGAAACGTGCCATTTTGTGTTCCCTCCAAAACTCCAAAGAAAGTTTTAGTAAAGGGTCTACCACTTTACTAAAACAACTGACTTGACTCGTTGACTTTACCGACTATTTTTTAGACTTTGACTAGACTTTCGACTTGACGATAATCTGGAAAAACGACTTAATAATTTTGTAAATTTTTTACAATTTTTTTTCCCCACCAATAATTTACTTGATGGTTGGCATGGTTTAAAAGCCGAGCGCCATAACAAGAAAAAATAATCGGCCAAGTGCGAGTCGGACTCGCGCTCTAAGGGTTCCGCACCATTATATAGTTAGAGCAAAATTTGCCCAAAAATTGTGTTTTTTGTATGGGAGCGCCCCTTAATTTTTTATTTTATTTTAATGTTATTAATAAATATTAAAGTGCACATA
Source organism: Polyommatus icarus (assembly GCA_937595015.1). Classification (NCBI taxonomy): domain Eukaryota; kingdom Metazoa; phylum Arthropoda; class Insecta; order Lepidoptera; family Lycaenidae; genus Polyommatus; species Polyommatus icarus. The sequence goes on along the minus strand of OW569341.1, from coordinate 7,033,915 downwards.
AAACTAAGGACCTTGAGTAAAATTCAAGTACCTACCTGTTGCCATTATTGATATAGCGCCAAAAAGGCAAAAAAATCACGTTTGCTGTATGGGAGCCCCCCTTAAATATTAATTTTATTTTGTTTTTAGTATTTGTTGTTATAGCGGCAACAGATATACATAATCTGTGAAAATTTAAACTTTCTAGCTATTACCGTTCTTGAGTTACAGCCTGGAGACAGACAGACGGACAGAGATCGAAGTCTCAGTAATAGGGTCCCGTTTTTACCCTTTGGGTACGGAACCCTAAAAAAAAGAAAAAGACGTCGGGCGCCACCAGCTGTCATCGGGCGTCCATCTCATTTTTGTCTTCTACCCTCTTTTGAGTAATTAACTATTTTGTTGATTCACTAATATAACATTCCAAACTTTTAATTAAAATGTAGTGATTATAATATCTGGGGGCACGGCAGTGCCCCAGCCAAGCTTTTTAGCAAAGGCACGGCCGTACCATACTTTTCTCGAAGCGGTTCGCGGCTATTTCACACCCCTTTTATCTTCGATATTAACAAAGCTAGGGATTTTGAATTTCGGTCACTAGGAGCAAGTATTAAAACTAGCTTAACCTCCAAATTACATGAAATTTCGATAAATAGTTTAATAGTTACGGATGGTCAAAGTTACTACATTTTGTCACTCACTGACTGACAGATCATCAAAATTCTAAGGTACTTCTAGCAGACATAGAACCTTGAATTTTGGTACCCGGATAGGTCTTTATTCACAATGAAAGGGAAAATTATGAAACCGGCCAAGTGCGAGTCGGACTGGCGTACATGAGGTTCTGTACCATAAATTTGTATGGGAGCCCCCCTTGAATAATAAGTTTATTTAATTTTTATTATTAATTATTAAAGTTAAAGTACAATTCAGTATTTTTTGAAATTTTCTAAAACCTTACTGTGACCATTATGGATGTAGAGCAAAAAAGGGAAAAAATCGTGTTTGTTGTATGAGGCCCCCCATTAATAATTTATTTTATTATAATTGGACTTTGAGCTTTTATAATGACACCAGAAATACATAATTTGTGAAAATTGCAACTATCTAGCTATTGCGGTTCTCGAGATCCAGCCTGGTGACATACGGATGGTCGACGGACAGACAGCGCAGACTTATTAATAATAGGTTTCCGTTTTCATAAGTTGGGAAGGGAAACCTAAAAACTGAAAAATAATATAAGTAATAATAAATACTTTAATACAATAAAAGATTTTTATGTTTGTAACTTTGCAAGAACAGTGAACCTATGAGTTTCGACTACATAGTTTCTTTAGGTACGTACAAAAGGCTTTAAGTTAGTTATGTACTTAATGAAATGGTATTAATTAAATAAAAAATAGTATTAATAACGTTGACAATGAAACAATAATTAAATTTAAAATAATATAAATATAATCAGTACTGCGATATACACTCCTAGGTCTTTACTCGCTCGATATAATAAGGGAGTTTTAAGTTAAATCACATGAAATAAGGTGTAGTGCTCCTTTCCTGCGAGGAACGTCGAGACGCTTATATCAGTGCTGCTATGTAATATTCGGTAATGCTAAAATGACTACCTTTAAGTATTGAAGCTTAAGAGTCAATTATATTATACATTTAAATATAATAATCGACTCAGAACTCAGAAGTATTTACGTTACTTTGTCCACCTATACAACTGACGAACCCTGAAAGAAAATATATAAAGGAGATGAAGAATGGGTGCTAAACTAAGTACAGAAAAGTTATATATAACGTGACCTAAAAGAACCTAAAAAAAATCTTCAAAAAAGGAATGAAATCCCACCAAAACATGAAATGTAAAAGGCCGAGCCAAGCAAAATTTTGCAGGATATTCTTGAATACTTCTGTCGTAAAAAGTTTTCAGATCACATTCAAGCCAAGCCTTCAACATTCAGTAAAAGTGTCAATAAATTTCTTACTTTATAATTATTAAAGTAGCATGGCAATGAGCACTAGAATAATCAGCGACTAATTGGATATTATTGGGTACCATCGGCCACATGCGTCGTTACATACTTAAACACTTTACGCTTGCTGGCTGTGTAAGTATGAACTCCTGAACTCCTCCAAATATGCAGTTTTATACATTTTGTTTCTCTTGTGCTCATTGCCAAGCCACTTTAATAATTATAAAATAAGAAATTTATTGATAATTTTACTGAATGTTGATTTAAATTACAAAATAAGTTGAAGGCTTGGCTTGAATGTGATCTGAAAACTGTTTACGACAGAAGTATTCAAGAATATCCTGCAATATTTTGCTTGGCTCGGCCTTTTACATTTCATGTTTTGGTGGGATTATAATATTCTATTTGCTTTTAGTTTATACCGAATACGAGGGATCTCACAGTGTACACGTCTTCTCACGGTAAGTTCATGGTCATATAAATTACGTACGTCTAATCTGGACGTACATTTCGCCAAATTCAACAAAAGGAGCAACAAGTAAGTACGCAATTAGTGCAGTCGCCAGAGGTTTTAACTTCCAAAAATTGTAATAGTGAATGGATTTTTGTTTTTGAGGTGTCATTTTCTTTTTTACACTATAACTTGCAAAGTTTATCTAATTTTTTTTTGTGCTTTTAATTTTTTAGTTACTTAATTAAAAATTAATATTTCACCATATAAAATGACTCTTATCCGATTGTTTACGTTGAAAATTAACCTAATACACAATTTAAAAAAAAGAAAGTTTGCTTTGCTAAGCTAAATACAACTATAAGGTTTTTGCAAAGTTTTTAGAGATTAACGCTCGTCGTAACCAAGATAAAAGGGTTTGGGTGGATTTAAGGGTTGTAACGAAAAGTGTGTTAAACTTAATTGTTGTGCGTATTAAATTTTTAGAGAAATGATAACTTTTAAGTACTTAAAAACGTTTAAATATCTCCAAAAATGTGTAAAATAGACCGAAAATATTTTTCTATATTTGTTGAAAATGTATTTAAGTGAGAGCTAAAACATTAAATGCATCGACAAATGAAAGACTTTATCTAGTCTTAGAAATATATTTAAACTTCCTACTTAAAGCCAGAAAAAAATTGGGTGCTACAAATCTCACGTACATACTAAAGACGCATGCTGCGACCTATGTTTGGAAAATGCTTACCTGAATACAAAAAATATCAGTTCTTAACCTAATTTGTATTTTTTTCCTTTAAGTATGTTTTAGCAAATAAAATTAATGAAAAAAAATTGCTAAAAAATCAATTTTATTCTGTAAAAACCTAACCAAAAGAAATAAAATACAGATTTTCTTCGAAATATCCGTGAAAAGTTTGTGCTACATTTTCAGAAAATTTAATAAAGTAAGAGCTAAAAAGTTATACACATTAAAAAAATAGAAGGCTTTGTTAAGCCTAAAAAATTATTTTCAACTTCCTATTTAAAACCAAAGAAAAATAGGAACGCCATTTACCTGGCGAGGCACACAACAAGCACATTTGGAGGTATGCTCATATCTACATACAAAAATATTAATTTTAAATCTAAATTATATATTTTTTCAACTTATTTTCTTTCTTTGGAATATAAGCAACAATACAATACAAAAAAAAATAATATATTTTATTATTTTGCTATATGTTTAAAAGAAAGAAATATGCAAATTTTCTTCAAAATTTTGCAGTTTATGAGTTTACTTGAGGTGGAAGAGAATAATTCAAAAATCAAAAGCACAACTTTTCAATAGGTAAACTTTATTATTTATGTTATCAGATACACATTCCTTTTTTTCTTTTCAATTTTCATCCACTATTGCAAAAATCGGAGGTTAGCACGATTTTTACGCTCTGGGAACTCCACTAAATGACAAAAGCGAAATTCCGCTGAGAATACGTGGAAATCTAAAACGAGAATGGTAGGGGTCTTTCAATTCAAGATTTCCTATTCCCGGAAATTAATAAAACGCTATCCGGTATTCTGCTCATAATATACTTATAACATAATGTGATGAAATTAGAACAATGACGTAAGAGGCCCTAAGGCACAAAAACCTATTTTATTAAACATTATTCTTCAAGACGTGGGAAGTATTTTTAGATTGCAATCGAGAGGCACTTAGCGAAGGCTTTGTTGTGTTTTAATCAAAAGTTTCGCGTCCGATAAATTATTTTCATAAAGAATTCCCGCCAACAATCTGTGCGAGGTAGGTTTGCTTTTGAGAAATTTAATATTTAAGTAAATAAATAACGAAGGAACCAAAAATATAAAATAGCACCGATAATATAGCTGTATAGACTGGCTTTTGTCACCTACAATCAATCCAATTTTAACTACCTCTGCCAGCCCGCTCTTGACTTACCTACACACTTCAAGGTAATAAACTAATAACGAATTAAAATTGCTTTTTAAACAGATAGAGTCGACTTTTCAGAAAGGCATACCTATTTTTAATCGACTTTCAAAAAGTCGAGGAGGTTCTATGTTCAGCTGTGAATATTTTTTTTTTCACACAAATATCAATGACAAAGCATAATTCAACACAGTGAGAGGGTAAAATTACGCTCGGTTGCACAAATTGTATGAAATTTCATGGAAATTTCTGTTTATGGTAATACCGGTAACCGGATTATTGAAAGGAGTTTGATAAAATTTTAGGTGGTGGCAGCTTAGGCTCTGGATTATAGGGCCCACTTATCATCTCAAAGAAGTACATACAGCATTCCTAAATACGTACTTAATATTGTGTTTTCAAAACGTCTTGTATTATGATAATCACGCACAAATACAAACAAAACCGAAAGGGGCTAAAACTACTGAATATCGTCATGAAGATGTTTATTGCGAGTGCGGGGCGGAATTTTGTGAGGCGTGGGGATCGTATGGACCCTTTTCCAATAAAAGATAGTAATGAGTTATGATTATAGCGGTTGCGGTGGGCCACTCTCACGAAACTGCCTCCAACAGATTTCAGCTGAATATTTTTATTATTTGAGCAGGGATAAGATATGCCAAGGGGCTTATGGATTACGGAATGAAACCTGGCGATTCTTGGCCAATACCTTTAAACTGACAATAAGTTTTTCAATTTTAAAGAGACACGTCTCTTTATAAATGAAAGTAGAATTCTTACTACTTATTTCTGTACCGCAAAAGCTTTTGTGTCTACAAAGTCGTTTTTGCAAATGTCCGGTAATCACTTACTTACTAATTTGTAATATGTTTGCTCGTTTGACCATTATTCAAAACTGAATATTGCCATTGTTTCTCTTAATTTGGTCATCGCGAGCAAACCGTGCACTTTACATAACAAACATTATCAAAAATTACCATCCTATATACTTTTCCAAGTCTCAAAGTTGAGATGACAGACATACAGACATAATTATTATTAGTACGGATACTAACTTGTTGTGCGGACGTGGTATTGGCTCCTCGGGGTATTCTGGTTGTGTTTTTTGCTCCGGTTCAGTGTATGATCCGTAAACGTAGTCGTCGGTTCTGAAAGTAGAACATAACCGTTAGAAGTGGCCTTGTAGAAGGAAGGAAGAACAGGAGCTTGGCTCTAGATAAGTTCTGGGTAATATTAGTGCTGGTTTTAGTAGTACCAGCGCCCTGGGCAGTCGCCTAGCATTGCCCCTCCCTAAGGCCACTACTGCAGCTAATTGAAATAAAAATAATAAATAGCCGCGTACAGACCAAGCGAGCCGCCTCGCCGCGGCAGTCTCGCGCGCATTTGCACGGTCGGTCAGTACGTGTTGGTGCGCGACAAACGTCCGAGGCGCCTTTGAGCATCGACCAAAAACCGACAACTTTTGGCTCGGCCGCGGCCCGCGGCACGCTCGGGCGAGGCAGCGAGGCGGCTCGCTTGGTCAGTACGTGCGGCTAATGGACTTTGGCAAGTACCATGTCATTTAGCAATGCGTTAAATGCGATTTTGATTGCTAACTTTGCTATCAAATGGTACCCTGTCACCAGTTCTCGAATTCAATACATTCTCGAGAATTGAACATTTTACCGAAACATGCGGTAGGTACTCTCTAATGTCTCCTATCTACTCCTTTGTGATATGCGATACAAAAATCTTTCCTCATATTAAAGATTAGATGACGCTGATGATGAAAAATATTATATTCTACTAGATGGCTCTCGCAACTCCGTTGCGCCAGAATTCGTTTATCACACGGTAACCATACATTTTTGCGTGATAAAAAGTATCCTATGTCCTTCCACGGGACTCAAAATATCTCTGTAAGTATCAAATTTCAGGAAAATCGGTTAAGCAGTCTGTGTGAAGAGCAGTGCCGGTTTTATCACAACCAGCGCCTTAGGCGAGAATTGGGGGGCTTGCGGCGGCCCTTTTTGTTTGCCTTCTGCGCTGAACTTTTATCCGGCGGCTACTGGTGGAGAGGTAACACTTAACAGACGGACAGACAGACACACTTCCGAATTTATTAGTATGGACTATGGATATTCCCTTACCCCCGTCCCGCGGCAATTTCCTTCAACTCCTGTTTCTGCTCGGCCTCGTACTTGCGCTGCCGCTCGCGTCGGTACTCTTGCTGAATCAGATTCTTTAGCGTTTCAAACCTGATAAAGACAAAATGTATAATTATAAAGTATGAAGAATATCATGGTCATCTTGATTCCCTGGGTTACAAAATATAATCTTCTAAGCACAGATACTGATTTCTCCTTAGAGCTGACTCATATTCGGTTACACTATAACAGCTTTTGATATGCTAATGTTAACTATTATCTACAACTCTGTTATAATTATTATTAATGGTTGTGTAGCTGAGCAAAGTACAGTATTCCTACACTTGAATCTACCCAAAGAAAAAAATTAAAAGTTAATATAAAAGCCCTTAAAATGAGCATTATCTAACTAATACATACCTAACTGAAAATAGTAACCATGCCAGATACCTAATTCAATAAAATTATTAACTTTAATCTTAACAAAATAATCTACTATAACAATTTCCATAATTCTTCTATTTCCATAAGCACAATTACCTGTCCCTCTGCGGTGGTACCATGAAGGAGGTTGCGGCTCGAGATCTGGACGGTCCGGGATATCGCAGGAGCTTGCCCGCCTCGTGCGGCACGTTCAGAGTGCCGAACATCTGAAAACAGAAAAAAAATTAGGTAAGTAAAATCTTTTTTTACGCAGAACTGTTTTTTTTGGTAGAACCTCCAAGAAGGCAGATTTGGATACCTATTACCCTATCATCTAAATGTAAGACAGAATAAAACGCTAATTCTCATATTATATATTTTGGTGGTTCAATAATTATGGCTCCAGTTACTGTCATAAATGGCCAGCTAGGGCAATAAAAGTATAACCGACCCCGTATCACAAGAAACGATAGAGTACTAATAGACATACTTTATACGGCGGCACTCAAAGTTAATGATGATTAAACTTCAATTAAATGAAAAGTTTGACTTGATCTTATATCAAAAATCAAAATATTCAATTGTTTCAATGTTCAATTTCCCTTTTACGATTAGGTACTCAATTCACCTAATTTATTTATGAAAATAAAACAATACGGGTCACTAAAACTAGATAATTAAATTATTACGGCCCTAACCTTTTCTCTAACAAAGTTTTAGTGCGTGAAGTTTAAATATAGCTCTATTTTCACAATAAAAGGGGAAAGATATAACAAGGTTTATGAATAAGTGTTACCCGATGTTCATTTAATGTGCGACCCATTGTTTGACGTGTCTTTTGTTCATTGTTATGAAATTATCATTGTTATATTATTTTATTTAAGTAAATTTATTATGTTATGGTGCTTTGAGGTACATAGTGTATTCGAATATAGTAGTAACTTCTATGAAATGTTAATCTATGAAAGCGTTTATTCTTTTTTACGCTTACCTAGGTCACTAAACTTAAGTACTTATATAAATGGATATTTTTTATTATTTACCCAGGTTATTAAACCTATATAATGGGATACTTTGAGCCTTGTAACAGAAATAATAATAATTAATAATATTATAACATAATATAGCGTGATTAACGAATTGCTACGTAACGATGTTGCAGAGAAGTCTCGTACTTACTTACCGACATGTTTTTTAAAGCTTTAAAATGTCTAGGTAGCAGCAATAAAAATCATGTTTATTAAACAATAGAGCCTATTACAGTCAAGTTATAACGACAAAAATATTTTATAGCAAATTAAAAAAATTTTTCCTCGACCCTGCCAGGATTCGAACCTGGAATCTTCTGATCCGTAGTCAGACGCGTTATCCGTTGCGCCACAGGGCCACTGGGCAATATACTTAAATATACGAACAGACATAGTAAGTAGGTATAAGCTTCGGAAGCTATTTTTGGATTTGTTTCATCAAGATCAAAGGTTTTTTTTTTCAATTACACGTGTTTCTTTATTATTATTTGTAATAAAGTCTCCATAGCGGACCATTCATTTCCGGAACAATGATTTATTTTCTGACAATACGAAGAAAAAGAAATTATAAAATTGTAACGGAAGCTAAACTTAGGGCCACTTGAGCAGATCATGGTTAAACTTAATCCTAGGTTAAACTTCCCCTCTAGATGACGGAAATAACATGTTAATTTACCTGTCTTTTAAGTTTAAGTTTGTCCAAAAATATTTTCAAGTCACCTTTTCACGCACCATACTTTTTATCTTTTTAGCGCAATTTCATAAAATTACAAAAAAGAGGTTCGTTCAAATTGTAAGGGAAAAAATGAGTATTGCCCATAAGTTATAAAATGTTACTTATCTGGTTCATCCACTCACATCAATTCTGTCGTTACGAGTAAGAAACAGAGCTACATTTACTCGTATATCTTTGTCTCAATCCCACTCTTTATGTTATAAAAATGCTTTGTTCACGAAGCGTCTGAGTGTAGGTGAAAATTGTTCACGAATGAGGGCGTTTCAAAGACTTTTCCTACAGGCTACACCACAGCTTCCCTGTTTTGTATTTTATACGTTTCCTCAGTATTCATACAGAAAGTGTTGTGTTAAGCATTTAAACTACATAAAAGTTATGAATGAATTAGTTACTCGAATAAAATATGTTTTAGCGTTTGTATTCCATGCTAATGCGTAAGTGTGTATGTCTGTTTGATATTTATTTAGGTATTCACGCCCAAACCGCTAAACTGAATTTGCTGAAAATTGGTATGGAGGTACTTTGATTCCCGGGAAACTTCATAAGATACTTTTTATCCCGCGCAATAAACGAATTTTGGCGTAACGGAATTGCGGGCGGCCATCTACTAGTCGGTATTATTTTAATAATAATTGTTTTTATGCTAAGAATATTTATAACAAAAACAGTGGATTAAGAATGAGCTGTTTATTTCCCTCCATCAAATATGATCTCGAACTGTGCCCATTTTAATAATTTTAGCTCAGATAGAAAGACACGCAGGTTTTGGATTCTTCATACTAGGCCCTAGGTTGGTACAACTAATATATTATATTCTGTGCCCTAGGGTAAAAGCCGCGTTGCGGTAGGTTCTATCGTACCCGCAACTCTGCCTTAAGCGATGAGTGGAGCACCATGGGTTTTTACCCGTTTTAGTGGGTAGACTACGCTGGAGTTCCACATACCCCGGCCGATATCTCTCCAATTTTCCGGGGATGCGTAAAGCATTTCCCCATGTTAAAAAAAAAGGGTAAAAGCCGTAAGGGCGCGGTCCCCGCGGACAATATCTTAATGGTTAGCTTCAACTCTTATTTACCTATTCACTAACAATATCCATTTATTTTATATCTATATATATAAAAAAAACAATTTTGTTCGTCTTGCTAAAACTTAAGAACGGCTGTACCGATTTGGCTAATTTTAGTCTTGAAATATTCGTGGAAGTCCAGAGATGATATTAGGAGGTGATATGACGTTCACCGGGACAGCTATAATTAAATACTACTAGCTAAAAGCCGAGCTTTGTGACGGCTCGCGTCGTTACACCTTGACTGACTGATGATAAGTGACACATCTGTCATATAAATAAAAAATACTATGTTAGGCGTGATAGTTTTTCCGTAAAGTGTACCACAAAATGTTCGTTGTGGGATATACTAGGGCTCCCTTCGATCGCCCTGATTACTACTAATTAGATAGAATATAAACTTAGGTCTTAGGCTTTATAAAAAGACCGTCTATTCGACTAAACCCTAAAATGTCTCGAATCAATATAGGTCAGCTTACAAAACGGGTTTAGACACAAAATAGGATTCCGTTCCACAAATAGATTATCCGAAGCGGGGGCGTATCGGAATATACAATGTATATTATACAATACTCAGAACTCAGGGATGGAGCTTACTGAATATTGTTTTATCGGAGATTTTAGTATTATCAATAAGATTTAACTGGCTATGGTTCAAAGGAAGCGGCTTATACTTATCTTGACATTTAATTGGAGTCCTCGTGGCTTAGAGTTGGGCCATAGGCTCTATACATATTATACTAAATATTGTATATAATATCATGTGAAGATGTATGAGGATTGGATGGATGTACGTTCAATGTTACTTGTTTTTCACTTTGTCGCTTAATGTAAGCCATACACGCTACGGTCTACCGGAGAGGTCACCTGGGTATGCCTGCGCAAGTGTCACTCGAAAGAATTGATTTTAGATTTTGCGCTTGCCTATACAAATCACAAAAAAAGACGGGTTGGACTCCGGGAGTGCCGGCAGAAGTGAAAACTTGATTATTAACGTTGTGCATTTTTTTGTTTTTTTTTTTTTATGAAAATTGATTAATAAAAAATCGTTTTTTTTAATTAATCGAAACCCTTACAATCGATTAAATTTTTAACCCATTTTTCATGAAAATCGATTTTTAAAAAATCGATTTTTTTATTTAATCGAAACCCTTACAATCAATTCGAGTTCGAGTTCGATAAAAACACTACTCTCCAACCGTCTTACGGGTTTTATTTTTATTTTATTTTACTTTAATAAGGTTCACCAACGGTACATACATTGATACACATACAAAATAATGAAGCAAAGTAAGGATCTGATGTATGTACCAATTATAGGCGCACACATCATTACAAATTGAGTGACAAAATTATTATACTAAATAAATGATATAAGACAAAGATAACAATGATAAAATTATTAACAAAGATAACAATGTGACTAATATTTGAGTTACAAGAGAGACAAGGGAGAGTGCTAAGTGGTTTGAAGGGCATTCATTAAAGTGTTTTTAAATTTATTTATGTTATGGATAAATATGTCTATATCTTTACTGTCAGCTTTTAAGAGCTCGTTATAATGACGAGACATTCTAGTAATGGGGTTAAAATATGAAATATTGTTTTTATAAACTTGTAATAGAAACAGATTAGTTTTATCCCGAGTATTAAAGTTTAGACAAGAAAGAAGTTCAGGACAATCTATTTTTTTTCCAAGGTTTGTCGATCAGCACGAGAATCTGACGCGAATTTCACAGTTTTTACCCATCCCACAAAAGTGCTCAACGCCGCTAAAGAAGTTTTCACTTCAAAAAATTGCTCTTTCAGCGCTGCTTCTTTCATAGTGAACTCTATACTTATAAGTTATAAGTAACACTTACAAACCCTAAATATTTAGTTTTGTAACACCTTGTATAGCATCTTTTGTTTCTTTCATAGGTAAATAGGTTTATGTTAGCAAGTAAGGGGTTCTTAAATACCCCACTCACCTCTTAGCTTTACCTATATTGTACACGCCCGTGTACAATATAGGTAAAGCTCTAAAAATACCGTTACCAAAAATGCACTTTTTGCGCATATAGCATGTTTTGTTCCTTTCAGAGGTAAATAGGAGTATGGTCAGCAGTAAGGGGTTCCTAAATACCTCTCTCACTCACCTCAAAGTCTGGCGTGCGCACGACGTTGGGGGGTGCTTTGGTGATGACGCGCCCGTACGCCTCGCGAGGCACTGACGGGTACTGATATCTGAACCTGCAACAATCGTACACCTGTTAGCTATTGAACATAGAGGTCCCCATATTATACGGCCAGGCACAAAATTCTTGCATGTATCCGGGCCTCTTTTTGAATTGGAACAAATTTTTTGACACAGTTACTCTTCCTTAGTTTTTATTATTCGTAGGTCAGGCTAATCGAATCTGGTCGGACTGGCCAGACAAAAGAATAAGAATGGAGTTTTGCCGGGCATGTGAAAGAGTGAAGTTTTTGTACAACATTTTCCTAAAATTGTGTTACCCGGGTAAAAAATCTGTCATCAGAACTTTAATTTTACTGGATAATTGGTAATTTATGTGCTTAGACATATTACAATGTTAAGGCCCAATTTCACCAACCACTCTTAAAGTTAATGCTCGATTTAGTATCCTGTTACCTCTTTCGTTTTTATAGGAATGAAAAAGAAGACATGACTTTTTAACAAGCTGTTAATACTAACCGACTTTGCTGAAATTGGACCTAAACTTTACAAACGTTCCTTGATTACTTCCTAATTTTGAACCGACCGAATGACAGTTATTTCGATATTAAGTAAGAAGTTGTAAAGCAACAAAATTCTGACAATAAGTCGTAAGAGCTTAAAATATCCACCTCAAACTTTCATATTAAAATAACTTCCGACAGTTCTTGGAAGGTCCTATGTGGAAATAATCCTGAAAATATGCTGATACCCTACACTTGACATTCAGCCCACGACCGACGAGATCCCTTTAAGATTACTTCATATTGATATACGGAAAATCATTTTCCCGTTTATGTTACGTTATTTTATACTAATAGTCAAAAGTCATACACTCATGTGAGTAAGTTATAACTTATAACTTATAATTATGTATGATCATTGATCAGTGATCACTTATATATTATAGAGTTCACAGTAGGTAAGTGTAGCATCCAAAAAGTATGTTTTTATTACGTAAAATAAGCAGCGTTGAAAGAGTTTCTCTTGACTTTATGTTCTATTAAGAAATGCCCCAACATTAAACTTTAAAACAACGTAGGAAATGCTAATTAAGACATTTAACAAAAAAACTATAGTGGAGATAAACTACGATAACTTGGCGCGCCCCTTCAAGTTACTGTTTCAATGTGTTTTGTCACTTCAAACGTTTTCACAACGCACTTCAAACGTTTTGAATTTTGGAGGGGCGCGCCATGTTATCGTAGTTTATCGCTAAAACCGGGTGCAAATAACAATAATTAGGATGTTCTTTTATTCAATGAAGTCATTGATAAATACGACTACCTCATACAAACACAACGAAAAACTTAACCCTTCTCGATTTTTCGATACGATATTCATTAGTCGTTCGCTAATTACCACGTAATTAGTCCACGACAATGGCTTTCACGTGTCATTAGCGACACGAAGGCCCCAACAAGGCCCCACAAACAAGGCCCCGCTGCCCGGGCCCCGCCTACACCCGAATTTAGATACCAAAACCATGCAGACCGTTTCAACGGTATTCACAGGTAGACGGTTTCATGAAATATTTCATGACATACCTTTAATCATGTTGTTGCTTGCGCCAATCGGGATTAAAGTTAACCCTGGGCTTAATAATATGGTAGGGTGAAGGGTCCACATTACTTCACAGCTTTAGGGGAAGGGATTTTTACTTTATATCAAACGCAACAACAAAATATGTTAAAGGTATTTAAATAAGAAAGCATAGAAGGGAGCTCTTGGTTTAAAAAATCTAAATTTTATGTGACGTAATATGTGGATGGCCCCATATTTCTCTCGTTCCCCGTACAATCAAAGAAAAGTCATTATATTATTATTATATTAATTAATGCACGATTAACTTAACTATGATTGGGGAAAGTGGATCTTAGGTTTTATTATTTTACTATTGAAATGTTAAAGGTTAAATTATTGTTTGAAGTTTTATATTGTTAATTTTCAGTCTTATATTATTTCTTTCGTAGCTTCAGTTTCAGGAAACGTTCGTAATTTGTCTAGGATACGGAAAAATCATACAAAAAGTAGGTCAAAAATAATATTTTTTTAAAACGGGCTTTGGCCCACCACACATTCCCACCACTGTATCTCCTGTGTCGCCAGGATCGACAGCGGTATCCAACCACGAAAACCCTTTGATATGATCTCAGGGAGCCCGAGGGACATGCTAAAACTGTCTTGGGACCCGCAACGAAATTAATCAGAAGAAAATAGGAGGAGTAGGAAGATTCCAATTTCCCTCCCCATAAAAGCGGGAGACAGCACAAAGTTGCAATGACCGAAAGTCAAAGAACTTAAGGGGGAGCACCACGGAAATAAGGTTAATAATTGTGACTCCTAAGCTAAAGCTAAGTTAATATTGGAGTTTATTGTGTTTGACTGTTGCCAATAATAATTGTGACAAAAACGCTTGAAGGCACGGAAGTTCCTAGCGCTATCCACAAGATCACCATAGTAAGCGACTCCAGATGTACAGAATAGTTTGTTTAGCATAGTATTTCTTTCGTCCTGCCAGAGACTGCACTCCCAGAGAACATGATGAGCGGTTTGTTCAAACATGTTGCCTTCGGTCGAGCACTCGCACATGGGTGAATCTACTAGTTTAAATCCGTAAAGTTTGGCCTTAAAATTTCCATGACCGGTCAGGAATTGAGAAACGCAATGATCAATATCCATCCAATGTTTGGACCGCCAATGGCCGTTCACGAATAAAAGGGAAAAAATTATAAAGATGTCGCCCTTTGGTGGAACAGTCCCATCGCGACTGCCATTCGGAGATTAGGCTTTGCACAGAGTTTTCTAAAGGTTCAAACAATCTTGCTATTTTAATTTTATCGCGAGCGCTTAAAAAAAACGGGTTGTCAATGTTTTTGTTATGATAATACATTGTCGCACGACGCTGAATCTCAAGGTCAACGGGTAAAACTCCGGCTAACACAGGCAAGGCTTCGGTGCTTGTGGTCCTGTAAGCTTTGCATAAGAATATAAGAGCAAGACGTTGGCTTTGTAGCAACTTGCGACGAGCCGCGCCGATTGTCTCTCTGTCGGCCTACACGGGGGCCCCGTAGCAAATGCTGCCTAGGTATGTAGCGCTGTAAATTAATTTTAGGGTTTTGAAAGAAAGGCCCCATGTCGACGTAGATATTTTGGTAAAGGAGTAAAAATTGCGCTTCGCTTTCTCACCGGTTTGAATTATATGTTCTAAAAATGTAAATTTATTTTCCAAGTAAAAACCAAGATAACAGAGTGACTGTTTTCGTTTAACGTTAATATTGTCAAGTTTAATGCTAGGGGAAGATATAAGGGAACCTTTTAAAAGAATTTGGTAAGTTTTATTCGCGGCGAATTTCAGGCGATTACGTTTACCCCAGCTCGATATTAAATTAAGACTATCATTGGCTTTAGATTCAATTTCGGAACGTGAATTTGTTTGAACGATGAGAAAACCGTCATCGGCGTAGCCAACTAGTACGCACAGTGGTGGTAGGGGAAGACTTAATAAATCATCAAATCCGAAATTCCATAGTTTTGGCGAGATAACAGAGCCCTGAGGGCAGCCGCAAGTTAAATCTTTGGCGTGTGTACAATGGCCAAGTCGAAGCTTAGTTTGACCATTAAAAAAGTAAGAACATATTATGGCATAAATATTAGAGTAGCAACCTCGATTTTTTAGTTTTAATAATAATATCGGCCAACAAGCATGATCGAACGCGCCGGAGATATCTAATGAAATGGCGACCACGTATTTGGATTCCACCACCGGGTAGCAGGCGAGGTACGATGAGACGTTCTAGTAATTTACCTAAGCAAGGCAGTAACGTTATCGGACGGTAAGATTTTGGGTCGTTTGGAGGTTTGTTTCCCGCTTTAGGTATTAATTTTAAGCAACCGGTGCGCCAAATTTTTGGAAATATACCTTCTGCGATACATCTGTTGTAAACATGTAGAATCGATGAATTGGCCGCTAAGCACGCTTGTTTTATCATAATATTCGATATTTTATCCTCGCCCGCAGATTTTTTTATAGGCAAAAGGTTTACTATTTTACTAAACTCCTCCGAAGTTGGTAAATCTGAGACCGGTGTATGAATGGGGTCTAACATTCTACTCCTTATGTCGCGGTGGTGTTCATCATCCAAGGAGGGCTCGTCGTCTGGGATGAGAACGTTTAGATATGCCTTCGCCGTTTCGTCTAAACTACAAGTGTAAGAGTTGTTAATTTTAATTACGGGTAAGAGTTGTTAATGTTAATTTTAATTTACGGGCCGTGCCTACTATCTAGATCAAAAAAAAAAATAATTCAAAAAGTACAGAACGCCTGTATCAGGTTTTGTCTGACTGTCCCTCCTAGAACGCATCCATCCCAGTTTCATGCATCGTCGCCAACTTCACTTTGCCACGCTTCTCTTTGGTGTCGTTAGGTTAAAAACACCCTTCACCCAAATTGCAGTGGGCTAGCGACAGTCAACTGTCTATGACCACCATGGGTTCGGGCTTCCTCCTAATCAATCAACCTCACCACTCTGCTGCGTTTAGAGGAAGCTTTAGACATGTTGCCAGTAAAGTGTGGAATAACCTTCTGCCACCGCTTAGATCCTTAAAGTTTATTGATAATTTTAAACGACATTTCAAGCACTACTTATTAGAACAGCAAATAAATAATTAAAAAGGCAATGATAATAATAATAATATCTATGGACGCTTCACACCACGTCAGTCTGGCCCCGTGCTAAGTACCTGAAGGACTTGTGTTACAGGTACTAGACAACGGAAATATATTTAACGCTATTTTCACCCGCCCACCAACCTCTGTCGACCATGCTACCAAAGGACGCACGATTTCCCATCTTTCCTCACTTCCTTTACCTTCCTATACTCCATTTTTGTTTAAACCAGTCACCGAGGACGACGTTATGAAACATATTCGAGCTATTATGTCTACCGCTGTGGGCGATGATGATCTGAGCCCACGTATGATATCCCTAGCACTCCCTGAACTCTTGCCAATCCTCACTCACATTTTCAATTATTCCTTGTCAACGAGTTCCTTTCCTTCAGCATGGAAACGTGCAAACGTCATTCCCTTACCAAAAACCTCCAATCCTTCTTCCTTATCTCAGTACAGACCTATATCCATACTACCTTATCTCTCCAAAGTCCTAGAACACATCGTCCACAAGCAGCTCTCCGTCTTCCTATCCAGCAACAAATTGCTTTCTCCTTTCCAATCCGGATTTCGCCCTGGCCATAGCACTGTCACTGCTCTTCTAAAAGTCACAGATGATCTGCGGCTAGCCATGGAGGAAAAATGCGTCTCCATTCTGGTTCTTCTTGACTTTAGTAGTGCTTTCAACTCAGTAGATTTTGACATCTTCCTTGCTATCCTTCGTTCCCTTAACATGTCCTCCTCAGTAGTAGAATGGTTCGACTCATATCTTCGGGGACGTTCGCAGCGGGTCCGGTCTGATGGGGTTACCTCGGACTGGTGTGATCTCGATGCGGGGGTCCCACAGGGTGGCGTTCTATCTCCTCTCCTATTCTCAATTTTTATTAACACAGTAACCTTAGTCATATTATTATGTAATTTCCATCTCTATGCAGACGACTTGCAGATTTATCGTCAATCGCACATTGATAGGATTAGTTCCGCAGTTAACGACGTCAACGCTGATCTACAGCGGATTGCAGATTGGGCTAACTCTTTTGGTCTTTTGGTGAATCCTAAAAAGTCACAAGCCATTATCATCGGTAGTGGGTATATGACCCAGCGCTTGCACAATGTTCCCAAGGTCATCTTTAATGGTACTCCGATTGATTATACGAACGCAGTTACAAATCTAGGTATAATTGTGGATAATAATCTGTCCTGGAACGCTCAGATCAATGAAGTTAGCAAAAAGGTGTATCATTCTCTGCACATGCTTAAGACCCTTCAAAATTTCTTGCCCTTGAATACAAAAATCCTTCTAGTCCAAACCCTTATTTTCCCTATCCTTGATTACGCGGACTCATGCTACTTGGACGTAACCGAAGAGCTGTTATCAAAACTGGAACGGTTGCAGAATCTCTGCATCCGTTTCGTGTTTGGGCTAAAAAAGTACGACCATGTATCAGCTTTTCGGTCGAAATTAAAGTGGCTCCCGATCCGGCTCCGGCGTAATACCCATATCCTCTCCCTCCTATACAAAATCCTTTACAATCCCATATCTCCCTCTTACCTTATAGATCGCTTCAACTTTACTCGACCTCTTGACATCCCGTGCAGGTCTAACGTGAGGACGAATCTATCCCTCCCCTCCCATCGCTCCAACTTCTTCTCCTATTCCTTTACCGTTCATGCAGTTAGATTATGGAATTCCCTTCCCCACACCATTCGTGATAGCCCTTCCTTAGCTGTCTTTAAAAAGCGACTGAAAGAGTACTACCTCAACAAAGAATCCTAAAACTCGTATTAAATATACATATAGTATGTATTTGTTCATTTATTAAATTATAGTATATTTTATAATATATATATATATATATATATCATAACGTAATTATGTCTAAAAAGATATTATTATAATGTTAGTTGTATGTGTATTATTATTTATTATGTAGGTTTCTATAATTGTTATTTATCTGTGCACGCCCTATCTGATATTTCCCATCACATTTCTCTCCGTAGGACTGCTGGAAGAAATTTCTGTTAGAGATAAGCAGTACCTGTTGTGTCGTCTTTCTTCTGTGTATATTTCGTGTAAAACATTTGTATGTGCAATAAATAGTAAAATAAATAAAAAAAAATATATTTAATACTTTTATACTATACATATATTTAGGATTTTTATTATATCATACACATATTTAATACACATCCAGACCCGGGAACATTGAAAAACTTTTTGTTCCGTCGGCGGGATTCGAACCCGCAACCCCCGGCTTGAGCTACCAACGCGCTCACCACTGGGCCACAGAGGTCGTCAAGAATGATATTATAATATTTTCTCTTTCTAAATTCAAGAATGTATATATATTTATATATTTTTATGTAATATATCCACTATTATTCTATATTTGTCTGTAATAATATTCACAATAAACTAACATAATATAATACTTATTCTGTTATCAATCTTTGTAATTTTTTTTTACACAAAACATAATGTTATTAATAATTACGTATATATATATTAATGATCCAAATCCTCATTTTTCCACCGGAGTTTTACGAGAGTTGCACTTGGAACATTTTTTGTTTTGTTTCTTTTTTGTTTAATTCATTGATGGGGCAAGGGATCACGGAAGACCAGGGACAGCGGCGCTCGTCGCTGTCATAACCTGAGTGGTCACCTTTTCCTCATTTTTTTTAGCATAGCACTGCCATAAACTGAAAAATACTCTGTTTAGTTTTAAGTTTCTTTTGTTAATGTTCTTTTTTTTATTCTTCTTTATATTGTTATTTTTAGTTTTCTACCGAGTTGTTATTGTTACTTTATGTTTGTTTTAATAATATTAACCATATTATTAATGATGTTTTTGAAAATGGGATTAAATTTTTTATTATAATTATTATTATTATATTTGAGAAAAAGCTCCGCTTTAGGCGACTCGAGTAGCAGACCGGCCGATTTAAGTGCTTCCGCCGATTTTAATTTATTGACTTGCGACTCGCTAGTAAGTCGCAAGATCACACCCGAATTGGAGGTTTTTTTGACGCCGTGAAATTGGAAACCATCGGCCGGGTTGATGACTTTCATCATAGCTTGTTTAGTCTCCGACGACGATTTTCAAAAATAATATTATGAAATTCCAATCATGACCGACTATAATCGGTCCTGCAAAAAGTATGACGTAGGGTAGGCAGCATTTTACTATACAAGATGACGCCCACAACTACTATGCGCTAAAATTCGTTTATCGCGCGGGAACCGTACATGTTTCCGGGATAAAAAGTATCCATATCCAAAGGTTTGAGTCCTTCATGCTGAATTTCAGCAAAATCACTCAAGCGGTTTGTGCGTGAAGAGGTAACAGACAGACAGACATATTTTCGCTTTAATAATATTTTAGATTGGACAGCGATGATGATAGTGATGCCCATAATATAAAGCTAGTTAAAGTAGTACTGCGTGGGAGCCGTTCTGATCAATTGCACATATTCCAACCCAGTGGCCCATGTAAACGTGATTTGAATTGCTCACTTTTATCTGCCCTTTTTCTTATTTATAGTAAATCACAAGTAGTTCATAATAGATGTAACTTGTAAGTACGGATTCTATTTAGAATATTAGAATCCGATGAACATACTAAAATACTAAAATTTGGTATAGCGATAATTTGGGCCTTGGAAAAGAGAAGAGGGTAGTTTTTTGTAGAAAATACTTAATATTTTCGCGCAAATTTCATTTGGTGTTATATAAAAAAAAAACAAGATTTTCTCTATTAAAATAAAATAATAAGCTAGTTGGATTAAATTGAAATCTCGATTAAAGTTCGTGAATAAAGATTAAGTTTATTTTAACGTTCAAGCAAACTTCCACGGATAATGACGTAGCCTGTAGAGTGTAGACCATTTGAAAGTGCAAACTATCAGTTCTGGGACTTGGCAAGAGGCGTTGAGTAATAATTGCTCTCGAATATCATTTAAAACTATCCTCATTAGTGCTACAGTACTTTTAGCTTGTTACTTTTGACAATCTTGCTAGATTTCATAATGACAAGAAACGCTGATTTCCATTAATAACGTGACTTCGTGCAAAAAGAAATATCACGGCAACCGTGCATTCTAACGAAAAGAGTAGCCCTTCTTCTGCTTCCACGTGGTCTACTTTATATCTGCGCCAAATTTCATCAAAATTGGACCAGCTGTTCTCGCGTGATAAGGAAAATAGGAATTCATTTTGGTAAAGCTCTCTTACAAGGGGCTATTAGTTATCTTCTACGCCGCGTCGTAAATTTTTTTGGGAGAGGTATGAAATCCTAAATTCACGTAACCTGAGTGTTTAATCAAAATGCAAAGCGCTTAGGGCAATTTAACCATTCACACTCAAAACTTCGTTTAATAAAACTTTGTTCTCATTGGACGCGTTCATACGGCGTAAATCTCTTTTTCTTCGCGATGAAGAAATCTAAGTTTGTTGTGACGTCATGTCACGTCAATTATTTTACGTGTTTTTATAATTGATTAATGGAGCATTGTCACGTTAATTTAACAACATAATCGCAAGAAACGATACATAAACTAACTAAACGCATCCGTCAAAACTGTCTCGACAAAAATCTTGACATTTCTTTTGTCTATGTTTTTGTTCTGCCATGGTCCATGACACTACACTGACAGGACTTAATGGGTTTTATCATAGATATAGAATATACTGACGTATAGATCACCTGACAACCCGAAAATGCGTGACGATTTTTGATCTGTCAATGTGTGCGTGTGCTAGTGATGTATATTTTACTATCGATAGTATAGTATTTTGCTATCGATAGTATAGTCCGTTCGAGTTATTTTACCTGAGTTTCTATATGAAACAAATAATATGCAACTTTGACAGATTTTGTATTTCAAATTAGGTATCATAAATTTTAATTATTGGCAAAAAAGGTGACAATTTAATAGTGATACACATTTTCGTTTGGAATGATTTTTCAATCGTCGGATATGTTATGACATGAGGTTCTTATAGGGGTAAATAATATACTTACACATATGACATAACACATTATAAAGTTACTTATTTATTACTCAGGTAAAATCTATCTGGTAAATCAGCCCTTACATTGAAAGTAAACGTTGAAAGTAAACAACACACATAGTACTATTATTATATTTTATTCTTAAAACACTACACGTACACTATTAAAACCTATCGCTATAGGTGATGTGTGAAAAGTTATTGATAAATAGCTTAGAACCTATTCTTGTTTATTATTATGCAAAATTTCATAAAAAAATGTCAAGCTGTTTTGATGAACTTTTCCAACAATGAGACTCAAGAATTTTATGCAAAAGACAAAAATAATTGCTTCAGTAACAAGTGCAACAGTATGTCAAACTTACTGGTACGAATAATGTTGGGATAGCTCCTTTAGCCAAAATTGTATTTATTCTACTTTTTCTTTTAAAATTTTCAATGAAATGTTTGCTACATATTGTTGAATTTTTCGTGGGACTCCAACCAACACGCCCAATCAATTTTAGCCATTTTCCTCTAATTAGGGGATCTTGAGGGAATCTGTAAAACAAATGATTATGAACAAGCAAACAGCTTTGCATGGGTGCAATTTATTTTATATTAATGAAAGCTGCATTCAATGAGTATTAGATTCAAGTGACTGATCTGTGAAACCTTGATTTTATACTAGGTATGTCAAAAGATTAATAATATTTAAAAATAATCGTTAAAATAAGATAATATGTCCTTTTAAGGTGATAAATATAAAGGTAAATGATTTTTATTTTAGTTTATGTTATTGTGAAATATCGATAAGCATATCGATAAATTTGATTCAAACACTAGCGTATATGTAAAAAATTTTAATGAAAATTTTTTCTTCAAAATTTGTGTAATATAAGAACAATAATACCTTAAGTTACGCAAAATATTAAAGTAAAAGGGCGGATTCACAATATTTTATTTGAAATAGAGAACTAAAGACAGAATATAGCGAAAATAAACACATCGTAGCAATTAGGACATGAAGATTAATTACCTGTGAAATGTATATTTTTCAGGATTTTTCTTATGATTTACACTGCAATCACTCACAGAACAAGTTACCATTTTTATATGTAATAGTATTTGATGAAAATAATAAAGGATTTAAACAATAAATTGCAAATACCGAAAGGGCATAAAAACGTGTGACGACTTGTTGACGACCTGTCAAATGAAAGTGGTTAAAGTTTTCATGAGACTGCCTCTCTCTTTTCATCTTGTTATAATTCCATAACGGATTTTCTTCTCTCTCGCACTCTTTGTTGGTCTTTAGCATCATACGTTTATGGGTTTTATGTAGTTAAACTCGAACATTGGGCGTTTAATAGATAAACTCGGTTTTGCTTGGAGCATGTTTAGTTTATGATAGTGAAATGCAATTCGGTATTATAATATTATGTTTATACATTTAAAACCGGTTTAGTGCGCACTAAACACGATCAATTTCTTTGGTGAAAACACCCCTTAGTCAATCCCGCAATTTTTTTACATTTAAGTTAACTATCGATACTGGCGATGTATTTTAACAAAACTCACATGAGTTTTTCATTTTTTACCCGTCTCAACAAAGTGAAACGCTGCAAAAGCCCATTTTATTAAACGCGATTAATTTAATCTCTGATAAGTGATAACTCAATGAACGTGAGCTCGAAATAAAAATTGCGGATAAAACTCTGCCCTTACCTAATAATTTTATTTCTGCATCTTGCTCGATATTAAGGCGATGCCTTGATAAATTGGCTGTAGCGATTAATTACGCGACAAAATGGTTTTTGTCGGGTAATTTAAAAACCATAAATACATTTCATATGAGCTATGGGCAAATTAAAGTGTATGCTTGAACCAATTTATGTATTGGAAGCTTAAATCACTCTCCTCTGTTGGCAAAATAGGAATCCCTTTTTTACAGAGGTCTTTTTGATTGATTATTCCGGGTTATAAAAGTTGACCAATCGTGTTATGCTATGCGTAATTCAAAGACTTTTGTCATTGCTGAGAAACATCGATATCGCTACAGCCAAATTCTGAAGGTGTCGCCTAAATGGCAACAGGTAAGGTTTTTACTTAAAAAATAAAACTTGAAAAAACATCATCATTTGGCGTCTTTTCTTTTCCCTTTGCGAGATATTTTTCATCTAAAGCTAGCAAACGAAAAATATGTTAATTTTTTACCATGCCAAAAACGTCCACAATGCCGCTAAATAAGATTTATTTCAAATATAGCTGAGTTTCAGTTTATATGGACTAACTGTAAAATAATCTAAACATCTATACAAAACAAGTTCCAGCATTGATTTATTTCCCAGAATATTGGCTTCATCGGTTACTCGTATGTCGTATTACCAATTGACGATATTTGCGTAATGATTTCAAAGGCTATTATTAGCAATACCCATTAAGCAATATGAATATAATTATTATACTATTGCTAAATTACTTATGTATTATGTAGAATGCAGGCATATAATATACTAGTACTAGTAGACTAGATGACGTTGCACCAAAATTAGTTTATCGCGAAGGAACCGTACATTTTTTCGGGATAAAAAGTATCCTATGTCCTATCGCGGGACTCAAAGTATCTCCATACCAAATTTCAGCCCAATCGGTTTAGCCGTTTAGGCGTGAAGAGCTAACAGACAGACAGACATGCAGACATACTTTCGCATTTATAATATTAGTATGGATATAGTATTGTAGAGCTTTACAAGAGCAGTAATGGGTTCTATCTACATCATAATATTACGTGATTAAGGAAGCGATTTTAGTGAATTCTGCAGCTCACGGAACACTTCATGAAACTCCGTTTATGGGATAAGTGCAGGCTCTAAGGGTCTACACAGATCTTGCAGTTCAAGTGCAGTTTGAATGCAGTTGACACGACCGCAATACGACTGCAATAGAACTGCAAACCAAACAGTTCACACGACTGCACGCCAACTGCAACTGAACTGCACTCCGACTGCGCGTTTGGTTTGCAGTTCTATTGCAATCGTGTCAACTGCATTCAAACTATACTTGAACTGCAATTTGTAGTTGGATTGCAGTTGAAATGCCGTCCGTCTGTGTAGACCCTAAAGTTCATAATGTAATCACTTTGTTCTGTTACATAGAGCAGGCCTGAGTGGAGTTGAGTATGCTAAATATGAGGACCGCATTCTGTGAATGGGGTTGAACATGATATGATTCTGAAAGTTGTCAGAAGTCTGGTCCATTTTTAGGATTACGCACCCAACTTACTAAGACTTCGCTGACTGTCCGTCAGTCTGTCTCCAGGCTTTTGCTCTATAATGGTCCAACTCGCACTTTGCCGATATTTTACATCCATTATTTTGTACAAAATATATGCAGTTCTCATATTTTGCATACTCCACTCTACTCAGCACCCACTCTTATATCCTGTGTAATAACAATAATTATTATTACATATTATATTACTGTTAATGTGCGAAAATCAGTTAGACTGCAGATTAACAAGGTAATCTGCAGATTATATGGGTGAGTCAGTGAAAGTGCGAAAAGTTATTATACTCTCATTAAATTACATAAAACAGGTTCTTATTAGTAATGCATGTTATTTAGTTGTAACTATTTATTAAATTCAATTTTTGGACATTCAAACAAAGGTATAATTTATTAGATTTTAAGTAAAATGTTGGTTCACTAATAAAATATAGCAGTTCGTATCAACTACAAAAAAAAGACGGGTTGCACTCCGGGAGCGCCGGCAGAAGTGAAAACTTGATTATTAACGTTGTGCATTATTTTTTTAACCCATTTATTATGAAAATCGATTTAAAAAAAATAAAAAGAAAACATTCGTTTTAATTAATTAATCGAAACCATTACAATCGATTAAAAAATATCGACAATCGAAACAAAAAGCTGCTGTCAGGCAGACTGTCAGACACTTCTCGCGACAGTTGTCTTGATGGTGGAAACACGGCCTTAATCAGCGCGTCTGCTAAAGAACTCATTTCCCCGACTGTACATTACTGCTTAGCACAATTTTCCCCGACTGTACATTTCTGTTAAACAATTCATTTCCCCGACTGTACATTTCGTTCGAGTTCGACACAAAACACTACTCTCCAACCGTCTTACGGGTTTTCTTTGGTTTTTCGATCAACACGAAAATCTGACGCGAGTTTCACGGTTTTTACCCATCCCACAAAAGTGCTCAACGCCGCTAAAGAAGTTTTCACTTCAAAAATCAATCAAAACAACAACAATCTTAGGTTGATAAGCTTAAATCAAAGTTTTTAGCACTTTTACGAAGGAAGAGAATGCAAACTAACTAGCTAATGTGCAAAAATAAGCTTTTTTAAATAAAAATGTCACTCTTTAACGGATGGTATCAGGGAATCTGCAGACTACCTAGGTAATGTGCACCTTAACGTATTTTGCATTCTAACGGTAACATAATATACAATACAACTTAATGTAACAAACGCTTTACATTGTATAGGCTGTATGATTGATCATGATAACTGAATAATGCACTCACGCCAGGTAAATGGACCGACTAATTGTATTATGTTGTCGTTACATGTATGTAACCTATAGGTCACACTTTGACCTTAACCTTAAAGGACGTATTTCGGATGAATAGATTGAATATGATGCTTTTAGTGTAATTAAATGATACGTATGCATTTATAAGGTTATGCCCTTATTAGGCTGTGAACCATGATATTTTGGGCTCTCAGAAGCAGAATATAATGAATGTATATTCTGGTTTTATGTTGACAAAAATCATATATCGCTCCACATTTCGATGAAAAAGTTCTAAAACATTTTGGTGCAGTTTCAACTTTACAGGAAATATTCGTTATTAGAAAAAATAAATACTTACAAAAGCTGGTAAGTATATAATTTACTATTATAAAAACTAAGGCTACATCGTATGTAATTTACTATGTTGACCTAAAAGGTAAACAAAGGGATATTTTTTTGTGTGGTGGTCACATTTTATAGGTTGAATGCGAACTCATTTCATTCCTATCGCATACATACATTTCAGCATTTCATAAATATCGGTAGAGTCGTTTTGGAGTTAAACATTTTATAAATAAAAACACAGGGTGTGCACGCGTTTAATTCTTTTAATTAAAAAATCCATGAATTTATGTCAAAGTTCCATTAAAACCGAAAACACGAATTAACAAACCGACAAACAAATATATATCGCAATTAATCACGGGGTAAACTGTTGACATAGTAATATATTTGTGACGTCACATTACGCGATATTATAATACAGCGAGGCGTGGGCTGTGAGCCCAAATCGAGTGGGCGTGACGGGAATAAAAAGAGAAATAGCTTTTATACGGCCTATATTAAGGGAACGTAGCCGTACTACGTGACAATACTTTGCTGTTTGTTTTTCGTTATAATATCCGTAGTATTATGGATTCGAAAGTGTCTGACTGTGTCTTCACGTTTAACCACTGACCACTCGGTTGACATTTTGAATTTCGAACCATGGAAAAGCAAGATGGTTTTTAGTGTTATAAATGTTCGGTTACCGCGCTCACTTTATAAGTAAATGAATTTCTGTATCAAGTAGTGATACAGAAATTCATTTATGGTCAACTTGGGTAAGACCATCATACTTTATTTGAAGTTGGCTTTGAGCTGCCCCTATTTCTTTTGTTATGACTCTAGAAAGACGGTGTTCACAGTAGATGCCAAAGAAATCTTTTATAAACCCAATACAGACGTTAGATGTCCCCACGCATTAATTGTGTGGAAAATATAGTTCATAATTCAAAAACACATCGTGAAACATCTATAAAATTACTAGCTAGTCTTCCCTGGACTTCAAGGATTATTTAAGACTAAAATTAGCAGAATCGGTTCAGCCGTTATAGAGTTATAGCGTTACTAACACAATTGGAAATCCATTTTTATATTTATAGATATAAATGTCTCTAGACCCCAGCTCTTTTCAAATAAATCGCTTTTTTAAACGAGAAAATACCGCTCCAAAACAATATAAAATCATATGAAAAGCCTCTTCAAACCTACACTTTCCTTTCATGAAATCTAAACATTTCTTATACAAACTTGCTACATGGAAATATAAACTCGGCACGATATTCTCAACAAGTTTATTGACAGAGCGAAATAGGTTTTCAGTTTTGTTACCGTTCCTATATTTACAGCTCTTATAAATTCACGTTCCTTAGAATGTGTACTAAACATAAAACTCTTGTTATATTTTGTGATAAAGCCAAAACTTTGGGTTCTGTGTGTACACTGTACAGGCTAAACGAATGAATATTTGGCAATTTAGAGTCAGCTCACAACATGGCGCTATATTACTTATATAGCGAGTCAAAATTGAACTTAAAATGGTGGGTGATTAACTGATTATGAAGTAAGTAGTGTGCGATTAATGATCATAGAGTAAGACATGTGTCATAATATAGAGAACAGCGCACCCTTAAATGGGAAAAGGGAAGCCTATAAGGCATTTTCCATGTGCCTGCCATGTGTGTGTGTGTCTGTGTTTGTGTTCCAACTGACCTGGGCGCGGCGCGGGGTATGGCGGTGTAGACGGGCCACTCGTTGTACATGAGCGGATCCCGGTACGAGCTCACCTCGTTCATGATCTCCGGCGCGCGCGCTTGCCGCTTCGAGAACCTGCAAAATAAGTCATCCGTAAGAAAATTAAAAGAAACACCATTATCCTTCAGTCTTCACAAAAGCATTGCAGCAGTTGCACCATTGCATTGCTTCGGTCAATTTAAGGTGAACGCAGATTTGGCCGCACCGCACGCACCGCAGTCGCCGCATTTCGAATTCTTCATATAAAGAATGTAGAAGTTGCGAAGACTGCGGCGCGGGTAGGTATGCGAGGTTGCCTATAACTTCATATAAAGAATTCGAAATGCGGCGACTGCGGTGCGTGCGGTGCGGCCAAATCTGCGTTCATCTTTAGACCGCAACGCGACGCATGGATGCATTTCTAAATTTAAGTACTGATTTGACAGATTTCAATTGCGTGAGACATCTTGCAATTCTATATAGGAATTTAGAAATGCATCTATATCTCATCTATATCTATATCTATGCATCATAGGGTCAATATATATAATAAGACATTGATAATAACAGGACTCAGGAAAGTGTGTGAATCAGGAATTGGTTCTTAAGTGACATTATTCGAGGCCCTTAGATTTGATTTTGGCCCATAAAGTTATTTGGCCACACGCCAAAAGAATCTCGCAAAGCTATATCACCATTTATGACTTCGTACGTAAGAATCCTAAAAAGTTCCTAATGACGTCATCAAACTTCTGCAACTTGATATCACTTGCACTGGTAACAAGATGACCCCCGATATGTTGGCAGATTAGCGCGGCTTTGGCCTGTCCACGATGGATGTGACGTAGATAATCCGTAGCACAACTTATTATCGACTCTAATATAAAAGGTTAAGGTCACTTTTCCTGTGTGGATCCCGTAATCGATAGGTTTGGGCTAAGCCGAGGGGTCAGTCTCGATAAACTGTTCGGTCCGCTAAAAGACAATTTCGGTACGTGTCTCGAAACCTATTTGTTACGCTCCAAGATAAAAATAGATTTAAGATGCTAAGACGAAAAATAGATCAAGATAAAAATAGATAGCAATATAGATGCTTCCGGGAAAATCTTGATATTTCCTAGAGGAATTTTATGCGCGTTTTGTGGTATAATGAAGTAATATATTGTGTAAAGCAATTAGTGTTTGCTATTAAGATAATATCTTGAAAACCGCTTGAAATGCGATATATTTTATCCATTATGAAGAGCGATTGCGTTACTTTCCAGCACTTATTTCCACAACTGCAACTCCTGTGAGTTGCAGTTGCCGGGATCGGCAGTGTATACCAATTACAAAAAGTCTTTGGGTTAGATTGACCAGGCCTCACATAAAAATGATTAGGAATGCAACGAAATTATTGAGTGTATGGATTTGGGTAGGCAGAGTACCTATAGGAATAGGCGGTACTTATAGGAATAGAACGTAATATAGAAAGGCACACTAAACCTTTTTAAGGCTTAAAATAATACATATTTCAAAAAAGTAAAAAAAAAATCAAATTATTAACTTATGTATTGCAAAGCAGTAGATATTTTTAATATATTCTTTTGATAAATAATGAAGGAGTAAAATGGTTTCATTCAACGATTTGGAGGTGATTTGGTTTTTTATTCATTTATTATGTGATACCGATAGAAAAAATATGGCAAAACCAAATTACGTATCATATCATGTAGATTACTAATTATTTTTTCAGATATAATTTCTCTGATAATGCCGATGAAAAGTTGTTTCATCTGCACGCTTTTTTCGAAAGAGCAGCCTTAAGACAGAGTTGGTTATTTGGTTGGTTGGTTTATACCAGCGGACGAGACCCGTCACCACCCCGCAACACGTGTCACCCTAGTGTTAGGCTAGTATCTCACCTCCACATAGCTTTGAGCTGGTCGCACGTGGGCTCGTCCTGCTTGGTGTCGCGGTCCCGGGCTCTCGGTCTGCCGGACAGCATGGGCTCCTGGTCTATGCGCTGCGCGAGCGCACACGACACGCACGCCGCCACGCTCAGCACGCGCCACACTCGCCACATCCTGCAAAAAAATGTAAAAAACCCCCGTTAAAAATGTGTCTGGAATCACAATGCGAATCGAGTAAACCAGTTGAAAAGGAACAGGGGGTTGAAAATCGAGAATTTTAAACCCCCATTCTTTTGTTTGTCTGTACAGTTCGTAGAAAATCCAGGGGTTGAAAAGAGTTGTACATAATATTTTACTTTTAAGCCAAACGTCCAACGACGAAAATGCCACCACTTAGAAAATAGGTAGTTTGTGTTAATGACCTGTCGTATCAGACAGGGACAATCATTGTGTTCCTAAACAGTCAGTTGTCACCTTTTTTTTATCAAGGGATTAATATAAACTGTTTTATCGATCAATTATACTACAAATTCCTCTACAACTTCTATCAAAAACTTTGTAAGTGTAATCGAACTTATCGAAGGTACGAAAAAATGATAGAAGTTCTGAAGGTGGCAGTCGATTTAACATCCTCAGGATAATTTAAAGGGACAGCTAATAATCAAAAGCAAATCTGTCGAATTAAAACTTTTTACGTATGTTTAAGAATGCTTAACGATGCTTAAGGCCTCTATATCCGCCTACGACCTTGATCATTGTCTGTCAGTGCGAATATCGACGTAAATGACATTAAAATAACATTCATAACAGCGCGCCTTGTACGGTAGCGGTTACGACGCTCGCCGCGTCCATGATAGGGTTATAGGAGGATAGGATAGCGAAATAGGAGAAAAAACCTTTTTAAGGCTTAATATAATACATATTTCAAAAAATTAAAAAAACCAAATTATCAACTTATGTATTGCAAAGCAGTAGATATTTTTTATATATTCTTTTGATAAATAATGAAGGAGTAAATTGGTTTCATTCAACGATTTGGAGGTGATTTGGTTTTTTATTTCTTTATTATGTGATACCGATAGAAAAAATATGGCAAAACCACGTTACGTATCATATCATGTAGATTACTAATTATTTTTTTCAGATATAATTTCTCTGTTAATGCCGATGAAAAGTGGTTTCATCTGCACGCTTTTTCCGCGAGAGGAGCCTTAAGCTATTATTTATTGATGCGTAAGAAATACTGTGGAATTAAAATTAAAACAAAATAATAATATGTAGCCAACGAATAATAAAACTACAGGAAATGTAACTCCCATACTTCAACCGTTTTAAATTTGGCTCCTTTTCGAACACTAAAATATGACAATTTAGATTCTCGCCAAGGTCGTTTCCCAGGTAACGTATCATAATATTGCGCGCTGAGCGACAGCCTGCGCGGTTATTATCAATGTCACAGTTATGAAAGAAAGCGGATGGCATTATGCAGTATACACCAAACATATCCACTATCACGAAGAAAGGAGTACATAATTATTATTTTAAAATCAAACATTTTCCTCTGATCCTTAAATCGTCGATAATAATAATATATAATAATTTTGAACAAACCGTGTACGACTCGGACGAATTTAAAACTATCCAGAGCACCTAGACAAGACGTTTTCCGACTACAAAAATATATGTGCTAAATTATTACAGAACTAGCGCGACTTCGTCCGCGTGGACTTCAGATTATAGCGCGCGGTGTCAACAAAATTGGTGTCAAATTTAAAAGCTTTATAAAACCCTGGTACCCCTCAAATCAAAATATCTAAAAACAGCTGTGCAGTGCGCACATAATATTTCATTTTTTTATATTATACCTAAAGCTTATTTAGCCCCCCATTACACAACTTTAGCTTTACCTATAAACTATTTAGCATTGGTAGGTTTAAGGTTTCGTCACTCATCACAGCGTAGATAAAGTACTGAGTACTGACTACTAAGTAGAGTAGTGAGTTATTCATTATTTATAGACGTTCATAACAATCGCAAAAATCGAAAAACGGTACTCAACTTGGTACCACCTCTTATAGAAAGATGCACGAGCAAGCGATATCGCGATGAAGGAGACGCACGGCGCCATCTTTTATGATTTTTGGAACTAACTTAATTTGAACAAATTTACGCATTTTCACCCCCTTACAACCCCCTTTTCCGGTTAAAAAGTAGCCTATGTCCTTTCTCAGGCTTTAGACTATCTGTGTACAAAATTTCATTACAATCGGTTCAGTAGTTTTGGCGTGAAAGCGAGACAGGCAGACAGACAGACAGAGACACTTTCGCATTTAAAATATTAGCAAAGATTATTACAGAACTGAAATAAAAAACTTACGGTAGGTACAAATGCAGATTTTCGTAATCTCTTTAATTTTCGGTCATTACTCATACAAAATATATCATGACTAGTGCCCGGAAAAATATGTACAAAAAATCCAAAATATGTACATAAAATATGGACTAAAAAATCGAAAATATGGAAAAATATGGAGTATTAAATAGAAATATGGAAAAAATATGGAGTATAAAATTCCAAAAATTAAACGTTGTTTTAGTGTTATAGGTAAGAAAAGAATCACTCGTGACAGTTAACAAAGAGATAGAGGCCAGAAATATGCTATGCTGGCTTTGCCTTTGCATATTTGGTAGGCCAGAAATATGCTATACTGGCTTTGCCTATGCATAAATGGTTTGGGAATAAACATATGTGACAGTATTAATTGTACAACTTGCATGACATGCTGATCATAATATTGTAACCATGACAGCACGTAACGCACGCATGCTGCATGATTTGACGTGGGAGAGCCGTGCTTCGGCACGAATGGGCCGGCTCGACCGGAGAAATACCACGGGCTCACAGAAAACCGGCGTGAAATAGCGCTTGCGCTGTGCTTCGCCGAGTGATTGAGTTTACTGAAGGCACAATCCCCTACCATTTTCCTTTCCCTGCCCTTCCCTCTTAAAAGGCCGGCAACGCACCTGCAGCTCTTCTGATGCTGCGAGTATCCGTGGGCGACGGAAGTTGCTTTCCATCAGGTGACCCGTTTGCTCGTTTGCCCCCTTATTTCATTTTAAAAAATGATCGTCTTGGGTTCGCTTAATATTGGCTAAATGATCCCTGCACGTTACCACTCACAATTCACGATATTTTTTTACTTCAGTTTTTGTTTAGCCATGTCAGTAACATGACCTTCAGCATAGCCGAAACATTATTTTCTATTTCTTCAATAATCTTCTTTGAAAACAGAATACCGAAAAAATATAATAAATAATAATATAAAACGCGAGAGGAACGAAATACGCAGCCGCATGGTGGCGGGAACGTATTTTTTTTTGTATTTTAGTGAAAATATGGACGATTGTGACATTTTCTTGCAAAATATGGACTTATCTTTGTAAAACCCTAAAATATGGAAAAATATGGAAAATAAAACTTGGGATTTCAAAGTCTAAATATCATAATTCGTGTAAAAACACATTCCCTAATCATGACTATTAAAGTGTATGCTACATAAACGAGTAATCTGGCTCGGCATCCAATTCAGTTCGTTTCTTACTAAACGAAGTACGAACGGCATTATAAAAATAAGATACTCCATACTGATGTCAGTCAGACCCCCGGTTATGAATTATGATTAAATTGTTACATCTTGCATAACACTGTCCATGGCGACTTTGTAAAAATTTTGTAATTATCATTGAGATGTAAATTATATTATTTTTTGATTATTGCATTTTTACAATAACATGTAAACTTAATAAGACAAACACAAAGAGACCAGCTTAATTTTACGCAAATACCCTGGCATCCAACTTAAATAAACCATCTTTTTGGGCATGTTTTTGGGTCGGAAAAAATACAAGAACTTTACCTAAGCATAATTTCAAAAATATCACTTACTGATGAAACTTGAAAGGTTATTCCTGTATTAAAAGTCGTATCTGTGTGACTTCTACACCATTTCACAGGGCATTTAGGCATTTTAACAACGAAAATTTTGTAAAAAAGCTACGTAAAAAGTAAGTAAACCAAAAGTAAACAAATTGTAAAATGAGTTTGACAATAATTATCATGTCAACCTGGTTGAACGTCACTCGAGTATATATACACGAAAAATGTGTACCGAACACATGCATAAATGTGCATGTATTCGGGTCACATTTTGTAGCCATTTGGTGCACTTTTTTGGACGGAGTTACTCTTCCTGTAGTTTAAAGTTCACTGTATGTAGCTATATAACATTTTCAAAAACGCGCATTTGTTTCATATTATAACAATATGTAAAAATATAAAAGTTAAAAACGTAAACGTAGTGCCATTTTATTTGAGCTTAAAAAAAATCTTTATGAATAATGCATTACGTTGTATCTTTGCTATCAACTATTTAGCACAGGATAAAGATTGAAAATTTCATAAGGATTGGAACGTTTAATAAACGGTCCCTTTGGTAAATATTTTTACCACTTACTGATATCCACAACTTATCTGACAGATACTCCATACTCTATCTGTCAGATAAGTTGTTGAAACAGCAAATTAGCCTACAACATTAAGCGACTGAATGATGCTAAAACATCCATTTAGAACAATAGCAAGTTCTGTTCTCACACGTGGATCATCACAATCCGCCGTCAGAACTTTTATGACGTGACCGTCTCGGACTGAACTATCAAACTCCTAACTGAGATCCAACTTTTATTGACAGTTCCAATGACGTGATAGAGTGAAGTTGGTGTTATTAATCTCTATTATTTTTTGTGCGAAAAGATTTCAAAACTCAGTAAGTGGGCCCCTTGATGACCAATTTTATTGTGCAATTTCATTGAACAATATTATTGAAAAATTTATTTCAAAAATGAAAGGCTTCAATATCAACCCTAGACGGTAAATAATATTGCACAATACGTGATTTTGCATAATAAAATTGATCGTCTAGGGGCCCGCTAAGATTTGACAATATTTTTTAAGGAATACTTATTGCGCACAGGTCGATAATTTTGCATTTCGATCACCGTAATTTTATAAAATAAAACTGCTACATGATATAGAAATTCTTAATACTTTTTCAGACTTTTTCAAGTCAGAAAAGTCCATTCTATAGATTAATATTTAGAAGTATTGGCTTATTTTCAAGCAACAAAGCTACTGTTGTATTCCGGCAAAGCAATATCCGGAACTTCCGGAACTCGATATCTCGATATCGATACAATTGTTACTCGTCAGTTGTTTTGTCGATAAAGCGGTTTGTTGTTCGCATCACTAGTTATATTAATTGAACTTTGTAACTTTACCATCCATGCAAAGTACCAATATGTGTGTTATAAAGAAAAGTGATTGTACTTTAGAGTTTGTCTGTGTATCTTGTATAGAGTTCACACATTGTATGAGCAAATTTAAAGGCCTGTAACTCTTATAGGCCCGTATTTTTGGCTCAAGACGCGGTTCGCCTCTGTGATTGGCCCAAATTTTGACAACCAACCAATCACAAAGCCTGAACCGTGTCTTGAGACCGAGATGCATCTTGAGTACTGACCAAAAATACGGGCCCTAATGGTGCGAGTGACCATCGGCGACGGTAGTTACTTTTCATCAGGTGACCTGTACTTACCCTTACCCTACCCTAAGACAGCATCACTGTATCACATAGTTTTGTCACACCCTGTAGATATATTGAAAACAATTGACAGAGTTTGAATTGCTTTTTTTAATCGAAAATATCTAATTTAAATAAATCTCCTGTCACGATGTTTGTCCGCGATGGATTCCTAAACTATTTAACCGATTTTAATGTTTTTATTTTTTAAATGTGTGTGTAACGTGCAGCATGTGCAGTTATGCACATACGCAATATTAGGTTGTGTGTGTGCATCATTGGCACATACGTGTCAGGTGCCCCTTTAGCCGTTAGTTACATTAATTAGTCTCATGTAAGATTCCGTAAGGGCTTGTCGCCCTGCCGGCACCTATGTAGTATACTTGAACACTATTAATAAATGAAGTCCGAAAATATACATTTTTAATTCATCTCTCATAGGGCGCTCCCCTTACAAAACTAAGCACACAATAATATAATTTTATTATTTGAGGAAAAAGTTCTAAAAGTCGTGTCGGTCGGGGAGAGGATCAAAGATTTCTTGATTGTATATCAGTCCCATGTCCCATGGGATTACTTTTCAAATAACCCTTCAAGAATACAAATATTATAGAAGGTGTAAGAAAACTAAATGATAATATTTTAGAGTACATCTTGACGACAAATATAATTTATGTGTTTTAAGATTCATTTCATGTTGAAAAGTAAAGCTCGCTCGCTCATGGCGCGCCTTGCTTTGCTGTAATTCGACAAAATATTATATAAGAAGAGTTCCAGATAATTCACAAAATGAATGCAAGCTGGATTTCTTTTTATGGTGGTCATTAAAGCACGGCGGCCACCCAACGCTGGCGCGTGCCTTTTGCGAGTGGTGCTCGGCGCCCCTAGGACCGCGGCACCCGTGTGCACCGCACACCCTGCACCTAAGGGAAAGACGCCCCTGCCTACGAGTATATCTCAAGTTGGAAAAAAACCGGTGAGCCTTCTCTTGGTACTTGGCGTGGTAGAAGCACAAGTCCTTGCGGGCTGGAGATCTGTGCCGCGAATCCTGGCGACGGCGTCCGAAGGAACGGGATCTGGCGCGACCTCTTCCACGGTAGAATCCTCTTCTCGAGCGTGACATGGTCAGCCGGTCGAGTCGCTTATTTAGCTTAGCGATTTCGGCTATGATTGAGTCACTGGATGCCGATGTAACCTCGTCCACTCCAGACGGTCTGACGGTCTCCATAACCTTGTCAGCTATTGACGCTAAGGTGTTCAGCTCCTTCGTGTCGGACACCACCAAGACTGCACGAACTGATGCGGGCAGATGATTTTGCCAAAGTATATTCAGGGTATGATTATTAACTTTATCCCTGGCGAGCTCACGCATTCGCCTTAAAAGGTGAGACGGCTTCTGTTCGCCGAGCTCCATCTCTCCGATGAGCTTCTGTATTTGGCGAGACTCGGACTCCTCATAGATGCTTAGAAGAGTGGTCTTCAGCAGCTCATATTTACCCTCTTCTGGAGGTTTGATCAAGATGTCAGTGATCTGTGACACGACGTTCTTGCCGAGCTTCGCAATGACGAGGTGGTATTTCGCCTCATCAGTCAGCCGCTGCTTGAAAAGCACAGACTCCAGTTGAATAAACCAAGTCCGGGGCTGGTCCTCCCAGAAATCAGGAACGCGCGAGGAAACGGTAATTTGAGATACCTCTGGAGCGGGAACAGGATCACCTTCACGTTCCGTCATTTTAGTTTTTAAATGTCACTTTATAGCTTTTAATTTTTAAAATTCACAATAGTCCAATATTTATTTTGCAATAGTCCGATTAATTGAGTAAAACGCGCACGGCACCTATTTAGGGGTCACCAATGTAAGGGGAGCGCCCTATGAGAGATGAATTAAAAATGTATATTTTCGGACTTCATTTATTAATAGTGTTCAAGTATACTACATAGGTGCCGGCAGGGCGACAAGCCCTTACGGAATCTTACATGAGACTAATTAATGTAACTAACGGCTAAAGGGGCACCTGACACGTATGTGCCAATGATGCACACACACAACCTAATATTGCGTATGTGCATAACTGCACATGCTGCACGTTACAGTTTCTTGTCCATGTTCTATTTTTAATATGTTTTAAAGATAAGTTTAAGAACTCATACATTATTCATGTAAATATCATATAAAATATAATATTCAAAGTTATGTGAAATTTTTAAAATAAAATAACACCCCTTACATACTTAAAACACGCAGTACTTATTAGATGACTGCAACTTCGTTACGCCAAATTTTGTTCATCGCGCAGAAGCCGTACATTTTTCCCGGAAAAAAGTATCGTATATCCTTTCCCGGGACTCAAAGTATCTCCATGCCCAAATTTCAGCAAAATCATTTCAGCGGTTTGGACATGAAGAGGTAAAAGAGATTCTTCTTCCCACTCCTCCTATATTAATTTCTTCTGATTAATATAGGACGAGCAAATTATCGTTGCGGGTCCCAACTCCCAAGGCAGCTTTAGCATTTCCCTCGGGCTGCCTGAGATCATAATAAAAATGTACTTCGAGAGAAAAAACTCTTCGAGAAAAAAAAATGGATTTTCTGCAACAAGTTTCCACTTGAGTAGCATTCTAGTGGATGTTTCACCTTTAACAAAATGAAAGAGTTTTTTCTCTGGAAGTATTATATTTTTTTATTCGAAATACAATCAATATTCGTGGGAGTCGACTTCAGACTATTGGATCACGTTATTCACGTTCTGTCTACGTCTAGACACCTAATTAGATGAACCTACGTTGTCTCTCAGAGTCTGTAGAGTCAGGTCACGGAACGATAGAAGCGTGACAGCAATATCCATACTAATATTATAAGTTCACAAGTGTGTCTGTCTGTTACTTCTTCACGCCCAAACCGCTAAACCGATTTTGCTGAAATTTGGTATGTAGATTGTAAATAAGTAGCGGGCATCATTTTGTTTAGTTATAAATATGTGTGCGTGTCTGTTTGTTACCCCTTTGCGCCCAAACCGCTGAACTTATTTTGCTCCAATTTGCCTCGGGAAAGGATATAGGATATTTTGTATCCTGAAAAATGTACGGTTCTTGCGCAATAAACGAATTTTGACGCAACGGAGTTATAATAAAGTAGTGCGAGTGCAATCATAAACAGCGTTAAATAAGAGATAACAAAATTTATTAACAAATTTATTACGTTTTGTACAAATAGAAACGGAATTGAAAATTGAAAACCCACGCATTGAAATGCGAAGTTTTCTTAAACTCAAGAAATACTTAAAATAAGTATTGCCTCAGCATTCAGCGGAATGGCAAAGTTAGAATAGCTAAAAACGTTTCGTAGTAACGTTTGTAAAGAATTTTTTTAATCTTTCATAGTGTTTTACGGCTGCGTAGGTAGGTAATTAAAGTTCGTGCTATTTTATTCTGTTTTGATAGTCTTAAAGCCAAGTACTAAAAGAACTAGCAAAAATTCATGTGCTTTTATCACTAAAACTTTGTAAAAGATAAAATCATATATATATTTTTTGTCAAACAGAATAATAATAATAATAACTCTTTATTGCACACCAAAATACAGTACTTAAACGAAAGATACAATAATATATATACTAGTAGTACTAATTGATGTACAAAAGGCGAACTTATTGCTACTAAGCAATCTCTACCAGTCAACCTTTTGTAGATACGATTGAAAATTGGAATGAGGTAGAAATCGTGTAGGTGCGCAAACTAAACTAATCCTAGTGCTTAAAGTATTACTAATACTAAAACTATGACAAATTCTAAAACTATTACTACTTGTTACTAAAACCAGAACTATTTATGCTGGTAGTTAACTATTTGATGACAAAGATGTGAGAACTGACAGGAATGAGCTAGTGCATAATATTAAGGAAATGAGATTTAAGTTTATGTTTAAAAATATTTATTGAACCGGCTTGTCGGATATCTAGAGGCAGAGTGTTCCAAAGAGAAGCAGCACGAACAGCGAAAGATTTGGAATATAAGGAAGTAGAGTGCTCGATAGAGACTCTCGAGATCCCTCTCGAGAGTGAGATTGCTTGAAGAGCGTAATGTTTTTGCATAAAATGCATCGTTTTTCACTATTTCCATCACTGAACTATAGAGGCATTAGGTTCTGTGTTGTGGTACTTGTGGTATATTATTGTGCGGACTGTGGACAAACAACCTAGATGACGCCCGCAATTCCGTTGCACTAAAATTTGATTATCGCGGTGGAACCGTACTTTTTTCGGGATAAAAAGTACCTTATATGCTTTTCCAGGACTCAAAGTATATCTATACGAAATTACAACAAAATTGGTTCAGCGGTTTGAGCGTGAAGAGGTAACAGACAGACAGACAGACACACATTCGCATTTATAATATTAGTGTGAGTGAAAGTATCTTCAAATGAGCAAGCCAAAATAAGTAAAGAAATGTTATATTATATTTCTTATCTAACGAAAGAACAGGATATGAGGGACTCTGGAAGGTCTACCTTTTTCAAATGTATACATGCCCATAAAAGTAACGCTCTATCTTCGTAAAGATACGTTTCAGATTCAGTTTTCTTGCCGTGATATAAGTTGTATTATTGTTACAATAAATTATGTAGTGAGGCAAGTAATACACATTGTATGTAAAAATGTGCAAGTATAAAATTTTGCGACTAGCCTCGTGTTTTGGAAAACTTAACACTCCTTAAAAATTAATCAACATTCTGTATCCCAATGAAAATATTAACTATAACATACTTCGAAATTACTAAGCCGGATTTGATGAAACATGGCACGCATAGATTACAGGAAAGA
This sequence comes from Polyommatus icarus, assembly GCA_937595015.1. NCBI lineage: Eukaryota > Metazoa > Arthropoda > Insecta > Lepidoptera > Lycaenidae > Polyommatus > Polyommatus icarus. The sequence goes on along the minus strand of OW569341.1, from coordinate 6,993,369 downwards.
GCGGCCACATTTTATTGTGAAAAACGCTATTATTCAGATTTGGCTACCGGAATTCTATAGAATAACATTTCATTGGATTTCAAAACAGTTCTAGTAAGTATGTTCCTAAGGCACATTAAAGTTTTCGTGGCTAGTTACCGTTGTTAGTCCTGTCTTATAGGAGTTGCAGTGGTGGAAATATAATATGATGGGTTACTGCGATTCCGTACATTTTGGTTTTCCTTTTTAGCATGACCACAGAATATATATTAGTAGTACCAAGCATGACGGAAAAAACGTACGGCCTATACTGTGCCATGCCACAACATAATAATATATAAATGCGACGTTATTGTGTATCGTCTGCAAATGAATGAACGAAAACGATCAATCTCCCGCGACGCCGACCGGAAAATGCGATCCGGTCACCCGATACGTTATCGCTTGCTCACATTACTTCGTTCATTCTTCGCTCATGTTCAGGCTTCATACCTTTACAGCTTTGTTGTTTCGTTTCCATTCATTTGAATAATCCATTTTATGGCTTTTTATGTCTTAAGGATGTATTTACCGTGAAATATGGGTTTAAGGACAGCACAAGTTGTAACTTCTAAAAGGGGTAAAAAGAGATATATTTTCTTTCTAGCGAAGTCTTAGTATAGTTTTTTATTGAACCACGTGACATTCATAGGGCCTGTTTCATCACTTACTGATAAGTGCCGGATAGACTATCCATAACTTAACTTGACAGATATCTGGCACTTTATACGGAAGTGGTGAAACATGCCCTTAGAGTCCTACAAGTCAGAGATAAAATATATTGGCACACAATAGCTTTTTGTCTTTTTATCGAGTGGTAATTTTCATACGGGTATTGCTTAGTTTATTTTCTAAGTCTACGTGTATATAGCACACATACATTTTACATATTGTAACCTTTTGCCCTATTGACAGGTAAAAGAATTGATAAGTTTCCATTGGTGGTTTGTCCAATAGTTTTTCATGGTAAATGCTGATTAATACTCTTTTCTCAGTATTTCTTTAAAATAAAGAAAACGAGTGCTGACTAATGACACAGCTACACATAATATTAAACTTCAAAACACAATAAGGCTTCGTCCACATTTGTATCATTTGCGCGATCAAATCGCTATTAATCGCGTATCTGATACGTGTCGTATCAAATACTCGCATGATCAGCAGAATGATCTAAGGGTGCATCCACATATGTATCATTTGCGCGATCAGATCTCCGATCAGATCTCCGTTGCGTATCATCGAAGCATGTCAAAATAATACGCGTATCATGATACGCCCCGATCGCTATTAACCGCGTATCTGATACGTGCCGTATCAAATACACGCATGATCGGCATAATGATCTAATAGGCGTATATAATACACTATTATACGCATATATTTGATACGGCGCGATGATCGCGATGGAGATCTGATCGCGCAAATGATACAAATGTGGACAAGCCTTAATGTTGACTAGACAAGATGTTGCCCGAATATTCGATGCACAGTATGTAAATCGTTAATTATTCTGAGATAAAAACTAATTTTCATTTTTTCTCTGGGACTCAAAGTATCTTTACACTAAATTTTATCAATATTGTTTCAGCGGTTATGTCATAGAGAGGAAACAGATAGGAACACTTTCGTAATATCACTAAAAATAATATACAAAATAAGATCCCTTGATTTGAGGAAATACACTTCCCTTTTATTATCATTAAACCATTTGCCACTTGGGCGAAATGAAAATTACTTTTTTGGCGTCGAATTAAATTTTCTTGTGATTCATTTTGTTACGAGACCCCCGCATAATGGCGGCCAGAAAAGGTTTATCATATCTTGGTGACGGCCGACGGGTTCCCGTTTGTATGCCACAATATAAATATTGTACCCATTATGTACTATGATAGCCAGCGGGATAGGCATTTTAATTATAAAAATAAAGAATTAAAAAAATATATATAAAAAACAATTTTTAAAAATAGCTTGACTTTGTAAAAATTACAAAATATAAATAGCCTGCGGCATCATTATAATTAATCTTCCTCGCAGAGGCTAAGCTATTGCTCCAGTTTAACCATATGAAACCTCTTTTGTTTTAGGCGTGAAGAGGTAACAGACAGACAGACAGACTGACGCACTTTCGTATTTATAACGAGCTATTGCCCGCGGCTTCGCTCGCGTTAAGAAGTATTATTATATACAAACTTTCATTTCATTTCATTTTACACCCTTGGGTAGAATTGATCAAAATCCTTTCTTTAGCGGATGCCTACGTCATAACATCTACCTGCATGCCAAATTTCAGCCCGATCCGTCCAGTGGTTTGGGCTGTGCGTTGATAGATCACCATGTCAGTCAGTCACCTTTGAGTTTTATATATTTAGATATTAGGTAGTATGGATATCATGTCACCCATCCTTTTGGCTTTTAAGCTCCTTTTTGGAAGCCCATTAAAAACGGTTCGGCATCTACTAGCGATATTTCACGTTCTATGTTCTCTTCTAGTGATGGAAAAATAAGATGGTAACAGACATACAGATAGATTTTCACTTTTGTAAAACATTAAGATAAAATCAATCAATAAGAAAAATCTAGAATTACAAAGAATCTAAGAGAGCTTTTATTAGTTAAACAAAAGCTTGCTTAACAATAAAAGCTCTCTTGAAAAGTCATTCAGCTCTTGTGCTAAGCTCAGTTGAATTAAACTTGTCTCGGTTTATTTGAGAAGAGCAATAATGTTTTCCAGACGATTCAGAATTGGTATAAAAATTGTATAATGTGTTGTGTATTGTAGTATGTGTAGGGTATCCTGGTGACCACTAATTTGTAACCTATTCTTTTCGATTTATCGCAAATAATATGGATTTCGGTCGAAAACAAATCCAGCAAATTATTTTTAGACCTCGTTAAGGATTAAGGTACTGTCAAAGTTTTCAGGTAACAGTAAATCTCCCAGGTAATTAGTATGTCCATTAGCGACAGCTGCTGGTCGTTAGGCTCAATAAAAAGACATAGGCTATTTTTAGAATTTACAATGTGTCACTAAAAGTATGAAGGGCTACTGGCGCCTGTGTGCAAGAAAAGGATTTTGGCGCCCCTTTAGGCAAATATTTTGGGTCCTTGGTTTTAGCGCCCCTAAAGATGACTATTTGGCGCCCCTAGAGGATGGCGCCCGTGTGCATTGCACACATTGCACATATGGTAGCGGGGGCTCTGAGTATGAAACAACTTTTCATTTTATGTACCGTTATCTAAATTGTTATTGACTCGCTCTAAAATTAGTTTATCGCGCGAGAACCGTATACTTTTCCGGGATGAAAGTACCCTATGTCCTTTCCAGGGACGCAAAGTATCTCCATGCCCAGCAAAATCAGTTCAGCGATTTGAGCGTAAGAAACATACAGACAGACACACTTTCGGATTTATAATATTAGTATGTATTTTAACTATATAACTAAAATACCATCGAGGATATTGATTTCTAAGCAGTTGACGGACCAACGTCGTTTGGTCGGTTTATGACAATTCAGAGCTGTGATCTGTCGGCTGGGTTTGCCGTAACACGACCAAACCACGTAGATCCCCCATCGGCCTAGAAATCATCATTTCAATAGTACATAAAAATTGATGGTATTAAAAATTTTTGAAGCATTATTTATTTCGATCAACTAAAACAAAGAGTTGTACTCTACTATCGGTATAGCCTGGCACTCGTAATTCCAATCTCAATCTAAGCTCTCAGGGCGAGAGCCCTTAACGACCCTCGTCTAAACGCGACGAAAATATTTACATTTTCCACTTAAATATTTCTAAAATTGTAAAGGGGGAAGATTGGTTTGTATGGGCTCCATCGGCCGATTTTGGTAAAATTTGGGACCATGAGAAAATTACGCTTATTTTAGGACAATTTTGCGGCTTCTGCGGGATTTCTGGAAGGTCCGAAATATCTAGTAATTGAAATTAACGCGATCGATTATTATTTTTACCCAGATATCGAGACATGGTAGTATTAAAAATAATTTGTTATAATTGATTTATTAATTTCAACAAACGTTTAAAGAAGTTTTCTATTTTTTTTCTATATTAAGTGTTAGGAATTATTGCGAAGTCTAGTGAAGCAATTAAGAATGTCAAGTAAAAAAATGTAACTTTAGCTCTATGGATCAATCTGTCATTGTCTATGTTTTTTCTTCTGTTGCTAATAAGATTGGTCCGCCATTGTAATTTTTCCCGTTCTCTTGTCGTGCACACATTTGTATAAGCTGAATATATTAAGTATTTAGATCCACGTTGTGCTTTAATTTGCTCACCTCACAACAGGTTATGGGCCCAGAGTGTGCAAAGTGTAAAACAATAAGTGCCGCGATTGCCGCGAACAGAACTCTGACGCCGCGCGGTAACCTTAACCGGCCGCGTGCCGCGTTCCTTTGTTCCGTGTATGTACAAGTTACGACTTACGAGACTATTGCCACTTGTGAGGACGTATTGTGATTTGTGCCAAGTGATTTGTAAAAGCAATGGCTGCCTCTATTAAAATTGACCAGCTAACTGGAGATAATTATGATACGTGGAAAATCCACATGCGCGCCATTTTGAAAAAAAATGACTTGTGGGACTATGTATCGGGTGCCCTACCGGCGCCGGCGCCTACTGATCCTAAGTATGCCAGTTGGGTGAAAATGGACGGTAAGGCGGAATCAGATATTCTGTTGGCAGTGAGTCCAAGCGAATTAGCAGCGTTGGACGGCTTGGAAACCTCTAAAGATGTATGGGATAAGCTGCAATCCATTTACCAATCTAGTGGGCCAGCTAGAAAAGCTTCTTTGTTGAAGAAACTCGTCTTGACACGCATGCAGGAAGAAGATGACCTTCGTAAGCATATTTCTGATTTCTTTGATGTTGTTAAAAAGCTAAAGGAAATAGGTCTCATTGTTATTGATGAGCTATTGGCCATATTATTACTCTATAGTCTACCAGACTCTTTCGGAATGTTCCGAACAGCCATGGAGTCCAGAGACGATTTACCGTCGACCGAAGTCCTAAAAGTTAAAATAATAGAAGACTATGAAGGCCGGAAAACTAAAACTGTAGATCAGGGTGCTATGTTTTTGAAAAGGAACAATAATAACAATGGAAACAGTGTCAATGTAAACCAAAAGAAAAATGTTGAATATCAGAAATATAAAGGTGTCACTGAATGTTACAGATGTGGACGCCGAGGACACATCGCACGGGACTGCAGAGTAAAATATACAAAGAAATATAAACAATGTGCACGACAAATAGAGAACACTAGTAACGAAAATGAGCGGAAAACTACAATGTTACTAAGTAACACCGAAGAGGTGCTTTTGGGAAAACACATGGATTCTGCTTGGTGTATTGACAGCGGCTGCACAGGACATATGTGCAATGTGAAAGAGATATTTAAAAACTTTACAAACCTAAGCTCCGAGTTAAACTTAGCAAACAGTGACAAAACACAAATAACTGGAGCGGGAAAAGTCAGTATTTTAGTGGACACTGGATGCGAAGAGCGCCAAGTTGATATTGAAAATGTATACTATGTGTCTGACCTGCGGACCAATTTATTGTCAGTGGCAAAGATGACAGATCGAGGGTTCGAGGTACGCTTTAGAAAAAATGAAGCTATTGTAACTGACAAGAATGATAAGATTCACATGCGCGCAGACCGTGTTGGAAATTTATACTATGTTCGAATGAGTAACATGAGTGTGGTCAATAACATTGAAAAGGCTAACAACTCAATTGATAAATGGCATGATCGCCTAGGCCACTTAAATGAACGTGATTTGAAGAAAATGGTCAAAGACAATTTAGTCCATGGACTGACATTCAAGAATAGTGAAAAACTATCGGAATGTGAAATTTGCATAAGTGAAAAGCAAACTTGTACACCCTTTCCTAAAGGCAGCACAGACCGCACAAGTGACCTGCTGGAAATTGTGCATACGGATGTATGTGGTCCGATGAGGCATGAGTCGTTCAGCAGAAAGAAGTATTTTGTCACCTTCATCGATGACAAATCAAGATGGTGTGAAGTTTATTTCATTAGAAACAAGAGTGATGTTTTGAATGTATTCAAACTGTATAAAGCTTATGCCGAGACATTCACTGGCAAAAAGATAAAACATCTACAATCTGATAATGGGCGTGAATTTGTCAATACCGAGTTTGATGATTTTTTGAAGAAAGAAGGAATTGCTAGGAGGCTTACAGCGCCATATACGCCCCAACAAAATGGGATTGCCGAGAGGAAAAATAGGACCCTAGTGGAAATGGCACGTTGTATGATGCGTCAAGCTGGAAGCCCTCCTTCGTTTTGGGCTGAAGCAATAAATACTGCGAATTATGTGAGGAATCGGTGTCCTACCACAGCATTGAATGGGCAAATTCCATTTACAGTATGGAAAGGTAAGAAGCCTACTGTAATTTATATGCAAGTATTTGGCTCAAAAGCTTACTATAAGGACAAAGGCCCGTCAAACGGAAAATTTGATTCAAGATCATCGTTGGGAATCTTTGTGGGTTATGATAATCAATCAAAAGCATATAGAATACATGACCCTAAAACAAGAAAGATTGTAGTGACTCGTGATGTAAAATTTGTTAATGAGACTGCATTTAGACAAGAGTATAAAGAGATCCTTAATGAGGAAGAAAGTGATAATGAGAATAAAAATATAACTGTAAAATTAGATAATATATCTGAAAGTAAACGGAAAGAAAGGAACCAAATAAAACCTTTTTTTGAAAATGATGAGAGAGATAGGAAAAGAAAAAGAAAAACGACAGCTTTATGGGAAGAGTTAATGAATCCCACAAAAAGAGCAAGAGGAAGGCCAAGAATAATTCGTACCGGAATGGTGGGAAATAAAATTGATGAAGAAGAGGAAGAAAGTTATATGGAACCTGAAAATGATAATGTTGATGATTTGGTAGCAGGAATAGCGACCATTGAACCGAGTACATGGAATGATGTAGAAGGAACAAGTGATGCCAATTCATGGAGAATAGCCCTAGAAGATGAGTTTTTGGCTCATATTAAAAATGGCACATGGGAAATAGTTCCTCGACCAAAACATAGAAAAGTGATTGGCAATCGGTTCGTGTTTAGTACCAAAAGTACAGGTAAAAAAGTGAGACTTGTTGCAAAGGGTTGTTCACAACGACCAGGAGAAGACTTTCATGAGATATCGTCTCCTGTTGTCAGATCATCGTCTATAAGAGTTTTGGCTGCTGTATCCGCTGAATTGGGATTAGAGATGCACCAAATGGATGTGGTGACAGCTTATTTAAATGGATCATTAGAGGAGGAAGTTTTCATGGAAGTGCCTGATAAGCTACAAGAAGTACTTGATAAGATTATTAAAAACCAAAAGATTGGTACACAAAAATATGTAACAGATAGTAATAGTATAATTGCAACAGCTAAACGCTGGAGCTCAGCTTTGAATGAATGTGTTGATTGTGTATGTTTGTTAAAGAAATCTTTGTATGGTTTACGTCAGGCAGGTTTACAATGGCATAAAGAATTAGTTAGTAAATTGTATGAAATAGGTTTTCAAGCGATACCTCAAGATCCGTGTGTATTTGTAGCGCATAAGAATGAACAGATAATGTTGATTGCTATTTATGTCGATGATATAATTTTAGCTACTAGTGATAGTGCATGGATGAATGATGTAAAAGTGCGTTTGTCAAATGCATTTGAAATGAAAGATATGGGGAAGATAAATACTTGCTTAGGTATTGAATTTACTCGAGATAATGAAAATAGAGTGTATTTAAGTCAAAAATCATATTTAAGTAAAGTCTTAGATCGTTTTGGAATGAATGAATGTAAACCCTCCATGACTCCCATGGATTCAAATGTAAAATTAGAGAAACCAGCATTTGTTGATAGTAGTATAATGAATCAGTATCCATACCAAAGTTTGATTGGAGCCTTAATGTATCTAGCAGTATCAACTAGGCCAGACATTGCTTTTGCAGTAAATTATTTAAGTCAGTTTAATACAAATTATGATTTAGAGCATTGGAAGGCGGCTAAACGTGTGCTGAGATATTTGAAAGGCACATCGGAATATGGTTTAATGTATGAAAGAACTGGTTTACCTTTGTTTGGTGTGGTTGATGCTGACTGGGGATCTAATATGATAGATCGTAAATCTTATTCTGGTTTTGCTTTGATTTTAGCAGGTGCTCCTGTTAGTTGGGAAGCTCGTAAACAGCGCAGCATTGCATTGTCAAGTACAGAGGCCGAATATGTTGCTGCTTCCGAGGCTACCAAAGAGGCTTTATATATTCGTGATGTACTGAATAATGTAGGCATGGAATGTGAACGTGTAACTTTGTTTAATGACAACCAAGGAGCTATTAAACTTGCTCAATGTAAAAATTATCATTCTCGTACCAAACACATTGATGTAAGGCATCACTTTATTCGAGATATGTGCGAACAAGGTGTAATTGATCTGAAATATTTATGTACAGACCGTATGCCTGCTGATGTTTTAACCAAGGGATTGAGTAGGGTTAAGCATTATGAATGTTTAGATAATTTAGGTATGATTGATTTGTGTGAATGAGTAAGATTAAAATGTTAAATAATAATTGCTCACTACTTCGAGGGGGGCTGTTAGGAATTATTGCGAAGTCTAGTGAAGCAATTAAGAATGTCAAGTAAAAAAATGTAACTTTAGCTCTATGGATCAATCTGTCATTGTCTATGTTTTTTCTTCTGTTGCTAATAAGATTGGTCCGCCATTGTAATTTTTCCCGTTCTCTTGTCGTGCACACATTTGTATAAGCTGAATATATTAAGTATTTAGATCCACGTTGTGCTTTAATTTGCTCACCTCACAACATTAAGCTATCGACAGCAAAGATAATAATTATAAAATACTAGATAATGCCCGCAATTCCGTTGCGACAAATTTCGTTTTAGAACCGTACTTTTTTCCGGAATAAAATGTATCCTTTGTCCTTTCCCGGGACTCAAAGTATCTCCATACCAAGTTTCAGCAAAATCGGTTCAAGGGTTTAGACGTCAAGAGGTAACAGACAGACGGACACACTTTCGCATTTATGGTAATATTAGTATAGATCTCTGGTGCAGTCGCGCTGTTAATTTACAAACGATTACTTGTTATGTAGTGGTGTAGACGCCGAACCGCGCGTTCGGCCGGACGCAAATAAATCCAACCTAAGGGCAAAACACACTAGGCTGAATGGGGATTGTCCATTTTTTTTAAATTTTGCTCATTACAAAAACATTTCGAGGAATAAGGTCAGTGATCGCTTTTCTGTATATAAACGAAAAAAATACCGATTAGTTACTCATATTTTTGAACAAATATGTTTAACCTTAGTTTGACCTTCAATGGCGTTAAATTACCAATAAATTCGATCAACATTACGTTTCGAACTTTTGGTAAGCTTCTCGTATCAGCTTTCACATAATGATAACTTATATTTGACAAACCAGCCATTATAAATAAGATTGAAACGAAAAAAAACATACTGCAGAGGTCAATTGGCCGCCGATGATGACGTCAGAGCGAAACTTTAAAAATTTATTGAGAAAAAACTAGCCAATGAATTTCAAAATTATTTAATTTATATTCTTAAAATACCCTATTTTAACGAAAAAAAATATAAAAAGTACATGTGATTTTTTTTGGACAATGCCCATTACGCCGGCGTAAATTCTGCCGCGTTTACGCCACGTTTCAAATCCATACAAAATATGGGCGGAACGCGATAGACGACACACGATGCCGAAATTCCGTCGTGAGCCGAATTTCCGTCGAGCTAAGTCGAGCTAAGCGTAAAGTTCGGCAGCGATTCGGAGGTAATGTTTTGTATAGCAACACACTATACGTGACGGAATTATCAAAACTGAACATAGGAAATCCAACCTTACCTCCAAAGCGTTAACGCACACATTACATCTGAGAATTTTAAATACAAACTTACGCGCGCGTTCCGCAACGGAAATTACGCCGCGAAATTTCGGCTCTTCGCATAATTTATAGTGTGTAGCACAAGAACGTAGCGGCTGAACGTAATTTCGGCCACGTAAATTACGCCGGCGTAATTCAGCCTAGTGTGTTAAGACACTAATTCATTCCTTAATCACCATCGTATTTACAAACGAAATATCCAGATGAAACATAATATATTTAAAAGGCATCACTCAAAGTGAATGCGGGCGAGCCCGCAAACTACGAGGCACAACCGCAATTTTAAAATCACATTCTATTTTTGAAACACCAAGATGGCGGCGGATAATATCGTTGTGAAAAATGGCAATAATAAATAACAATGTGAGCCTAGAATTTATTGTTTTATTTCAATGAAAACTCAGTTTTCTCGGAAAAATACTATTTCGACTAGAAGATTGCGTTTTATAGGCATTAGTTTTATTAAAGTGGTTTATATAAGTCGCATTCATCTGGTTGAATCTGCTATTTAATTGAATGACTAGCGAATTTTTTGAATGAAACCATTTAATAATTCGCTAATTTCGCAAAGAATTCGCTAGTCACAGTAGTAGTAGACTAAACGCGACGAAAACATTTACATTTTCCCACTTAAATATTTCTAAAATTGTAAAGGGAAAATTTGTTTCTATGGGCCGATCCATAGGCCGATTTTGGTAAAATTTAGGACGGGTGTCGATTATACAAGGTGTAAGAAAACTAAGTGGTAATACTTTAGGGTGTGTATGTGTTCCTTGTAGAGAGTTCAGTTAAGTAGCAGACCAACATTTTTTTCACTTTTGTATGGGGAAACTCGTGACGCTCGGGCCTCTTGCCCATACAAAAGTGAAAAAATTTTTTGTCTTTCAGCGCTGCTATAGCACCCTGTAGAGACTCACTCTTGTTTTATGACAATTTTGCGGCTTCCGCGGAACCCTTGGAAGGTACGAAATGTCTAGTATGAAATTAAGGCGATTGATTATTATTTTTACTGCACTATCGAGACATCGCTTTGCATACAAAACACACATTTGACAACTTGACGCAACTTGACGCTCCGTCACTGACGCGTAGGTTAAGCCTTACGTCTAAACAAAAAGAGAACTTATCAAGTTAAGACTTGATGAGTTCTCTTTTTGTTCTAAAAAATCTTTTCTTAAAAGAGAACTAACTCATCAAGTTAAGACTTGATGATTTCTCTTTTTGTTTAGACGTAAAAAACGCTACAGTCAACAACTTGACAGGTTGGCTTTTGTCAAATGGTTTCAGTCAATTAATTCGCTACTTATTCAATCAGATAGCAGATTCAACCAAATGACTGCGACATATATACCTAAATCTTATCGCTTAATCGAATAATAAATTAATTATTATTATAAGTAATATGTTTAACTGTCTACTTAGTTTTCTTGTAGGTATCTATATTAACATTAACATGATAAAGCTGAAGAGTCTGTGTGGTTAACTGTGCTTATCTCAAGAATTACTAGACAGTAGACATATTTTTATATAATTTAGCAAAGACGTAGAGAGTAGAACACGGGAACGTAAATACTTGGTTTCTTTTATTGCAGGATTATATTATGCGGTTCCAACGAATCTCCTGTCTCCTGTAATGTAATCAAAGCAACAAACGTTCTACCTATTTTGCCAAATTATTATCCGACAAAAATTATCATAATAATATTACTTATAATATAGATTCTAAAGTCTAGACAAAACTCTATTCAACCTAACGTAGCAGGCGTTATTTTAAGTGAAAACTTTTCGTCGCATGTAATAGTATACTTGAGCTGCAGCCTGCAAGCTTAGCTTGGACATTAGGGTAAGCTGTACAGCTTATGCCAAGCTTTAGAATTTAGGCGAAATTGGAAAAATTGTGTCGCGTTTTAGCTGCACAGAACGGAGAAAAAGGCGCCCAAATAGTTTTCACGCGTCTTACTTTATTTATTTATTCGAATGAACAATCAATTGATTAATTGTACTAAAATTAGTTTAAGTCAATAAGTGAAAGGCTGAAAATATGAAAATCATAATATATCAAGCTTTTCGATTGTTTCCTTACAAAAAATAAATCTTTACAGAAGCAATTTGCCATTACTCAATAATATAATTTAAGGTCCTTTATCAAAAACATGTGGCAGACATGAAATATGATAGAATAATATTGTTCTGGTCCACTCGGCCCACTCGTCCCAGGCCGGCCCACTCGAGTTAGGCCCGCGGCAAACGGCCCGTGAAATCGCCCGAGCACTCAGATTAACGAATTTTAGGCTGCGAGCAGAATAGCGTTTGAGAGTGCCAACAATGTCACATAATAATAATTATTTAAACATACTAACAGCCGCATTTAATGATTGCTTAGCTTTTATGATGAGGTGTTGGACAAAACATTGCTAATTTAAAAAGTTTTCAGATCACATTTGAAGCCAAGCCTTCAACTTATTTTGCATTCTCATCACACTAGTTAGTTCTGTCTATTCTGCTTGTAAACTATTTATCGAAATGTGCAAATGCAATTTGGAGGTTAACCTACTCCTAGTCATCGAAACTCTAAATTCCAAGCTTTGTTAACATCGAAGATATAGGAAGCCACGACCCGATTCGAGAAAAGTATGGTACGGCCGCGCCTTTGCTCTAGGCTTGGCTGGGGATGAAGATTTTGATATGAAGTTCCTATCAAAATCTTCATTAAATTAAGTTAGGTAATCATATGTTTTGGTTCACGACCAGTAGTCTGCCTCTGAACATATTACAGAACATGAAAATTATTCCACATATTATAAGTTGCCGATTTCTGAAGGATTTTCTTGACAAGACTTTCTTTATATTTAGCGTTGTGGATTAGTTCCCGTTTTGATCAAAATTAAGCACCTACTTATAAACAAATAATAATAAAATGGATATAACTCAACCCAAAAAATATTCATTGAAATTATAAAATGAATATTTTTGAATAGAGTTGATATTATTAATGAACTCTAACAACGCCTTAGTCCTTATTATAAACTTGGAAAAATATGGATAGTAGTATTCTTTGCATTTAACTAACAAAGCGTTAACCTCCGACTCTGAGCCCACTTTATTCTTACGCGTTCTTTTGTGTTCACGGTTAAAATGCGTGTTTCATATAAACACGCTCTATGAAAACACTACTCGACGATCGCAACTCTGTTGCCCCAAAATACGTTTATCGCGCGGGAACCACACTTTTTCCAGGATAAAAAGTATCTTATGTCCTGCAAAATCGGTTCAGTGGTTTAGGCTTGAGTAGGTAAGAGACAGACAGACAGAATTAATAACTTAATGTTTGAACAGTTATAGTTTACATATTTTCAAATGATATGCATTCATCTTTTTATAACACGTTTATAGGGTGTTAACTTGTTAAGCGATGTAGGTGGTAGACGCCAGATTATAAAAGATACTTATAATATATACCAGACAGTGCGAATATAATTAAAACACAATATATTCGTTCATCAGAAATCAATAAGCTATTGTCTCCACCGTTTACCCGGATTACTTGATGAAGCTATTGTATGTGGGCGAATCTGTGACGTCGCCACACCCTCGCATATGCACTTTTTGTAACTGCGAATGTAATAGTAAGGATGAGTCGCTGCATACATTACTAACGGTATAAATAAATATTTTCCCTGATCGCGGCATCAAAGCGCAAATCTAGAGTAAGCTACGGAGAAGGTGTCTTCTGCGTGAATTTTAATTTACTCTTGTGAAGTCCTTGTATTTATAATACAAGAGTAAGAATTACGATCATTTTGTTCAGATTCAACTTATTGTTTCTATGAATAAGAAAACATCACTACTGAAGATAAGGCTAAATGCCACATTTAAAACTTAATAAACAAATAAATTAAAAATACATTATTATTTGTTGCGAGTGCAACCACAACGGCGTTACATTTTAACATATCAACACCTATCCTACAGCAATAAAATTGCCAACGATGCAATCCAATTTCATCGAAGAATGACGTCCCGGCCGCCTACTCAGAAAATTGCCTAAGTAGTTCCACGTGTACCGCTCTTTGTTTAGAATATCTAATATATATAAATCTCCTGTCACGATGTTTGTCCGCCATGGATTCCTAAACTACTTAACATGGATTCATAACTTGAGAGATAGGATAGCTTAGATCTTTAATTATAGTCGCAATTTTATTTTATTGCAAATTATTTGTCTATAAAGAGCGACCATTGTTGCGACGCGGGTCACGGGATAGCGATGGACGTTGTCATGGTGACATACTTAGTTATTTAGTCACTAATTCAATAAAATAATACGGGCGATATATTTCATATAATATGGCAAAGAAACGTTTGCCGGGACAGGTAGTATTACCTATAAAAATATTATCTATTCATGAAATTGGAATTTGCCATTATAAGCTTGAATATACATCACATAAAGCCGAGGATTTTATGGTTTTTATTACAGAAGGTACAATGCACGTGTATGTAAAAATCATTGTAAATATTATTATCACTAGATGAATCTCGTTTACCTCGCGGGAACCGTACATTCTTCCGGGATAAAAAGTATCGTATGTCCTTTTCCGAGACTCTAAGTATCTCCATACTTAATTTCAGCAAAATCAGTTTGGTGATAGACACACTTCCGCATTTATAATAATAGTATTAGTAATGTTCACACTGTGCACTTTTATCTTCAATTTTCGTCATCTTCTTTTTTTTTTCTTGTTATGGCTCTCGGCTTGTAAACCATGGCCAGTGTCAAGTAAAGTTTTGGCGGGAGAAAAAAATTTTCGTAAAAAATTTACAAAATTTTCAAGTTGTTTTTCCAGATTATCGTCAAGTCGAAAGTCTAGTCAAAGTCTAAAAAGTAGTCGGTAAAGTCAACGAGTCAAGTCAGTTGTTTTAGTAAAGTGGTAGACCCTTTACTAAAACTTTCGATGGAGTTTTGGAGGGAACACAAAATGGCACGTTTCTTGAAGTGATACAACTCACACACTTGTGCACGACAACGAATATTTAATGGTTAATATTCTACCAACATTGCACATTAAAAACCGAAATAACACAATTTTAGGAAAATTATACAAAAACAAAACGTCACTCTTTCGTATACCCGGCAAAACTCCTCATCTTCTTTTATTCAACTTTCGTATTGACGCATTCAATAATTGAATGCGTCAACGAACGCAACGCCAATATTGTCATATTTGTTCAGTTGCAGTGTCTGTCAGATCATTATGACATGTGCGATGAGAACATTTTACTGGGTGGAACATGTGCGCCTTATTTGGTCATAAGAAATTCCAGAAAAAAAAGAATGCATGCGTGATGCGTCGCGGGCATGCCTCACGTGCGCTGTTGAATGAATGAACAAAAAAAGACACAGTGTGGACATATCTTATGATGACACTTTAGAGTCCCGCCGCGAAAGGATATAGGGTGCTTTTTATTCCAGAAAAATGTACAGTTCCATCAACGAATTTTGGCAAAATGGAGTAACACGGGCCTCATCTAGTCTGTTATAATTATTAACCGACTTAAAAAAAGTGATTATTACTTATCGTTTAACAACCGTCCAACCTTCAATTCGTAACTGTTTGTTGCTCGCACTTGTGTTAGTGTCAAGACAATAAAATTAAGTAGACCTTGTCCAATTTCCTACTTCCAGGACAAATTGACTTGACCTCTGCTATTTCGCGTGTGCGGACCGTGGAGGTCAGGAGTTACTATAGTTTCGTACTAGAAGTGAGCAGAACCTCTAGCCAAGACGTTTTCTTTATAGCTTCTTTATAGAATCGCCGATCAAAATGTATGGAATTGATAATAGTTGAGTCGAACGTCAACTTCGTATTATCGAACGCTTATGTCAATTCCATATATTTTGTTCGGCGATTCTATAAAGACTCGATAAAGGAAACGTCTTGGCGGAAGAACCAGGATCACAGACAGCCTACGTATTCGTAGCGTTAATGGTTAATGAAATAGACTTGAATGAAAACCATGCTATACAGGTTGTATCGAAACAAACTGATAATACTTTAGAGCAGCGGTCGGCAACGCGCGGCCCGCGAACGTCTTATTTGCGGCCCGTGAATGTTTTGTGAATAAATAGTTATGTGTATCAAAAACAATTATTTCTAATACTTCCAGTAGTTATCGCCACTTAGGTACGTAGCTGTTTGTGCCATTTTTAATAAAACCTTATTTCCTTTCCTTTCCATATGTGTAGGTATATTGAGCTTCTAGGGTTAATACGAGTATGAGGTCTGCGGCCCGCCCTTAGTTTGTTTTGCCACCTTGTGGCCCTTGCCTGCCTAAAGGTTGCCGACCGCTGCTTTAGAGTGTGTACGAGTATGATTCCTCTGAATAGATCCGACAGTAAAAAGTTTTGCACTACACACCCACACCCACAGTTTTGCAGTCAGTTTTGAGTCATAGATATAAAGACGATGATTTATATTCAATGAACAGCACCCTGAATTGAAATTCTAACTGCCGCACTAATTAAAAGACAATCACACTCCAACCCTATGTTTTTCAACTGATAAAAACATTTTATAATATTATAAAGTCAAGAAGATAATATTATGCTATTGCTTAAACATACATTTCTAGTTTAAAAAGTTAGAAAGTGACCACATAACAATATTACGCGCAATAAAGGACCTTACCCAGTATTTTTTAGCAGTAAACCTAATTTCGTGACCCGATTTGGGAACATTTAAAACATCCCAAAGTACACAATAGACCTCGAATACAATAAAATTTTACATCCACAAACATAAAAATTAATAGAACAATGAATTCAGTTCATTCTCGTTCAAACGTTTTAGAATTTTGAAATAAAATGAATGTTATTTAGATACAGCTTGCTTTAAAAGTTTTTTTAATACGTGATTATTTCGAAGCTACTTTTTTTAGCGCGAATTGTGGAAAGAGTCCCAAAAAAATCTTCCGGCGAGGTTGCATGCTCAGTCATACTAACATTTTAGTAATTTCAGACGTTTTTGGAAATAACGATAGCGCGAATTGTTCGCTTTTTGGTCCGCTACAGGGTTATTTTTTTGACATACTTGTTGTACGTATTTTCTATCGGAAGCGTCTAATTTCCTAATTTCTAAATCAGGGGTTCCCAATCTTTTGCAGCCTGCGGCGCAGTTACACGTTTCAATGTTTTGTCACGGCACCCTAACCTACCTAGCTATTAGAAAAAGATACATAAATAAACACCTATGTCATCTCAAGCAGGTAATTGGTAAATGATAATAAACAAATATTTAATCGTCTACCTGCTTTACATAACTATAATAACATTAATAACTGTAGAGTGTAGAATATGTACTTATCAAATATCAAGTATAAATTGTGTACTCATAATATTATTTTACATTAAATAGAATATACCGCGTTTAAATACAAGTTATTATTAGAAAAGCTATATATGCATAGCTTTATAAATGTATCTAAGTTAACATTGCCGTACATAAGTTCAAATAATACTGCAATCATATGAGAACTTAAGTAAACACAACTTTGAGTGTGTATTTAACTTAGATGCTTAATGCTCTTGCACATACTAAGAACTTTATACATAGCTTATTATTTAATATTTATACAACACTAGAAGACGCCCGCAACTCCGTTGCGCCAAAATTAGTTTATCGCGCGGGAACCGTACATTTTTTCGGGATAAAAAGGATCCTATGTCCTTTCCCGGGTCTCAAAGTATCTCCATGCCGAATTTCAGCAAAATCGGTTCAGCGGTTGGGGCGTAAAGAGGTAACAGACAGACAGACAGACAGACAGACTTTCGCATTTATAATATTAGCACAATATACATAAGTATGGATGACTGGTGCGACATGTTCAATACTTAAGGAGAGTACTCTGTACTCGATTCTCATTATAATTATGTGATAAAATTAGGTACTTAATATTTTCCGAATTTCCCTTTAAGTAAAATTCATGGATACTAAGCAAATTACGCGGCTAGGCAAGTAGACATACTATAATGCGGCCGGCCTGGCGGAGTGCGCCACCAAAGAAACACCGCGCCGCTACCCTTCCTGCGCGCGGTGTCCATGCGTTGGGTAAATAATTAGCTACATTTACTCAGTGATCAATTGATATTATTTTTTATATATATTTTCATCAAATATAATATAGTGAGGGAGCCCTAGAACAAACTTTTTTCTGATTACTATCAAGCTAATATTTTGTGAGTTAACATTTTAATAAGACGAACAACAATTTTATTTGCAAACATTCTCGAAAGTGGTAGCTAACAGAGATAGAAACGATTTCATACTTTGACTGGATGGTCCTAAAATATGGATTGTTTTATTTGTAGGACAAGGTTACTCTTAATAATATAACTATTAACTTACCAATATACATAAAATCAGCTGGTTAGGGTACAGTAGAAGTCAAATCTTCTAGTTAGGGTTCTGTAATCAAGTTTTGTTGATTACAGAACCCTAACGAGAAGATTTTTCCTTTCTACTGGGAAAGAAGTTCTTCTTTCGAGTTTCAGTCTTTGCGATACTACTTTCGTACAGACAAAGCAGCGAGCAACAAAGTTACGAATAAGATTGAATTTTGAAGTACGTGAGATTAATTTGGTTCCACGCAATCAAAGCTATACCAAAACAAACAATGTATATGTCTACCAGAATCTGATGGCAAAAGTGAGAAAATAAATTGACTCTAGGAATACCGGGGTAATTGGAAAAAACAATTTGATCCCTTTTTTCCTTGTAGCGGCTGATTCTGTGTGTGAATATATAAATGTATCCAATGATCAAGGACGTTTTATAACCGACTTCCAAAAAACGAGGAGGTTATATGTTCGGCTGTAGATTTTTTTTTGTATGTTCAACGATTACTCCGCCGTTTGTGAACCGATTTTCGAAATTTTTGTTTTGTTGTATTACGTTTCACTCCAATTTGGTACCATGTTCACAAAAGTGGTGACCTGATGATGGGATCCAGGAGTAATCAAGGGAACTCCTCAAAATTTATATGGAAACATATGGTCATTTTGGTTTTATGTAAAGTGTACTAAGACAAGAAACACAACAGAAAGCATATTATGCTACCACGCAATTAAAATTCATCATCATCATCATCGTCATCATCATCATTACCACGTCGTGTTAAGGTGATCAATGTCTCATGGCACAAAATAGATAATAGTACAACTTACAAGGCATAGGTATGGATACAATAATAATAATTATGTACATAACAACACCAATTATTAATATAGGCTGTTTATACACGGCGGTCGGTGCGGCGCCGCCGCACGCCGCCGCGCGCCGCGCGGCGTGTGCGTAAACATCGCGGCATTGCGTCGTACCTATTCAAGTTCTAATGTCAGGGCATGCCGCGCTGCGAGCATTTTGAGTGTCATAATATGATTTTAAACTTTATCTTCATTAATGTAGTACAATATAGTATCGCTTGAGAAAGGCGCAGGCGGCCGCGAGGCCAGCTTTCCAAGTTTCTCATGCGATAGTACTATGTATTACAATAATGAAGGTAAAGATTAATATCATAATATTATTATGACACTGAAAATATACTCGCCGCACCGCTGGGTGTGATTCGGCTCATCCTTCGATCGCGGATTCTTGGAAATCCATTGTTCTGGCGGCCGCTTGGGAGTTGAAGCGTTAAATTGTTAAATTACCTAGCACGCATAGGATTGTGTTCACTTAGATTTTTTTAATGTATTGTTTAAATTTATCTACTTGATATTTGGGCCTTGGGGTATGACTCTTAACAGTCTTAACAAATTGTAATAAGATACGTAGAATAAACGCAGTAATTCGACGCGTAGGGTGGTATGGTCACTAAGTCACTACTCACTAGTTCACTACCACCGACGACCACTTATAAACTCGCGGACTATGACGGAGGTCATCTTGGAGGGTTAATTAATATTTCTAATTACAATACGAGATCAATAATTACCACTCAAAATGTTGACAATTCAAATTTCAATGCTCACTGCTCACACCAATGGTGACACATTTCTGATTTCACACAGCCAATACAACTATATAAAACTCCTACGTACAAGCGATACTGCGATTCAGGAGCACCTCAGCGAAATCTATTGAATACATCGTGTAACTAAAACTATACGAACAACAATCGGAGTTCGGACAAGCGATAGCGCCGACAGAGAGCCTCAATGACATATAGTGAAGACAATATATAACTATTTTTTATACAATTTAAATTGGCACCAATTATAGTTTATCTACTAGGTAACTAAAAAGAGTGAAATTATTATTTTTAACAAAAAATTAAAACCGACTTCCAAGGTAAAACAATAATATTTTTCTCTCTAAATGTGCTTTTTTCCGAATTCAACTAAACTTCAACTATTTCTGTACTCAACCTTCATAATTTTGAAGTCGGTGCCAGTTCCACAAGTTTCAAATTTTCTGTCAAAGAAAATATAAAGATTCAGCTATATTATATTATATCCGACTTCAAAATGATGAAGGTTGAGTACAGAAATAGTTGAGGTTTAGCTGAATTCGGAAAAAGGCACATTTAGAGAGGAAAATTATTTAATACTTTTTAGTTTTTAGTTCATATTATAAGAATGTTATTATTGTTTTTACCTTGGAAGTCGGTTTTAATAAAAATCTACCGTCAAAATTTGCCATCAGATTCTGGTAGACCTATAGTAGCACAGTAGTAGGTTAAATAACGAACTTTATATCGGCCCAGATTAAGGTGACTTTTCGATTCTTGCGGCAAGCGACCGTGACCGACAAAACATCAAATAAAATGTCACTTTATGATTTAGGTTATATTAAGTTTCATTTTGCTCTACGCCACTTCAAAGCAGCGGCAGCATGGGTCACTAGACTAATGTCGGTAGAAAATGGAACCTATAGCCTATCCATACTTCCATACTAATGTAATGTAATGTAAAAAGTGTGTCTGTCCTTTACCTTTTCACTCCCAAACCGCTAAACCGATTTTGCTGAAATTCGGTATGGAGATACTTTGAGACCCGGGAAAGGACATAAGATACTTTTTATCCCGGAAAAAGTACGGTTCCCGCGTGATATACGAATTTTGGCGTAACCGAGTTGCGGGCGTCATCTACCTGTGACAATAAGCGGCATTTTATTTAAACTTTTGTCGGTCGCTTGCCGCGAGGATCGGAAAGTCACCTTTATACTGAACGTAAAAGCCGAAAAGTCGAGAAAGTAATCAATTTCTATGACGCCAAATAAACCTTATCGTGATTTTGATGATCGATGATGTCGTTTGCTGTACATTAGGTGTACTTTTGAGCCTTATTCGTATAGGCATAAGGTTGAAATGTTGATAGTTGTACGTCAAATTAATTTACTTTATTGATCTTTCTGTTCGATATTTCTTTTCTTTTATGATTAGTTTTCTATTTATAGACCATTATTATAGACGTATTGCGTAGTTACATGTTGTAATCAATGAAAATGTTTGCTCTTTATATTTACTAGGTTTGTTTGTTTATAGGTACTTAGAACAATGTTGACAATTTTCAATATACAAATAAAAGTGCCCTAATAGTAGTAGAAAACAATCGCGCGTATTTCTTTTAAATTTATCTCATTACTAATAAAACAATATTTTTAAAACAAGGTTTAAGAAGATAAAACAAGGTTTAAAGAAATCACGGCTTAGGTCTAAAGACTTATTATATTCGTCGTCCGCTACGTAGCTTCTGCGAAGCTACGAAGCTCTACGAAACTACGAAGCTTCTACGGAGCTACGAAACTTCTACCAAGCTACGTAGCTTCTACTACTTAGCTGCTACGAAACTGCTACGAAGCTGCTACAAAGCTACGTAGTTTTTACAAAGTTCCTATCCTAAAGACTTTTTTCTCCATGCAAATTCTAATCAATTCAGCGATTAAGGCACACATAGGTAACAGGTAGCATTTGTAAAATTATACATTTATCTAGAGGTTAAGTGAGTTAAGTGTAGAGGGGTGTTGTGGTGGTCGTGTGGGTATCGATCTGAACCAACAGGTGTGCAATACCGGTAAAACACAATGCTTCATGCCGTATATTTATCTAGATTGTTATTTATTTCTCGTATATCCATATCCATACTAATATTATAAACGCAATAGTGTGTCCCTCTATTAACTTTTCACGCCCAAACTGCAAAACAGATTTTGCTCGAATTTGGTATGGAGATACTTTATGTCTCGAGCAAGACATAGGATACTTTTATCCTGGAAATGTACGGTTCCTGCACGATAAATGGATTTTGGCGCAACTGAGTTCCGAACGTCAAGTAGTATTAAATTAACTTGGAAACTTTTTTTAACGCAGGAAGCCAGTCCTCGTAAGCGTAAAACTGTTTTATGAAAGTCAGTCTGTTCATAAAATTATTATTATACAAACTACCGAAAATATTACAAATTCGATATAAGTATTAAATTACACGGATATTGATAGAATATTAATTTTCACGTGATCTATAAATAAAAGCTTTGTGAAATGATTGACGTAATTTTAAAATAGATAATAACAAAGTTTTAAAGGCCAATATATTTTCACAAAGGAAGGCCTGCTTAAAATTACTATTCGTTACTTTAATTTTATACAAATTGTTATTTACGTGATGCTATTTATGTTACATTTTTACGCTACTAAGTGAAATTCCATACAATGTTATAAATTTTACCCATACAAAGGAAAAGGTCACATTTCAGAGATAATTTCCTATACTACTACCTTAAATAAATATTAATGTGTGTGTTTATTCTTAATGCCTCCTCCGAACCGTAGGTTTTTGCTATGGAAATACTGTGAATCCCAGAAAAGGACATACTGAAACTTAAATTACGGTTCTCGAGTAATTAACAAACTGCGCAAACTTTTAATTTGCGCAGTTTGTTAATACATTTTTTCTCATATGCACTAAAATACCCTATTATTATCATTCTCATTCAGACAAGTCAGACAGATAATCAGCCCGCATTGTCCTAACCAAACTTGGATTTTTTAACGCGGGAATCGAGCCCACGACCTCTGTTTGCGGGGGCGTTTACGCTCTGAGCCACTTGGCTTCTCGCTATATGACAAGTAGGTAAAGGTTAAGAATTCGACACAAATACTCGCGACGTGCAGGTCGGGTCGCCGCGGCCCCGCTTACTTCGTTATGCGCTAATGCTACAGCTGTAGGGTTGGCACAATTTATTTTTATTATATTTTTTTCTTCTTAAGTATATCAAGCGCGACGTGACAGTAAAGAAAGGCCAAAGTTCATATACGCGTACATACGCGTCGATGCAATGCAATGCTTTTTGAAATAACCCATTTGTAACAGAACTTTATTTACTACGTAAGTACACGTTGAATTGACAGATTTTCTTTTCGTCCGTGGCGTGTTCGGATTTAGAATCGCTTTACGAAAAAAAATATACAGACGAACATTATTATATAACCTCCTCCTTTTTGGAAGTCTGTAAAAATGCATCGCACTGCATCGACGTGTAAAATGATATCCCGTGGCAACAGTAATATATTTTTATGTATAAACGTAGCCTATCTCCATCCCCGTGGTCCTTTATCTATTCTATGCCACACATTGCACAAAAACCAGTTCAATTATTTCAGAACCTCTTTACGCCTAAAACAGATTAAAATCCACAAATCTAAATTATCAAAGACAATTTCTATCCTATAGTTTAGAGTTGAGGGTAATCATAAGATGATTTCCAGATCGCTCTTTGAGAGAAATCGGTATTATCAAAGTTAAATTAAGCGAGACCAAACTTATATTGTCTTTGGTCTCGGATTGAAATTATTTGTGGCGGACCATCGCAGACCTTCACAATATTAAACTTCTATAAGCGCTAAGTTATGTCTTGTGAAAGTGCTTATTAAATCTAGATTCTAGTATTTTGGTTTTAAATTCTAAATAGTAATTAATCAGTTGTAAGAAATCCGTCTCAATTGCTGCTTAAAGTGTTATTTGATGATTTTATGAAAATTTATATTTATATACCCACGTCCGTCTGGCCTCGTGCTAAGTATCTGAAGGACTTTTGTTACTGTAACCAGACAACGAGAAATATTTTTTTTTATTATACTTTTTGCACACATAAAAGAACAGAGACGGGCTTAATGCCCTTAGGCATTTTCTTCCAGCCAACCTTTGGGTGATGTTGAGACAAGATGAGGTAGATCATGCAAACTATTCATACTTTTGTACTAATTTTATATGTGCAAGTGTGACTATCTGCCTGTCTGTGTATTAAATTGTACACAAATAAACAAAATCGTGGGCAACATCTAATTTTAATATCATTATACCTTACAAAGATTTTTATTCGAAACAAAAGACAAAAGTGTTTCAACACAATAGTTTTTTTCAAATCTTTCATATCGCAGCCCTAGGTCTATCTCGCGAGACCTCGTAGCCTAGGACAAAGCTTTTAACTGATAGGCTACCTGTAGTCATCATCAACAGTATTGATTTAATCCTTCGATCGTGGATTCTTGGAACTCTATTGTTATTCTATTGTTGTCGCGATCACCGGTGATCTTATGAGGCTTGATATGTTAAACCAAAGACCTGACAAGCACTTGCTCCTCCTCTGATATTGCTGACACCCATGGGCGAAGGTTATCGTTATCAGATGATTTGCTCGTTTTGGTAATTTATTAAACAAATATAAAATCTAGATGACGCCCGCAACTGCGTTGCGCCAAAACTCGTTTATCGTGCGGGACCCGTATATTTTTCCAGGATAAAAAGTATCCTATGTCCGAAAAATTGGACATCTACAGAATGTAACAATACTAAGGGCCTGTTTCACCACTTCCTGATAAGGCTATCCACCTCTTAACTTGACAGATAGAGTATGGAGAATCTGTCAAATATTTCTGATAAAGTGCCAAATAGGCTATTCACAACTTTTTTGACAGATTCTCCATACTTGATCTGTCAAGTTAATTGGTGGATAGCCTATTCGTCACTTATCAGGATGTGGTGAAACAGGCCTTAAGTGATAATACTGGGTGTGTATGCGTTGCAGCGCTGAGAGAACAATTTTTTGTGATTTGTTTAGGCAAGCGCCCCTGCGCGCTGCGTCATGACTTTGCCGATACAAAAATTAAAAAAAAGTTCTAGAGGTACACCCTTGAGTCCCTATTCATACATACCCTAAAGCAAGGGTTCCCAAACTTATTTTGTCTACTGCCCACTTTGAGAAAATATTGTTTAAGCCTTATTTAAATTTAAAATGCATCCAGATGAAATAAATTACCCCCCCAGCCTTTACACATCGCCTCCATTTTTTCTGGATCCCACACCTTCAGCGCTCACAAGGGGGCGTTATCGCCCACTTTGGGAAAGGCTGCCCTAAAGTATTAATGAGATTGTCTGTATCCTATATAAGTTGCTAAGCGAATAAGTTGAGGTAAATATTGTCTATTTCCCGAGAAATAATATCGTGCTCGTCCAGCCATACTTGAAAATAGATTTATTTTATTTTACTGTGGGTAAAAATAGATTTTTCTTTGCGTGATTACGATATAAATAAGAGTTTCTATCCATACTATTACTAATATTATAAATGCAAAAGTGTGTCTGTCTGTCTGTCTGTCTGTTACCTCTTCACGCCCAAACCGCTGAACCGATTTTGCTGAAATTTGGCATAGAGTTACTTTGAGTCCCGGGAAAGGACATAGGATATGATTTTTGTCCCGGAAAATGTACGGTTCCCGCGCGATAAACGAGTTTTGGCGCAACGGAGTTGCGGGCACCATCTAGTTACTACAATAAAACTACATTTTCTTTTGCAAAAAAACCAATCCACACTGAAGGAATTGATAAAATCTTTGTCTTTCAAGTTCAAACTATTGTAAGAAAATATTTCCTTTTCATTTAAAACTACGAATACTCGTACATACAAGAGATATTATGTCGGTATTCACGCAACCTTATAAAAGACACAATTACATTCCGTACAACACGTCGCTTGCAGCGCAGAAATAGAAATGAAAATATCGGGAGTCGAGTTCGAAATTTGAATTTGAAAATGGAATAACAAATTTGAATATCAAAAAAGCGGACAAGTGAGAGTGTTTCTGAGGGTTCTGTACAGCGTAGGGATATTATAGGATGCTAAATTATCTACAAACAGTTTTTTAATCTACCTTGGAAAAACTCAAGTGATATTGATTTTTTGTTATTTTTCACTTTTTCTATAATACATATTTACTTGTTGTTTATTACGACATCTTCCGGTCTCAATGTTTTTGACATAAGAGCTATAATCAGTGTCCAACTAAAATATATTTTGCTGAATCCGCAGTCAAAGTCAAAGCTTCATAGATACAAGCCACTCCAACTCGGATCTAATTTTAATGGTCTATTATTC
This sequence comes from Polyommatus icarus, assembly GCA_937595015.1. Lineage (NCBI taxonomy): Eukaryota > Metazoa > Arthropoda > Insecta > Lepidoptera > Lycaenidae > Polyommatus > Polyommatus icarus. The sequence continues at coordinate 6,966,947 of OW569341.1, read as the reverse complement.
TATGATCCCTCTTGAAAGGCCAGCAATGCACCTGCAACTCTTCTGATGTTGCAAGTGTCCAACAACGGGGTGAATTTCCCAACCGCTTTTTTTTTCGCGGCTACTGTGAAATTGGGGGTGTGAAATGGCTTTTTAGGGTTAAATAAAATTTCATCGTATAGTTTGTGTGATTATCCATATGAGGCAACAAACACGTTTTAAATTCGATAACTAGAACATAAAAATAAAAATTCTAAAGGTGGAAATTAGGCCCCTCGGTGACTGTCCCAACGACCTTTTTAGTCCTAATTTCGTCAGCCGAGGAAAAAATATTAGTGGTACAAACAAACGGATTCTTTTATTGGATTCTTAAAGAATGGAGGCATAATCAATACAAATTTCATAATCTCAATCGTTATACTTTCAAAATAGCGGGAGAAATAAAACTGTCCCAACATTTTGTATTTTGTCTTGATTCGGTGAATAAAAAAGAAACATGAATTGTCGAGACCAGAAGTACTTTTGAACGTAATGCCGCTTCTCGATCTCAAGCGCCAGTCATGCTTGTGCCTTCGGAGCTAGAGGTGGTTTGCTGCGTCGCTGCGTGTTCCCGCTAAAAACGTAAGTATATCGTCTCGGTGACACCCGACACTTTTCTCTACGTTTCCGTGATTCAATTTATCATGTTAATTGAACCAGTTAGAAGTATTAATTTATTTTCTTACAAACACTTTTAATAATATGTATCAGTATGTAGTATAGATATCGGTATAATTATTATTGGTGTCAAAATATTCAACGATTTGTCATAAAGTTTCATATCGGTGATTCCGTTTCTGTGAATTCGGTGACATATTTGGTCACCGAAATGAAAAAAAATCACCGATATGAAAAAAATCACGGAAATGGTGACTCGGTGACTTTCGGTGACCTTCGGTGATAATAGTATTCATATCGGTGAATGCTTTTTTCATCTCGGTGATTTTTAAAGTTGTTTTATGCAGGATGAATAATAATCTGCGAAATCGTAAAAAAATGTTAAAGAATAAAAAAGAAATATGGTGCTTCTTAATATTTCATTTTTTTGAACTATTGTATAGATTTGATCGCGTTTATCAAGAAATTCCGTAACGAAAAACACCTAACATTTGTCTAACGTCGTTTCAATCAATACTTGTAATTTTTTAAACTTTAAATATTTATAAGGACACAATATTTACCTTTCATTTTATGAATAAGACACTCAGAACTGATATTTTGACCTCATGTAGTTTATTAGGATTACCTAAAATATTGATTTTTGTTCATTAGTGAATTAGCAAAACTAGTACAAGATAATATAATATGATTATATAATATTAGAATTCAATGAATTCTATCAAAAAGTAGTTTTGGTTAATGTTAGAATAATAGTTACTCAATTTTTACTTTAATTGTTTAAGTAAAATATATTTTTATAACGAAAAATTTTAACTAAGCACTAGAAGATACCTTCTCGTGAAGTTGGCGCGTGTTAATTTTTATTCAAAGCAAATGTGTCAATTATTTACCAGTATTAATATATTTTGATATTTGTAATTAAAATCGTTTGTAACATTTTTTTAAAATAAAAATACATTGTTCTATCCACAGACATATATTAAGATAGATACCGCATGTGTATGTACTTCGCGTGAAATATCGCGTTCCCAAACGACGAGCAATGCTCGTCTTTAGAAAGTCTGTTCTTTAGTCTACTATCGGAATCGGACGTAAATCGGAATTTTACAAATGCCTCAAGGCCTAAAATGGCCGTATTGAGCTGTAGAAATTCAAATAGAAACATTGGCCTTGATAATGGACAATTGGACACGTTTCTTATCATCGGTACGTCACGGAGGCAAAAGAGTTGTGCAATTATAGCTGATTTCGTGATGGATTTTTTGTGATGGATATAGGCTATGTTTTATTCTGAAATATTAGAGATAATTTCGAAAATTGCAAAAGTGTAACCCAAAATGTCAACATTTTTCAATAAAAATACATTATTTCGCTTGTTTTACAATCACGCTGTATACTATTTCGGTGAATTTACATTTCGGTGAATTTTGTTTTCATCTCGGTGACTGACTTTTTCATCTCGGTGACAGCTAAAATATAAACGTGTGTGCTACGTTTGTTTATTATAATATTGCTATACTGTGGTTTATTATTTAATTTTTATGTCATTAGTTTGTAGTCATAAAACATTAAAATTGAGAGAAAACTTCGGTAAAAACTCAAAAAAACATAGAAACAAAAAAGTTTACCGAAACGAAAAAATATGGACATGTTGAAATTCACCCAACGACGGTAGTTGCTTTCCATCAGGTGATCCTTTTGTTAGTTTGGTCCCTAATATTATTTAAAAAAATCCTTAGTTGAGATAGGGAACCCCAAGAATGACCGTCTTATTTCTTCCAAGAAACTCGAGGGTCCCGAGATCTCTCATTAATTTTAGCTGACAAATTAGATTTAATAGATTATGGCACGCTATCGAATTACGAAATATAATAAATTGCTGTTTAGTTTGATGATGAAATCAAAATATACACTTTGAGTTTAAGTACAGCTGTAAAATAATTGTTATGTTCTAGTACTTTAGTTAGTAGTGTCCGTATTTAGGATTAAAAAAAAAATATCTTTATTAAACATACAAGGACAGAGCACAGCCAGAGTTTATAACACAAAGGAATAACAACAATTTGACATGACGCACTGTAACATATTATAACATTGAAGTACTTAAAAACTAATGGGTGATTGGTTAGGTTTGGAGGATTACAGTTTACAGTAGGTACATTTTATGTTTTATTACAATGTATGTACAATGTTTTAGTGCTCAGTTACGCCTTCGCTACTGGGAATGCCTTATGTTTATGGGTAGCTTTAAACAATGTCTTAACGTTATCTGTATTAATATATTAATAATATAAAAAAAAGGAAAGGTTTGCGTCCAATAATTTTGATTTAATGAAATGGATGGACTCCAACCAATGATAGGAGTAGACAAAAAGTATATCATGGAAAAGAACGAAATATACGCTAACCTTTTCATTTTTTTTTATTAAATAAGGGGGCAAACGAGCAAACGGGTCACCTGATGGTAAGCAACTACCGTAGCCGATGGACACTCGCAACATCAGAAGAGCTGCAGGTGCGTTGCCGGACTTTTAAGAGGGAATACACTCTTTTCTTGAAGGTTTGCAGTTCGTATAGGTCCGGAAATACTGCTGGTGACAGTACGTTCCAGAGTTTTACAGTGCGCAGCAGAAAGTTACGCGAAATTTCGATGTGAACTGACTATTAGCATTATTAAATTATTTTAACTCCTTTCCTTATATTTTTATCATAAATCGCTTTGTTGTTAAAGCACTCCCAATTTCTTAGCTTTGATGTACGGTATCCATATACTTCAGCTCCATAGCCCGAAATAGTTAGGAATGGTTCAAATTATGCTACTATTGGAATACGCAGGAATTCATTTCATATAGCATTAAACGTTAAACGCAGTTCCGCCCGCGTAAAATAAGGTAATTCGAGAGAACCGCACATTTCCCCGCAAAAAGTATCTTTTGTCCTTCAGAAATAGAGTAAACCGTGGTTTACTCTATTTCTGCGCTAAATAACATTAAAATCGGGCCAGTAATTTATGAGATTAGCGCGTCCAGATAATTTAAACTGCTTTTTCCACATTCGCCGCTGATTCCTCGCTCCTATTGTTCTCCACAGTAGCCTAAATACAGCCTCAGACCTTTCTTGATAAATGGACTATCTAACTATCTAATTAAAAATATATTTTCAATTCGAACCAGTTGTTCCTGATATTAGCGTGTTTAAACATAACAAGCTCTTTAGATTTGTGATATAACTAAAAATAAATACCAAATTTATCACTATCGGTTCAGTGGTTTAAGCGTGAAGAGGTAACAGATAGATAGATAGACAGGCACACTTTCGCATTTAAATATTAGTATGGAAGTAATATGTTTGTACTTCGCATAACGACGATACGAGTATAACACAGTTAGTATGTTGTCGAGCAATTTACCTGACATAAGTGCATTATGTTGAGTAATTGTGTTCATTCCCAATACACGCCGCTCTCAGTGACGCTATGTTGTTCAATATACAACGATCTATATGTAACATATAATGTGAAACATTTCGAATGGTAAGTACTCACATACGGTTTTACTCGATAGTTTTACTCCAAATCGAGCAAAAACCACCTCGTGGACCGTAAATCGCACAGCTCGAAGTCTTACATTGACCCGGCTTGATGTTTCCTTCGAATTTATTCGAGGCGAGCCGTCGAGTTTTACTCGAGCGTGTGAACGTGTCTTTGAGTGGCACGAGTCGACCTTCTCTTGTTGAACAGACATCTTTTGGTTCGAACCGGCGAGCTTACTCGATAGAATAATCTGAATGTGTGGACGAAAGCCCCCGCAGGTTTTGCTCGACGTGATTGCTGGATCGAGTAAAACCGTATGTGAGTACTTAGCATAATGCTAAGTACTCACATACCGCAGATCAGAACCGCCAAACCGCTTTCCGGGATAAAATACTTTTTATCATGGACGTTTCCTACGTGATAAATTTTTGGCACAACAGATTTCAGCAAAATCAGCCCAGCGTTACAGCAGCGTGAAGAAGTAACAGACAGACACAATTTCGCATTTGTGTATGGAAATATGGATTTACATTCTACCAGTACTTGGTTTAAAACATAAAGTTAATATACGTCTATATATAAAAGTCTAATATAGTAAAAAAAAAAACTGTGCTAAGAATATTTGTGAAGTAATGACCTATCTTATAAATCTTTCGTATGCGGAAGGCACTTTTCCTGAGCTACTTAAGTTAGCAATAGTCAAACCACTACATAAAAAAGGTGATCGGACTGATCCAAACAACTACAGACCGATTACTCTTGTGCCAATATTTTCCAAAATATTCGAAAAATTAATGTATAAAAGAATTAGTAATTTTTTAGACAAACATACTATAATAACAACAGAACAATGTGGTTTCCAAAAAAATAAAACCACAACACTCGCTAGTTTTCGTTTGATTAAGGACATTCTAACACATATTGATAACAAAAAACAAGTGTCTGCGATATTATTTGACCTATCAAAAGCTTTTGACTGCGTGAATCATAAAATACTATTAGACAAATGTGAACGCTATGGTATAAGAGGTAAACCTCTTGAATGGATTGCCAGTTTTCTGAAAAACCGTAAGCAGTGCGTTGAAATTACTCGTATTATGAAAAAAGAGTTTAAAAAAATCAGATCACGCGTAAAATTGAATAAGAAAGGCGTCCCACAAGGTAGCCTTCTAGGACCGCTACTATTTATAATATATATTAATGATTTACCTAAAATTTTGAAATATAAGTGTACACTATTTGCTGATGACATATCCATAGTTATTCCTAACAATAGAGAAAATACAAATTATGAGAATGAACTTAAAAATATACTCAAAATCGTGAAAAAATGGCTGGACAAAAATGGTCTTAAATTAAATTTAAGTAAAACAAAAATAATACAATTCTATAACAAAAAAAATAAAAAACCAACATTAAAAATAGAGTATGACAATCAACGTATAGAAGAGGTAAATGAAATTAAATTTTTAGGAATGATGCTAGACAGCTATTGTGATTGGAAAGCTCACGCTGATTTAATAATCAAAAAAATAAATAAATTTGTATATGCTATTAAATCTATAAAAAAAAAACTGTTAATAGAGCAGCTGCTTTAACAGCTTATCATGGGTACGTGGGCTCTCTGCTTAGGTACGGCATATTAATTTGGGGTAACACCACAGACATTAGCAGGATATTTATATCACAAATAAATGTGTAAGAGCTATACGCGGGGCGGGACCGCTAGAAACATGTAAGCCTCTTTTTAGTGAATATACAATTTTAACTGTCACAGATTTATATATACTTGAGTGTTGTATTTTCATAAAAAAACAAATGGAACTGTTTCCAAAAGTTGATGAAAATAGAAAATATTTATCTAGGGACCCATCTAAGCTGAAGGTACCACTTAGTCACAGTTCTCTATTTCAAAAAAATTGTTACTATATGGCAATAAAAATTTATAACAACATTCCAAGAGACATAAGAGAGACACAATCAATAAATGCATTTAGAAATAAGTTAAAACTATGGCTTCTGACTAAAAGTTATTATAATTTAAATGAGCTTTTTGACTAATTATGTATAACAGTATTTAATATGACTATGGTGCGACATTATAATATATATAATTCAATAAATTTATATTTCTCATATTTATCTAATCCTAACTTTACATATTATTATCTGAATTTTGACATATTACCCAATTCTATTTTGACATTATATTAAAATGTCGTATTTTAAAATAATTCTTAATTTGTTTTAAAATTAATTCATAATGTATTTGATATGATATTTTTTTTGTATAATGAGGAAAATTTAATATCAATTTTTATTAATTAAAAATAAATTTCACACACCATTGTAATGGTACAATGTAAGCACTGGACACTGGACTGTAACATCTTGTAATACTACTTCATTCTGTGAATAATGACTATCTATCTATCAATCTATCTATCTATCTAGCGGAAGCAACAATCTCGAGCTGTCAAACGAAACCGAAATTGATTTACATCTGTGTGTAAAAATATATGTACGTTACATACACTTACACAAGCACCTTTCTATGAAATTCAATTGTCAACGTGCCGATAAGTGCCGACTGGATGTCAAAAAAAGAGTTCTGCTGTCATGTATCACACGTCTCTTTTTACCACGCAGTGTTACTGATAGTAACATCTCGCTTGCTAGGCCTTTGTTTCTCTATTCCGTTTAACTTTACGGTTTAAAAATAGCTCTGTAAATAGAAAACATTTTGGTTTATAAAAAGGCTTCAAAGGTATTTGAGTCAATCATATCAATTTAATTTCCAATAACACGTTTTAGTTGGAACCAAATTTAATCTTTTAATAGCCACATTGAAAGAGAGATAGACTTTAAATCAGCTTGTTCAAAGGTCGTTGGAATTACTGAAAGACGGCAACTGAATACAGATAGAATTCACGTGATCATTTCAAATTATTCTCGAATCTTCACCAATTTCGAATTTGAAGGTTCTATTTTAGAATATATTTCCTGATTAGATGATGGCCGCAATTCCGTTGTGCCAAAATTTGTTTAGCGTGCGGGAACCGTACATTTCGACTTAATCACCTTAAATAATTTGTCAAACTCTTCATTAGATTGAAGTTTAATTATTATCATTAAAATATTATATCTCTGAGCAATGAGTTTATAAAATACTAGAGTGGCAATGTCTTACAAACTGATGCAAAAAATGCGTAACCACTTGATAGCCCAAAAGACAATGTCACTTCATAATGTTATTATGTCATTATGTATGGCAGATATGCCTGCAGGCATCTTCAAAGTGGTGACGCGTTTCTGTCGTAGACTGCCAATCTAGTTACGTTAGTAACATACAATATCATTGTCTCTGAGTGTCAAAATGTATGGCATTTGATAGACGTCCCAAACGCCATGTCACTTAGCCATGGCCATGCTATGTCAGTTCCCAATATACCTTGTATTTCGTAACTATCGAAAGCAATTTGACTAAGAATCCAGCGGCTTTTGAAATATGCGACACAAATATGCAAGATTGCGATATAAAATTGAAAATTTAGGCAGTGTCGGAACATTTAACATTTCACTTCATATTTCCGAGTCGGTGTGAGCTTACCCTTAGTGATAAAAGTTAATTATAAAGTTACTTATGATAAAAAGTTATGAGCATCACTCTAGAAAATGGCGGAGCAATTTCCAACTAACTATGCTCGAAATTATTCGGCCAAAGTTGGGGATTTCATGACCGAATGCTTCGGCGCTAAAATATTCCGAACTGTGGGATGATAGAGTACCAAGCTACGTGTTCCGAAAAATAACCCAGTATACTGGTTATTGTGTGACGTCATGTATCCGACTCCAAATTTTATAATATGAGAGTGTCACGGATACCAGTAATTATGCACTTATTCCAAACTAGATGATGCCCGCAACGGAGTTACGCCAAAATGATATAATCTCGCTGGAACCGTAAATTTTTTCGGGATAAAATGTGTCCTATGTCCTTTCCCAGGACTAGAAAGTATCTCCATATCAATTTTCATCAAAACAGACTCTGTGGTTTGAGCGTGAAGGGGTAACAGACAGACAGACAGATATTTTTTCGCATTTATAATATTAGCATGGACTTACCACTACTGAGATAAGTGTGACGTATAATAAAATATACGCCAGTTCATGACTTTCATAGGACGTGATCCTAGGAAAGTCATGAACTGGCGTATATTTCGGAATGAATCGCCATTCAGGAGCACTGTATACTATAGGTTAATTTCAGAACACACATTCGAGCTCATATTTGATTATTTCGGCCCACGAATTTAGATGACCAAAATAACTCAGGGCTTACCAACATTTTTTCATTGAAGTCAGAAGTCAAATAATAATTGTTATATTACGAGGCTATTCAATAAAAATATAGAGGGTTAATTTAGCCAATTATCTCTGACGAGTAGAACGATGTTAAGTACTCACATACGGTTTTGTTCGATCGAGCAATCACGTCGAGCAAAACCCGCGGCTCGGGCTTTCGTCCACACATTCAGCATTGCTCGATAGTTTTACTCCAGTTCGAAGGAAATTAGCTACGAATAATAAAAACTATAAGTGTCAAAAAATTTGTCAAGCCGGCTCGATTCGAGCCTTCAAACTGGCTCGATGCGATCCTTCGAGCTGTGAGTTTTGCGGTCCACATAGTGGTTTTTGCTCGATTTCGAATAAAATACTAACTACTACGAGTACGAGTACTTAGCATTAGAGGATAAAATCCGTTTTTCCTTCTACCGTGTGTTCCGCTTTCACTTCTGCAGGCACTCCAGGAATTCAACCTTTTATTTTTTAACCCCCGACCAATTAGAGGGTTGTTATGTGTTCGACGTGTCTGTCTGTCTGTGTGTGTGTGTGTATTTGTACGTGGCTTCGATTTTGATGTATTTGTTTGGACGAACATATAATTTACATTTATATTTAATATTCATGAAAGGCTGTGGCTCTAAAGCCGATTTACATTATCTTTGTGTTTAGCTAAGTGCTTTAGATAGTACGTTGAAACATGTTAACGCTACTTGCTTTAGTACAGTTCTACTTGAATGCTTTACTGTTGAAGCACTAACTTGCCTTTCCAGTTGCACTAAAATACTCTCTTAAACACTAAGGGCCTGTTTTACCACTTCCTGATGAGTTCCGGATAGGTTACCCATAACTTATCTGACAGACTCTATACTCTATCAATTCTGTCAAGTAAGTTCTGTACTTATCAGGAAGTGTCGCAGTGTAACAGGCCCTTAGATGATTGTAAATAATTTAATGCTTTTAGTGATTTGATCGGTTCAATTTTGTTTGATTCGTGACTCTTAGGGTCAATTCAGACCGCAACTTCGAGGCGAGGCGCGGCGTGGCATAAATTTGTATGGATTTGACAGATTTCAATTGCATGAAACGTCTTGCGAATCTGTCAAATCTATATAAATTTAGAAATGCATCTACGCATCGCGTTGCGGTCTGAATCAACCTATAATGAAGTTTTGTATCAAGACCCAAGGGTTAACTTAAAACATGATTTAATAATATTAATTGCGTTAAGTTCAAAGACCACAAATCAAAGCTTTAAGCTCGGACTAGATCTCGCACTACACGAATTCAATGCACATCTAAATATAGAATTTCAATCGAATTGGGGCATGAATGGTTCCGAAAACGGATTTGATGGAAGCTCGTATTTGGATAGGACTGCTTTATTCTTTGTTAAACCTTTGTGAATGGGACTAAGTGCACGTATATGAATTATTCATTGAAAATAATGTGTAGAATAGAAGTAAATACAAGTCTATTTTTATTAAAATAATAATATCTACGGACGCTTCACACCACGTCAGTCTGGCCTCGTGCTAAGTACCTGAAGTACTTGTGTTATAGGTACCAGACTACGGAAATATATTTAATACTCATGTACTGTACTTAATATATTTAAGATATTTATTATATAATACACATATTTGATACACATCCAGACCCGGGAACATTGAAAACTTTTTTGTTCCGTCGGCGGGATTCGAACCCGCGACCCCCGGCTTGAGCAGCCACACACTCAAGTGTGTAGATTATAATATCATACTAGATAACGCCCGCAACTTCATTACACAAAGAACCGTACATTTTTCCGGGATAAAAAGTATCCTATGTCCTTTCCCGGAACTCAAAGTATCTCCACACAAAATTTCATCAAAATCGATTCAGCGGAAACACACAGATATATAGACACACAGACACACTTTCGTATTTATAACATTAGGTGGATGCCAGATGGGCTTAGGCGCAGCTTGGGGCTTATATTTTTGGTAGGCCACGAGTTTCTTTTCATAGGAATCACATTTGTGGACCCTAGATTTTGAGTTAGGTTAGCGTCGCATATTTTTCGAGCTCGGCGTAAGCTTTTTTGCTACCTAATAATTCAATTTCTGACCGGCTTTCCTTGCCCAGCTATAATATGAAAATAAACATAAATGCTTAAGCACTTATCAAAAAAGTTCTTTGGAACACTATGGAATATTTCTTTTAATACTTCTTAAGTATTTTAACGAAAATGACGCTTATTTTATATTGTCTTATAAATACTATCTAAAAATAAACTCAAAGTAAATTATCCTAAAAAATTCTAAGTTCTTTTGAACGGTATTAAACAGGGTGTTAAAATTCCGACTCGGGAGAGGAAAGCCTCACTTTCGTACAGGATAATGAATGCCAATAAATTTTTATCGAACCATTTGCTTTCGGGCTGTCGGCAGCCACTGTTTAAATGAAAAAAGTTTCGTACACAGAAACAATTTAAAGTTTTTATCTACGCAAAAACGCGCTTACTACTCAGAGATCTTACTTTTTACTTCAGCAGATTCAGTATCTGCTGAAGTAAAAAGTAAGATCTTTGATAACTTTAAAATACTGCTCAAGAATTAACTTAAATACAATGGCTTTAATATAACAAAGGCCACCTTCGTTTTGATGTAATCTATAGAAATGAAATTAATGTTCACTTTTCGCTAAAGGGAGATTAACAAAATAACTTGAGCTAACTCGAGAACGGCTAAGCCGATTTTGCTAATGTTAGTCTTGAAATATTCATGGATGTCCAGGGTAGGTTTATATTAGTTATAAAAAGTTTATGGGTCATCTAGTCTAAGATAAAACAGCTTCGAATGAATTTCAAACGCAGGTTAGCCTATTGAAAACTCATTTTCATTATCCTGAAAACCTTAAATGGTAAAAAGACAGAGTACGTGAAATCCGATTTGCGAGGTGCGCGCTATATATAGCTTTCGACTACTCACTTTTATTAAGCCGGGGTAGTTATCTATTTTTTATTATATCTCGTATGATATCAGAATCAGAATCAGCGAGCGGAACGAGCAGACAGATCATCTGATAGTAGCTAGTATTTGGCATTTGAACACTTGCAACTCTAGAGGAGCCTTTTTGAACATTCTATGATAACACTTTAGTTAGTAAACTCCACCCAGACAAAATATTATAAACCCAATTTAATATTTCAAAAGTGAAAACTTTAGCTGCTTTATGCCGTATGCTAATGGCTTGCTAATTAATGCAGCATGAGCCTTTTTGTTAAACGCTTATTTAAATGAACATTAACATAACCATCATATCTTAAATAAAAACGTGACCCCTTTAGGTTTTAATATAAAAAACCTAAAGATATTTTATTCGAGCGACACATCAAAAAACCTTTATTTGGGTCCCGTTTGAGACCAACACAAACAATTTGAAGTTTTCATCAGACTTTATTGACAAAATGTCTGCCTGTTTTATAAATAAAGACGTGGGTGGAAGAACCAGATATCTAACATTTTATACGGATAAAAAAAAGTTGTACTTTTTTTTCGATTATTGAGTTTGTATGTTTGGAGTGTTAATTTATTTTGAAAATATACCTATTATATTATTATCTATACCTACGTAACTTTCTAATATTATCTTATTATAAATAGTATATTATGCCTATTACCGTTAAGTCATAGGAAGAAAACATAACTGCATATACATAATATAATATGTACTAAATAGATACTATGTTTACAGAGTAAGCTATTTAAATAATCACCTTTACTCTTGATTCACTTTTTGCATCTTTTTATGCAAATATTAGATGACACCAAAATTCATTTGAAAGTTCTCAAAGTATCTTCACACCAAATTTCAGGAAAATCAGTTCAGTTGTTTGGGCGTGAAGAGGTATACAGACAGACACACTTTCGCATTTATAATATTAGTATAGAAGTATTAGTTTATGTAATAATTGCTATCCATTCATACTAATATGATTATAGAGGTAAAGTAAAGTATAGAGGTGGGGATTAGTATAGATAGAAGATTTCACACAAATAAATACATTTTCTTTAACAATATTCTCGTGAATTGGACCATACTAAAGCAAATGTTTTTGTCACTTTGTTGAATGTTGCTCCATGCGACGCTGCACGGCTCTGAATGAAATTTGGCACAGAGTTAGCCCAGATTATCACATTCACATTTTTATTTCAAATGTATCCACCCGAGGCGCTCCGCGAGCGAGGTCAACATATAGTTCATTCATTAATTCATTCACAAACTTCATTCATGGCGAAAGTAAACCAGATTTTCATTTACGTAAAAGCGGAATTAAATTCATCTCGTGTGCGGACAAGATATATGATCCCGAAGTCCTCTAATTAAACATTTCACATTCATTTATTCAGGAATAATTCGGAATAGAAGACGTGGTCGGGCTTCCATTACCCGTGAGATACATTTCATATGCACGTCCGTGTACTACGTGTTTAAAACGATTTTCTACCAAATTTTTGCAATTTTTCATCTCTAAAGACTCCGAATGAGAAATTTTAATGAACTTTTTAATTAAACAGTGAAATATTCAGAGTAATTTTCTTTAGAGAAAAGGTATTTTAGTAGCAGTTCTGATTCTTATTACAGTATTCCATTCTAGTAACAGTCGTGAAATTGCAAATAATTCAACGTAGAATTAAAAAGGACTAGTTGATACCCGCAACTCCTTGCGCAGACACTCGTCTATCACGTGGGAACCGGACATTTTGCGGAATACAATATGATAATTCGTATGTTCTTTCCTGCGAGTCAAAACAGTTTAATCGTGAAGAGATAATAGACAGACAGACACACGGACACACTTTCGCATTTATGTCTAATATTAGTATTGATATTAACAAATCTTCTTAAAAATAAAAATGAATATTAATAGCTCAGAAATAATGTTCTTGATAAAAGACGTTAAATCTAATGTCAACCTTCGTTTCGTTTTAATGGTTCCCGAAAATGGTTCTTAATTTCGTCGAATCATTACCTTTAGGGCTGTCAAAAAAAGACGAGTTGTCTTAGCTTACGTTATAATTTGAATAAATCCGGTTTAATTTTAAATAAAAGTTATAATTAACTATGGCAATAATTGTGCGTTTAAACTCGAGCAATCTTACAACATTTAGATGTTTGTTGCCTCCAGTGAAACGGTTGGACTTATATTTGAAATTTTTTGTCTATCCCGCGTATATTTGAGATATCTGAGAAACGACAAAAATATTTTTCTCAGCTCCGGGCGGAAAACGTCAACTTTCTTCCCGCTGCGCTTTCATACACGAAATAACGAGAAGACCAAACAGCGCACAGACAGCAAAAGTCTTTCGCGTATTTAGAATAGCTAGTGAGTGAGGCACGATTATTTTTTTCTGAAAATTTCAAACAAATCATTTTATTTTGTTCTAGTTCTGTGAACTTATGTGTCGCACTTACCTACTGACTCTAAATATATTGGAATACAAGTGTTGGACAACTCGAGGGTAGTCGAAGATCAGACCGCCCGGTGCAAACGAAGACGTCGCGCTCCTGTAGTCCCCCCGTGACCACGGCCGTTACAACACGGCCGAAACGTCGAGATAAAGTATGTACCTACTCGTAGTAGCATCACTATTTGAATAAAGCTGGGAACAAATTATCGGACGAACGTCCGTGGACGTTTTCATCGGATGCGGCTTGTTTCTATCTGATTAATACAAAATACACTAAACTGTGTACACTGTCTGACATAAGTCGCGGACGCGACCTTGAGCGTTCGGACGTCCGAACAGAATCTGGCTGGCCGGATGCTTTTGCATCCGCGGACGTCTGCAATTATTGATCTTTGACGTCCGCGGATGAACCGTGCACATTGTTAAGCCGATAGATGCGACTTATGGATGCGTCCGATAATTTGTTTCTCGTAGCGTTAAGACTTAAGTCCCGATATTAAATTAAATCATCTTATTTTACCAGTGGCAATCCTAGCTGAAGGTGACGTCACTTTGGCTTTATTTTTACGTTCCATTGTCTTGTTAATGAAATAATTAAGCGCCTTTGTGTGCTCACCTAAGTGTTAACTTGTAACCCTTATCCGACGGGCTTTTTACAAAAGGGCGCTATCTTTTACCGTTGTCCGCGATAGAAATAAAAATGTGGGATTGTCTTTTTGTTTCGTTGTAATTATTGTGGCTCAGGTATCAGATGCTGAATGAACGCAGTACAAAAGTACATAGACGTATATTATATTAGACATGGCATAACAGAGTAAAAAATATTTATTTGGGGTTGTTTCGAAAATTATTTGAATAGGTACATTAATAATAATAATTAATAATACATAGATTAATCATTGGTCTTCGTGCACTTAATTATCTATGTAATCTTCTATCTATATACATCTATACATATAATAAAATCGTAGAAAAGTCAATTCTGTACATTGACTATTTTTGAAAAATAATACTTGGGACGTGATCTACGATTGACATGGAAGCCAAAAATATAGTTTTTAGAATTTTTGTCTGTTTGTCTGTTTGCCTGAATGTATGTCCGGGATAAACTCATAAAGTACAGATTTACTTCAAATTTTGCACGAACATTACTTAGAGGTCGGGTCAACACATAGGCTATAATTTATAACGATATCACCCAGGGTGGGGAGGAGGGGCTCAAGTTTCAATATTTTTAGTTTTTTGCTCATATCGCTTAAACGGTTAGTTGTAGCAAAAAATGTCCAGTACAAAAAGAAAGCTCATAAAATTTCCTACAAATTTGTACTTTACACTATGTATCTATCTCCACTCTTCGCCTTGCTATCAGCTTTTATGTATCTTATCTCTACAGATTTCGAGTGTCGTTTTATTACTTGAAAAAAAAATTATACTTGGGACGTGACCTACTATGCTAACGCGGATTAAGTCGCGGGCATCAGCTTGTATAATAAAACTGTAGAAATGAAAATTCTGTACATTAAAGATATTCAAAAAATAATAAGCGGGGGGTGTTACTACATTGCTATAGAAGCCAAAAATATGGTTAGTTTTTTTGTCTGTCTGTCTGTATGTTTGTTCCAGCATCACACGAAAACTACTGATCCGATTTGAATGCAGTTTTCGCAGATATATTTGTCTTCTTCCAACTTAACATCTGGTCTATAAAAAATCCCCCCACCCCTCTAAAGAGACGAAAGAGGGGGTCAGATTGTGTATCAAACTTTTTTCTTTAATGGACTTACTTCATATAATTAACTATTTTTTCCAACTTAACATCTGGTGTATAAAAATTTTACCCCCACCCCTCTTAGAGGACAAAAGAGGGGGTAAGATTTAGTATCAACTGATGAAGTAGAAATACTTTAAATGGCAAAACAACGTTTGCCGGGACAGCTAGTTATATATTATAAATCTCCTGTCACGATGTTTGTCCGCGATGGATTCCTAAACTACTTAACCGATTTTAATGTTTCTTTTTTTAAATGTGTGCTTTTTTCCAACTTGAGAGATAGGATAGCTTAGATCTTTAATTATAGTCGCAATTTTATTTTATTGCAAATTATTTGTCCATCAAGAGCGACCATGTTGTTTATGCGACGCGGGTCACGGGATAGCGATGGACGTTGCCATGGTGACATACTTTTTTTTTATATCTATGGACGCTACACACCACGTCAGTCTGGCCCCGTGGTAAGTAGGTGTTTTTTTAAATACTTATTTAGTCACTAATTCACTAAAATAATACGAGCGATATACTTTATTAATATGGCAAAGAAACGTTTGCCGGGACAGCTAGTAGTAGTTATAAAAATATTTTATAAAGGAAGACGTAAGTGAGTTGTTTATTAACATTTGGGGAATATACTATCAGAAAAATTGAATATTAACGGAGCAGGTGGGTTATTATGACCTCTTATTTCCAGCCAGATTACGCCCGAAAACGGTACATTTTGGGCGTAAACTGGCTGGAAATAAGAGGTCGTAATAGCCGCCCAGCTCTGTTTTGCTCCCAGAGTAGAACCCCTTGTTTTCATATTCAAATAACACCCATTCATATTTTTATACTTGAGTCTCGAGAAGGGATGCTTTTTATTCCGGAAATATGTACGGTTCCCGCGAGCGGGAATTTCGGCGCAACGGAGTTACGGCCGTCACACAGTTCCAAATAAAACACAAGCCTCCCGCAAAATCCTATGTATAGTAAAAATTTAAATGGAGTGAGAAATAGAGATTTCTGTTATTACGCTAACGTCATTTTTCACTGCACTCGCCAGCAATTTCACTTGACGTTGTCGCACTTGATAAATGAGTTGCAACTTGCATCTACGTGGTATGAAGACGTAAAAAGTAATGCTTGGACTTTTATTAGCTTTACTAATGATCAGTATAAAAGTAAACAGTATTATCTACGAGCCAAACAACGAAACGGCACAGATATTCATATAAAATGACTTTGTATGAAATGTACTAGCTTTGTGATTTAGTATTAGCGTTATAGATCCTGACACGTAAAGTGTTTCCATACCTGCTTTGTTCAAATCTTTTCAAAAGTGATATGGTTATTATTTAAGATTAAAATTAATCTAACTGATCTAGTCATACTTGAATCGAGAAAATAAAATTTTATTCTAAATCAAAAAATTAAATACATAAGGCCGCGCGCCCTTTGCGATTTTTTGTAGCGATGCAGTCGCGGTACTGTCGCACATTTGCACCGATACAGTTGCGAATTGCAGTCGCTAGCTTGTCCTGTATGGCGTTGCAAATGCGACTAACGCGCGTTAGTAGTGATGCAGTCGCTAGCTTGTCCTGTATGGCGTTGCAAATGCGACTAACGCGCGTTAGTAGTGATGCAGTCGCTAGCTTGTCCTGTATGGCGTTGCAAATGCGACTAACGCGCGTTAGTAGTGATGCAGTCGCTAGCTTGTCCTGTATGGCGTTGCAAATGCGACTAACGCGCGTTAGTAGTGATGCAGTCGCTAGCTTGTCCTGTATGGCGTTGCAAATGCGACTAACGCGCGTTAGTAGTGATGTAGTCGCTAGCTTGTCCTGTATGGCGTTGCAAATGCGACTAACGCGCGTTAGTAGTGATGCAGTCGCTAGCTTGTCCTGTATGGCGTTGCAAATGCGACTAACGCGCGTTAGTAGTGATGCAGTCGCTAGCTTGTCCTGTATGGCGTTGCTAATGCGACTAACGCGCGTTAGTAGTGATGCAGTCGTGCGCTTCATTCTCGCGGCGTGGCGTTTGTTTCGATTCTCCTACAACAAGGCTAGGCCTATTTCCGTGAAATTTTGTTTTAAGTACGCCTGAGAATCGGATAAATTTATTTTTATACACCTAATAACTTATAATAAGGCAGACCAAAGTTTGCCGACTCAGCTAAAAGAAAGTCTATATAAGTATTAATAATTGTTCAGACATAGCGGGAACCGCGTGGTTTGGAACTGCGTGGTTAAACCACTCGCTGTTTATTTCAAAGGCGTTGTATTACAGCGTTCACACTAACTGATCGTTTCTACCCTGGGAAACGCGTAGTGTGCCCTGTGTGTGAATAAGCCCTAAGTATATTTATCTATGTAACAAAACTACATCACATAAATATCTAGTAAAAGTGCTGACGTCACACATGACGACACGTCGATATTATTGGACACAACGCGCGTCAGAGGTTTCGTAAACGCGTAGATATATCGGAACACAGAATTGGGATAGCCGCGGTAATCCCACATAATCATTCAGCTGAATCAAATTTGGCACAGTTTGTGGCTTAATCTAGGCCGAGAAAAATGAACGGTTCAAATACAAGCTTGGAGGAAACAGCTTAAGGTATCCGATGTTCCCTGGAAAAATGTACGGTTCATGTTGCATAAACTTGCGGAAAATGCGCGATGAATAGAATCACTGCTACGAATAATAAAAACTAAGGAAAAGTAACTCCGTCAAAAAACATGCTTCAAAATACTTGTCAAAAAAGTGTACCTTAGGTACACATTTCAATACATTTGCAATATTTAGGTGACCTTGAGCGGTATAAAGGCTGACGTTACATGACATATCAAAAGGAACCAAATTTTAAACGGTAATAGTATGGGAGTTACGTTTCCTTAGTTTTATTATTCGTAGTATCGCTGATTACCGGAAAATTGGCACGGAAACAACCTCTAACTAATAAAAAGTGGTCAACAAAGTCTGCTTGTCTTTGTGTGATACATTGGAATTGAAAACACACGACAGATAAAGACAGCGGCCATCCATATCTAATATTTTAAATGCGAAAGTCTGCTACCTCTTCACGCCCAAACAGCTGAACTGATTTTGCTCAAATTTGATATGAAGATAATTTGAGTCCCGGAAAAGGGCATAGGATACCTTATTATCCCAGGAAAGTGATAAACTAATTTTGGCACTACGGAGTTGCGGGCAACATCAAGTTTTTAATTTACGCTGCGCAGTTTGTAATGATTGAATTTCATTAGCAGGGAGGTAAATTAATACATGGCAAGTCAATATAATATTATTATGCTGTCCAAAACTATTTTATAATCTACATGACGTGTTTCTAATATGATATCAAAACAAAAGTAACAAAAATAACATAAAATCCTAATTTATTGTGTCAGTTTCATACAAACATGCTTTTATGTCTCATAAAACTAGCGAGCGGCAACCCTAGTGTGTAACAGGTGTGACACAAGATGAAAACTTTTGCTCCATCCCTAATTTCGTAATATCTCTCCATATACACAGTTTTGTCGACTTTGGCAGAGTTCTGCCAGTAGTTTGCCGTATATTTTACTGTTAAGAATATTGCCAGTGGTTGCTATACTTGTGGATACGAGTATAAGGATTAGGGTTGTCTCTTAGAAAAGTTATTTTATTACAAACGATAAAACAATTTAATCTAGCATCTTTCTTAATAAACATTAATAGTAAGGGAGCCCTAGAACAAATTGTTGATTATTAAAGAACCCTAAAACGGACCCCTAACCAGCTGATTTTTTGTATATTGGTAGGTATATGATTTAAGAGTAACATTGTCCTACAAAAATAGAACAATCCATATTTTAGGACCATCAAATCAAAGTATGAAATTCTTTCTATCTCTGTTAGCTACCACTTTCAAGATTTTTCGCAGATAAAAACGTTGTTTGTCATATCATAATGAAGTTACTCACAAAAAATTAGATTCTATTAATAAAAAAAAATGTTCCAGGGCTCCCTGACAATAAGGTACAAATCCCTAATTAATTACCAAGCAATACTTAAAAAAAGGACACAAAAATAGCAAGAATTATGCTGTTGCCATTATCATAGCACCTCTGCTATGATAATATTATTAATCATTTATTTGCAAAGAATGTTGTTTACAAAGATCTTAAAGTAAGTTATATTATACAGTATCAAACATTCTGCTTTGGAAGCATGCAAAATTTAATGCAGTTTATAAATTCTATATTTGCCTTAATTAAAAGATAGCATTAATTTATTAATAACAATAGAAAAAATAAATGCCTTTACTACACAGAGAAAAAAAAAACTATTTACTATAACGATTAATTATCAATGTTAGTGTCCCAAACACAGAAAAAAAAACTAATTGTCAAATAATTTAATTTGTTCGGCCTGACCGGGCATACCACCTCGCTCGGTCGGAAGATCTTCCTTTGGCCTCCACGCCTTATTCCCACATTGGTGACCCTCGACAGAACAAGCCTCCTTCATCATCATCACTCCCCGCCCCTCCGCACCGCGCCAGCCAGCATCGCCTCATCGGGTATCTCGTCCACTAGCCGCAATGTACCGCGGCCTGGGCGACTCCGCATCGGCATCATCGGGCTTTCTCACTACACCGACCGGTCAGCAAGCAGAGCACATCTCTCCTGGTCAGCAGTAGCATCGGCCCCGCACGGCAGCTTATCCGACTCACTGGATCCCGTGCAGCAGCTTATAGTTTAGACTCACTGGGACTCACTGCAACAGTTCCGAATCACTGGAACTCACTGGCACTGGCGAGTGGCGACTCAAGCGACAAGACTTCAAGATTCGACCTCCGGTCTTCGGGGGCGAGTGATGTGGCGGTACCCACAATTCGCCTAATATTCCTGCATCGCGCTATCGAAGTTTTCTGAGCGCGTCGGTATATATATCGCAGTCAACTGGTTTAAATAGCCGATCAATCAAACAGCTAGCCCTTTGACTGAACAACGACATTCAATCACACGGCTATACGTCATTTAGCCGACATGTTGACTGCAACGTTCAACACTACAACTAGACGACGCTTAGCTACGAGTAACTGGTTAAATGGCAAATTAACTAAGCTGACCATTAGTTTTATTATTACCCAAGCGTAATTATAATAAGCAGAATAAATTGTATCCTAACTAATTTTGAACACAATAAGTGCAATTAGGTAATACCTTCGTGATGCATTTCATAATCCCGTAATTTCTCCTCGAAATTTGAATATTTGTTTTTTTGATTCACTCGTATGTGCCCCCATAATTTCTGTCACTTTAATAACACTTGTAACGTATATTTATGAAAAATATCTTAATACAATCACACAACACCGGCTAGTTGACGCCATATTGTAAACAAAATACACCTAGCACCGCGGTGGTGAGCGCTTAACTAATTTATTAATTTATTTTTAATTAATTCAATCAAACGGCGGCGGCTTGAATCAGCTGTAGTGTTGAACGTTTCGAGCGACTGAAATATTCAATTAAAAAGCTAGCCGTGAGATTGAATGGCGTTGTTCAGTCAAAGGGCTAGCTGTTTGATTGAACGGCTATTTTGACCAGTCGGCTGCGACATATATACGACAGCTGAAATGTATCACGTGGGCTTCGGCCTGACCGGGCATACCACCTCGCTCGGTCGGAAGATCTTCCTTTGGCCTCCACGTTTATCCCACAGAATATTGAGAATAACTTTCTAAAGTTTTACTTAGATGTAAATTTTCATCCAAACTAATATTATAAATGCGAAAGAGTGTTTCTGCCTGTATGTCTGTTACTTCTTCACGCCCAAAATGCTGAACAGATTTTGCTGAAATTTGACATAGAGATACTTTGAGATCCAGGAATGGACTTGGAATACTGTTTATCCCGGAAAAATCTACGGCTCCCACGCGCTAAACAAAATTTTTCGCAACAGAGTCGCGGGCGTCATCTTCAAGTAGTATCAAGTAAATATAATTTAACATTTAAAAGAAGTTGTGATGCAGAAATAAAACATATAAAATTTTCATCTATTTTTTGAAAATTTTAAAATATTTCAACAATTTTAGCCATTCCAAAAGCAACCATTCCAGGTAAGAAGTTAATTTTAAGTGAGATTACAATAAGCCGCCTGAAGTCAGGCGTGGGCTTGGCTGATAAAAGATAGAGTTCGGCTCGGCGCGGCGCCTCCAAAAGTTATAACTGACGAAAGCTTTAATAATAATATTTGCTCGTTTGTTTTATAAATGTTGGACGACATGGTTAATTATTTTATCATTAGATTTAAAGATTTCAAATGAAGGAATTATTGTTTAGTTACATAATCTTTCATTTTAAATCTTCGTTAATTAAATCTCCGTTTGATTATTAAACAGAAATAGAAGTCCGGTCGCAGAAATTAACTTGTAGACTTTATTTTCAATTACGTGACATATTTGTTACTTCAAGTCCTACATCTATTATTATAATTATTAACTAGCGGCCCGCTACGTGAAAAAATCGCCGAAATCCGATTCTCAAACCGAGCCGATATGCTCGCTAAGATTCATAAAAATCGGTCTAGCCGTGTCAAAAGAGTTTAATTACGCACACCGTGACATGAGAATTTTATATATTAGATTATATGCTATTAGTTTCAGACAAATCTAAATTGCTCACGAAGATTGTGTCTCGTAAGAATGTGTTTCAAAATAAAAAAAAATAAACAAAAGTATTTTGAAGGTTTTCAGCACTTTACTCTAGAGGCTCTAGAGGCTCTAGAGGCTTATATTAAATATAAGAATGCAAATATAAATTTTCAAAGAATATATCATTAATAATATAAAAGCACAAATCATCCTTAATTTATTAAGGGATATCTGGCCATTCTGAGACCATCGCGGGAGATATAAACGAAGAACGTTTCAATTTATTTTAATTTGCTTGTCCCCATTTGCAATATATTAGATTTTCAGACGTAAAACACCGTACTCGTAGTCCGTAGAGCCTCAGTTAAAAGGTTTTGTTTTAGTTTTTAACAAGCTTTTATTAGCTTGGGCTGTATACGCAATCTTTGAGTACCGTACGATTTTTACCTATCTCCAGTAGTCTAATTAGTTCGAAACTTAAGAGCCAATGTCAATGCAATAATCTGTTAAAATTTTTGAAAAAAGCGTGTTTTTATATTTTATTAAACTATTATTATTAGATTTTTAAAGCGGACTTCGATAAATTCGATTATGTTGAATTAGGGATTGTCTGTAGAGAGTATGCGTTATAAACATTCATACAAACCTACGAATTTAACTATTTTATTATTTTATATTCTCTATAATAATAAAAATTATTTTAGTTTTCTGTCGTAGATACAAACATACATATATGTTTAAAGAGGCCTAGAAGAAAAGTTAACAGGTTTTCCAGATATTTCTTCAGCACCGGGTAGTCTATACTGCTTCTCAAATTTGGGATCGAATTTAATTCTGACACCATCGAGATCAAATCGGAATTATTTCGTAATTACAGCATATCATATTCTCTCAAAAAATTCCATATAAACTCTTGACATAAAAAAACCCGAAATTAACGACAAACACAAATCTAAAGACACCTCACAAGTTTAAATGTGGGCAGCGACAGTCTAAAACTCTGGAGCGAATCATATAAACTCTAAAAAATACAATCCGCTTCTTCGTAGTCGGTTAATTACGAGCATTACTCATGTAACTGTCACAGTTCAGGCAGTATTTCCGGCGGAAGTTGTGGAAATGCGGTGAGTATCGCATATTTCACCGTCAAAGTGAAACTTAGCAACTAATGCTGTTTGAAATTGGATTTACAGTTTGGTTGTAGCAACTCAATGTGCCCTTTTATAATTCTGGACGTTATGTCCAGAATTATAAAAGGGCATGTGGACATGTGGACGCCGGCTCCCACGATAAAACGGTGGGTATGTTAAATGCCCTTTTGATTTAACGCACGTGAACGTTATGTGCGGTTCAGAAGATTGTAGACGTCGTGATGTCCCCTTACGTGCACTTTAAAAAGTAATCGTGACGGAAATTGAAAAGCATCTTCTTAAATGGAACATTTTACTTCCCGATGTTATCGTTTTACCGTGGACGTCCACGATATTACCGCCACGTCCAAAATTATAAAAGCGCACTATTGTTTATTTTATACTAGATGACATAAAATGAAATTTGGTTATCGCGCGGGAACCGTACATTTTCAGGGTTAACAGTTTCCTGCATCCTTTTACGGATTTTTTCTCTCCATACCAAATTTCAGGTAAATCGGTTCAACGGTTTGTGCGTGAAGTTGTAACAATCAGAAATACTTTCTCATAATAGATTAGTAAGGATTTTTCACTTATACTTGTATAATTTTATGCACAGGGTTTTATTGTGTTTCTTAAAAAAGCTAAGCTGTCTTGACTATTATATTTTTTCAAAATTGAAAATAACAAAATAGTTTCATTTAGGTTCATATATTCGACCAAGGCCCCTTTGCGTTTAAATTTGTATGTAATGCGAGGACCATACATTTTGAAGTGATAAAAACTTCAAGTCTCCTTTCCCAGGACCATTTTTTTGTTAATGCCAAATATTAATCCATCAAGCCCCGTACGAGCACCGGTGATCGCGACAACAATATAATACAATAGCATTTCCAAGAATCGGCGATCGAAGGATTAAAATATCTATTTATAGCGATGTGGAGGGATAAGAGAAAGACAAACGAACTGTTGAATTACGATTAGTACATTAGCAATATAATATTAATTGGAACAATAGTATAGGCACTTATTGTTTAGCTGTATTTATATTAATTATTATATATATAGTATTAGTTATATTCTGGTTATATTATACCGATAGGCATATTTTACAGACAATGCTCTTTTAATGCTAATTGTGCACTCCAACATCGACCACTATAATATCTATAACTATCTATATAAATAAAAAGGAATTTTCAATTTTGTTCGTCCCGTTATAACTTGAGAACGGCTGAACCGATTTGGCTAATTTTAGTCTTGAAATATTCGTGGAAGTCCATGAAAATGTTTATAAGGTAAGAAAATTTAGGAGTCAAGTGATACGATTCACGTGTCGTCTAGTTTTATTTATAAATATTTTTCATAGTAAATATAAGTTGAAGAAAACCTCTATTATTTACATAATAATACATTGTATTCAAGAAAATCCTTGTCAAGAATCCAGGCGTAATATTTCACACTTAAACCCGTGTGCATAGCACTCAAAGGTTATCTAGGTTTCAGGTTGCGAAACCCAGCAAGTATCTTTTGTTGTCGCTTCCTTTTCTTTTCGCCGTCCTATTTTTAGTATGCATTTTTTAAATTGTTTTCTTATTCTCTAGCATGTTTTAGCAACAATTTAAAAGTGGTGAAATTTTTTATTTTTACTAGCTTCACAAATAACTTTGATCGTAATCAAAATAATATTAATACTTGTATTTGGTGTCTATTCTAATATCTAAAATCTAAATATATTATATCGTCGCTGTTAAGTTTTAATAAAAATTGTGTCCTAGCCCACAAAAATTTTCTTTGATATATTTTAAATGCAGTCTTGGTTAGATCTAAAGAACATTTTACCTACATTCTTATTCAATACGTAATTTTTTGTGGGTTAGTACACGAATGCTTAAAAGCGTCTATAAAAAAGTGTTTGGTGTATCTTCTCGCTTAAACCCCTAAACAAATATTTTTATAGATGGAGCAAAAATATTTTATAAATATTTAAAGCAAAAATATTTGGAATCCCGGGACCTTTCTCGGCCGTTATGAAGGATAAATTGTATCATGAAAAATTTATGGTTCCGTGTAATATTAATTAAGCCACTACCCAAAAAATTGCGGGCAACATTTTATTACATAGTCGACAATACTATGTAAAGTTATATTTTTACCACAAAAAGGCAAACATATTCAATATTCATACATAGTATGCATACCATATAATTTGTTAAGGAATGAATTATTATACTCATTTTTCATTTTCGTTATTTGCCTTACATAGGTACTTAACTTTCATAAAAGGAGGGAAATATTTTTTTATAATTTTCATAGTTTCTGCAGACAACGTATTCATAAAATAGAATATCAATAACACCATATCGACGTCAGTAGAATATTTAATAATTAAAATAGTAAATTTTAAATATTAAAAAATAAACAATTATTCATCTACAAGTGCCATTTTGTATGGCATAAAACATAATATAAACAATATCATACAAACAAAATCATGAATGGGAACTCACCTGTTGTGTTGTTTTTGACTTAGTCTTGACCTCGCTTTGTGTTGTATAATTTAGTTCATGCAGACATCAAAATGTCATTATAGCCGAAATATTTGTGGCGTGGGGGCACAACCGCTCGCGGCGACGCGTAGAGTTACACTGAGCGGGCCTCGGACCTACGTAGGTGTGAGCTATCAAGTGGGAGTTTTTAGACAGAGACGAACATATAATTCACATAGGACCGAAAGAGATAGAGCAGCACAGCCTCTAGATGCCCCTAGGGAAGATTTGGGTAGGCCGGGATTTGTACCTCGTTGTAATCTGACGTCAGTACAGATGGGTTTGACCGAAATCTCTTAATTTACCAAGTTTAAGGTGAAAAGTGGAATTCGGGTTTTATGCTTATGAGGTTTTAATATACTCGTATGCCTATTTAGCGGTATTTTTGGATATAAGGGACCGATAATTATTATTATTCGAAAGTAATATTCTGCGAAAAGACAATTCATACTAATATCAGGATTTTTTAACGGTTAAAGTAGTTTTCGAGCAGCTAGTTATTATTACTAGGTAGCTTAACTGTAGTTCTAAAAACCGTGACCATAAAACACGTTATGATAAATATAAAAATTAATAAAATTTCGACATTTTCAATAACACGCAGCTACAACATGTGACAATGTAACAAACATTGTCACATGTTTCCAAATTTTATTTATAACGTGATTCACCTCTGCGTCTTAGAAAATATATAAATATCGGACTGTTTCGACATCCATACTTATTATTATAAATGCGAAAGTGTGTTTGTCTGTCTGTCTGTAACCTCTTCACGCCCAAACCGCTGAACCGATTTAGCTGAAATTTTGTATGAAGATACTTTGCGGCCAGGGAAAGGACATAGGATACTTTTTGTCCCGGAAAAATGTACGGTTCCCGTGCGATAAACGAGTTTTGGTGCAACGGAGTTGCAGGCGTTCGCGTTAATTAGTATACATTATAAAGGGCCTTATTACCACAATGATATTTTAAGACTGTTAAGACTCTAGAAGTTAAGCGTTCTAAAGAAAAAAATACATTTATTATAATACTAGATGTTGCCCGCAACTCCGTTGCGCCAAAACTCGTTTATCGCGCGGGAACCGTACATTTATCCGGGATAAAAAGTATCCTGTGTCCCTTCTCGGGAGTCAAAGTATCTCCATGCCAAATTTCAGCAAAATCGGTTTAGCGGTTTGAGCGTAAAAAGATAACAGACAGACAGATAGACAGACAGACGGATAGACAGACAGACACACTATCACATTTATAATATTAGTATGGATGTGGCACTCGGGGACTGCCGCGATAAAACTATTGCATATCATTTTTATCAACTGATGCAATCAATCTCACCTAGCATTGTGTCTAAAAGAGATAGAGTCAGTTACAGGCAGATAGCAGCAGCTAGTCTGCACGCACACGTACTAGTCTCACGCACACAAACACCGTGCCGAAGTCTGCCGAACTGAAACTTTGGACGAGGCACAGCTTTCAACGCCGCACCACTTTGCCGGCAGAAGTGGGGGGTGTTAGGTTTATTTTCGTTACGGAATTCCTTGAATAGGTCGCCGCGCCCTGCTCAAATCTATGCAATAGCTTAACATTATATTTAAAAATATAAACCTAAAACAGTGAGTAAAAAGCTATTTTTAAATAAAATAGTACAGTTATTTGTTAAACGCGTTACAATGTCGCAGTCTATTAGATTTTCGTCGATAAAAAACAACCACCGATATTCCGTGGGCGTTGCGCCTAAAAAAGGAATTTATGGCTCAAAGCCACGTAGCACTTACTACAACGAACTTTTCAACGAATAATCCGGTAAATGTTTAACGCAGTTAAGTAAATATATAAAAACAAGACGTTCCGCGCGGCTTTGCCCATGTAAATTAGATATTTTATAGACAAATTAGTCAACAAAAAAAGCATATGATCCTTCCCGTGGTCTATTTCTTATCTGTTCCAAATAACAGAAAAATTGCTCCAGTAGTTCGTGAGATAAGCCCTTTCAAATAATTTTCCCCGTTTTTAGACATTTTCCTCTATTTCTTCGCTCTTATTAGTCTTAGCGTAATAAAATATAGCCTATAGCCTTTCTAGATAAATGGGCTATCTGACACTGAAAGAATTAATTTTTCAAATCGGACCAGTAGTTCCTGAGATTAGCGCGTTCAAACAAACAAACTCTTCCACTTTATTATTACAATAAATAATATTAGTATGGATTTTAAAGGCCAGAAACGCACCTGCAGCTCTTCTGATGTGGCGAGTGTCCATGGGCGACGGTAGTTTCTTTCTATCAGGTTACTCGTTTGCTCGTTTGCCACCTTATTTTATAAAAAAAATCTAATTAATAGTACTCTAATGTCATTTAAATGAAAATTACGTCATGAAATAAGCTTTCTTTATTACAATTTTGTGTAAGAATATGATTAAATTTTATTACCTTCTAGATTATTCCCGCAACGCACAAAAATATGTCACGCGGGAATCGCACATTTTCTTGCAACAAAACCTATAACAGTCCCCGTCATTTGAAGTATGTTCAGCCGTATAAGCGTGAAAAGGTAACAGACATACAGTAATTTTAATATTAGTGAAGATTAATATCAATGAACACCATACTGTTACCATAGTGTCTAAGGCGTAGACACATCTACGCCGTAGCGCTACGAAGGCGTCTACGCCGCTACGCGCTACGCCGCTACGCGCTACGCCTCGGTACGGTATCTTGCATTATCGTTGTTCCCTTATGTACCATCGAGGAAATTGATTCCTAGGCAGTTGGCGGACCTACGTAATGTGGTCGGCTTATGTCAATTCAATGTAGCTGTGATCGGTCTGATGGGTTTGACGTAACGCGACCAAATTACTTAGGTCCGCCATCTGCCTAGGAATAAATTTTTCTGATAGTACTTTATTTATTTAATTCACTCAGAGGCCTGTTTCACCACTTCCTGATAAGTCTCGGATAGGCTATCCACCACATAACTTGACAGATAGAGTATGGAGAATCTATAAAATGCGAATTATTTAATTACGTTTACTTTACGTTTAATTACGTTCATTGTATTTAAATATCTTTAAGTATTTTTTTTTATTGAAATTGTCAACGACTCTTATATTTTAGAGATACAATGCAAATCTTGCCAATATCGCTGCATTTGTTTACTGCATTTCTTTGTAATTTATCTTTTGCTTTTGTAGACAGATATTCAAAAAATTTCTGTCTAAGTCACGACGCACCTATTTGAGTTATCTTGCGGTATCCTTTTATGGTGAAATATCGACCTTCGACATTCCTTGCTTCAAAATTAGCACATTATGTATCTATTACAGTACATTAAATTATTATTACAGCTTCATCAAAGTAATAATTAAACTAAATAAGAGACAGCTGTTCAAAGACGCCTGCTCCTTTGTTACATCAACTTCACTGGAATACCTCACATTATTTTACTTAAATTCCTGATTATTAAATAAATGGGCCTTTGAGTTTCGCGAAGTTTTATATTTGAAACTTGGAAGGATGATTATTTGTATACCAGTTCCTAAGTAAGTCTCTGATTGGTACAAATTAAATCAGATATTTAATTCTTTTTAACCGACTTCAAAAAGGAGGTTATTGATTCGAACTACCCAGTTTTTGTGCGTCTAAGCGCTGATATAGATCAGCGTAGGGCCAGATTTATATTTTTTATGAGTATAGGCAACGAACTCTGCCGCTATCCAAGGGCGCCAGGATGATGCCGCCTATAGGTCATAGCCTATACTGCCTAGTACCTATACATGAATCTAGAGCTGGATCAGCGTCTGAGCTAATAATATGTCAAATTTAAAAAGTGTATGTAAGTATAAACATATTATACACTTTTGGGCACATACTTTTAGTATAATGGGGATTGTCCATTTTTTTTTAATTTTGCTCATTACAAAAACATTTCGAGGAATAAGGTCAGTGATCGTTTTTCTGTATATAAACGAAAAAAATACCCATTAGTTACTTATATTTTTGAACAAATATGTTTAACCTTAGTTTGACCTTCAATGGCGTTAAATTAGCAATAAATTCGACCAACATTACGTTTCGAAGTTTTGGTAAGCTTCTTGTATCAGCTTTCACATAATAAGAACTTGCATTTTACGAACCAGCCATTATAAATAAGAGAGAAAGGAAAAAAAAAACATACTGCAGAGGTCAATTGGCCGCCGATGATGACGTCAGAGCGAAATTTTAAAAATTTATTGAAAAAAAAGTAGCGAATGAATTTCAAATTATTTAATTTATATTCTTAAAATACCCTATTTTAACGAAAAAAAATATAAACAGTACATGTGATTTTTTTTGGACAGTGCCCATTATTTTTTTGTTATACTAGGTATCGTTCAACTTAGGGAATATTGCAAGTTTAATTAAAATAGTTTTTGAGATAGGGAATTTTCAAGTCCGTTTTTGACGTGATAACGTCTTAAAATTCGATATGGGGTGCGCGCCCGAAAAACATGACAGTTCATGCGGCGATACCTTGCTGACAGCTCTGAGGCGTTCCATTTACACTTTCAAGTCTCTCAACAACCGTAAGGCCCACCTGGTCCGCGCTTTTTGTTTCGATTATATTACGTATTTCGATGACTTAGAGAATACTTTTGTATGAAGAAGTTTGGTTTGTTATGACCTTTGATACATTGACACTCTGAATGAAAAATAAATAAACAATCTGTGAGCTATTAGTATTATTTCGGCTATTTAAAATTGTGCTCTATTTCCTACGTATGACTTGTGCTTTGTTCGAAGATTTTACTGGATTTCACGAATGTATGTAGCGTTTTGTATTGCGAATAGTTTATTTTACTCATTATAAATATTTTTAGACAATGATTTGAAAGAAATACATCGAAGTTACTTTAGGTTACAGTCGAAAAAGTTTGTTTCTATTTATAGAGATTCGGAAGCGAGGGTTAAGGGGTTAAGGATAGTTGAACGTGACAACGTCATACGTTGTCACGTTCAACTATCGTCAGTAAACCGACTTTACAGACAATTAGAAAGAAAAGAGTATTCTAATATTTAGTCTGCAAAGTATTGTAGAAACATAGAAAAAGAGAACCCATAGCCCTTAGAAAAAGTCGTAATGCATTATTATTATTAATTTATAAGAGCTAATTACTTATCAAGCTTATGTTATAAATTACTGACCGCGAAGGACAAGGGATAACCCAATATACCCTGCACACTTATGTTTCCACAAAAATCACCTTTATACTAACGAAATAAGAAGCACTCGTACAGACTTCGAGGCAAAACAAGTTTGAACAGACCGTTATTAAAAACAAACACATTTTGATTACTTTAAGGGTCTTAAACGGCCGAGATCGTAAGTTATACTCAAATTTTAATTGTGCGGGGCGTTGTTTACGCCCCGCACCTTCGAGGTTAAATTAAGGCCCAGCACAGTGTTTCAAGGTTAAAATATTAAGGTCCAGCACACTATTTTAAGGTTCAATTAAGGTCCAGCACAGTGTTTTAAGGCCTTTTATTTTGTAGGCTATTCTGGATAGCTATGATGTCCACCACAAGGCTGCGTTTCCATCAGATATGTGTTGCGAGGACTGTATTTTTGTATCCAATAGAATTACTGCAGTGAGCGAGGTCACGTCAATGAAGCGATTCTATTGGTTCTCTAAATACATTCCTCGCAACACACCTCTGGTGGAAACGCAGCCTAATTGTGGCTATCTGCAACCTACAGTTAGCACAATCGACGGCAATAATTGGCGATTGCTATTAATGAATATTATATACCGGGCGTAACAAAACTAAGTGACAATGCTATAGAGTGTGTATGGGTAGCCTATAACGAGTTCGCTGTGAAAGTTGCAGCGCTGAACGAGTAACTTTTTTCACTTTTGTATAGGAAAAGTCATGACGCTCGGGTGCATGCCCATACAAAGCACAAAAAATGCTCTTTCAGCGCCTGCAGACAGACATAATATTAGTTGTCTTATATTTTGTAGTAGCATACTATCTAATATATATAAATCTCCTGTCACAATGTTTGTCCGCGATGGATTCCTAAACTATTTAACCGATTTTAATGTTTATTTTTTTAAATGTGTGTTTTTTTCCAACTTGAGAGATAGGATAGCTTAGATCTTTAATTATAGTCGCAATTTTATTTTATTGCAAAAAATTATTACAACCCGAGACTGACGGCGACCATTGTTTGTGCGACGGGATAGCGATCGACGTTGCCATGGTAACATACATAATATTTAATCACTTCAATAAAATAATATGGCAAATACATAATATATTATGGCAAAGCAACGTTTGCCGGGGCAGCTAGTAAATTAATAAAGATCTTAAATATTATGGCACATGTAGGCAAATGCATTGTTAAATGACCCATTTCATTTATTTTGGGGGCCATTTTGATATTGACTTAGATGGTGTGGGAATAATGCCAAAGGAAGATCTTCCGACCGAGCGAGGTGTTATGCCCGGTCAGGCCGAAGCCCACGTGATACATTTCAGCTGTCGTATATATACCGACGCGCTCAGAAAACTTCGATAGCGCGATGCAGGAATGTTAGGCGAATTGTGGGTACCGCCACATCACTCCCCCCCGAAGACCGGAGGTCGAATCTTGAAGTCTTGTCGCTTGAGTCGCCGGTGCCAGTGAGTTCCAGTGAGTCGGAACTGTTGCAGTGAGTCCCAGTGAGTCGGAACTATAAGCTGCTGCACGGGATCCAGTGAGTCGGATAAGCTGCCGTGCGGGGCGATGCTACGTGCTGACCAGGAGGGATGTGCTCTGCTTGCTGACCGGTCGGTGTAGTGAGAAAGCCCGATGATGCCGATGCGGAGTCGCCCAGGCCGCGGTACATTGCGGCTAGTGGACGATGTACCCGATGAGGCGATGCTGGCTGGCGCGGTGCGGAGGGGCGGGGAGTGATGATGATGAAGGAGGCGTGTTCTGTCGAGGGTCACCAATGTGGGAATAATGCGTGGAGGCCAAAGGAAGATCTTCCGACCGAGCGAGGTGTTATGCCCGGTCAGGCCGAAGCCCACGTGATACATTTCAGCTGTCGTATATATACCGACGCGCTCAGAAAACTTCGATAGCGCGATGCAGGAATGTTAGGCGAATTGTGGGTACCGCCACAATGGCATCGATCCTTCGAATGAAGGTCGTTGTTTCCGTAAAATATGTCCCAATAAAAACATAAAATGTATAAAGCAAAGCCAAGTATATTACAATCCTTCTATCGTAAAAAGTTTTAAGATTATATTCAAGCCAAACCTTCAACCTATTTATGTAATTTTAGGTAAAATTAGTTAACAGAGTTCAAAGGCAAAAGTAATCGATCACATAATACTTTTGTTTGAGAAAATTGTATTTATAACTTGTCGTAATTTATATAATTCTTTAAAATATTTCGGGACGATGGTTCCACCCTCCCGACATTGTCAGTGGAATTTTTATATTTATGTAACATTTAATACTAGCTGTTGCCCGCGACTTCGTCCGCGTGGACTTTAGTTTATAATTGTTCCCGTATTTCGATTAAGAATAATTTACGCGTAAATCATAAAAGTATATTGTGTGGGAACCGCACTTTTTTCGGGAGAAAAAGCATTCCTTGTTCCGAGATTCGAATTAGTATCTCCATGCCGAATTTTGTCAAAATAGATTAAATAGTTTAGGCGAAAATCATAAAAGTTTATTGTGCAGGAACCGTACATTTTCCGGAACAAAAAGTATCCCTTGTCCTTTCTCGAGGCTCAAATAGTATCTCCATACCAAATTTCATCAAAATCGATTGAATAGTTTAAGCGCAAATCAAAAAGTGTATTGTGCAGTAACCGTACATTTATCCTATGTTCTTTTTCGGGACTTAAACTATCTCTATACCAAATTTCAGCAAAGTCGATACAGCCGTTTACGCGCGATGTCGTGACCAAGGGATATATGGATTCATTTTTATTTTTATAGATGTAAGGTATTCTAAGACAATGTTTCTTAATTTAACATGTAACATTTCTGGAATTAATCAGAATGTCTACATAATATCATAATGAAAATTGTAATTTTTATATGTAGAGGTCTGTAATTTTATAACTCAAGATCGGGCTCATGTAACGAAACCAGGCTCATGTATCTAAATTAGGCTTTGTTTGGACTATTTAGTAGATGGTTTATGTGACCTATGCACAAAATCGGTCGAGCGGTTCTTAATTTATCACGTTTTTTGTAACAAATGAATTCAATAAATGGCGGATCATTTTGTTTTAATGGGGAATTTTGCGGTCAAATTGAAACTTTTTTCAGTGTTGATAGCAAGTATCTGTAGCCTTCTATAACACCAATTATATTTTAATTTTTCATTGTGAAACGGCAACTTCAGGCTTTAAAATAAATTATAAGCTATATATTATATAACGCTAGCATTACGGGGGTAATTGTAATAAAACATTTTGATCCTTTTTTTTCCTTATAGCGGCTGATTATGTGTGTGAAACATGCATACATTTATCCAAATTTATCCAATGGTCAAGGATATTTTTTGAAAATATGGCGTCAAAATCAGCTATCAGATTCTGGTACACCTATATAATATTTTAATTTTCTATTTTATTTATTATTTATTCATTTCATTACATGTAAAGTTTACGATTCTGACAAAATATTGTCTTTAACCCGTAATCGAGTTGAATCGCAGAAGTTGTGAAACGGCCACTAGAGACTTTAAAATAAGTTAAGTACATATATTTTTTTTTCCAGTATACATATTCTATTTTAGACGTACGTAACGTGTAGGATATTAGCCTCTCGATGATGATTTTTCGTCGAATTCTACATAATGAAATATTTTTCGATCGAAACGTTTCCGAGCGTCACCCCCTTTATCTACGAGCGCCAGACTTCGTCACATTTCTGATTTATTGAATACGGAATCGAACCGATTCAGCTGAAAGCAATTTTGTTTTATAATTGTTCACTGGGTAGCGTTTGATCGAATATTCATATTTACTGATATTATAAATATTAAGCGTGTCTTTCTGTTACCTATTCACGCTTTAACTACTGAATCTTTTTTTATCATACTTATTTAGGGATTTTTATCAGAAGAACTACTAAATCGATTACT
The DNA here is from genome assembly GCA_937595015.1 of Polyommatus icarus. Lineage (NCBI taxonomy): Eukaryota > Metazoa > Arthropoda > Insecta > Lepidoptera > Lycaenidae > Polyommatus > Polyommatus icarus. The sequence continues at coordinate 6,931,769 of OW569341.1, read as the reverse complement.
TATGCTAAAATTTGGTATCCCAGGAAAGGACATAGGATACTTTTTATCCTGAAGCAATGTACGGTTCCCGCGCTATAAACGTGTTTTGGCATAACAGGGTGACGGGTGTCATTTAATTTCCAATAATTTGTAAGAAGTAGTGGAGTCGCCAGAGGTTCTAACCTCCGAAAATTGTAATAGTGAATTAATTTTTGTTTTTGAGGTGTCATTTTTTTTACACTATAACTAGCAAAGCTTACCAAAAATTTTTTGTGCTTTTAATGTTTTAGTTAGGTACATAATTAAAAATTAATATTTCAACATATACTCGTAAAACCAGTAAAGAAAAAAAAATCTTGATTCTTTTAGTTAATGACTCTTATCCGATTGTTCACATTGAAAATTACCCAAAAACACAATTTTTAAAAAAGAAAGTTTGCTTTGCTAAGCTAAACAAAAATATAAGATTTTAGCAAAGTTTTTAGAGATTACCGCTCGTCGTAACCAAGATAAAAGGGTTTGGGAGGATTTAAGGGTTGTAACGAAAAGTGTGTTACATGTACTTATTGTACGTAGTATACTTAAAACGTACTACGTACAAAGTACTCTAAAAATTAAATAATTGTAGAGTACATTGTACGTAGTACGTTTTAAGTACTTTAAAAAGATTTAATCCAAAAATGTGTAAAATAGACCAAAATTGTTTTTCTACATTAATTGTTGAGAATTTATTTAAGTAAGAGCTAAAACGTTAAATGCATTAATAAATGAAAGGCTTTTTCTAGCCTTTGCAATATTTTGAAACTTCCTAATTTAAGCCAGAAAAGAGATTGGGTGCTACATATCTCACGTACATACTAAAGATGTTTGGAAAATGCTTACCTGAATACAAAAAATGTCAGTTACCTAATTTGTATTTTTTCCTTTAAGTATGTTTTAGTGAATGTAATCAATGAAAAAAAATTAAAAAAATGTGTTAAAACCTAACCAAAAGAAATTTAATACATATTTTCTTCGAAATTTACGCGAAAAGTTTGTGCTACATTTTCGGAAAAGTTAATAAAGTAAGAGCTAAAAAAAAAATAACGCAATAACAAACAGAAGTCTTTGTAAAGCCTAAAGGGCCCCCGAGACGATCAAACGGTTTGATTCAAATCTTACGTGTTTGATGCAACCGTTTGATGTCGGTTTAAACGGTTTGTCAAACGACACTGCGCAGTTTGGTTCAATACGCACTGTGGAGTACACGTCTTGTGACGAATAAATATTATTTTTTCAAAGATAAAACCGACTTAAACATTGTACGAAATTGAGAATTAAATTCCCTATCTCAAAAACTACTTAACCTATTTTGATGAAACTTGCAGAAGTCTCCCAAGTTAACAATACCTATATGTATAGTACAATAAAAAAACGGACTTGTAGTTCCGGAGATATATGAACACAAACATAAAAACATACATACACTTTCGAAATTTTGCACATTTGTTCAGATACCGATATAGACTAACATATACCTACGAAAACTGGGCAGTTCCGGAAATATGACATACATAGGGTAGACTGGGTACGGATGTGACAATTTTGGTTTGGAGGCCAAGAATTTTGTTAGTTTACAGTTAGCTGGGAAACCATAGTTTATTTATTTGGCTACATAAAAACACCATTATATCATGCCAAAATACGATGTATTAGTCACGGAATCAAATTTTAACGAAAGAGGGAAATTGTCACAACCAACCTTGGGTTGTGGTCGGTTGTGACAAGTTCCCTCTTTGGTTGGGTGGTTGGGGTCAGTGGTTGTGGGTACAAAAAATTGTTGATATAATTTTTATTTCAATAAAATTGTACCATAAAACACCATAAACATTATTCTAAACAAATTCATCGAGCGTATCAAAACATATTCTATTTTGAAACATATTTATCGACCAAAACAACAACATCCGATTAATTTGATGAATTTCGCCGTTCTCTGTAAATAAGTCCTACATTTGGCTTTTTCGTAAGTATTTTCGTATTAACTGATAATAGTCTGCGCTTGTTTGGCCTTTTGTAAGCGTTTTTAGGACATCTAAGAAAAAGATAGGATAAATGTATGTCACAACCGTACCCATAAGATTTGTCACAACTGTACCCAACACAGAATTTCAATTATTAAACAATCGCCACGAATCGGCTAAACGATTTACGTAACAAATAATCACTCGCAGTTAACCACTAATGATCAACTTATCACAAGAAAATAAGCGACATAGGTTATTTGTATACAAAAAATAGTAAACATAAAAATAAACCAAGCGAGAAAACCAACTTTTGACTGTTAAAAAGCAATGTAGGCCCCTGATAACGTTATCGTCAAGTGCTGGCAAAAGCAATGCTAGGAGAAGCATTCAGACTTGCAAGACGCGTCTTTCTCTCTTAGTATCCATCCCCATATTCCGTATAGTTTCGCTGTTATGACGACTGTCACAACCGTAACCTGGCACAAACGTACCCAGTCTACCCTACGCGTCGAATTGTTAACCTCCTCTTTTTTAGTCGGTTAAAAATAATGCACTCCAAAGAATGGTACAAAGTTTGTTCAAACGCATCGGAACGGAACACGATCAAACGGCGCGTCAAACACAACAAAAATATGAAATTTCATCAAACAAGCTTCAAACACGTAAATGTTTGACAAACCGTTAAAACTAGCTTTGTAAACGATCAAAATGGTTTGAGTCAAACCAAAATTTACGTGTTTGAGTCAAACCGTTTGACCGTCTCGGGGGCCCTTAAGAAATAATTTTAAACTTCCTATTTAAAACAAAAAAAAAATAGGATTGCCATTTATCAGGTACTTACTGCCGAAGCATACAACAAACATATTCGGAGGAATGCTCATTTAGATACAAAAATATTAATTTTTAAGTCTAAATTATATTTTTTTCCACTTATTTTCTTTTATTGGAATATAAGCATCGATTTGAATACAAAAAATGATAATATATTTTATTATTTTGCTACATAGCTGAACTGAAAGAAATGCACGTTTTCTTCAAAATTTTAAAATTTATGAGTGGTATAGAATAATTAGAAAATTAAAAGCACAACTTTTCCATAGGAAAACTTTTTTATTTATGTTATCAGCTATACATTTCTTTTTTTCTTTTCAATTTTCATCCACTATTACGGAAATCGGAGGTTTGCACGATTTTTACGCTCTAGGCACTCCACTAAATAGTTACAGGGATTTTCTGTTTCGTTCTAGTAAGAGCAGCTAAAATAAAATTTATATTGTGTCGGGTTATCAGATCAAAACTTGTTAAAATTGTTGTATTGTTAATATTTAGTAATTAGTTTTGTATCAACCTCCGACTTACGAATTGTCAATATAATCACGTGTTCTAACGTGAGTTTCACATTTTTAACAAAAAATTTAAACTGACTTCCAAGGTTAAAACAATTGTAATACGAACTAATTATATTTAACAAAAAATTCAAACCGACTTCCAAAGTAAAGACAATGTATATAATCTATATAATATATAATCTATACTTATAAAATTACATGTCCTGACTGACTGACTGATTCATCATCTCTGAGCAAAAACTGTTAAAGTCACAGCCACGAAATTTGGTGAGTAGGGTTGTTTTATTAAGTAGACACCCACTAAGGAAGGAATTTTGAAAATTTTATCCCGAAGGGGGTGTAATAGCGGTTGAAAGTCTGAATGAAAGTCCGTCATTTCTTAAGTTAGGAACATGAAACTTTATCTTTGGGTTACTGATTAAAATTGAATGGATATGTATTTAAGCGTTTTTGGTAATTCTTCCCCCAAGGGGGTGAAATTGGGGTTGAAAGTTTCAATGGAAGTCCGTTATTTCTTGAGTTAGAAGGATGAAATTTTATGTTTGGGCTACTGATTAAAAATGATTGGATACGTGTTTAAGCGTTTTTGAAAATTCTAGCCCCAAGGGGGTGAAATAGGAGTTGAATGTTTAAATGAAAGTCTATATAGCTATACTATATGTTAACGCGGACGAAGTCGCGGGAAACAGCTAGTATTATATAAAACTCAAAGGTAACTGACTGACATGTTGATCTATCAACGCACAGCCTAAACCACTGGACGGATCGGGCTGAAATTTGGCATGCAGGTAAATGTTATGACGTAGGCATCCGCTAAGAAAGGATTTTGGTAAATTCTAACCCCAAGGGGTTAAAATAGGGGATGAAAGTTTGTTTATAAAAATACTCTTAACGCGAGCGAAGCCGTGGGCAAAAGCTCGTAAGTAATAATATGAACCAAAAAGTATTAAATAATTCTTCCTCTTTAATAGTGCCTTTTTCAGAATTCGTCTAAATCTCAACTATTTCTGTACATACTATAGTCCTCATTATTTTGAAGTCGGTACCAGCTAATTTAATCGTGAGTTAATCAGGCAATGTCAGAATATATGAAACTTTTGGGACTGGTACCGACTTCAAAGTAATGAAGACTATAGTATGTACAGAAATAGTTGAGATTTAGACGAATTCCGAAAGAGGCACTATTAAAAAGATTTTTTTAATACACATAACACAGACGGCGGACCTACTGCCTGTGGATTCGGAAATGTCGTGTGAAGCTAATCAAAAGAGTATTACTAAAAGTAGGAGAATGGTTGTGACGGAGAAAAAAAAACACTTGGAAATTTATAAAATTTAGGAATTATTTCTCATGAATCACCTCATCTTGTTGACAATTTCAGCCACTCAGTTAATAACGGGACGAGGTCGTCGGGCCCTCTAGTACGTAACAAATTTAGCTGGTGTAGTACGCGCCGACAACCCACTCTCTACATAACGATCGCGCCCACATGCTTGCTTTATTCCTAAAATATGGACATTTCAACACGTTCTATTCATAATTTATTTTTACATTACGAACAATTAGTTATTAATTTATTATTTATCTATACTTTGCCTTTCTCGCTGTGGGTAAAAGGTTTCCATATGCATAGGTAAAGATTTAAAGAACCATGTCGTAGTATCTGTATGTGGTTGCAAATAAACTTTATTATTATTATCTATACTTAAAGAGATAGTATGTTTTTTTGTTTGTAGGAGGTAATCTCTGAAACTACTGGTCCGATTGCAAAAATTTTAACTCTGATAGAAAGCTGGTGTGTTCCTGATTGTCATGCTTTAATGTACATTTTTTTTCTAATATTATGTCGTTCTGAGAATTCTACGCCTTCATAGCCGCGGGCAAAAGCTAGTTATGTATAATATAGGAACAAAAGTTCCGGCTGTATGTCGAAAAAATTACTCACGTACGAGCACAAGCCAAGTATGAAGTATTATTTATACATGTTAGAGATGTGTTACGAATAGACTGAGGGGAAAGATGGGTTTAGAAAACGGCGAATTAATGAGAATGTATATCTATGATGATGGATTTTTTAATTTGGTAATATTGTAATTACTTTTTTTATGTGGATCTAGGGTTTTTAGAGTAGTGGCGAGGGTTTTTTTTACTTCGGTGTAAGAGATGATGATGGGGATAATTTTGACGACCTCGTTAACTTAACCAAATGTGGCATTACTTGCTTAGTTTCGTCTGCATGTGGAATATGTTTTTGTATTTTTTCATTGTGTTTTTGTTGCAGGTTGTTGGTGTTGGGGACGGGGATATCTAAGGTAAGTGTTTGTTTTTATTATTACTATTATTAGTAGTTCAATTTTGGTTTATTTATAACTATAGGGACTTGTAAGTTGTCTTATGTCTATAGCTTCCTCGCCAATACAGGGTATGATTAAAACAAATAAATAACACTTAATAAGGTATTCCGTATGTATAAGTCCCCTGTATACTATAATATATAGACCAGTGGTTCTTAACCGATGGTCCCTGGAGTCATTCCAAGTGGTCCGCGAAGCCATGAATTAATCAAGTCGTTTTAATAATTAGTTTGGCAAAAATCTAAAACGACTTTTAGATTTTTGCTGATTAAAAAATAAATGAGTGGTAATAATTATAAAGTTGTGCTTTTTTTCTTTATTAAACAACTCTTAATTTAGGTAAACCAACTGGGTGGTCCACAGCAAGACAGATATTTGGTAAAATAGTCCCTCATGACTAAAAAGTTAAGAACCTCTGATATAGAGTTCACTGTTGTAGCCTACGAATAATAATACCTAAAGAAACGTAACTCCCATACTAATACAGTTTTAAATTTGGTTCCATTCGAACTGTCATGTAACGTCAGCCTTTATACCGCTCAAGGTCACCTAATGTATGAAAAGTGAACCTAAGGTACACTTTTTTGACAAGTATTTTGGAGCATGTTTTTTGACGGAGTTACTCTTCCGTAGTTTTTATTATTCGTAGGTTGTAGCGCACCTACTTTCACCTTAAACTCTATGTAAGCGACACAACATCTACATTATTATCACTTTGTTTTGTTACTAAAACTACTTAAAACTAGGTGCCCGTAACTCCATTTCATGCGAAGAATTAATTAGCTTATCGTTTAAAACCATACCTTTTCCCAAAAAAAATAATATCCTGTCCTTTTTGTGATGTTAGGTGTTTTTCGTTACGAAATTTTTTGATTCGGTCGCCGCACTCGAAGCCGACGATAAAAGCTATGCAATAGCTTAATCCTTCAAGGCCCATACGAGCACCGGTGATCGCGTAGAATACAATAGCATTTCCAATAATCCCCGATCGAAGGATAAATATTAAAAGTTCATAAAATTCAATTCAAGCTTATAAAATCTAGTTGCAAATGGATTTAAATTTCACAAAACACTTAGCGTGGGTAATGTTTTAGTTAAAACGGTTATACGATTTTCCGGAACCAGTGTGAATGGTTAATGTACAAAAAACCACAACGGGATAAATACAGCGAAATATTGTGCTAGCACTAAGACTCCCATGGTAAAGGTTGGCTCACAGTATGATTTACTCAATTTGAACCCCCTTATGTATAGAAATTTTTATACAGCAAATAAATATACAAGTTAAGATAATTCTTCTTGTTCATCAAAGCTCAAAAACGCTCAGTGAGCGGAAAAAAATATTTTTTTCAACTTTGTAAGGGAATATTAACAACGCTCGGGCGCTAAAAATTTGCTCTTTCAGCGCTAATACTTTTACAGTGAACTCTATTATATAAGTAACACATGCACATCCTAAGGTATTATCACTAAGTTTTGTTACAACCTGTATATATCTTAATTAGTAAGGGAGTAAATATTTGCTCAGAAGAGGTGGTTTTTATTTTGTTTCAAGACGTCTTTGTAAATTGTAGCGCCATCAGTGTTAACCTATTTCTAACAAGATAAAATATGACATCTTCTATAAAATTCTCGTGTCACAATGTTAGTTACCGTACTCCGAAACGGCTTTACTGATTTTTACCAAATTTTATATGCATATTCACTAGGTCTGAGAATCGGCTACTGGCTACTTTTTATATTATTGAGAAGTGCATAATATTATGTTGAATAAATAATAGTAAATTATTACAACTCGAGACTGACGGCTACCATCGTTTGTGCGACGGGATAGCGATGGACGTTGCCATGGTGCCATACTTATTTAGTCACTTCAATTAAATAATATGTTCGAAATACTTTACATTATGAAACATTTCGTGTGGTTACTGGAATTAATATAAAGAAAATTCAAAGAGTTTTCAAAAGAAAACATACCAATTTTGTGAAAAGTTTGTTTATAATAATGTGTTCAGCATTTTATTTTACGCCTTTGATATAATTTGGACGAGCGTGGCTTATTTTATAGGCATCTACGAGTATTAAGTGATTCAATGAAATTTTAATGAGTCGTTATAAAAAAGCCATTCCAGTTTTAAACTCAAATTGAGTTTTCTTTAGTACTTTTGTGAAACCTTTGTGGATGCCTCATGGCCAGCTACTTCTATTTTTTAGCATTCAGATTATATTTTAGTCATTTATTAATGTATTAAGTTTATCAATGTGTAGATGTAATCCGCAACTTTGTTCCGGATTTTTTTCCGTGATATAAAAATTTGGTCCCAATTTCAAATTGTATCTATATCAATTTCTAATTGGATTTAGCGCATAGTATAGCTTGACAAGAAAGAGTACACGCCGAATATAATAATTTTAAAATCACAGAAAAAGTACAAAAACCTTGTAATTGCTATGTGTCAGAGCGAATATTTAAAGTGTACAAAAAATATCTGTGAAAATACAAGGCGCAAAAACTACTATTTGAGCGCAATTATGTTTGGAAAATTTATTTCATCGTCTGGCCTATGAAAACCCTTTGGTATGATGTCAGGCCCGAGGGACATCCATACTAAAAATATTATATAAAGCAAAAGTCTGTCTGCTACCTCTTCACGCTCAAACCACTCAACTGATTTTGCTGTTTGGTATGGAGATACTTAGTAAGAAAGGACACATGATGCGTTTTATTTCGGGAAAATGTACGGCTCCCGCGCGATACATACATACTAATATTATAACACTTTTGCATTATAAGTATGAATCCGTAACCATAATATTATTATTGTCGTCGATATGTGAGCTCACCTTTACTAAGTGCACAGAGAATCCAATATTGTGAGCGTTTTCATTATTAGCGAGTCGAGCGCTGTCCCCGCGCTTAACTATTATGAGACACTTGATAAATTTACTTAGACTATACTCACCATCATTTACCCAAATGTGTGCGCAATACACAAAAGCTCTCTTTTCAAGAGAGATCAGGCGCAGGACCGACTTTTCACATGCCCATCCTACGCATCTTTCTGGCCAATCAGGATCAGCCTTTATTTTCTTAGCGGAACTTGGTAACAACATTTTCCAACGTGGGTGTTGAAGAATCTCCAGACAAGAGCCAAGCTCTAAGCCACTTTACTAAGCAACATTATTATAACACGATCGGGGGCCCGATTCTCGTAACTTAGATCTCCGGTCGAATCGATCTGATACTGTCTGAGAAGTGGTATTGAGATTCGAAAGTGGGATTGTGATAAAATATAATTTTTCAAATTAAGACTCATATTTCTAGAAACTTTACGATTTAATATGAAAGACCTATGAAAGACAGTAAAATAAAAATTTGTAAGATCTGCCATATTGGCGTTACGAGACCGAAAAGTATTCGTTTCTTTCCTTTCACAATGACGCACCGAGACTCTTTAGATCTCGTACGAGTGGCTTCCTTAAAAACTTAATATTTTTCTGAAAACTGACTGATTTCGTATTTTATTTATAATATGAAATGATAAACAATGAATGTATCTTATAGTATCTGGACCCGCCCGGAGATAGCAGTAAAAATGATTAAGAAAAACTCAAAATAAATTTAAGAGAACTTAAGGGCCTCGTAATTGCAAAAATATACGAGTTCATTTGGATCTCGTAAGTCACATTTTGGTTAAATATCGATAAATCAATAGTGATAGGAAATTGAAAAATTCAAAAATATCGATAGTATTTCTTGAAAAAAGGTAGCAAGTAACAAAATATTCAATGTTTTTCATTAAAACATGACGAACATAAAGTTTTCTTGCATTTATTACAAAACTCTTTTATTTGTTTTGTTTTTTGTCGGCCTACCTGCTCGTCATTGTTTGTCTGGCCTTCTCATAACAATCAACACAGCGTCTTTTTTTTACTATATTTTATTGTATATTTATGTTCGGATACTACTGTTTCACTATTATATATATTTTATCAAAATAGCTCTTCCTTGAATTTCTAAATTAAACTTTCAATAAATATCTTTTTCGATAGCACAACATAGACACAACACTAATTAATTTCCGGGTGCGCGTATAACGAGTGTTTATGGATCTCGTAACGCACTAGATGTAGATTTTTACTCTATTGTCGCTACGAGACGCATGAAGTCTCGTACGATTTTATTGACAAAAAATATTACTAACCACTACCAATATACCTAATCATCATAATTTCAGTTATCTCACTCTAACTTGAAAAATTCGTATAGAAAACAAATTTTCCGGAACGAGTAAAACATACAAATTCACCTCCGCACCGGAGGAAAGACGCAAACGAGATTCATAAGGTCTCGTACCGTAGCGAACGTGTTAAGAGTATAAAATAATAAGTAGGAGATTAACCCCTAAGTATTAAGGGCCTGTTTCACCACTTTCTGATAAAGTGCCGAATAGGCTATTCACGGCTTTTTTGACAGGGTCTCCTTACTTCATCTATCAAGTTAAGTGGTGGATAGCCTATTCGGCACTTATCAGAAAGTGGTAAAACAGGTCCTTAATGTCTGTTTTATTACTTAAGCTACGAATAGTAGTACCTTAATGCATTTTATTTATGCTTACAACTTACAAGTCATGTACTGTAAACGGATATTTGTTATTTTTAATTTATATTCATTGGGATATTGTGTATTTTGAAACATGCCTTTACTTCATATTGGAAAAGCATAAAGAGTTAACCACGCTGTCATTTTTTTTAATCTATAATCTAAAGTCTAAACCACGCTGACATATACACTACTACAGGGCCGGACCGTGAGCTTACGGGGCCCTGGGCTAAAACTATTTAGGGCTACAACATTTTAACTGTCAGTTCGTAGTACCAACACCTAAATTATTGTATAATAAACCTTGATCGTAGGAATCTCAGGGATACCAACAAAAAATTAATAAAATTATGAATTCTTTCGCATTATCGTCTATTTTTGACTTAACTTAGCTGGCCGGCGGAGGCTCTTGAACTCATGGGGCCCTGCAGGGCAATCGCGCTAAATTTATTCAACTGAACCGCAAGTGAAACTCGGACGTTGATCAACTTTTGGAACGATTCGGTATCGCGCTAACGTTTTGACAGCCAGTTGAGACGTTACTGAACCTCAGCCCAAGCGCAAACGCTGTCAAAACAAAAAGTTGATACAATGCAACTTCTACTCGCACGTTTCTGAAACGTTTCTTATTTTAGTGTGTTAAATTAACAAAAATCGATGGAAAAATATAACATAGGCTATAATTAAATTATAATATAAGCTTATGTTTTACTTCAAAGCTGTAAAATAACATGCTACGGTCTAAGTTTTGTTATTTGAGTTTGTTAAAAAGTGAATTGAATTTTGACATTACTTCTTTACGTAAATGTTTTCTGCGCCACAAAAAACTTTTGTCACAAGTCACAACTCACAAGTTACTATTCAACACTTATATGGCGTTTGTAAAATATAGTAAAACAATATTATGAATTCAACTACGTAAATTAAAAACTCCAAGTAATAATCATTATTGAACATAAGTACCAAGACGTACCAAAACAACTTCACTCGTGTCATATTCATCCATATGTAAACAAACAATTTGTCAATTGACCAATTAACGCATCGGAAAAAATTTGTTCATATTTAAGCCAATCAAAATTAAATCAGAAGGGCGCTGATTGGTCCGCTGCAATGTCTGTCTAAAGGTCAAACGTTACGCTTCGTTCGAGTTCCATCTAAGGTTGAGTTACGGTTGAAACGCTAGCACGATACTGAAATTTGCTCAGACGCAGCGGAACCGAACCGTAACTGAACCACAACCAAAGCAGATGTGAACCTGAATTGAAACGTTTAAAAATAACGCGATTGCCCTGCTGGGCTTAAGTCCAAATAGCCATATGGTAGATCCGGCCCTACACTACTATCTCCCGAAAAATGTACGGTTACTACGATTCTTTTGGCTTGCACCAGGTTTCAAGTAGCTTGGCATATTCGATTTCTCAAAAAAGGGAAAATAGTGAATTACGAATAGTGACTATAAAATAGTCAAAAACATTCACTACAAAACTGAAAGACCGAATGGAAGTGAATGGGACATAGAACAAATGAACTGAATTTACCTTATCGCTCAAATGGTTCATTCAAAGAGCTGCTATCTACAGCGCTGAATTGAGCACAAGAATATTTTACGTAGACAACAAGACAGTATATTTTATAGTTGAAAGTTCGTAGGTTGAAAGAAATGATACGAAAATTCTGCCAAGAATAAAATACAATAGTTCTTGGAAGAATTAAGGGAAAGGCGCTAATGCTAGACACTGAACTAATAGATGACACTTACGACAAAAATGCCATAAAAATAAGAATTATTCTAATTATTTCTCAACACTGTAAATTTTATAAGCTTCTTATGCTATCTGTTGATGTGAAAAAATATATTAGGGATGCCTTCGGGAACAAAATTTTAAAATGGAATCAGTTTTCGTAAATGATGTGACCGCGTCAACACACACCCGGCAATTTCTTAGCAAATAGGTTAAGGAAGGCGAAATTTTGCACGTAAGTTTTGAATACATTTATTAGATTTTTTGTAATTTCTATTGACTTCATTGGATTAATGGTCATGTTGTATACACTAATTAATGTTTATTTATGATCTTTTATCCATTTTCCCTAACAATATAAAGGGTGTCTACTATTAGTTCTTGAAAATGTGAAAAAACCTAATAGGTGACATGGATCTCATCTTATAGTTTTTCAATACAATATACTAAAGTTATTTTGTACTTTATTCTACTGCATATATCATCACTATTCTCTAAACATATATTCTATTAACAAACTAAGAACTTAGAACTACTGTACCTAAAAATGGACATGGTGTCTAATATTAGACCTTGCACTGATCTAAAAATTGATGCTTTAGTTTTGTAGCAGTAAAAAGAAGAAAAAGGAGAACTGAGAACAAAAAGAAGAAAAAAGAAGAGGCAAGAGAAGCATGGAGACTAAAGACTAAAAATAAATTTGCTAGGAAAAAATCTGAAAAATAAAAATAAAAGGAAAGATAGTTTCAGCATGCAAGAAGAATGAATAGAATCTGAAGACAACGTGGATAATATTTCTGATGCATGTAGTTACTATGATGAAGTAAATGAAATCTTTTCAAAAACGGCAATTATAGACCTAATAATATGAAAAATGTAAAATGTAATTTAATGTTCTATGTCAACTATTAGTTCATATTGGTGTCTACTATTAGTGTTGTTCGCTTATTGTGATGTCATCTATTAGTACTTATGAATAAGTTTACAAAAATACCAATAATATATTTTTTTATTGATTTGTCAGAGAATAATTATAATAGTTTTATTTTGTAAGAATTACTGAAGACATGGAAGAAGTTATCAATCCTTTATTTTCATAAATTATATATTTTATAACATTCGAATGTTTTATGTTTCCTTAAAGTGTCTGCCATTAGGTCTTCTCCCTTACACGAGAAGTAACATTTTAAAGCTGAATAGCTTTTAGCGCGACGACCGAATCAAAAAAATCCGTTACGAAAATAAACTAACACGTGTTTTTTTGTCTCTTGTCGCTTGGTAATTATCAATAACTGCAACAGGTAGGCACATGAAATCTGCTCAAATAATTATATGTATTCTTTAATAATCTTTTATACATCGCGGTTCTTCTCGCCGGGTTAGTTCCCGAACCGGTGGTAGGCACTAGTAGTATCTATATCCAACGTTCAGAAAATATTTGAAAAAAGAAATATTGTTTTTTTTAGTTTGAGCACTTAATGTACTGTCACACTGTGGTATGAGTTTGGATTTGTGGCCTATTTTTGCTCTACAACGGTACGGTCCCTTCCTGCGCCCGTCTCGTAATTGTCCGATTTTTGTATTTCAAGTATTGTAGTTGTGTTTTACAACCTAAGCTACTATATAATGGCTATTTAAATATTGATAAAGTTTCGCCTCGTAACATTTCTTTAACGTGACTTATCAATAATTCCACGAAAAATTATTAAACCATCCAACATTTCGAAACTCCGAAAGTCCTTTAGAAGACGAAATAACAATCGGCGATTGAATATATTATTAAAATTGGATAATTCTAAATCTAAGTTATGCGTCACACAACTCAAGGAATTCACTAGAATTTTAATTAGAAACTGGAGGCGGAGCTGAGGGCTCACGTTTCGAATATTTTTCACCAAAAATTTGTTGTTCAGAACACCCACTCCTAATTAGATGAGGCGGATTATGTAAGGTTTTATTTTTATAATCCATAATAATAAATGTCTGGTAAATCTTCACGCAAGCGCTTAATTTTATCTAAACTCATATAAATTTGTATGATAAAATTCAGCATCACTTGTTTTCATATTTTGGGTTGTGTTAATTAATTTTGACTGTAGATATTATTTTAATTTCTTTTTCATTTGAAGTTAAAATTGTTTATTTGCTTTTCAGTGAATAGCTAGAAAAAATTGGTCCAGCTGTTTTTATATTTTGCTAAATCAAATAGGCGGATGGACGTCTACTTTTATTAAAAATTATTTTTATTTAATCATGTCAACTGAGTAAAGTGCTATAAATTTCAGTATTGTAATTCGCCTCTCTACTTCAATAACTATAACTAATAATAAGTAAACTTATATATTTTGGACTTACCACATTATTGAAATGAAGAGGCAGTATGTGATTTTTGTATTTTGTATGTATAATATTATTGTATGTGGTTACTACAGCCGAGCTGGTGTCGTCGACACTGTGCTAGGGTAAGATAATACATAATATAATAAAATCGTAGAGGTAAAATTTTTGTACATTGAAAATAAACTTGAAAAAACGAGTCAGGGGCATGTTAGAAGAGTAGTAGAACACATTTTAATTGTTTTTGAAATTTTTGTTTCTCTGTCTGTTTGTCTGTTTGTACAGGCTAATCTCTGAATCCGCTGGACCGATTGAAACCAATAAAATGTGGATTTTATGTACGACCACATAATATAATATTAATCCTTGAGGCCCCGCGCGAGCACCGGTGATTGCGAGAACAAAGAATACAATGGGAATTCCTAGAACCTCCGATCGAAGGATTAATAGCCATGAAGTGTACGTACGTTACAAGGTTTGTTTTAATTATAAGGGGAAAAATGAGTAATTGTCCTTATATAATAAAAAGTTAGTTATCTGATTCTTCCACTCACATCTTTAATTAAGATGTGAATCTCAAATATTTAAATTACTGCTCAAAAAATTAGCTCCCTTTAATTAATAGTGAGTGGCACCAACTTACTTTAACTATAACAATAATTATGTCAAATGTCTGGTTGAGTCAATAACGGATTGCACCATTAATTTTACGATGGTTTTTAACCATCATAATATTATGACGTCATTCAATCGTTGCTCAATTTTGACCGGTTATCGTTAATGTTAAGTTAACAAAGGTCAAAATAATAACTTTATCTTGATGTTTTGTTCAAATAAACTGAAAAAATGTCTTTATTGCGTGATATTTTATAGGAATCTAGTTCTTCTGACGACAAAGTTATAATGATTGACCTAATTTCTCGAAAGAAAAAAGTGTATCAATCACTTGTTTGTCGATTCCTAAAATGGAATGAGTGGGAGTTTTTGTATAGGTATATTTAGGATTTCTAACAGCAAAAACACAAATCTTACCTCACCTGATCGAGTCTCGTGAAAATAAATTCGACTTAAGGCTCACGCGGCACGCCTCCCAGTGTTATCATAACAAATATTTTTCCGTAATTTTTTACGGATAATTCATTTTGTCAGACTCTCAACCACGTTAACATTAAAGCTAGAAACAAATTATCAGACGCATCCATAACGTCGCTTGCCTCTCTAACTGACGTATCTGACATTTTTGTCGAAACTGAGTTATCTACACCAACTTAATCAATTTTCCAAGACGAATCGATCTGTGTAATCGACGTATCTGTATGTTTTACCAGTTCTGCAGGGCAATCGCGTTATTTTTAAACGTTCCAATTCAGGTTCACATTTGCTTTGGTTGTGGTTCAGTTACGGTTCGGTTCCGCTGCGTCTGAGCAAATTTCAGTATCGTGCTAACGTTCCAACCGTAACTCAACCTTAGATGGAACTCGAACGAAGCGCAACGTTTTACCTTTAGACAGACAATGCAGCGGACCAATCAGCGCCCTTCTGATTTAATTTTGATTGGCTTAAATATGAACAATTTTTTTCCGATGCGTTAATTGGTCAATTGATAAATTGTTTATTTACATATGGATAAATATGACACGAGTGAAGTTGTTTTGGTACTTGGTAGTTATGATCAATGATGTGAATGATTATTACTTGGAGTTTTTAATTTACGTAGATGAATTCTTAATATTGTTTTACTATATTTTACAAACGGCGTATAAGTGTTGAATAGTGACACATAGTGTGAGTTGTGACTTGTGACAAAAGTTTTATGTGGCGCAGAAAACATTTACGTAAAGTAGTAATGTCAAAATTCAATTCACTTTTTAACAAACTCAAATAACAAAACATAGTCCGTAGCATGTTATTTTACAGCTTTACAGTAAAACATAAGCTTAAATTATAATTTAATTATAGCCTATGTTATATTTTTCCATCGATTTTTGTCAATTTAATACACCAAAATAAGAAACGTTTCAGAAACGTGCGAGTAGAAGTTGCATTGTATCAATTTTTTGTTTTGACAGCGTTTGCGCTCGGGCTGAGGTTCAGTAACGTCTCAACTAGCTGTCAAAACGTTAGCGCGATACCGAATCGTTCCAAAAGTCGATCAACGTCCGAGTTTCACTTGCGTTTCAGTTGAATAAATTTATCGCGATTGCCCTGCTGAGATATCACAAAGGTTGGGGCAGGCGTATCTACATTTTCTTGAATTTTAGAGCTCACTAAAAGAATTATGTCACTTACTACGTTTAGTAAGATTTTGTTTGCAGTACTTGTAAGAACTGTTGGCGGCGTTATTAAATTGTAACATTTCAATACAAGTATTGAAATGTTACAATTTCAGGACCGAATATTGCATTTATTAGAGGACGCAATTTTATTTTTGGAATATTATGTTGTAGGGTCAATAGAAGCTTAACCTCAAGTTTGTGGCGTCGCCACTCTTGTCCCCCGGCCGACATCTTGAAAAAAAGGGATGACAACACTATTTTCGTGATATCTCGGAAACTATAAGCCTTACAAAAAAATTGTAAAACTAAATTTGTTGCAAACTATTTTGCCTACAAATATGTTCATATAATTTTTTACCCTAAATTAAAGAATTTAAAAGTTATAAGCAACAAAATGATATTTTTATAAAAGGTTTATTATTGCTCAATATCTTTGTTTTATACATTTTACAATAAAATTACCTAAGACCAACCTTGTAGATGATCTTTTGAGAAAAAGATCCCCCAATCCCCCCCGATCACATGAAATTAATTTTCTGCAGATGCAAAACAAACTGTGAAAGCATGTGTGGCTGCAGAAAAGCAGGCATAAGATGCACTACAGTATGCCTACTATTAAACTGTACTGTACTGTACTGTACTGTACTGTACTGTACTGTACTGTACTGTACTGTACTGTACTGTACTGTACTGTACTGTACTGTACTGTACTGTACTGTACTGTAAAGCATTTCAGGCCTACTTTTCTGCAGCCACAGTCTACAGTATGCCTACTACACTACATAAATATAGGCAACTATATTATAGTATGCCTACTATATTAGTCTACACATACCTACTATTTAAATCATTTCAGGCCTGCTTTTTCCACAGTTCCACAGTTTCCTTTATATCTGCAGAAAATTAATTTCATGGGATCGGGGTATCTCTTTCTCAAAAGGTCATCTACAAGGTTGGTCTAAGGTATTTTTTTGTAAAATGTATTAAACAAAGTTAAGGAGTGATAATAAACCTTTTCAAAAAATTTCTGACTGTTTTGCTCATAACTTTTTGAATTTTTAATTTACTACATAATATAAAATAATTTGCAACAAACTATGTCCTCATAATTTTTTGTAAGACGTATAGTTTCCAAGATATCACAAAAATTGTGTTGTCACCCCTTTTTTTAAGATGGCGGCCGGGCCGGGAGACAAGGGTGGCGACCCCACAAACTTGAGGTTAAGCTTCTATTGACCCCCCCAACATATTCCAAAAATGAAATTGCGTCCTCTAATAAATGCAAAGCAAATGTAACATTTCAATGGACTATACGTAAGATGTATGATATGTATTTGGCTACTTTAGAGAACGATGCAATGAAACCCTGTTTTTCAACCTATAGCAGAGTGTTTAAGGCTAAAAATCTGAGTTTTCATCATCCCAAAAAGGATCAATGCAGTTTATGCATGGCGTATCGTACCGGTAATTCCGAATAAGGTCAAGTACTAAGATGTGATCTCAAAGATAGTGTTTTATGAAACTGTTAGTTATCTAATTAAACCGATGTTGATTATGTTTGAATTTTAAACAATAACGTTATAGAAAAAAAAACTGTTATTTAAGCTTAAGTTACAAACTCTTGTTAAAAAAAAACACAAAAATTTAAAATTTTTGTTACAATTTGTTAATTTTTTAAACCATCAGTATACCATATGGTTACGTGTTTGTAATTTGTTACTTGTGATTTCATTATAACTGATTATTTCTATACCCTGAGTTTTATTATATGATTTATAGTACAAATTGCCCGACGTAAGTTACAACAAATACCGTCCAAATCGAAAACAAAATTCTCACAAAGAGACGTATCTGCTTTGAAAATGTATTATTTAAATAATAATAATAATATTGAAATTAAATTTATACCCACGCGAAGTACTCTATAAGATCAATGTACAGGCAGATTTATATTTTGTTCACGCTGATAAACGTTGAGCTGCGTCCGATTTTAGGTAACCATAAACCGAATAAAGCTTGCCCTGAACATTTTGCTCAATGCCAGTTACGTCAGTTAGAGAGGCAAGCGACGATAAGTCGCGGCTGATGGATGCGGCTTAACAATGTGCACGGTTCATCCGCGGATATTATTTCAGGCAGAAGTCCGCGGATGCAAAAGCATCAAAAAAATCATGGCGCAACAGACATTTGTCAAGTACTTTGGGCATTGTTTTAGTTACTGCTAAAATTAACCATATCTGTAGCTATAACTACCTCTGTGATGCAAGTTACAACTCACTCTAAAAAGTATTGAAATCGTTTCCGTCCGCACGCCGAAAAAATCGCGGGCACAAGCTATTGGTCAATTAGCATGCTATTAGCCAATACTGAAAGCTAAACTTGAAAATTTTCCTGAATAACTTGAAAAAGTGATAAAATATGAAAATATGATATTGAAATTTACGAAAGCTTCTTAAAATAACAGACGCTCAACGCCAGATCGTAATAAAGTCGAGGCAAATATTCATTGTGGTTTCAATAAAAGTTTAAATTTAATATCAAACGATGGTTGCGGTCTGTAATATGAATTAATGTAAGGTTTCTGAACTGGTTTGTTTATATTTTGTTTTAGTTCCGTTTCGTGTAAATAACATGTTTTGTAAGTGTATCATAATAATAATATCTAACTTGGCTTGGAATTAGGAGGCTTCATGTTGTTTAAACAAACTCGAGAATTGGCTAAGGATTTGATGGTTAAAATGTAAATTTCTTTATTATTAAATCCTTCGATCGCGGATTCTTGGAAATCTATTGTTGTCGTGATCACCAGTGCTCTTATGGGGCTTGAAGGATTCATATTTATTAATTACTAGCTGTTGCCCGCGACTTCGTCCGCGTGGACTTCAGTTTATAGTGCGCGATGTCAACAAAATTGGTGTGCAGTGCATTGTGCACATAACTTATTTCATTTTTTAAAATTAAACATTATTTATGCCAAATTTTAAAGTATATTTAGTAGAGATGAAACGGATAGTAGTTTGGCCGGATACCAGATACCAGATATTCGGCCGACCACCTGGCCAGATAGCCGGATATCCGGCCGCCGAATATCCGGCGGTACTTAGCCGTTTGGTGCAAAGCACACATACTTTCAGCGCCTTGTAGCAGTCTGTACAGCGAAAGATTTTTCTGAAGCTCACCTTATTTATGAAGAGAAGCGAAACCGCTACCTCTCAATGCAGAGAAGTTGCAGGTTTTTATTCACCATAATTTGCCCTTAGTGCAGTATGAGTACTAATTAATTCAATTTCTACTTTAAACTAAAACTGCTTATATATTTTCTAAGACTACATAAAGTAAATAATTACTTAACTTTTTTTTATCCAGATCTTTTTTTTTATTCGGCCGGATGCCAATCCGGCCGAATAGCAGCTATCCGGTATTCGGCCGGATAGTAATAAGACCGCCGGATAGGCCGGATACGGGATAGTTGCCGGATATCCGTTTCATCTCTAATATTTAGCCCCCCAACTACACAACTTTTGCCATAAACTATTTATCATTGATAGGTTTAAGGTTACGTCATTGGTCACTGCATAGGTAAAGTACTGAGTTATTTAATAACGTAAAATAGTACATAATTACAATCGAAAAAATCGAAAACTTAGTATAAATTGATACCACCTCTTATAGAAAGACGTTTGTGTAAGCAATAGCGTGATGTAAGAGACGCACAGCGCCATCTATAATGAATTTTTGGAACTAACTTAATTTGAACAAATTTACGCATTTTCACCCCCTTACAACCCCTTTGTCCAGTAAAAAAGTAGCCTATGTCCTTTCTCAGACTTTAGACTATGTGTGTACAAAATTTCATTACAATCGGTTCAGTAGTTTTGGCGTGAAAGCGAGATAGACAGACAGACAGACAGAGATACTTTCGCATTTATAATATTAGTATAGAATAGTATAGACTAGATGACGGCCGTCGCCTTACACAGGTACTCACCGGGCACGGGTGCTTCGGTGAGTACCTGTGTAGGGTTGCCAGGAGAGAGCCAACGCCAGCCTGCCATGAATGTGGCGCTGCGGAGGACACGGCCCAGCATACCCTTGAGGTGTGCGATCGTTGGGCCGTGCAGCGCCGCGATCTCGTGGCGGTGCTAGGTGGAGACCTCTCACTCCCGAGCATGGTGCGCTGCATGCTCGAGAGTGACGAGGCTTGGCAGGCGGCGGTCTCTTTCTGCGAACTAGTTATGTCGCAGAAAGAGGCCACGGAGCGGGACAGAGAGAACGATCCTACCTCTCTGCCGCTCCGCCGGCGTAGGACGGGAGTGCGGAGGCGTCGCTACGCGAACCTCCTAACTTCTGTCTAACGGGGCTCCGGGTCAGGATGGGAACCTACCCGGCTTTGTCAGTCCCGGCGCCGAGGGAAATGCTTTAGTTCGCCTAAGCGTTCCCTTACTTTGGTGGAAGTCCGGTCCGTTAGACCGGCCAGTCGTGGTGGGAGTCCTGTGTTTGGTAGATCCGGGATTTCCCTCCGTTATACGGCTGAAGGCGAACCGCAGGTGGTTTTAGTGAGTAAGAGTCTCACATACCCCCGGGGTACCCAACCTGGGGCACCCATGATGGGTTTCCCCTGCGACATCAAAAAAAAAAAAAAAAAAAAAGATGACGGCCGTAACTCCGTTGCGCTAGAGCATATCGAAATAATTTTACCTATTACAATGAAGGTCATAACATCCACCTCCGCATAGTTTGCACCAAATTAGGCAAATTTTGAAATACGCATAGAATCACAAAAAAATATTGAATTGCATGTTTATGACTTCTTCAGAAAAGGGCACAATGATACGAAAACGTTCGCCATCCCTGTAATAGTGCAATCGAAGATAGTTTAAGGATATGAGCGAATAGCCCATAGGTCACCGTAAATTTGAAACAAAAAAAAAATATCTAAAAACCCTACTTTTTCGAGTGAAAGAGAGTCCACACGGCGCGCTGCGTTGCGTCGTCGCAACCCGAATATTTTGACGCATACTATATTGTCATTACTAATTATTACGAAGCAGTCTTAACGTCAACACCCCCTCCCGATTCGTCTCGGGGGCTGCTATCCGGCATGTGTGCGTTGCGACGACGCAGCGCGCCGTGTGAACATCTTGGTTATTTGTATTTCGTATGTAAAACAACGCAACGGCAGCGCTGCGTCGACGCAACACTGACGCAACGCGCCGTGTGGACTGGCTCTTAGGCCCTATTCGAGCCTCTAAACGATAATTAAAGACATGAGTGGATGAATCGAACAAGTAACACATTTCGAATTTCGAGTAAATCTCGTTTAAAGTTTTGAAAAAACTTTTTATGATTTCTCATCACAAATCAAGTAATGGCTTTTGTTAATTGTATCAGGAGGTGTAAATATCTTCCGTTTTTAATATTAGGTTAAAAAAATATAAAAAATTCTCCATTCTAGGATAAAATAAGAAAAATGTGAAGTTGTTCGGTTCCATACTTTTATATGCAACAAAATCATTAAAGACTGTTATGCATGAAGTAAACATAAATCACTTTTTTTAAATTGAGATGAAACAAGACTCAATTGAAAAGACACGAAACTCACGGCCAAACAGACAGGTCAAAAATAAATTTGGATTATACTTTGACAGACGGGAAAGATTAAAAGGAATTCCGCCAAAACTAAAATATGTGAACAAAACTGAGTTGCGGGAGTCATCTAGTAGACATAAGATACGAGTAGAAAACGAGATTATGAAAGTAATAATCTCCATATCAAATTTCATCGAATTTTCAGTTCAGCCGTTTAAGTGTTAAGAGGTATTTAAAGTAGACAGACAAACACGATTTCCAAATTTATAATTTTACTAGCTGTCCCGGCAAACGTTGCTTTGCCATAATATATTATGTATTTGCCATATTATTTTATTGAAGTGACTAAATATATGTATGTTACCATGGCAACGTCGATCGCTATCCCGTCGCACAAACATTAATGGTCGCCGTCAGTCTCAAATTGTAAATAATTTGCAATAAAATAAAATTGCGACTATAATTAAAGATCTAAGCTATCCTATCTCTCAAGTTGGAAAAAAGCACACATTTAAAAAAATAAAAACATTAAAATCGGTTGAGTAGTTTAGGAATCCATCGCGGACAAACATCGTGCACAGGAGATTTATATAATATAATTTATATATAATAGATAGATTTATATATAATAGATTAGTAAGGATCAATTTATTATGCCATTATAAGCGTTGTATACGGGAGATTGCTTGAATAGGCACTTTACTTTTTTTAAGCAATATGTCGAGTTTTTTTTAATTCTATTAGTCAAAGGTGGTCAAAGGCATAAATATTATACAGGGTGCAATTAAACCTTCCTGCCATTTTTTTTCCAGGGCTTAGGTATCATTAGGAGAGTCCATTTAACAAAAAAAAATGGGGTGTTATTTTTTTTCAATGACATATTTTATCCCATTTCAAATCGTTGCAGAATGGTCACTCGCGGCGCGGGGGAATGACACGCGCGGCCGACGCATCGTGTCCATTAATTGTAGTACTTTTTAGGATAACTTTCGAAAGCTATGTCTCAATATTTTAATACTGAGTAACTACAAAAGAAAAAATACGTGTATTTTTATTTTTAACCAGGATCAATATATCAAAATTTGGCAGGAAAATTTAATTGCACATAGACAGACAAACACGATTTCCTAATTTATAATTTTACTAGTAAGGATCAATAATTCATTTTGTAAAATCAGCTTCATCTCTTTTTTCCCGCCATATTTTACTTGACACTGGCCATGGTTAAAAAGCCGAGCGCCATATTATTAAGAAAACAGTAGTATTCGTTGTCAAAGAGGTGAAAGAGGTTATTAATAAACTAAAAGTTTGGAAACAGTGAAAAACCCTTTTAAGTATTAAATAAAATAACTCTCGTAGTTTATAAGAGAAAACTATAAGATGGGGTAAAAAATGTCACAAAAAAAAAATAATACCCAATTTTTGTTGGTTAAATGGACTCTCCTAATGATAACTAAGCCCTGGAAAAAATTTGGCAGGAAGTTTTAATTGCACCCTGTATAATAATATTAATAATACTTTTTAACGCGAGCGAAGCCGCGGACAAAAGCTCGTTCTATATAATATCTATGCCTTTGACAACCTTTGACTAATAGAATAAAAAAAAGTCGACATATTGCTTAAAAAAGTAAAATATTCAAGCGATCTCCCGTAATACAACACATAAATGGCTGTTACCCGCTTCTTGCATAATCATTTGGACGAACCTTGTAACTTACCTGCTTCATCATATGGCTAACTTTGGAAGTATACGTAAAATTCATTTTTTTTATTGCAATTCATTTTCCAAGTCCTAAAAGCTACATTTATCCAAAAAAACGTAAATTTTCAAAAATGTTACTTAACTCATTCTTCCACTCACCTCTTCAATTATAAGTGAAATAAACGTATTCAAAATTTGACAAGCCAGCTTAATGTCTTTTAAAAGTCTGGATGATATTGAAATCCCCTATCCGTATTCTGCGACGCTCTCCGGCATTAACTGATCCATTACAAGTAATTTATCGCAGAATATGATGGAATTCTATTTACGAAGATCAAATATTTATTTTTCCATCGTACAAGAGATTGAGTAAAGATCGGATGACTTATTATGCCGACTATGAGGACGAAACGAGTATTTTTGAAGGCAGGCTTTGACAATATTACGTCCATTATTAGATATTAATATTATAAATTAGAAAGTGTGTGTGTGTGATATCTGAGACATACACACACACACACACACTTCATCACACACACACTAATTATCTTCAGAGTTTTCCGATGAACTGTTTTCAACATTTTGTATGGATTACTATAGTCTATAAGTCTCGGAAAAGGACAAGTTACATACTATTAAGGTCAGAAAATATTACGTTTCAGTGCGATAGACGTCGGAGTGGGGGTTGTGAGGTTTTTTCGTTACGGAATTTTTGGTTCGGTCGCCGCGCTCAAAGCAATAGCTTAAATTTTACAAAAAAATTACTCCCTTACTACAAATATTAATTATAGGCGTCGTAGCCTATTCAGGCAATACCTGTATTAAGATCAAGTATTAGGCTCTTAGCTCGACCTAATTTTCTTAAGATGTTACCAATTAAATACTAATTCGATTTTAATGATTTACGCCTACGTATGTTCACCTTACTATCTGAAGTGTCGACGACACGACGAGAGACATTTTACAGGAGACAAAACCATCTTACACTATACGCTCAAAGATTATTATTATTTGGGGTGAATTAAATAAATAAAAAATAAATAAAAATTGTTTTATTTCTGAATAAAGAATCAAATGTTTTCAGAACGTCATACGTGTTGCCTACAAGGTTTGTAATAGAAAATAGTGTATCTCGTTTTAAAGTGAAAGCCTCTTCGTACCTTTTTTGAATTGGTAAAAATATAAATTTTCAATTCCATCAATTTATTCATATGTATGTAAAATCATTTATTTTATCGTTAATACTGTGTGTCTCTTTACAAGGACTGCGCCTATTATACGTATTATCAGTATTACCCTAAGGTTGGTTGGTAGAGAATGCCACAAGGTATTAAGCCCGCCTTTGTAAATTACTCGTACATAGTGTTTAAATAAATAAATAAATTCGTGTCAAGACATGTGATCTGACCGAAAAACAAGTACGCAGGAGTAATTTTATAGTGCCCAAGTGTGTGCGCAGTACACAAGAGCACTCTCTATTCCTTTCACTCTCATAACCCAGTGGGACGGATGACCAGCGCCGTAAATAGGGCGGTGCCACAGGTGCCCAGGCACAGGGCGTAGATTCTGGGGGGCGCAAGAATGGCCTGACCAGGCAGGAGTCAGGACTATTATTTTTTCGGTTTGCTCCCGATAAGTTCCCGCTGCTATACTTACATTGCTCTGGGAACCTATAATAATTATCTAAAAAAAAAACAAGGGCCCAGTTGTAGAAGCTCGCACAGGACGCAAAAAAGGCTGTTTACGGCACTGCGGATGACCGGTACACGACTGGCGAGAGATCCAGGCGCAGGACCGACTTTTTACATGCCCGTCCGACGCATGGATCATCTTACTTGTCAGACAATCAGGTGATCAGCCTGCATTGTCCTAACCTAACTTGGAAATAACATGTTTCCAACGCCGGAATCGAACCCACGACCTCCGAGTCAAGAGCGACGCTCTAACCACTAGACCACGGAGGCGGAGAGGAAATAATAATATCCCATTAAAAACATAATATTTTCTTGTGAAATGTTGCAGAGACGAAACGATATTTCGAAGATAAAAAAGATATTTGAACTTTTTAGCACTTCAGCTACTTCCAGCTAAACATTTTGATGATCATCAGTGAGTCAGATGACGAAATCGGTGTATTTTAGATATCAATAAAATATAAAGTATTAAAGCTATTGAGACTTTGTATGTTTAATTAGTCTTTTATTAACTATCTGGTACTGTATCCGAAACCAACTCTATTAGGGTTCAAAAAAACGACAAAACACTTCGAGAAAATGTAGTAGGTAGTGCCCTTGCGCTTCGCTTGGCTCGTATCGGCGGGTGCACTGTTATCCTTAATTTCTCTCTGGAGCGTCCGTGGCCTATTGGGAAAACCGTTGGTTTTCACTCGAGAGGGAGCAGGTTTGACCCCGGGTGGAGGCGTGTACCAATAAGATATTTTCAGATCTCAAGTAGGTACATAATACGGACGCTCGTACGGTGAAGGTAAACATCGTGAGGAAACCCGCACATAGTTGGTCCCAGACGTATTCAGACCTGCTCATTCCTCTGGACTACTATGTTGTGAGAATGCCATACGCGCTTGGGCAACCATGCGGACATATTTTAAAATCTTGTCCCGGGCACTACAGTATTTGAAGAGTGGTTACTTCGCTCTGGAAATACTGTATAAATCATCCACAATGGATGCAAATGTCTTGTTTTTTTTTATTTTCTCTATAATTGACGTTTAATTTTCTCTTTTGCCGGGACTCTCGGAGTGCAAAATTCGTTTTTAGGGTTCCGTACCTAAAGGGTACCTATTACTGAGACTTCGATGTCTGTCTGTCCGTCTGTCTGTCACCAGGCTGTAACTCAAGAACGGTAATAGCTACAGAGTTAAAATTTTCACAAATTGTGTATATCTGTTGCGGCTATATAATAAACACTTAAAACAAAATAAAATTAATATTTAGGGGGGCTCTCATACAACAAACGTGATTTTTTTGTCCTTTTTTGCTCTATATCAATAATAACAACAGGTAGGTACTTGAATTTTTCACACAATCCTTAGTTTTATGTGTACTTTAATATTTAATAATAATATTAATGTAAAATAAAAAATTAAGAGGGGCTCCCATACAAAAAACACAAATTTTGGCCTAATTTTGCTCTATAATGGTACGGAACCCTACGTGCGCGAGTCCGATTCGCACTTGGCCAATTATTTTTATCATAGTCGTTAATTTTGATGTTTATTCCTCCTAGAGCTTTAAAGCGCACATATTTATTTACCAACATAGCTAATTTAGGGAAAGTTATTTTACAATTTGTAAAAGCACTCCCAAGTTTCGTAGTTGAGAAACGCTGGCTCGCCCACTCTCCTGTAAAGTTTCGACAAATTGTAGTTTGTAGAACCGCGGTTATTTATACCTACATCATAACTTCACTTATGTAAAAACTTACCCAAATAATGATATTATGGTAAATTATTATTTTAACTAAAATAAATTTGGTTAATTTTTGGCAACTTATTGAATTAAAGTACTAAATGTATTTTAATTCAAATAAGTCTGATTACTTTTCTTTGGTGCAACTTGCTAAACGGCATCCCATAAAATTTTTGTTTCTTTGCTTTTTTTATGGGCATGATGATGATATTATGGCCGGCCGCATGCATACGTTTTCCGATTTCATTTTCCGTAATGCTAGGAATGCTAGGAGTCAGTAGAAAATACATCACGAAATCATATTTGGTTGCTGTTAAGCATATTTTGTGTATCATCCCACAAAAAAGCGTATTAAGTTATGAATGCAGTCATGAGTCATGTTCTTAAGATCATTTAAAACAATACTGCATTCATTCAACAAAAAAGTTGAGGGTTAGTAGATAAATGCTTAACAGCGACCATTTAATATTTACTCGTAGTTTGTATTTTTTATCGTAATTAATTGTCTGTACTGAATATTGCTTCCAATGCAATGATATTATATGTATAAAAAAACGAATATCATTGTTCCAATGTAATATTTACTTTCAGTACGCGATACACGTCTAAGAATAGAATAATATAATTTGTTGACGGAGATGTGAGGGAGCAACCCTCTAATTTACCCTTCAACAGCAAATTACTTTTGTTGTCATTTTCGAAATTAATATTTTCGCTACTTTCATCTTTAATATGCAATTGAAGGTCTAATAAACGCTTTAAAATTATGTCGAAGTTTAAAATACATTTTTTTATTAAATAAGGGGGCAAACGAGCAAACGGGTCACCTGATGGTAAGCAACTACCGTCGCCCATGGACACTCGCAACATCAGAAGAGCTGCAGGTGCGTTGCCGGCCTTTTAAGAGGGAATAGGTATGCTCTTTTCTTGAAGGTTTGCAGGTCGTATAGGTCCGGAAACACTGCTGGTGACAGTTCGTTCCAGAGTTAATTACTACAATATAAAGTGAAACCTGGTTAATTGGGATCTCAAGGGACCAAGACTTTTGTACCAATTATTAAGGGCTCCCAATAATCCAATCATCCAATTAAGCAGGTTTACAATTATGTATGTCTCATTTACAGAGGCCGGCACTCTATGAGTGCCATTGCCGTGCCGTGTCGCAATATGTGCCGTTAATCCCTTATTCAATTTTAAAAGCTTTTATTAATTTGAGTTTTGATTATCCTTAAAAACACTGAGACCAAAATAATTATCAGAAAAAAAAATATTTATCTGAACATGAATTTCCACCAAGAAGTGACAGTACATACAATATCGTATCAAAATATTTCCTCGCTGTTTTTAATAATTCTAAACAGGGTTGACTTTGGTCCTGGTGATTCTCCCTACACAGTTCATCACGCGACTTTCCACAATTATAATCTAATAGAAGTTTAAAATTTTCAGATACCGATAACGTTTTATATTTACATTTGGACATTTTTACACTTTTACATCTTGTTTTAAATCAAAAACAGAGATAGTACTGACATCAAAGCGTGCACAATAGAGGACGCGAAATGTATGTAAAGAAACATGTAACAAACATGTAACAAAAATACTTGTTACACCTATTATAATTTGTCTCACTTATACAGGTAAATGGGCCACAGAGTCTCAATTATAGAGTTAAATATCGAAAAAGTCTTGGAATTCTAATCTCAATTGACCAGGTTCAAAAATCCCATTAATAGAGGTAATTTCATGAAATTGTGCCGGGACTTCATTGTAACTGTCAATAACAGAGGTTTCTCATTTGGCCAGGTCCCGCTTAACCAGTAGAGTGCCAGTAGCATGATTTTGAAAAAAAAAATGCATGAGACAAAGCCGCTTTACACTCTCTCTGTGTGTGTGTACTTTTAAAAAGTACGCAATTATTGATTTTGACAAAATATGTTTCGGATTCTATTAATAATAATGAGGAGTGTTTTAATCACAAGGTCGGATGTATGATATATTCATATTCGTTTTAGAGGTTTTGTGTTCGCTAAAATATTATATACTTTAAACGGTGGTATGAATAAAAAAATCTATATTCTACTATATTCTTATCCCCTTTAAAAATATATTACATTATTAAAAAGCTAGGACAAGAAAAATTAATATATTGTGGATTGCGATAACGGCAATGCTAAGACAAAAAAGCGGCATTTTTTGTCTTTTTTAATTTTATTGATGAATAAAAAAATATATAACAGAGCAAAGCACACAAACTTTTATTTTGGGTTTACTAATTTGAGATTTTTGTAGGTAGGTTCTCTTTGTCATAGGGTAAATAAAAAAACGATGTTTATTTACTTCAAAATATTGCAACTAAATAGCCAAGACATTTTTATACATTTTTATAAAATTTATAAAATACTAAACAAGTTTAAATACGGGTAGCCGTTTAAGGCGCCATTACGATTTCATTTGTTACCCTCAACAGACGTTTGCAAAAGGCAAAATACTTGAAATCTCTTATTTATAAAACTTTTTTTTTTGAATTATAAATAGCGAAATTTTTTTGCATTATAAATAGCGAAATTTGTCCGTCTTAAACTTCACACTTTAACCGCTGAGCCTTTGTTGATGGATAATATAGGTACACTTTGGGTCCCAAGAAAGGACACAGTATAGTTTTTATTGCCGTTAAATGTACGGTTCCAAGTATTCACAAATCCCCTTTAGGCTGCTCTTTCGAAAAAAGCGTGCAGATGAAACAACTTTTCATCGGCATTAACAGAGAAATTATATCTAAAAAAAAAAAAGTAATCTACATGATATGATACGTAATTTGGTTTTGCCATATTTTTTCTATCGGTATCACATAATAAAGAAATAAAAAACCAAATCACCTCCAAATCGTTGAATGAAACCACTTTACTCCTTCATTATTTATCAAAATAATACATAAAAAATATCTACTGCTTTGATATAAAGCTGCACATAAGTTAATAATTTGGTTTTTTTACTTTTTTGAAATATGTATTATTTTAAGCCTTAAAAAGGTTTTTTCTCCTATTTCGCCCTATCATGGACGCGGCGAGCGTCGTTCGTAACCGCCACCGTACAAGGCGCGCTGTTATGAATGTTATTTTAATGTCATTTACGTCGATATTCGCACTTACAGAAATCGACCTGAATTTAGGGAGTAGAAGGCCCTTAAACGAATGTCATCGCAAATGAAGTTTTTCGTTACAGTAACCATGTTACACGAAATCTTCGTTTTGCGCTCTCTAAATTATTGTCAACTGTACCTCAAACCTACAAATTTTCGATGAGATCACGGTGTCCTGATGCGAATTTACATTTGACCTGTTCCAAAAGTGGAGTGCAATATGCCGCTTATAACTTTTCTTGAAGTGAATCTAAATTACAAACGTAATTTTTTTTTCTCACCTCCTGGCGGAAATCTTTAACTTTCTTCCCGCTGCGCTTACCGATGTTGCCGTTTTCCGCCTCCGTCGATGAGAAAAATAGTATACGCACCACGGGCAGTAAATAAGAAAGCCTCAGATCACATGTTTGTGTTTTCCCAATTACATATGATCTGAGACATTTCTTATTTTTCTGCCCTGGGTGCGTTATTCATTACGCACCTATTCTCTTTGATTTTGACGAACATTTCCATCCAAGAATACGATTTGTTTCGACTTCCTTTCCCTGCTGCATATTGACATAGCTTCTCGTTGTACAATACGAACAAATAAAAACTGAATACAATAGATCTTATCTTGGGACTGTTAAATGGAAACAATAATTTGTTTGGATCCGTAAGATGAATGTCGGAGCTACATCTTGAAGTCTATTGTTTCATATTGTCGCAACTAAACTGCTGCATAATTTATTTTAACATTGTAACACGATTACTCTATACAAAATCAAGAGTTTATAAATTTCGTTTCGACAGGCGTCTAGGCATTTTTTAATAAAACAATAGATTTTTAAAGTAGGAAATTTGCTTATTTGTAAAAGTACAACATGAGAAATTTGTTTTTCGCACTGCAACCGTACATTTTTCCGAGATAAAA
The DNA here is from genome assembly GCA_937595015.1 of Polyommatus icarus. Lineage (NCBI taxonomy): Eukaryota > Metazoa > Arthropoda > Insecta > Lepidoptera > Lycaenidae > Polyommatus > Polyommatus icarus. The sequence goes on along the minus strand of OW569341.1, from coordinate 6,900,345 downwards.
AGTATGTTCTTTCCTGGAGCTCAAAGTATCTCCATACCAAAATTCAGCAAAATCGCTTTAGCGGTTTTGGGTGTGAAGGGTTAAATATTTTTCGAAGCCTTATGATGAAATAAAAAACCGGCCAAGTGTGAGTTGGACTCGCCCATGAAGGATTCCGCAGCAGCACAGCACACAGGGGACACACATTTTGCCTCTTTGGAAGAGTCTCTCTCGCAAACTATTCAGGTTAGAAAAAAATTATATTATAAATCTCAATATGATTTTTGAAGACCTATCCATAGATACCCCACACGCATAGGCCAGATGAAAAAAAAAATTTTTGTTTCATTTGTACCTAAGGGGACCCCTAAAATTTTTAATTATTTTTCCATTTTTGTAACAAAATCTTAATGCGGTTCACAGACTACATCTACTTACCAAGTTTCAATAGTATAGCTCTTATAGTTTCGGAGAAAAGTGGCTGTGACATACGGACGGACAGACAGACAGACAGACAGATAGACAGATAGACATGACGAATCTATAAGGGTTCCGATTTTGCCATTTTGGCTGCGGAACCCTAAAAATATACATCCCCGAAAGATTATTATTACCGTTCCCTACTGGCAATATCAGCTCTAACGTTGCATGAAAAGTGAGACGTGAAAAGTAAATTTTGAGACAGAATAGTATTAAAATAGACGTCAAGGTACACCTTTCCTGTTACCTTACAAGGTAACAGGAAAATCTACATAAATCAGATGAAATGTTTAAAAAAGCGGATATGAATCCATCTAATATTTGGGCCGAACGCCTACGTCGTTATACGTTTTATAAGGTTCATTCTTAAGGCACCGGTTGCTCCATGAATGGTCCATTCAATACTGCGGGGAGGACAGCGCAGGCGCCGCATCGATCGCCCGCCGCCTGGGGAATGCGGTGGGATGTCCAATGTGTCGACTAGATGTGTGTCGGAGAATGGGTCAACGAATGCCGAGTCAAAAGGAGTGATGTCGACTGATGTGTGGTGGTACCCACAATTCGCCTAACATTACTGCATCGCGCTATCGAAGTTTTCTAAGCGCGTCAGTTTATATAGACTGGTTTTAGCTGTCGTGTATACGACAGCTAAAATGTACCACGTGGGCTCCGGCCTGACCGAGCATAACACCTCGCTCGGTCGGCAGATCTTCCTTTGTGGCCAACATGAATATCCCACAGATGTAAGGGAAGAGTTCTTAAAGAATATCTCATGCTGGCTTCTCACAGCGCGTAATATTATGAGACGCGCCGCGCCGAGCCGATTTGTACGAGCGAACACGTTGGCTCGGGCTCGCTCCGCGCTACCCGTTCTCAAGGCGCGTAATAATAATATCATGAGCCGCATATCAATAGGATCGGACGCGCCTGCTCGAGTCAGCCCACGCCACCTCGAGCCACCCCCTTCGCACGGCTCGTGGCTCGAGCTGCCGCGCCGGCTCGTGATATTACGCGCCGTGAAGAGTTATAGAGTATCTCAGAGTCAGATGAATAGAAAAAGCGATGTATGTCATGTCGTGTAGGCTGGTAAATGCGGTGGGATGTCCAATGTGACGATTAGCTGATGTGTGTCAGAGAGTGGGCGAAAGGAGTGATGTCGACTGATGTGAGAGGACAGTCAAGTTGTAAGTCTGTCAGATGAATGAAAAGTTCGACAAATGTTGTCGACTGAAGTCGTCGAGCAGCGGTGAATTATTCAAATTTATCTTCCATAGTAGGTACGGGAACCCTAGAACAATTTTTTTTTGTGATTACTAACAAGCAAATTTTTTGTGAGTAGCTAAATTTTTATAAGACGAACAACAATTTTATCACTACCATAATATAATAGAAACTGTAATTTTTTAAACGCGGAGTTGGAAATAAGTATGTATAGTCCTTAAAATGTTTTCCTCCAATAAAAATAAAGGCAAAATAAAATTTGTCGACACGTGTCGGCAGATATGTCACATCCCTTCCCCGCGGAATGTTACGGTCTAGTATATACTACAGTAGGTACAGCCTACATCCACTCATGCCTACATATACCCAATTTATTGGTCGTAAATATTGGATTTTTAACTTGTCTCCAACGTTCCACGATAATGTATCTTGGAGGCAATTTGAAGTATAATTTTCAAGACTTATCCCATTCATTGCAATTTCCTTCCTAATTTAATGTGAAAGTGTAGGTATGTTCTACCTCATGCTCAAACGGTTGTACCGATTTAGATGCAATTTGGTGGAGATAATATTAACCGACTTCAAAAAAAGGAGGCTATCAATTCAACGCGTATGAATGTAATATTTCCAGAACTGCCCAGTTTTTGTATATGTTAATCTATAACAGCTTCTGAACAAATGGGCCAAATTTCAAAAGTGTATGCATGTATGTTTTTATGTTTGTGCACGCATATCTCCGGAACTACAAGTCCGATCTAAATGATTCTTTTTTTATTGTACTAGGTATTGTTCAACTTAGGGAATACTGTAAGTTTCATCAAAATCGGCGCAGTAGTTTTTGAGATAGGGAATTTTAATTCTCAATTACGTACAATTTTGAAGTCGGTTTTGTCTTTTTAAAGTACAGTTATTTTAAGTGACTGGAAAAGACATTGGATAGTACTGTTATGTTTCGAAAAAATGTTCAGTTCTCGTGCGAAAACTAAATTCAGCGTAACAGTTATGATAAACATATTTTTAATCATTTAATGTATTAAGGTAGACCTTAAAATATAATTTAATGTGATTTTAAGTAAGATGAAGTCCGACAGCTGTGGAGAAAAGAATAAAAAAGCCTACATTATCTTAACAATGTTAAAATATAAAAAGGTGTCTAGCTCTTAAAATTATTGTTTGTAGAGCTGTATTTAATTTTAGGGATTTGCTTGCGAAATATTACAAGTGAAATCCCTTACAATAATCCGTTGCTTGTGAAGATTTATGATAATGTAACGGTGCGTCCACATTTGTATCATTTGCGCGATCAGATCTCCGTCGCGTATCATCGAAGCCTATCAAAATGATACGCGTATCATGATTTGCCCCGATCGCTATTAACCGCGATCTGATACTTGTCATATCAAATACACGCATGATCGGCAGAATGATCTAATAGGCGTCCACACTATGATACTCATACTTGATACGGCGCGATGATCGCGACGGAGATCTGATCGCGCAAATTATACAAATGTGGACGCACCGTTATGAATTCAAAAGAAAATGTCAAAAGTCTATGTTGCTTACTGGATAAACTTTTAGAAAACTTATTTTAATGCTTTTTTGGGGTGGATAGGTTTGTATAGGTAGGTTATTGGTTTTCATGGGTATCAATAATTTCAGTGACATAAAGTTATTATGTTAGTCATACTTATAAAAATGCTTGTTTATGAAGGCAGGTAGAAGAAAGAAAGTCATATTTCTTTTCAAGTTAGTAAGGCTCAATTAGTTGTATCATTTGCCCGATCAGATCTCCGATCAGATCTCCGTCGCGTATCATCGAAGCGTGTCAAAATGATATGCGTATCATGATTCGCCCCGATGGCTATTAATCGCGTATCCTACGTATTGTATGAAATACGCGCATGATCGGCAGAATGATCTAATAGCAATCTCATAGCATAATCAAATCTAATAGCGGAGATGATCGCGCAAATGATACAAATGTATCATTTGCGCGATCAGATCTCCGATCAGATCTCCGTCGCGATCATCGCGCCGTATCAAGTATCCGTATCATAGTGTAGACGCCTAGATCATTCTGCCGATCATGCGTGTATTTGATATGACAAGTATCAGAACGCGGTTAATAGCGATCGGGGCGTAGCATGATACGCGTATCATTTTGGTAGGCTTCGATGATACGCGACGGAGATCTGATCGGAGATCTGATCGCGCAAATGATACAAATGTGGACGCACCGTAAAATGTATTTATGAAGCGGAAATCATAATTTTTTCGCAACAAAAACTATTGTAAGTCATTTCTCGGTTCTCAAAGTATTTCCATACCAATTTTCATCTTAGTCGGTTCAGCCGTTTAAGCGTGTAGTTGTAATAACAGATACACACTTTTGCATTTAATATTAGTTGTACCATGTTGTACTAATATGTTTTCTGTGTAATTGGTAAGAATTCCCTCGGCATGAAAATGTGTAGATTTTATACCAAAAAGTTTTAAAATATCATTCCAATTCGCTGACAGGTATTGCAAATATTACGGATGGATGGATTTTAACGTGGGTGCAGACGATTAAATAGCGTAAAGTCTGAACGGCTCGAAAGGATAAAGCTTTATTGTTCAGTGAAAATTGTTTAAAATGGAAATATTTCTGATGGACTTTATATTCCTCACTCAATTTTTAGAATTTTTGGCACCCTTTTTCATCTATGTAGATTTAAAAATTCTTTCTATAAATGCATGCTAAACCATTGCGATAGTAAGCGTTTCAAAACGTAAGGGCTTATTTGGCATGTGCGTTGATCTATTAGAAAATTAGATTAGCCTTAGATCTCAGGCTTACATTTATTTCTTGTATGTACTTTAATTAATTATTTCACTCTTGAATTGCATAATTACTGACTTATTCAATAAAAACAACTTTCCCATTAAAAAATTTACTTTTAAATACTACCCCGACAACCGCAAACAGCTCGTTTGAACTATAAAACAACATAAAATAGTTTCAAAGACGCACATTCGTAAATTCACATTTCCCATTTCATAAAAGGCCCTTCAGATCTAGGATGAAATGTCTTGACCTGACCCGAATTCGATATAAAGACTATTATGTGACCATAATGTCAGTAAAAGGGTCTAGAGATCTATTACGTCGCTCCGAGTGTGTTCATACTAAGAGTAGGTTACATGTAATAACCCTTACACGTTCCTTAAACGGTTGCTGTTAACCAATATAGTGTCCTAAGTCCTAACCCATTTTTTTGTTGTTGTTTTTTGAATGCAGTATTGTTCTAGATCATCTAAAGAACATAACTGCATTTATAACTCAATACGTATTTTTGTGTGGGTTAGTTCACGAATGCTTAACAGTGTTCAAATTTGAGATATACTTAGTTCTTTATTATTAATTATAGAGCAGCGGCTCTCAAACTTTTGGTGGTGGAAAATTTTAGTGTCATTTTCGACGGATACCTCCAAAAAAGAGTGTTTTGTTTTTGAATGAATTGTTTTCATGCTAATTATATTTAACGCGCCCGAGAGTCCCAAAAAAAACCAATTTTCAAAATTACTTTATTGAAAAATCAAAAATTACAAATTAAAATCAAACATTAAAATTACGTTAAGTACAAATGGACTTGCTCGAGGTTAGAGGCTAAGTGAGGTGGAATCCACAGCGGCGATCCAATTTCGAAGTCAACGCGAAGTCAGCAAAATGTTTCCCTGAATGTTACCGATGAGTATGTTATACGCAGAGGCGACCATAAAATATACCAAAGATTATGTAATGGTATAGAGGCGATATTAACTTGTAGATTTTACTATCTTGAATCTTCTAAGTGTAAGTATCTTCGGATGATAGGCTTGGTGGTATATAACACCTCCCCCCTTAGTTCAAGGACTATTTTTGAACGACAGGAAAAAATGTCATTGGCAGCTTTCCACAGTCTTGGCTTGGTCCAGGTTCAGCATAAGTTTGTTCTTGGCGAGGCTTCTTGCTTGATTGGCTTCTTTCTTCATTCTTCTTTCTTCTGTTCAGGATTAATCTTCTGCCCAAAATTATAAGAGAAAGCGCAATAGCACTGCATAATATAGTATAGAAAGGAATAGTTGTATTATAGAACATTGGTATTTGTTCTAATTGAATAGGTTCTTGATGGTGAATCTTGTCTTGAATTTCATGAAGTTTCTTCAGGCTGATTGAATTACTTTTAATAGAGAAGGATAAGGTAGGCTCTTTTACATGAGCCGAAATTTTAGTAATTTTTATGGGCTGTCCTTTGATGTGATCGTTGGTGTTGACGATGGTGAAGTCTTCTGTGTGCAGCTTGCAGGTAGGTGGTATTGTAGCGAGGTAGCTTCCATTGAGATTAATGATTTCTTCTCTTTCGCAGGATAACCGGGCTTCAGTTGGAGACGGGAACACGACGACGTAGTGGCGGTCATCAAGTTTTTTCATTGCAGGTTTCATCAGGTTTACGGTAGTCATTTCACAGGACCTTTCTTCATGGAGATTTCCTTCAACGATGTTGCTGATACAGTCCGGCTGGGGTTTCAGCATGTGGTGGAGCTCGTCTTCACATAAGTACCTCATGCCTGACTTCGGGCATTCTGCCTCTATGTACACGTGCATATTACCAGTGATTGCAAGGAAAGGAGAAGGAGGGATTATAGCTTGCCTATTTTTATTAGGAACAATAGCTAGTTTATAAAAGTTATATTCAAGTGGTGAAACTATAGGAAATTTGAAAGCAAAAACTAACTGATCTCCATTAAAATAAGATGCTGGCTTAATTATATTGTAATAGTCTCTAATTTCTAAATCTAATATTTCTTCTTTATTATAAAATGTCTTAAGCCTACTTAACATATTTTTCATTACACCTATACCTATCATAGAATGATGAGTGCGCGAAGCACTGCAAAATGCTAGCGCATTCTCTAACCTACTTATTTCGCTTACTAAACTGTCTACATTATTACTGCTTATTGCTAATGCTTGTGCGAATTTCGCAAATTTAACTATATCCGGTGAAGGAAATGAGTCAGGGTTTAATATCATAAATAATGTTTTATTAATTTTATTTTGACTTTCTATAATTTCAGCAATAATTTTATTTTGTTCATCCATCCAATCTTTGCTAAGACTGATGTGATGATTTTGTTCAATAACTATTTTATCTTGATTTTTCTTAAGTACTGAAAGAGCTTGATCATACTTTACTGCATCCGAATAATCTAAATTTCCAGTTATACTCTTAATTACTGACCCAAGACTATCTATTAAGCCTCTCTTAAACCTTAAGGGTTCTAGAGTTTTTAATTGTTGCAAAGCAAAATCAAGTTTATCACTTAAATAATCTATTTGCGATTCATAGACAGCATAAGTAAGGTTATCTAACTTATTTCTAATTTCACTTAGCTGAGACTGCACTAAACTAATGTTAGAATCTATTTCCCTTAATTCTATAAACTGTAAAAATGTATGATAATGATGGGTTAGTTGCATGGGACCTAACTTAAAGGGTAAAATTCCAGGGCTTTCTCCAAGATCTTCAAGTTTTATCTCGAGAGCTAGTGTCGTTGTGAGAAGCATCATGATCAGCACCCTGCAACAATTTGGCGGTCTTAGGGATCCGTTTTAGCCTATTTTTAGCTATAGGAGCTTTCTTTTTGGATGTATAAATATGAATAGGTAAGTTTGCTAAAACAGTGTCCTGGGTATATCGAGGTGCGAGTTTAGATCTGGAAGCTGAGGGGTTACTGACAAAAATCTGCTGGTTAGGTTCATAATCTACTTCATTTTCTCTAGTTTCATTACGTTTTTCAATGATAGCTTCTCTGTTAGCTAATGATGATTCATTTACAACGTCATAAACCTGTTTCATTTGTTCTCTATGAGATTGCATATACTGTTGAAGTAAATGAATAGTTAAATCGACATCAGTAGGGTCACGTGGATCAGTGTGCCCTAATATAAGGTCATAGGGTTTACATTTAGTAAAACTGTGTATGGAGCTATTATATGCAATTAAAGCGTAAGGCATTAAATTAATTACAGGTTGATCACGCTGTTTTAATTTTAATATACGGAGATGTTCAAGCAAAGTCGAATGAAAACGTTCTATATTACCATTAGCGTTAGGGGAATGAGCCAAAGTTTGATGATGAATTATTTTATGAATTTTACAAAATTCTGAAAACATTTGGTTATTAAATTCTGTACCCTGATCAGTAATTATGGTAAGTGGTAAACCGTGGTGAGTACTAAATGTTAACAAAGCCTGTATGACGCTGAGTGCCGTGCCATCTCTAAGTAAGTATGCCTGTCCATATTTCGAAAAAACATCTATAAGGGTTACATATTTTTCATTATTAGCTGTAAAGGTGTCCATATGTACGATCTCAAAAGGTTTTGTAGCTGGGGGTACTAAATTAAGCTTAGGTCTAATAGGGTTCCTGTCATACTTAGCTTGACCACATATTGTGCAATCATTAATATACTTTGTAATATGTTCTTTCATTTTAGGCCAGAAGTAACGTGCTGAAAGTGCAAGGTAGCATTCATTTATCCCACGATGATTGGTTTTGCCTTCATGATAATTACGAATAATTTCTTGTTGCCTAAGATATTCCTTGACGTTTTCTAATTCTATTTTAGCTATAAAAACTTTCATGCAAGAGCTTTTAAATTTTTCCTGTAATATTGGGACTATTTTGTACATACCTAACGGAGGGTTAATAAGTATACCGGTCTTTATTTTAGGGTTTACATATTCTTTAATAGCATTGATTAAATCTGTTTCTAAATTTGATTCTGATAATTGTATAGATATCCTGGAATGAGTATCGAACGGTTTGGTAACTATTGCACGTTTCTTTACATCACTAACGATATTTAAAACTAACTGGCGATGAAATTTATTTAAGGGATCAAAGGATATAGGTATTTCAAGGATTGGGTTTTCATTAGAGGTATGGGCGGTCATGGTACTTTCGGAGTCGTCAGCTACAGATACTTTGGATGTATTGCCTACTATTGAACTTATCTCTTCGTTAAAGATTTCCACACGAGATAGAGCGTCGGCGTTTGTGTTCTTTTTGCCGGGCTTATATTGGGTAGTAAAATCAAACTCGCTTAATTTTAATCTCCATCTCGTTAATCTAGAATTTGGTTCCTTCAGACTCATAACCCACTGTAATGGTTTATGGTCCGTTAAAATTTTAAATTTACGGCCAAAAAGATAAGGACGAAAATACTTAGTTGCCCATACTATGGCTAACAATTCTTTTTCAATTGTGCTATAATTTACTTCGCTATCATTCAAAGTACGAGAAGCGTACGCTATTGGTTTGTCAGATCCTATGGGTCCTTGTGAAAGTACTGCACCTATTGCAAAATTAGAAGCGTCAGTTGTCAGTAAAAAGTCCTTGTCAAAGTCGGGGTATATTAAAATAGGATCATTAGTTAAAAGTGTCTTACATCGTTCGAAACTGTTAACGTAATCTGAGTCAAAAGTAATTTTCTTTCCTTTCTTTAAACATTGAGTTAATGGTTTTGTGATCTTAGCAAAATCGGGAATGAATTTTCGGTAGTAGCCTACTAAACCCAGGAATGATTTTATTTCTTTAGGTGTTTTAGGAATAGGGAATTTTTGAATTGCCGAAATTTTGTCGGGATTAGGTTTTATTCCTTCTTCAGTTATGACATGTCCTAGATATGCTGTTTCGTGTTTTAAAAATTCTGATTTGTCAAGCTGAATTTTAAAGTTAGATTCACGTAATCTTTGGAAGACTTTTTCTAAATTTATTATATGTTCCTGTAATGAAGTTGAAAAGACAATTATATCGTCGAGATAGACCAAGCAAATGACATTTTGAAGTCCTTTAAGAATATTATCCATAACTCTTTGGAACGTGGAGGGACTATTTTTTAAGCCCATTGGCATTCTAAGAAATTCATATTTGCCGTTTTCTACACTGAAAGCGGTTTTATGTATATCCTCCTCTGACATTTCCACCTGATAGAAACCTGATGCTAGGTCTAAGGTTGTGAAATATTGACATTTCCCTAATTTGTCAAGTATATCGTTGATGTTAGGTATGGGATATTTGTCGTCGATTGTTTTTTCGTTAACCTTGCGAAAATCAATGACTAATCTCCATTTCTGCTTCCCCGAGGCGTCCATTTTTTTAGGGACAATCCAAATCGGAGAGCTCCAGGCAGATTCCGATGGTCTAATTATGCCCTGACTTAGCATTTTTGAAATTTGGTCTTTTACCTCATCACGCAAGATATATGGATAACGATAGCTTTTCGTATGTACGGGGACCTCATCATATGTACGGATTTTATGTTTAATTTTGTTCGTAAAAGACAAAGATTCTCCTTCAATATAAAAAACGTCTGCATATTTACTACAAAGTGCTGTTAAATTGGCTTTTTCTTCCTCATTTAAATGGTCTGTTCGCAAGCGTGAAATAACGTCACTGGCACGGTTTGAAAATTCTTGTGAAAATTCGGAATTAAAAATAGTTGCTTCTGTCGGATGATCTAATGAAAAAATTATGTCATTTTTAGTATGATTGGTTACCTGGACTATGGCTCTATTATTTTTAACTGTAGTTAAACATTCACTTATAATGCAATTGCAAATAATTTGTTCTGGCACTAAAACTTCTCCATCCGCGGCGTTTATTGGTAATCTAAGAAGTAAAGAGGTTTCACTTGGAATAACTTTTTCATACAAATTTAAATTTCGGGAATTATATAATTTAATTGGGTTTATGGCGTTTTTAGTAATTAATGTTGAATTTTTAAGATCTAATTTAGCTTCAAATTTAGTTAACAAATCCATCCCTATCAGACCTTCAAAATAATTATGAAATTTATATACGTATAATTTAATATTACAGTTATCATTGAATTCTTCAAAACAAGGTAAGGTTATTGAATAATTGTTTCTACTAGTTGCATGGACGTTAGTGACTTCAAACGGATCAAAATTAAGTGGTATGTCTGGAAAATATTGTTCTACGGCCTGTGGACTAATAAAGGATTGATTTGCTCCAGTATCTATCAAAAATTTTAAATAGAATCCATTTCCGAGGGAAATGCGAATAAATGGCAATTGGCGTTGAGTTTGGAGATTTAATTCTATTTTAACTTTTTTATACTCTGAACTTTCTGAAAATTTTCATTTGTTGATGGTTTTGGTTCTGACTGGGGCTGTTCTTCTAACTCCTCAACTATAGGGCTTTCGCTATATTCAAACTGGTTCATTTCGGGATAGTTATTATAATAACCTTCATAATTGTAGTAATTATCATAATAATTATAGTATTCGTCATAATTATAATAATCAGAATTATCGTTATAATAATCAGAAATATCTAAGCCTGCACATTCATTCACATTAACATCTCGTGGTTTAAAATAATTAGAGGGTGGTGGATTGCCCTGCTTGGACCAATTCCATCCACTAGGACCTGGTTGCATTGGTCTTTCCCTACTCACAAAATGGGAAACTCCACTCATAGGCTTAGGGCCTTGAGACGAGGGTTGCGGTCTAGTTTGTACTTGAAAACCTTGATTATTATTTGGAAGTGGTGCACTGAAAATTTGTTGGGTGCGCGTGGGCATTCGAGGTTGATTAAAAGGCATTTTAAATTGATGTTGGGGTGAAAATGGTGGCTTATGCATAAATTGTGGTCTAGACGGACCTGGCATATTAAAATTATTAGGCCTGAAGGGCTGAAAACTATGAATAGGCATTTTAAAAGGCTGATTATTGTCACTAGGTTTTTTATCTGGTACGTGTGAATTCCTATTCTGAATATACATGGTATTAATTTCTTCGTGTACTAACTCTAGAGCTTTTTCTATTGTTTCGGGACGCATACATCTAATACGCGAACCTAAAGGATCTTTTAATCCACGTAAAAATGCTTGAAGGGTTAATTTTTTATAAAGTTCTCGTTTAGCATCGATAGTGGAAACAAGAGATTCATGCAGTGAAACATAAGTCATAACTGTACTGAATAAGTTCTGGCAACGTTCATAAAATTCTTGCGGCGTGTTAGACCCTTGTGTTAATAAAGCTAGATCATTGTATAGTGCAGTTTCGTCTCTTTGGTCTGCAAAATTATTTATTAAAGAATTACGAATGCTAGTCCAATCGTTGGGGATACCGTTGGCATTAATTTGTCGCGCGGCAGCACCAACTACTTTGTTCAAAATTCCATTTAAAAGACCCGAATTAATTAATTGATCACCGGCCTGACCATACTTTGCAACTAACTGATCACAAATATTAATAAATCTTACTAAAACATGAGAATTGCCATCAAATTCAGGAACTAAACGGAGGGCTTTACAGATATCATCTAGGGTAGCCATTTTAGATTCTTCAAATTGTCTTAAATTATCAACTAAAATATCCCTGTTAATTTCGCTAATTTCTGAATCGTCAAGTTGTCTAAATCTATCAATTAATTCTTCCCTACTACTCATTTAATTAAAATATTAACACAAATCTAAATTTAATAATTATTATCATAGAAAAATGATTTTAATTTCCTTCAATTAAATTTTTAAAATTTTACTAATTTATTAAATCAAAAGAAAATTTTAATTCTTATTAATTTAAATTCCTATATGCCTATAAAATATTTCTACACTGTTCGTTAATTTTCAGGATCGAAAATTTTATAACACGTGCTGAAATAAAAATTCTAAAACTAACACAGGAAATAAAGGAGCAATCACTGAAATAAAGTGTACTCACATAGATCTCGGCATTTCTTGGGAGGTATCGAAGTTTGGATGCTCGGCCACGTTGTTCTTCCAATTTCCGGTTCGGCTGGAAACGCCTATCTCCTCCAGAATTTTCCCTAATTTTCTATCCTGGGGGACCCGGAAAATCCTAACGACTGCGCCAATTATATTTAACGCGCCCGAGAGTCCCAAAAAAAACCAATTTTCAAAATTACTTTATTGAAAAATCAAAAATTACAAATTAAAATCAAACATTAAAATTACGTTAAGTACAAATGGACTTGCTCGAGGTTAGAGGCTAAGTGAGGTGGAATCCACAGCGGCGATCCAATTTCGAAGTCAACGCGAAGTCAGCAAAATGTTTCCCTGAATGTTACCGATGAGTATGTTATACGCAGAGGCGACCATAAAATATACCAAAGATTATGTAATGGTATAGAGGCGATATTAACTTGTAGATTTTACTATCTTGAATCTTCTAAGTGTAAGTATCTTCGGATGATAGGCTTGGTGGTATATAACATGCTGGTGTCTGATGAGTGATAACATTTCTAAAAGCAAATTATGTATCGTTCGCGGAGTACAAGGCCTCTATGGAGCCCAAGGCTTCGCGGAGCAAACGTTGAGAATGGCTGTTGTAGATTGTAATCAGTGTGGAGGGAGTCCCGTGTTTGTTAGATCCGGGATATCCCTCCGTTATACGGCTGAAGGCGAGCCGCAGGTGGTTTTAGTGAGTAGGAGTCTCACATACCCCCGGGGTACCCAACCCTGGGCACCCATGATGGGTTTCCCCTGCGTAAAAAAAAAAGATTGTAATCAGTGCTATAGTGAATATAAATTTTGTGTGATATCTTAATATTTTGGACTACTTTTTGATGATAAGTACACATAGAGTAGACAACGGGGATGGCTAGGCTACTTGATCGCCGGGGTGGCAGTGTGGGGACGCCGTCCCCAATTGCACCAAGTCCTGATGAGAACCGTGATACGCATCACGGATGGTGCTCCTGCGCATCGCGGCCCCTGTGTGGGCTTTTCTAGGCCACCCCGCAGGCACAGTATTACAATATTTACCCTATTATGGAATATTGTAATACTGTGCCGCTGGGCGGCCTAGAAAAGCCTGCACTGCACTGTGATGAGTCTGCAAGACGCGAGCAACCGCTGGTAGAGTTGCGGTGGGTTGATCGTGCCAGCAACTTTTCCTAAGCGGGGAGAGGAGCACCAGAGGTTTAAATGGGTACATCTCATCCCGGGAGGCCAATGTTTCCAATCCGCCCGGGACCACAGAATATATCAAGACGTGAGTGGAAGAATAAGGTTAGTAACATGAAAACAATTCCCACCGCTGTAACTCCTGCCGACACAGAAGATACAGTGGTGGGAATGTGTGGTGGGCCAAAGCCCAAAAACTTCCCGTTTTTATGCTTAAATTGAAGCATTAGGGCCGGAAAAAATATTTGAAATAGAAAAACTGTGGATTATAATATGTGTAGCCAGATATATTAGCTAGGTTATGCAGTAGATAAGTTACAAGTAAAATGAAAATAATAAGGGAAAAAATGTGTTGTTGTCCGTATGTTACGAAATGTTATTTGTTCGATTCTTCCACTCACGTCTTCATATATTACTGCAAGTACCGAGATGCGCAAAGCATTTCCATGCAAAAAGAGCTACGTCATAATACGTCGGATTTCGCTATTTAATCACTGAACCACTAAGGGCCAGGCCACGACACCGCGTTGCGACGTCGCATCGCAAAAAACTACATTGCTTTTCTAAGGGTCTACACAGACGGACCGCATTTCAACTGCAATCCAACCGCAAATTGCAGTTCAAGTGCAGTTTGAATGCAGTTGACACGACTGCAATAGAACCTCAAATCAAACAGTTCATACGACTGCACGCCAACTGCAAATGAACTGCAATCCGACTGCGCGTTTGGTTTGCAGTTCTATTGCAGTCGTGTCAACTGCATTCAAACTGCAATTTGCGGTTGGATTGCAGTTGAAATGCGGTCCGTCTGTGTACACCCTAAGGTGGTTTTTGCGATGCGACGCCGCAACGCAGTGTTGTGGCCTACTGGCCCTAAAACCATAAGGCGCTAATTATTAATTATAATTTATATTCTGTGCTAAAACCTTCACTACGTTTTCTGAAAAGTGAAACTACAGCTAAATAAAGCTGATAATTAAAAAAATGTACAGGCTGCACAGTGGAATAAAGAACCTCCTCTCTTTTTGAAAGTCGGTTTAAAAAGATACAAAACATTCCCACTTCATCGACATAGTCAATTAACTAGTATAGGGCTTAGACGTAATTTGGCCCTTACAGTGACTTGGATTGACAGGGGCTAATAGGTTCGGTAATTGAGGCCCCGAGTGCCCCGAGTGCCCCCGAGTGCCCCCGGTGCCCCACGCCCGAGTGGGGCACTTGTGGCCTGTCTCATATTCACAGGTGCTTAACCTTTGGTGTTTGATTAGATTTTTCAGCTTTCTGTTAGGTATGCGATTTTATAGCTTTTCGATTAAGTTTGTTGAATTTTGGCCACCTAGAAAATTAAAGGAATCACACAAGAATATCAGAATTATTGTTCTTCTAGATATATTATTCCCTCCAACTTCGTTACGTAGTAGTTTATCGCGCATGAACCGTGCATGAGCCGAATTAATGTTTACTTAATCTTTCCATCGCGGATTCTTGGAAATATATTGTTATTCTATTGTTATCGCGATCGCCGGTGCTCTTATGGGGCTTGATAGGATAAATATCTTACCTTTCACCTGAATCGCCTTAAAAATAAAGAAGTAGATAATTATTAGCAAGTATATTATATACTATCGCATAACGCAGGGGTTCCCAAACTTTTTCAGCCTGCGGCGCACTTACAAGTCAATATTTTGTCAGGGCGCCCCTTTTTTTTGAGACGGGGATTGCTGTTGCACATGCCGGAGGGTTTGGTGGCAACTTCCCCGGGTATGTAGGACTCACTGCGGCCGTAAAGATGGTGAATTGAGCGCAGCCCACTAAAACCCGTATATACTCTTCCACTCGTCGCACGCAGGATTGCGAGAACGCGCGAGCTTTCTTTCCGCGGCTCTACGTGAGTGTGCGTGCTTGTCACCAGCAGGCCCTCCTCGAGCTCATACAGGCTCCGTGGCCAAACAGAGACGATTCCAGGGCTTGTGTAGGCCTGATACTTTGGTGTCGCGATGCGCGATGAATACGTAGCGCATCGCGACCCTCTCGGGGACTCGGTGCAATGGTGAGCTCCCTGACTAAGGTGGGACGCTGTGGTCATTTAGGTTGACCCGTCTTCGCCTTGGCCTACTTCTGCGACGAGGGTTGAGCGCCTCCCTCTCTCTTATGCGCTCGGCCTCCTCTTTTGTGGAGATGACACCATGAGTGAAATCCTCCACAGCTTTCCACTGTTGTTGCGTATCTCGCCAGTTTTTGGTAGCTTTCTTGATATAGGGATTGTAGGAACTTACTTTATCTGTTTCTAATTAAAAGAGCCAAAGGCATTATGTAAAATACAGATATTTTATTTACGAAGAGCACATGATATCAATATATGGTTCCTAAGCAACAAACAAATCCTTTTTTCAGTGTCAGATATACATCATATTTAAATTGCGTTCGAATATAGAATACACAACACACTCCGAGGGAGCGCAAAAATAGCAAAACTAATCAACATCTTGAAACTAATCAATAGACTCTAAGACTTTAGCGAAAAAAAAATGATTAAGTCTAAGTTCTCCTTATCACATAAGTCTACCTAAATTAAATCCTAGGACTCCTATCTTATAATCCTGACAGAATCTTACAAATTTTTCTCTTCGTTCTAAAATTAGCTTTTTCGACATTTGGCAAAACCTTAATATAAACCTTAAACCTTTTGTGCCCAATACGCAACACACTCCCGGGGGAGACAACAGGTGCGTAATATATAAGCATATCCTATAATAACACAAAAATCATCAAAACCTATTTCAAAAATGCTTCATAAAAATAAAAGTAAGTAATAAATAAGTTTTGTCTTCTAAATTGAAAAATAATAAAAATGCCCGGTAACTTGATCTTCTTCGCCCTTTGAGTCCTGTAAGATAGCGTCTCGTACTTTACCGTCCAGTCTTGCCGGTTCAGTCAGCTTCCGACGACAAAAATTACAAATCGGCATCTTCTACATAATTATTACTTACCGATTTCATGCGTGGTACTAAAAGTAGGTACCTAGTCTTATTTGAGACCTCAGTTTCTTCTATTATATTAATAACCTCAATCTCATCTCGTATCGTACTTTTCTAATATTATTCCACGCACGGTCGCCTCTTTTGGTCACGACAGCTCAATAGCTTTTGCTTCTGCTACCAGGCACGCTGCGTCGGGACGGTTGCTTCATCTTTGGATTCATCTTTTCATAATTCTCCTCAGTGGGCGGGTAATTACTCTCCACCAGTTGTCGGGCCTTAGTACCTTCTTTCATTGCCTGTGTTAGGTACTGGAACTTTGTCTCTATGTCCAGGCTGGAGTCTTCATGGATATTCTTATATTGACCCCAAAAAGCGAGCCACGTCTTGGGGTGATCGTCAAATTTCCATATCTCCAGCTTGGGAAGTTTGAGGTTGCTAAGTCTTTCTGAAATTGGACTCTTTTACCTGTTTTGCTGGCACTCTCCGTATCTGATCTCTCTCCCTGATAAGCCTTTCCATTTTTGCAAGTTATGATGTCACGGTCGCCAGTTGTTGCGTATCTCGCCAGTTTT
Source organism: Polyommatus icarus (assembly GCA_937595015.1). Lineage (NCBI taxonomy): Eukaryota > Metazoa > Arthropoda > Insecta > Lepidoptera > Lycaenidae > Polyommatus > Polyommatus icarus. The sequence goes on along the minus strand of OW569341.1, from coordinate 6,883,123 downwards.
TGGTAGCTTTCTTGATATAGGGATTGTAGGAACTTACTTTATCTGTTTCTAATTAAAAGAGCCAAAGGCATTATGTAAAATACAGATATTTTATTTACGAAGAGCACATGATATCAATATATGGGTCCTAAGCAACAAACAAATCCTTTTTTCAGTGTCAGATATACATCATATTTAAATTGCGTTCGAATATAGAATACACAACAACTCTTGTTTGCCGCTCAACATTGCACGAAACAGTGCCGGCAGCGAAAGGTCCGGTCCGATGGCAGCACTGAGTGCCGCACGTTGTACTATCCAAGAGGGACACGCCGTCATGGTATGTTCGGCCGTGTCCCTGTCACAGTCACAGTGGTGACATCGCGTGGTTTCTTGACTTACGACCTCGCACAGGTACCGACTGAAGCAGCCATGCCCGGTCAGCATCTGTGTGAGTCGGAAGGAGAGCGTGCCGGCCTTCCTTGTCAACCACTGTTTCAGCACTGGTCGAATGGCCTGCACAAGATTTACGCTGACTTGAGGCTCTTGCAGCCTTTTCTCCCATAGTTCTAAAATAAACACCTTTTATGATTATATTTAGGTAAAGCAAGTAAATAATAAACAAAATATATTTAATCATCTACCTGTTTTACATAATAATTCATATTATAATTTAATTTTATAATTATTGTGGTTATGGATAATGATGGAGGATCGACTCACGGGCCACGGCGCGCCTCGCCGCGCCTCTGGCGGCCACTGCCGGCCGCTTCCGGCCTCTGCCATTCCGGTGTGAATCGGCCCTAACAAAAAAAATATAAACGCTATCAAGCTGCAAGCTAATTTATCATTAATAATATATTATATTGTGTAAGCACAATATTTTATTCAGAAATTGAATCTACTTCATTGTAATTACAGCTGTTATTAGTCGCACAAAACCTGATAGGTAAGGTTAACAAACCTAAATCTACGGATATGACGCCAATGTACGAAAATAGATTAATTATTACCGAATGATATTATTGTCACAGATATACACCACAAGAATTTCTAGTAATTGGCCTTTTATAATATATAATATAATATCTATGGACGCTTCACACCACGTCAGTCTGGCCCCGTGCTAAGTACCCGAAGGACTTGTGTTACAGGTACCAGACAACGGAAATATATTTAATACTTTTATACTATACATACATTTAAGATTTTAATTATATCATACACATATTTAATACACATCCAGACCCGGGAACATTGAAAACTTTTTGTTCCGTCGGCGGGATTCGAACCCGCGACCCCCGGCTTGAGCTACCAACGCGCTCACCACTGAGCCACAGAGGTCGTCAAACTTGAAATTTTGTGTTTGGGCCACTGATTAAAAATGATTGGATACGTGTTTAAGCGTTTCTGGTAATTCTACCCCCCAGGGGGTGAAATTGGGGTAGAAAGTTTCAATGAAAGTCCGTTATATTTTGAGTTAGAAACATGAAAGTTTATGGACGCTTGCGTTTGACGTTTGCTTAAATATGTTCCCGTATTTAACCTTTGTATAAGGAACCATAAAAAGGGGAAAACTATCCATCTTTGTTAGTATACTATGTTAATGCGAGCGAAGTAGCGGGCTAAAGTAGTTGTATAATTAAGGTCACGGTCATTTTAAAATGCCAAAAAGGCCCCAAACTGACATTTTTTTTCTATGCTTAGCTCTTCACATGCAACTTCTATATTTTATTATGCTTAAAATAATTCTTAGTCTGTCGTAGCCGGAAGCCAAGCTTAGGGCCTTATCACACTGACGATTAGCGAGCGGTTTGAAAGCGACGCGATTGCGCGACGTGCACGCCGCAACGGCGCGGGCGTCGCGGCGTGGCGTGGACGCCATTTTGTACACTCGTCTAGGGAATTCCCCAGACGAGTGGACTCCATTTTGTACACTTGTCTAGGGAATTCCCTAGACGAGTGTACAAAATGGCGTCCACACCACGCCGCGACGCCGTTGCGCTGTCGCGGCGTGCACGTCGCGCAATTGCGTGCACGCTGCGCAATCGCGTCGCTTTCAATCCGCTCGCTAATCGCCAGTGTGATAAGGCCCTTAGACCCTTAGATTTCGTCTAGGTATGGGATACAGATCGTTTACACTAGGTGGCGCTGACCGCTCTAGTTCTTTCTAAGTAAGCTCCGTATTTATTTAACTAAAATTAAATAACCAGTGCACAAAAATTGATAATAACCTACAATAACAGTATTCAGAAAAAGTGTAATAAGAATTATAATAAATTTTCGACAAGATACAAAGGATACTTACATTATTACAATCCGCCAAGAAAACAGCTGATCAGTGATCACTCTACGAAGAAAAAACACAGCTGATTTGAAGAACCTCTTACAACGAATAACCGACCGATGTGAGTTATACATTCAAGCTAAACTAATTACGAACACCTGAACAGCACATTTATAGCACAACACCATAAAATTAACTTTTATCGAAAAATATTAAGTCTCAAAACAGTTATTTTAAAATTATAAGAATCACGAATCACGGCCAGTTAGAAAACAAGAATATTACAACTACCCACTCATTACCTAACAAAACAGTGACAGCTCTAAAAGTAAACAGAAACTGACATTTGACATCAAGCTAGTCAACAAAGATAAATAAAAAGCGCCATCCATTAGAAATCTGATAAACTACTAAGCAATAAAGCACACTTACTCCATCTACAAGAAACCACCGAAACTAATACGAAAGGTCACTTATCGGCATTGAAAATTTCTACAACATGGTAATAAAGAGGGCGCTAGTAATACTGAAATGGCAAACGAGAGTAATTTAAATATGATGGATATGTTAAGTGCACTGAGATTACAGATAAAAGAAGACAATGAGCAGATCTTAAAACAATCCGAAGAAAATATCACACAAAAAAGATAGATGAAAAATTTAGCAAATACGAATCGGAAATAGAACAAATAAAGAGTTCCCAAATTGAACACGAAAAAAGGCTAGAATATTTAGGTAAAATTATACGACAGCGCAACGTGATTTTCTTCGGTATTGCAGAAGAGGAAAAGAATTACCTGGAACTAGAAAATATGATGTTTAAAATTATAAGTCAAAAGATGAATATTGAATGCGACCGTAGAGACATAGAGTACGTCGGAAGAATCGGAAAGAAAAGTGAAAAACCGAGACCAATCAGAGTAACTTTAACTACATTTGGTATGAAATTAAATATCCTGCACAAAAAAAACATCTTTGGAGAGGATGGGCTCCTACATAAAAGAGGACTTCCCACCTTGGGTTCTGGAAAAAAGGAAAGCTTTGATCCCCCAACTCCAACAATACAAAGAAAACGGTGTTGCGGCTGTGATAAAATATGACAAAATAGTTATTAAAGAAAAGTCTAACAACAAGAGAGCTCTATCGGCTAGTCCCACCGAAAATCATAATACTGGGACCCCATCAGCTTAAAAGAAACAAATGCAGAAAAAGTCAAAAACTACATACTTACCGACCATACCACATACGCAATCTACAATTAATAATAACCCATCAACCTCCAGTTCTTCGATCGCATCGTACCTGAAAAAATATCAACTCGAAAAACATGTCTCATCAAATGAAGAAAATCAGGCATAGCAAATAAAAAAATCTCAAAAAGAAAAAGACGAATACGCTACCAGTAACTATAAACCAAAAAAGGATTCAACGCTCCCAACACGGGTGGTCGCCGCGGGAGTCAATGACCAAAACCCTCCACTCCACCCTTTATACATTTGTACGTACAATGCTAGATCATTACTATCTGAAGAGAGATTACTAGAGTTCAAACAATCAATATCAAACGTAAAATATGATATCATAGGCTTATCAGAGATCAGACGTCTGGGCTATACATATAATCGAAGAAAGTAAGGATCATATATTCTGTTATTATGGCCAAACTAAAGGCCAGTATGGAGTAGGCTTTCTAATAAAAAAAACATCTAAAAAGTTGCATAGAAAGTTTTACAGCAATAAACGGACGAATATGTATACTACATTTGAATTATATGAATACAAAAATATCTATCATTCAAGTACATGCACCAACCTCCGAATCTACAAAATCAGAAATAATGGAATTTTATAATCAAATACAAGAAAATATTAAATACTGCTACAAAAACCTTATAATCATGGGAGATTTTAACGCTAGAGTTGGTCAAAAAATGAAAGGCGAAGATAAAATACTCGGAAAAAGCTGCTTTGGAAAAAGGGACAAAAGAGGTGAAAAACTAATAGAATTCTGTTGGGAAAATAATATGTTTATAATTAATAGCTTATTCAAAAAAAAAGTTAAAAATATTTGGACGTGGATATCGCCGAGTAAAAATAGAAGCCAGATAGATTATATACTTTCAAATATGAAAACAAATTCTCAAATATTGAAGTGCTAAGCAACTTATCTTTTCCAAATGACCACCGACTTGTAAGAAGCACCTTATTGCTAAAGAAAACAAAAAAGTCTAGAATTTCATACAAAAATAGCAAACCGTTATTGAAAAACCTAAATGAACAAAAGTCATATGTCGAAGCTCTAAAACAAAATATTTCAAGTCTTAACCTAGCGGAAAACGATGATGTAGAGAGTATCATAAAATGAAACAAACAATTGACCAGAGCTTAAAGTTTATAAAATCATGTAATAAAAGCACACACCAAAAAAGGAACTACACTATCTCAGATGAAACTAAAAACCTTATGAAAAGAAGAAATGAACTTATAAACAAAAAACATCTATCAACTACAGAAAAATTAGAGAAAAGTTATTTATATAAAAACATCCATAAGTTGATCAGAAAAGAATATCAAAACTACAGACTATCAAAAATAGAAAAACATCTTAAGAAGTCAGGAAGCGTAAAGAAGGGACTAAGAGAACTAACAACCACTAAAAAATGGATACCTGCCTTGAAAAATAGTACAAGCAATAGAGAAACGATATCGAGGTCAGGAATAATAGAAGTTGCCACAGAATTTTATAAAAATCTCTACGCCTACAAAGAACCGGCAAGCACCATAACTGTACCTCTACAAAAAAATGATGCAACACTAAAAAGATTTACAGTTCAAGAGATTGTAACTAAGATAAAGTCACTAAAAAAGGATAAAAGTAGCGGACCCGACAATATATCAAATGAAGTAATTTTGGCAGGGAAGGCTTTATTAGCACAACCTTTAACCATACTGTTCAATAAAATCCTAGACGAAAGAAAAATTCCCACTGAGTGGGGAAATTCTGACATAGTACTGCTCTACAAAAAAGGAAATCCTAATGATATCGGTAACTATCGACCAATCAGTTTGCAATCGAATCTCTACAAGTTATTTGCCTCTTGTCTCGAAGAACGCCTAGCTAAGTATACCGAGGAGTACCAGCCAGTGGAACAAGCAGGATTCAGGAGCACATACTCAACTATAGACCATATCCATTCATTAGAATTGGTGATAGAGAAATATGTAGAGATGAATCGCCCACTCTATTTAGCGTTCATCGATTATGCCAAGGCATTTGACTCTATTTCCCACAACAGTATGTGGAGAGCCTTGCAAGAATGTAAAGTACCATCAGAAACCATAGAGCTCATACAATACATATATAAGAAAAGCACAAGTAGAGTAATTCTTGACAAAAAAGGTAGCAAGATAGATATATGTAGAGGCGTTCGTCAAGGGGACCCGCTCTCCCCAAGAATTTTTATAACCGTGCTACAAGACATCATGAAGTCCTTAAAATGGGAAAATAAAGGCATATACATTAATGGCAAATTCTTAAGCAACCTTAGATTCGCAGATGATATTGTGCTATTTGCTGAAAGCCCGTCAAAATTAGAGTTAATGATAAACGAAATAAATTTTGTCAGCAACGAAATAGGCCTAGCTCTTAACACAACAAAAACCAAAGTTATTACGAATAGCACCGAAACACCAATATGTATAAAAGATGGCGTGGCTTTGGAATATGTCCAGGAGTACACATATCTAGGCAAATTAGTATCTTTTAAAAAATCAAGACATCATGATGAGTTGCTGAGACGCGTTAATATGGCGTGGAATAAATTTTGGAGTTTCAAAGAAATTCTCAAGTCGAACACATCAATGAAATTTAAAAAAATAATACACGTGTACTTCCATCTCTCACTTATGCATCCCAAACGTGGATATTCAATAAACAGACGAGAAACAAAGTAGCAACAACACAGAGAGCGATGGAAAGAAGCATTTTGAATCTAAGACTCAGGCACAAAAAAAGAAACGCAGACATTAGGAGAGCAACAAAATTTATAGATGCTTTAGAACACAGCAGAAAACTAAAATGGAAATGGGTTGGTCATGTTGCACGTATGACAAATGACAGATGGGCCAAAAATATAACTTTGTGGAAAGGAACTGCGTGTAAAAGAAGTAGAGGCAGACCGTCAGAAAGATGGCTCGACGAAATTATAAAATCAGCGGGAAAGGACTGGATAGATAAGGCAAATAACAGAATAGTTTGGAGAGATATGGAGGAGGCCTTTACTCTATAGAGGTCCTTGATATAAGAACAACTTAAAAATAATAATTAATCAAAAAAAAAAGTTAAAAGTGATAAAGAAATTAATTTAATTAATTGACATGCAATAAACTGTAACTTTATAAAACAAATGAATTGGAATCAAATTGGAATATATTTTAGATTTGTATAGAATCGGTATTATTTTTGTAAAGTTTGATTTTTAATATTATTACTATTTATTAATTGCTATGATTATTTAATATTAATTTTGTTTTTGAATTTGAATAGTATTATAATTTTAATTTTAATTATGCATGCGATATTATTTTTTAATGTTTAGAATGGATGAAATTGTTTATTGAAAAATGTTTGTTAAAATGATATGTATTAAGGAAATAAAAGGCTTTATTATTATTATTATTATTATTATGGGATACAGATAAAAACAAAAGTGAAAGGGAAAAATAGTTTTCCTGATAGTTGACAAAGATTTTACCTACTTTGATTATTTCATACACATATTAATCCTTCGATCACGGATTCTTGGAAATTCTATTGTATTATATTGTTGTCGCTATCACCGGTGCTCTTATGGGGCTTGAAGAATTAAATCAAAGACTTTCATCAAATTTTTAGTAAGATTAGAAATAAAAGAGAAAAGTTCGTATATATTGTCATTTAATTCCTAGAACTCATGAGGTAAACAACACTAAGCTAAATCTCGTGCCAATTCACAAGTTACATTAGACAATTTAGACAAAACACTCCACATACCGAATGTCTAACTGGGATTTACAAATTAAAACTAAATACAACTAGATTACATAAATAATTGAATATGTGAAAGAGAAATAAAAACGGTACGTAAAATTAAATAACATAACAATAACAACCAATAATATCAACTGAATCTCAAAGACTGCACGACCAGTACGAAATTGCTAATAAAATCTCAAATGTACAAGGAGCTATGAAAATGGAATTTAAAGAAAATTTCTCGAAAAAATATAATGAACCGTATGATTATGTAGATGATACCTTATATCTTCATAATTTATTACAATATCTTTAGTTAGAACATTAGAGCATAGTGGAACAGTTTTCAACTAAGAATGTGAGTGATTAAAATATTAAAAAAATTGTTATAAGAATTCAAGTTGAATGCTGAAAATTCAATTTTCATAGCCCAATGTATCCGTTAAATATTTATATTAAACTTTTCCGACACATCAATTAATGCTTTCATTTTCATAAATTGCTATCATGTGGTGTGATTGATTTACTTTTATATTTGTCCATTTTGTAAAATAAACACAATCAATAAACATTGTAATCAATAGTAACACGAATCGAAGTAATAATGTTGACATTTTTTGTTTCTAAAATGAAAGTCTTTTATTATAAGTTGCGGTCTTACATAGCTTTAACCTTTATAAAAATTATATCAGTGTAGGATTTCGAAACAAACCAAAAGTATAAAAGAAAAAAAAGAAAAATTGCAAAAATATGAATGTTGACTAAATATGTATGGCACGGCCTTCATCTAGGAATAAAAAATTATAAATTAAAATTACAGTAAAGTTTGGTTCAAAGAATAAAGATAGAATAGGAACAAGGGTAGGACTTAAACTACTAGAATACTGATAAAAGCTAGGACCTGGATATTGAAACTAAATCTAGACGGGAATGGACTCGGGAATATTACAGGAATGCTAAGGTCGATGATGTCACTAATACTGATTCAGAAAATCATGTTACAACTAAATCGTTTTATGGCATAAAATGGCTACCTCACGGTACAAATGTACAATGTCCAATCGAGATTTTTTTATACAGTTTAACAATATTTTTAACATATTTGTTTATATATCTTATCTTATTTACAATTTATAAAATTGACAAATCTCTCATTAAATACGCTTTTGATTCATATAAATTTTTAATCTATTTTGTTGGAAATGATTCCGATGAAAGACTTTTAATTTTTTATGATTAGTTTTATTTTAAAATTACTTTCATAGTGATACATTTGTTACTTTTTCTTTTTTTTTTTCTTTTAGAATTTCTTTACACCGGAACCATTTGCAAAGTATAGTTTAATATTGTCATAATTTTACCTCCGAGGCACAAAATGGTGTTCATAACCCAGTTTTGCCTTTATAAATTTACGAATCCTTAATTAGTAATACTATTCGTAAAAATGTCTTTTAAGGGAAATTAATAAATATAAATACTTTTATATAAACTATCACCTAAATTGGTCAGGATTAGGATACACTCTTTAACATGCACTTACATAAAACACATTTCTAACTTTAAACTTTCATGTTTATTATAAAATGCATTATGAAAGTTACAATAATTTATATACACTTTCATCGTGTCTATACGTTTTATTTTATTATCAACAATTTACAAAGTCATCTTTATGAATTTTGGCACAAATGTTGCCGTTAGATAAAATATATTCTGAAACTATTTTGCATCTAAGGCACGATTTTTGAGGGACTACACATTGATTGAATTCTTAATTCTTATTCACATCTGTCGTATACAAAATGTCTCTGAACACATTTCAGTTGTCGTGATATACAATTGTAGACTTTATCACATATGTAGTAAGCTTCAGTTTGCTATGCTACGGTTATGTACAGGGTCAGTTGGTTGAGCTGGTGGATGGTCCGAGGTTCACTTCCTGGTGCTCCTGGTGTTTGTACTTGTGTGACGTCATCTGGGACAGGCCCAGCACTGCGAAGCCGCACATGAGGCAGTGGTAGTGGGTTTGTTTCTTGCTGTGGATGCACTGGGGCTCGTAGCCGCATTCTGTAAAGACAAAATATGATTGAAATCAGGAAAAAATCTATGATAAAATAAGGTACTTTTGTAGGTTATAAGATATTATTATTAAAGTATAATGTGGTTGCTCAAATCAATGAGAATTACACAAGACTGGTAATAGTTAAAGCCTTATGCCTGTCAAAATTACTGATATTGTTAAATAAAGGCGTCCGAAGTAAATGAAAACTGCTGCTAAGATACTAGTTGTAAACTTTTATTAACACTAGTACTGGGCTGCTAATAAAATCTTAGAATCTAGAATCTGCAAACGCTTTGCACACCTCCAAAAAGAGAGCGTATTTCCTCTTAAAAGGCCGGCAACAGAGCTGCAGGTAAGCTCTTCTAATTGTCGCGAGGGTCCATAGGCGACGGTAGTTGCTTTTCACCAGGTGACTCGTTTGCTCGTTTGACCTCTTATTTTATATATACAAAAAAATTGGATTCTACCTTTGCTAGGCGGAAACTTGTTGAAGCCAGCCGCTTGAATGGAGTCCAGCTTCTGATGCTGCCGGCGATGAGCCACCACCTTGTTGGTGTCGGTGCACACGAAGTCACACTTCAGACAGTGGAAGTGGGACGCCTTGTTTTGTCCAGTACCTGAAAAGAGGATAACGTGTTACACTGATGATTTTATTAAGAGGAGATAAAATATATAAAATTGAAGTACTAGTTAAAGCAAGAAATTGTCATCTAAAACTAATAGCCGGATACCACAGTGACTAAATAATATACCTACAGTATGAGCTTGGAAAATACTATATTGAGTGTAACTTACCGAATGTAGATGCATGTGGACATTGCGCTCTTTGGCAGTAAACATTCGCTCTGTATTGCTGGAAGTCACCACCCATAAGTGTATCCAATCTGAAAAAAAAAAACGAGTTTATTAACTTTTGACCCAAATGGTACAGAAAATAGTATGAAAGGATAAAAATGTAAAGATGAGGATGAACATGAAACACGGATAATCAAAAACTAATGACAAGATGAAAGTAAAACTATTGTACAAGAGCTTATAGGGAAAGGAGAAAATTATTTACCTCTCATGTCTGGCTGTGTGCTGCACGAATCTAGTTTTGTCACAGAAAGAGTAGCCGCAGTCTTTGCGAGTGCAGTGGAAGTGAGTTTGGTGTTCCCTGAAAATTGAGAAAGTAAATAAGTTGAAATAAGTTTTAAAACGTGTAAGAATATAGAAAAGATAAAAGATGAATTTAACAATGTAGAAAAGACACAAAATATTTAGAAAGTATTGATGCCAAAAACGTAAAATTACAAAAAGGTTTACTCTTCAAGTAAAATTTATTTACCTGTATCCACACTGTTGATATGCGCAGTCCTCGTTGAACCGGAAGCGGAGGTAGCCTTCAGGGATAGGTTCATCCTTTAAAGCACGTACGTGGGGGCCTCTGGGTACCGTACGTCTGCTGATAAGAGATGATATTGTTAAAAAATATACTATACTACATATGTAGAGAAAAACATTAAGAGTTGTTTTTGAAGCAAGCTTAGGGCTTGCTTCAAAAACATATTTAGCAGAGCAAAATTTACTTTTGACAAAAATAACGAATAATACAATTTTAATATGACTAGCTGTCCCGACAAACGTTGTTTTGCCATTTAAAGTATTTCTACTTCATCAGTTTATACAAAATCTTACCCCCTCTTTTGTCCCTTAAGAGTGGTGGGGGGAAATTGTTTATAAACCAGATGTTAAGTTGGAAAAAACTGTTAAAATATGAAGTAAGTCCATTATAGAAAAAAGTTTGATACAAAATCTCACCCCCTCTTTGCTCCCCTTATAGGAGTGGGGGAGGTAATTTTTATACACCATCAGATTTTGAGTTGGAAGAAGAAAAATATATCTGCGAAAACCGTATGCTAATCGGATCAATAGTTTTCGTGTTAAAGCAAGTCTTACACAAAATCTGACCCCCTCTTTCGTCCCTTTAGAGGGGTGGGGGGAATTTTTTTATAGACCAGATGCTAAGTTGGAAGAAGACAAATATATCTGCGAAAACCGCATTCAAATCGAATCAGTAGTTTTCGTGTGATAGTGGAACAAACATACATACAGACATACAGACAGACAGACAGACAAAAAAACTAACCACATTTTTGGCTTCTATAGCGATCTAGTAACACCCCCCGCTTACTATTTTTTGAATATCTTTAATGTACAGAATTTTCATTTCTACAGTTTTATTATATGTATAGATATACTTACGACTTAGCAATCATTTCTGCTTCCTTGTCAAGACCTGGTGGAAGACCATGACCTTGGAGGAGACTCTGTTCCAATAAAAGCTCGGGTGGGTACAGCATGGGTGGATATAATGAGAATGGAGAGCCTCTGTAAAAAGAAATAAATCTTCAGCACTTGTTTACTGAATTGAAATAATAACCAGACTTTATTTAATATAGAAGAACCTACCCTTGTAATAATGCGACTTGAGCTAAGCCAGGAAGACCAGCAAGAGACGCTGTATATTGTTGCTGCATTTTCAGCTGATCTTGAAGTGAACCTTTGCGACCGCCAGCTAAGTATTGCTGCAGAAGAAGACTTTGAACAGCCTGAACCTAAAACGTAGATTAAATTTTAAATTTGAGAAACAGATTTAAATGAATAAAGTAAAATTGCAATAGTGAAAAAGGTTTTTACTTGATCAGCTGGATTAGGAGGTCTTTGACCAGGATTGGGCGTGTGAGCAGTAGATGAAGTTGCCGTAGAGGGCAAAATAGATATTTCTGGATACTCCCTCTCCAAAGTCTCCTGAAATAATTAATTTAAATTAAAATAATGCATAATAGAAGCAAAATTCAAGAAAAAATAAAATAATTCTTGGAAAATTGGGTACGTACACTAATTCTTACCTTAGTGGCTTGCAATCCGACTGGACCAGGCTCCATTGCATTACTATGCTTTTTGACCATGTGACTGAACAATAGTTTCAGGTCCACATAGGCTTGACTGCAGTGTGGACAGTGATAATGTAGATTCATGCCACCGGTATTTTTGTTCAAAGGACAAGTTCTGTCATGACAGGATGGTGGTATAGTAGGCCCCGTCATTTTCGGTGTCTCAAAAGGTTTCTTCTGATCAAATTCCATCCTCTTCATGTCTTTAGATGGTGATGCATCATAAATGCTTCTCGGTGATGATGTATTGCTTCGCAGATGAGAAGATGGGTAAAATGTTCCCGTAGCTTTTACTACTGAAATTAAGAAAATGTTATAGACATATTGTTGTGAAGAAGAACATATTATTATAATATTTTTATAGTGACTAATACCATGTTAAACAGAAGTCTTTTGTATTTATGTAAATAGAAGTAATAACATAAAAAATCTTACCCGAAACGTTATCTTGATCTTTCTCAAATTCACTTTTGATTGAGAAATTTGTGGGTGTGAATGTTTCAGCACTTTCCCTCAGTGAACTAATGCTATCAGCCGAAGCTCTCTCCTTAATCGAATAATCTTTGGCTTCATCAAAAGATTTCTCCTGCTCAGTTTCAGTTTTAATCACTGGAGTGCCCCTTCCATGTTTGTGGGTAGCCAATGCTGAGTACTGTGTAAGAATTGCTGGGCAGTTATTTCCTTGTGCGCAATGGAAATGCGAGCGAAGTTGATTTTTGAAGCAACTCTTTCCACCACACTGTTCGAAGGATACGAAATAGTCGAAGCCTTCCAAGAATGGGCTTATAGAGTGTGAGTCTCGCATATGTGATTCCATGACCACGTGCGATTCGCCAGCAAAACTGCAGTAGTTGCAGTGTAAGTGAAGTCTAGTTCCCCTCAAATTGCAGTTAGAATAATATTGACTGCACGCATCTGGTGTTGTGAAAACTTCAAAGTGGTGGAAGCGTATACGCTGAAAAAAGAAAAGTGTTTTGTAATTTAACCATTACGAGAGTTATATATATATATACTATATTCGTAATATAATGATAAATACTACGGTACGGAATAAAATGAAATACTTACCGGAAACTCTTCAATGGTTGGGATAACAGGCGATTGCACAACTGGTGGCATCTGTGGCATTTGGTTGCTCTTGGGCAGCTTGAACGATGTGAAAATTGCTTGAGGAGTAACCTATAAACAATAATAAAATAAGGTTAAATAAAAATTTACAATTAAAGTATATTTATTAAAACTTTTGAAAAAAAGAGCTTACACTTACGTTGTCAGTCCACACTTCGACAACTCTATTCTTCGGAGGCCTTCCTCGCTTCCTGCTGAACATTTCATCCAAAGAGCTCGATGGATTTACTTGCTGTGGCACAATGCCAGGGCTTGGGCCCATGTTTAATTGTGCTTGCAAATTAGGTGCTAATTGAGAAGTCAGATTTGGCGCCATTTGGGCCAATTGCGCGAGATTTGGCGGCAGATTAGGCAAATTGGTAACTTGTCCGAGTTGCGCTGCCATGTTCGGGTGCAGTTGTGCTGATAACTGCGGGGTGAAGTTTGGTGCGAATCTCGCCGCTAAATTCGGTGACATTGGACTCAAAATCGCGTGTTGCCGGTGATGCTCAATACGTCTGAATGGCTGTTCCTCAGAGGAAAGTATTACAGCACCGCAATTTTCCTGAAATGAATTCAAGGAGATTAATTTTCGAAGTACAAAATTATTTAATTTCGCTTGATTTTTTAATGGTTTCTGAAAATATACTTTACCCATGTGCAATGATAGTGTGTGATGTCCCTAATGTGCTGACAAGCTGAATTGTTGCACGGGTTGTTTCTCGTGTACGTCACAAAATAAGCATCAGTCACTTGATTTTGTTGTTCGTGCTCCAAAACATGTTTTACCATGGTATTGTGGCAGCTAAAAAATATAAAAAACTAAGAATTAACTAAAACTTATAAAGGTTGTATAAAACACCAATTTGTCACTCCCTGTTTATGGTAGGAATTATGGAGTAATGATATACCTATGAGCCATTTTGCAGTTGTCAGCCAGGCAATGATAATGCTTGTTCAAAGCGCTGCACTTATTGCATTTATCTTCTACGTCCTTGCTGCCGTTGAAAGTCTCAATATATTTCCTGGAAATTTCTTCCACCAGGGCTGGATTCTGAAATATAATCACTAACATTAATATCGACTGTACTAGAAAGATATTCTTCCAATAAGGTACTAATTATTAAGCTGCATAGCTTCTATCGCGGGCGTTGGCGCGGCTACCGAATTGGGAAATTCCGTAACGGAAAAACCTAACACCCCCCCACTCCGACTGGTGCCCCGCTGCCGGACCGCTGTGCCGGTCGGCGTAGCCAAACTACAGCACGTTGTTTGTGTGCGTGCGACTAGACGAATTATAATTGCTAAATAAGTTTATAAAAAAGGCTATGCGGAAAACCTCAGCAGTCTTCGAGTGCCACACGTACTTTTTTCATTGATAATGAAATACTTACAAATGGATAAGGAAAGTCTCCATCACCCATAGAATTGGACATGTCCTCGTCTCCATGGAGATTGCTACCAGGGGAGTAGAGGCTGAGGTCTGCACCTTGTTGCATCAGTGCGCTCTGGATCACCGACGTTGGAAGCCTGCCAACAATTTGTACCATTAGTTTGGCTTGAAAATCCTGCTTTATAAAACTTATTTTTTAAGAGTAGATCTAAATAGATTTACATAAGAATTGATCAATCATGATCAAACAACATTTTTTATTGGTGATTTAAAAAATTCCTACCCAAAACTCATTTCCTGTTCCTTCCTCTCATGCTTCCTCTTGTGGGTGAAGATTTGGCTGCTAGAGTGTAAAACATAGTTGCAGTGTGGTCTGATGCAGTGGATGTGATTGCAGGTTCTGCTGAAGCGGCAGTCGCGGTAGGGACAAGCTTCGTTCTTCATGTACTTCTTAAATCCGTCTTTTGACAAAGCCTCGTCTTTAATGTGGTAGGTCTTGTGTTTTTCTGGAAAATATTTTGAATTTAGAAGGACCATTTTTAAAGCGCCATCTGTGTGAGTGGCGTTGAAAGTGAAGTTCCTTGAATGACGCATAGATGGCAGTGTACTAATAAACTACAAGCATATTTTCATTAATGGAGCTAAGTAAAGAATTCATAAAATATATTTTGGAAAACATAAAAATATAGGCCTTAAAAATTGTTGTGAATTGTGATTAAGTATAATTTTTCTCACCTCCGGGCGGAAAACGTCAACTTTCTTGCCGCTACGCTTACCGATGTTGCCGTTTTCCGCCTCCATCGATGAGAAAAATAGTATACGCACCACGGACAGTAAATAAGAAAGCCTCAGATCACACGTTTGTTTATCTCGGCTTCGCCTCGGCCAACAATTACATATTGTGATCTGAGACTTTTCTTATTTTCCTGCCGGGCCTTACCTGTGCGTAATGTACCATCGAAGAAATTGATTCCTATGCAATTGATAGACCAACGTTATTTGGTCGAATATGTCAATTCAATGTTAATTGTGATCTGTCAGCTGGGTTTGACGTAACGCAACCAAACTACTTAAGTCCCCGATTTGCATAGGAATCAACTTCTCTGATAGTACTATTGCATCGTACTCCACTATAGTTAGTACTGAAAATAATTATGCAAAAGCGCTGTTGCCTTAGATAAATGCAATTAATAGCCAATTTCTAATACTTACCCATATCAGCCTTATTCTTGAAGGTATAGGTGCAGCCAGGTCTTCTGCAATGGAAATGCGTGGTTCTTTGTCCAGCAAAGATGCAGTGTGGTGCTGCACAGCTCTCCGTCGCACGGAACCTTTGAAAGCCCTCCTGAAGGATGGCTGAGTCCTTGCGATGGTAGTTCGCGTGCATTTGCACATCGGACGTTGATATGTAAACCTAAAATATTGGAAAATTTTAATTGCAGAACTAAATAATCTCGGCGGGCTAAAGTAGATGATAAAATTATAATAAAAAACTTATTAAATTCAATAGTAATAATAATAACTAATAACAAACAAAAATTTTGTGTAAAACAGCAAATAAAATCTGAATTGCTTACAAAATTGAAATAAAGAAAATATCAAATATTTATCTGCTCATTCAGCCTCATTCAATGTTCAACAATTATGTTAAACATTGAATGAGCAAAAAATATATTACTACATACCTTATCACAACCATCTTGGATGCAGTGGTAGTGGGTTTGACTCCGGTTGTGTGGGCAGTCACTGAAACGTTCCGAGCAGTCGTCGAGAGGGGAATATCGCATAAACCCATGGGCCAGGGATTCGTCACGTTTCTTATGCCACTGAAAATTAAAAAAAAAAAAAAACTTTAATTATTTTTCTAGAACCAACCGAAGTTCAAATGGCAAATTATGGCACAAAACTTTATTAAAAATATTAAAAGTGTGAAATTTTGTACCTCGTTATTTTGATTATACTGAATTATAGCAAGACGATAGTTAATAATTGTCTTTCTTACAATCCACTTAAATATTTCTACTAATTTAGTAACTTCAGAATATCAAAAGTTGTCCAATTTAAAGTACACTAGACACAGTAGATTCCACCGGAGAATTGACCATTGTTCCAAAGACGATAATATCAACACAATTAATCAAAAATACCAATTGACAGACAGATGGTACGTAACTATAATAAGGTGGCCCTTAATAAGTGAATAAATTAAAGTGACCAATACTCGACAGGTGATTTAAATTCAGTGGAAGGGATTAAATTACCTACTAATGTAGCTGATTCGCTTTCCTCAACAAAAACTATCAGTACGTCCTTTTCCTATCCCAAAGTACATATATCCACACCAAATATAATTTAATTCGGTAATGCCGTTTATGCGTGAACTGGTAATAGACAGACATACAATTTCGCATTACCTATAATATTAGTAAGGATGACCAAAATATGCAAACTTCTCCTTCGAAGACAGTAAAAATATCTTTCCCGCTGTATTCTAGACGTATGAAATCTCACCTTGAAATGCCGTATCATCTCTTCCTTCTTGCAGAAGACACGGCCAGTGCAGTCCATGCAGTGGAAATGCTCCCTGTAGCCCAGATCCTTGCAGTACGAAGAACCACATTCTAACGTTGAGCTATATCTATGAAGGAAAATTAAATTCAAAATTATTGATAGGACCGTCTGAATTTAAACCTCTTGAATGTAACTGTCTTGAAAACTAATCAATCAGTCTTGAAGAATGGTAAAGGTTGTTTAAAAGTTCCAATTTAAACCCATAAATTAAGCGCATAAATGGTCTAAAAAGCCAAGATACTTGGTTCCCATCATTAGGTGTCAATAAAAATTTTATGGCATACTGTATTGATGCGCAAAATTCTGAGAAACCGAAGAAATTTAAGTTCGGCTCAACTTAAAGAACCAGTGAAAACAACAAAGTTGGCCAAAATGTTTGAGTGAAAGATATATTATTGTTTTAACAATATATTGCAAACATTTGTGACCAATAAATAATATTGAAGATTATATATTGCGACAGTGATATCCAGTATTTTGGATAGTAATTAATTTTACTGACTACTGAATCATGTATTTGGCTTCATTTTACTATTTCATAAAATCGGTCGTGTAATTTTACATCTTTCGTCGATTTTAAAATTTATGTAGGTAGGTATAAATTAGCATCTTTTATAACCTCAACGTTATCTATACTACCCATTCTTTGCACTTTTCATGATCAATAGTGCTAATAACTGGCAGGGTGCCAAGAAGAATTTGTAATTACCTTTTCACGTATCTAGAATAATCGACGGTCGTCTGTAAAGAATTCTTCCGGGCTTGATCCAAATGATTCAATGCGGACAACAGACCTAAAACGAGAAAAGTTATTTAACTTATGCTAATACCCAAACAATAAATAGCCGGGTCGGATCATTGTTCGGAACAGCTAAATCACCTCCATGCATCATCTCCACGAACAATGTACTGTTTTCATCGTGTAGGAAATATTTAATAACTTCCAAGTCATTTGAGTCGGCGATCGTTTTTAGACAAAAAGGAACTTAAACTAGCGCATGAAACCGGCCCCTCCCCATATCAAGTTTTGGTGTATCAAATAAATTATTATGGTAATTAATCAATGTTTTCTCCTAGTCACTCTCGGCTATGCCATTGTGAGTGATCGCTGGTGTATTACATCACGAAACTGTTTTTTGTAAATCAACTCTTTTGATGTACAAGTTGATGTATCTAGATAGGTATTTGTTACAGAAACGTGAATAGTAAAGAGGCATTTATTTTATGTTCTTTCATTTAGAAGCCATAATTAAAGTTGTTTCTTTATTTGGTCAGCATTTTTTCGTTAACGAAATATTGGAACAAAAAACGTATTTTCAATATTAGTTTTCGTATTATACAATTCGCGAACTTAATAAATCAAAAACGAATTAGAAAAGTGTAAGATTGATCAAACAAAAAAGCAAAACGTCATGAAGATTCTAGATCGTAGTTCTTAAAGCAACAATGTTGCTTTATTCATCCGAAGTATCACAAAGGTATTGACTGACATTGCTAAATCCGTCTACATTGTCCCAAACTTTTTCGTGTTCGAAACCTGTAGTGTCGTAACTATATATTTTTAAGACGTTTTGAAAGACGGATTAATACCTATACTTATGTAGATTAGTGCGAACACAATAGATGTTAACATACAGCTTGATAATTTCGTGTGTTACATAACGCATACCAGCGATTGCATGGAGAGAGCTTATTTATAAATGAGGTATTCCACTCTTAAGTTTCTTGTTTTGAATAGACTTAATGGCTCACGATTGTGAGTGATTGTGCGAAAATGTAATTGAAATATTTACTGTATATTTATTACTTTTAATTCAGCTTTCAAAGATCGTTTCGATCTAGTTTTTATCGTAGCATGTTTATGAGCTTTCGTTAACTGTATTTCTAATTGGTATGAATATATTGCTTTTTTGCTCATTGATTTAACAAGCTTCGATATACTTAGGTGTAATTTCGATTGATAGATTTCTCTTTTAATCGAAATTACAAACTTTACTGCAGCTACTATATTAAAAAAATCTTCAATATCCGTATAAAAATATTAACTGTACTAACATAAGCGAATTTTGTCCAAAATTAATAGTAACATGCCTTAAAGGTTATTTTAAAAATACGCCATTATGGAATGCTGATTGAAAACACCACAAAATCAAAGCCATTTTGAAAATGAGGGCATAATTTTATAAATTCCAGATTTGAATCGAAAGACAAAAAGACAATGAGCCCGACCGCATCAATGTAGAACATAATAAACATTAATACTTAGGTTGGTTTTTTTAGTAAATTTCGTAAGATATTGTGCTGGATCATTCAGCCGAGACAATGGGATCTCCATAATGTTCTTCATAATGGCTTTTTGAATTCACTCAATGGAACCATGCGTTGTGATCGAAAGTTTTTAGGAAATTATCAAAAGGGCGTGTACTTGTGTATTCTTCGTTTTCATCATTCCAATGAATGTTGAGTCATACTTTATAGTAGAGCTTGTTTATCTAGTCGTTTATATAATGACTAAACTTTATTATTCATAATTCAGTAACAACCGTCAACTTCTTATACAAAATTTTGAGTTCCAACGATATGGCCACAATAGACATATAATTCTGTCTACTCTGATATGGCTCTGTATGTTGTTTACACCAAATTGAAGTTTACTTTTCTATTAACGAATTAAGTGGCCTTCAAGTGTCCGAACTGAGCTTCGAAACTTTTAATCTTACTTAAACAACAAGTTTAATGCTCATACTGGTTTTTAAGTTTGCGTAATTGATATTCTAATACCAGATGTAGATTGTCTTCTACAATATTTGTTACATCATGTTTTACCTTGCTTTTAATATCTAATTATAATTTAATATATATTTGAAAGTTATTCTTATCACTAACATGTCACGTTCATATTTTGTTTTAAAATCATTAAAGTATAAATGATCGATTGGTAATTTATGTACATAGATTATACCAGTTATAATTCTTGTAACTAGGATTATTTGCGTGAAAATTTTTTGCTCATTGCGGATGTACTTGTATGTTTTTATATTTTAACATGGTAAGCCATGTTGCGTGTACTAAAAAAATATTTCTACTTTACTAATCCAGTTCTAAAGTTTTTGCTTTTGCATATTACAATGCTTAACAATGAACTGGTTAAAAGTAACTACTATATTGTTAACTAATAAAACCGACCTTTTTATTACATTAATGGTAATTGCCCTTACTCAACCATGAAGAATTTCCTCTAAATCGGTAATAATAACTTACAAAACCTGAGTATATTATTTCAAAGTCTAATTACTTAGAGCATGTGCTGGTAAGAATCAAATTACGTCGTTATTAAACGCGCTCCGATCTAATTTAAAATTGACTATCATCGTATAATGTATCTAATAATGGCCTTCTGATTATTATCAACGAGTTCAATAACTGCATCATCAATTCCTCGCATCCGTGCCTCTTCCATCTCAATTGACATTTATTCCCTGCAAGTATCTTTAAAATGTAAATGCGGTTACACGCACCAAACCAAAGTCACATGTATTACAACATCGTTCGCCACGAATACCATCTCTATCCCGAGGTCCGTAAGTACCGTTTCGGAGTGTGGGCCGCTGATGATTTCTGTCTTTTTATCGATTGGCTTATTAAGATCGTTTATTGAAGCGAGAGATCTATGTGTATTTGTGTTTTGTTATTGTAAATTTCATATGGAGGAGGTAAGGCGGGGCTATAGGTGGATGAACTGACACGCGGAAAATATCACGGATTACTAAGCTTCAAAAAAACTGGAGCAACAACTTTGTAGTGTCAAAATTAATTGATTATTACTGTTAAATCAAGAGAGAACTTCAAACTTAGAATGTTAGTAAAAAACGAGATAAAAATGATACAAAACTAGTAATGATTATGATAATGACCATCAGAGCTACGAGCGAGTTAATAAGAAAGACATGAGCAGAGCAAAAACTAAATAAGGGATCAGCGCAAAGTTCGAACATGACAAACTTAAATATCGTATTATAAATGTGCAAAAGACGTAAGCGAGTGCCAGTTTGGAAGTCATTGGAAGCACATCAAGATGGTCTCGCTACTTTGATTAATTATAATTCAGAATTTATTGAATCAACATTAAATCGTAAATGGATGCATAAGCGCGTATCTGAGCGATCTCAAAACCAAAACGAAATACACAAAACCAAACCACAGAATATATATTAGTTGTACCAAACTAAACCAAGTAAAACATCCAAAATGAACACGTGATGAGTTTACCAAACATGCTTCCAAGTACGGGACGTATATGGAAGTTCCTTAGTATTAATTGAATTAGAATCATAACTGATTTAAAGATGAATCATTCTTAATTAGCTCAATAAATACAATTAGGGACGAGTAAGTAAATACATAAACTTATGATTATTATTAAAACTCAATAATAATATTAAAATTTTTATATTTTCATAGTTTAGGATATTTTTTTGAAGTATCCACAGCTTCCACTGAATATGAAGTATTTTCAGTGGAAGCTGTGTAATTAGGAGAAAGATGGAACGGTTACCTGATATCTCACACGATATCCATTTTGACTGTGACTAACCTTCGAATCCGTGATTACGTCAATATGATACACAATAGTAAAATATATAACAACACCAATAATCCCGGATTAACATCCTTATACCTTTGAGATAAGAGTTAAGTTTATTTCAGATAAAAAATGGGAGCGCGTAATACATTTGCGAATTGTTGTATTAAAATTTTTCGTTTTGATTAACGATAAGTTCCTTTATAGATTCAAGATTATGTTTTCTTACATGTTATGTATAGCATTGTTGAGTTCTTTTTTGCTCAGCGTAGAGTTTTTTGTTAAGATAAAATATGTATTGAATTTTTGAAATCGAACTTTAGTTATCTGATTGATATGTAGCTAGCTAAAAAAACTAACGTGGTAACAGCCTAATACCTAATACTAATTCACATAGGGGAGAAACCCTTGCAATGGGGAAGTACCTTTATGATGATGAGTTATTTCTTGTGAAATTGTGCTAGTCAATTTCTTTTTAAAAGCAAACATGCAATAATTTGTTTAAAATATAAAAAAACAAGATAAGGTACGTATTATTAACTGAAAATAAGGTTTTCTGTTCAAATTAGGTTCATAAAATTGCGCTTATTATTTCTTTTTAAATCAGGAGCTATAAACGAAATCCAGACTTTGAACCCATAAACGTAGCTGATTAAGATAATTGCCCTTATCTTGTTATTTTTTAAAGTTTTTCAAAAATCAAAGGCTATTATGGGTATAAAAGCCACTAAACAAGCGTACGGTGTTGAAATAATCTAATGTATATATATAAATCTCCTGTCACGATGTATGTCCGCGATGGATCATGGATTCCTAAACTACTTAACCAATTTTAATGTTTCTTTTTTTTTTAAATATTGTGTGCTTTTATCCAACTTGAGAGATGGGATAGCTTAGATCTTTAATTATAGTCGCAATTTTATTTTATTGCAAGTTATTTGTCTATAAAGAGCGACCATTGTTTATGCGACGCGGGTCACGGAATAGCGTTGGACGTTGGCATGGTGACATACTTATTTAGTCACAAATTCAATAAAATAATACGGGTGATATACTTTATATAATATGGCAAAGAAACGTTAGTATTTCATAAATTCTACTCATCTCATTTTTAAACATACCTGGAATCATGCATTCCATGATTTTAAATGTTATTAATAAGGTACACTTGCACCAATGTATTTTTAATCGTGCCTTATTTTTCAAATACTTACATTAATAACGATTATAGAGGTGATACTATTACGAAGAGTTTTAATTTACAATATTTTTATTTTTTAAGCAGATAATGTTTTTGTTAATCAAAAAGAAAAAAAAGATCAATGGCCAAATAAACGATTGAAGGCTCACTAGATACTGCTGTTAAGAGCACATAACAACGATGTTCCAACAAGAACTTGAAACAAAAGCCTGTAAATTCGATACATCCGATCATAAGTTAAAATGATGGACTAGCATTGTGCTATAGTTAATTATCCGTATTAAGTATGTAGTCATTAATTACAATATGAAGTCGGGCGAACTCTGGCGGCGGATGAAAGGGCTGATAATTATGAACGTACGCATGCGTAGATCAAATCGGGGGCCATCGATCGATAGGATCTAGATATGGTGCTCCCGATCAGGGGTCATTCCGTATAGGGATTGCAAGTAAAAACTAAAGTTTGGCCGATGTTTGGTTCCCGAATTTTTTGACAAGAGTTTAATATCTATTTTACGGCGTTGATTGGCTATCGTTTTGATGTCAACCAATAACAAGCGCCAGTAATTCTAGTCTAAAAACTCCGGAAACTTGGCATATTTTAGTGATGGTACTTACTACCAGTTATTAAAAGTTTATTATAAGTAGCCTAGTGTTAATAGTTTCCCACGAATCGTTATACTATTTCGCAGTAGGTGTAACGTATGTACAATGTAGTTACATGCAAATTTATAAACAACATTTTGAAGTGGGTGGAATAATTTCATAACTTTTTATAACTTAGGTACTTAATCATACCACATATTATACGCTCTAGCGTATTTATTATTTTATATTAGCCTCATTTTTTTAAGTGTCCAGTGTTCAAAATTTTTCAGCTTTCTGTAAAATCTACAGCTTTTAATAATCGCTGTTTTTCCAATGTTGTGCAGAGTTTTTCATCTATACCTATTCTATATTCTATATCTTATATATATAAAACTCAAAGGTGACTGACTGACATGGGGATCTATCAACGCACAGCCCAAACCATTGGACGGATCAGGCTGAATTTGCCATGCAGGTAGATGTTATGACGTAGGCATCTGCTAAGAAAAGATTTTGATCAATTCTACCTCCAAGGGGTTAAAATACGGGATCAAATTTTGTATATAATAATATTAATAATACTTTTTAACGCGAGCGAAGCCGCGGGCAAAAGCTCGTTAAGTAATAAAATTATTACAGATTTTAGATAATAATTTTATTAGGGAATCACTTTAAAGAGTCTACTTTCTATTAAGCTACGTAATGGTGTCTATCAGGAGGCCCGGTGATTGGAGTAAATGATTCCACATGATCTTGTTTGGTTTTTGCTCTGTTTACTGTGTCGTTGTCTCGTCCTTTTGCTCCGTCGGTAGTCAATTAGTGAATGTAACATAACTTTTGTGAATACTTTTGTTCTTTAATTGCTTGTTTATGATGCTAGTATCTTTCTTGTTTTCATCGCTTTTGTAGATTTGGGATTTTTACATTGTAATTAATTTCTAATGTTATAATGAAATAAGATTTTAAATTAGATCTACTATCAGTAGATTTAGCACCTAAGCTTACAAAGATGTGGACATCAACTAAGTTACCCGAGCCTGCCCGGCCTTATTTTAATAAAGTCAAGATCAAGTTATAAAAATAAACTGATAATTTAATCACGACGATAATCATGTGCGATCAGCGATGATTTATCACTTACTAAATGATTATTTACACAATCATCGCCTCTGGACAAGTACGAGTTTTACGAGAAATCAGTAAAGAGGTCAGACAAACACGAGTTCGGACGTTGCTAATAAAATAAGATGTATCTTTTGATATTATATTACTACTGGTTAAACACACGAGGTAGTTTTATGAGATAAAGCAGGATAGACTATAGGTAATGATGCAACATTAACAGTTAGTTTTGCCAGTGTTGATGCAAAAATGTGTTTCTCCGTAAGGAATACATTATGCCTTCATGTTCAAAATCGCAAATAAAGGTCTTCGATCGTTTTTATCCCTATAATATAATGTAGTTTTTCTTTCAGGTATTAAGAAATTGCCGCTACTGTTCGCAGAAAAGGTATGTCCTCTCATTTTAAGGCATTTAAATGTTTTCTAGTCCAACTAAATCTAGATTCTTCCTTACCTGATACTAACGTTATAAACGCACATACGACGTGCATGCATCGCACACGTTTTCAATATAAAATCAGCATAATATACGATTAGGTTTCGCAACGCGTCTACGTGCTAACTCCATGGGTAACGCTTTATCACCTATACAAGACGTTTATGGAAAATTTGCTGGAATCACTCGCTGGAATAGGCCAATTGAATCATTATTATCCTTCCTCTGTAGCGTCATTGATGACTGTATTTTGAAATCCGTCGTATTGTTCAACAATAGAGAATTTGTGTCTTTGTATCGGTTTTATATCAAAATAAGTAATATTTTTTAATTCTCTTTATAGTGCAGAAAAGTAATTATCTTTATAAGCCTTAAAACACATTCTGTAATAGCATTTAAAATATGTTTGCTTTGATGTAGTTAGATAAATAATATTACTTGTTATCATTAGACTTTTCTTTCATTTATCTTTAGTATTATCTCGCTATCTTCATATATTTTTACATTTTATATTAATATGATTTGTTTGTAAGCTTTTATTAATCGTTAATACTAAAACCAACTCACCGAATTTTCTTTTTTAAATAGCAGTACAACTATCGGTTAAATGAAATCAAACACCGTTTAAATCTGTACCAGCTTCTTCAAATATACGATTACAGAGGAGCATAAATAAAAATATTGATATACAACCAGTCCGAGCACAATTCGCGTTTTCGTGGAATCCTGAGTTGGTCAATGAGTTATTGGACGGTAACGGAAAGCAGTTTTAAAACTTTTTGCCGCGAATCGATTTTTGATCGACGTGTCAAAAGTGACATTTTTACTTTTTTATTGTGTAGCGTTTATGGCGATGGACGGGGTATTGTTAATTAGTACCTTTAATTGGGGACCGAGACAATCGAATGCTTTTGAGTCGAATCATCGGAGTTACTACAAGCAGGTGGGAAAAAAACTTAAAAGTCAGCCTCTTTTGTATGAACTCGTCAACCCTAGAGATTATTCAAATTATCTGCATATTTCAGTACAATTTCGCACCAAAGCTATAATATATACGTGGTTATATACATAATAAAACCATTACATTATCTATTTACATCGTCACTGGCGTTCATTGTATCACACATTCATTTTAACACAAGTGTTACGAGCTCACGGACTAAATTCTAGCGCTTTTATAAAGTCATGCTTTTGTGCTGCCTTTGAACAACTTGCGCCAGTAAAACGCATGTTCGAGGTTTAAAACTTTAATTCAACGCTGTATAATTTATTTTAATGGAACCTTAGTTCCTTGTAATACTTTATACAAATATTATTATTATTTAGTTTCCATTCTTCTTTTAAATTGAAAGACGTATAAAGTTTTTATTGTTTTGAAATGATCAAATTAATGTTAACCTAAATGCTTCTTATTACACCAATACTCCTCCTGAATTGTTAAAAAGCAAACGTATTCCCTAGTGTATTCAGTTATGGCAAAAATATTCCCTAAAGATGCATTATGCCATCTTTTGTAACTTTATTGCAATGAAGCTTACCTTAATTAGTTATAATTTAATACATTATTCATTTTGCAAATGTGTTTAAGCCGTATTAAAAAATATATTAATATGTTTTTAATTGTAATGTTTTGTTAAAAAGGGTACCATAATTTAGAAATAGTTACTTACTGTTAACTTAATATTACATTAGCAACTGCGCTTAAATACTGGCATTTCAGGTGCGTTCGGCACTGGCACGAGTCACTGGCCACTAGTGAACAGGTCACAAAGCGAGCACGATGGGGACGCGCCGGGTCACATAATGCATTATAATTTTATACAAAGATACAAACTGCGATCTCCAAATGAATATGCAAAAGCGATGCGCGTGTGTTGTAGTGTGCGCCGCGCCTTATGTTAGGGTCCACTCACACGAGGGGACAATATTTGCCCACGCGTGATTATGATCGATGTACAAAAATGTTAAACCTACACGTACTCTACATTAGCCTACACTTATTTTTACCCGATTGTGAAAAAGGGTAATGTTTTTCGACTGTGTGGAAATATTTAATACTATGGTATTGGTTGTCGTCGTGTCATTAGTCGACGGCGCAGCAATTTTTAATTTAGTAAAAGTATTTATACTCTATTTTTAAATGTGAGCTTATAACATAGCAATTAATTAATAAGACTTCAATCATAGGTGTGTGTTACAAAATAATTAACGATATTCGTTACGAAATGTACAGAATTTGGTTCAGTAAACATAAGCTCTATTAAAATGTCTACATAATAGGTATGAAGAGAAAGTTCGAACGTGATTTTTGTGAGCACAGCTCATGATCTTAAATTGTCGACTGATTTGAAAGTAATGTCATGATAATAATCACGTGTCTAAAACTTGGAGAAAAAACCACGAAACGAGTATTCCGTAGCATACAATTTGCTACGAATCTCGTGATGATATCGGAATATTTTTCGAAAGTTTTGATTCCGAAGTTTTTTTTCTGTGATTGTTAATTCTTAACTGAAAACATACTACAGCTGCAGGGCATAAAAGACAATAAAATTTGTCAAAATAGCTTTATTATAATTCGCATCAGAAATCAATACCCATTGTGTGTGGAAAGCCTTGGAAGCGCTCGAACGCGCATGGGTGCAACGCGCATGGCGTGCTCGCATGTGTGCAGTGTGCGCATCGGAAGAAATGCATATTTTATGACGTCTGCTCACATTCTGCGCGGTGCCACAAAGAAATTATACGCGTATTAAAGCCAAAGGTGTTATCTTTTTCCTTTTTCGCGGCGCACACGTATGCGAAATGATAACTAGCAAATTCTGGAACTGATGGCCTTTTGAAAAAAGAACGATTTATACTTTTTTATGGATATCATTTATCGGCAACAGATTTACATCGGCGATAAATAAAATGGCAAAGAAATAAGGCAACGGCCATAGCATTCTTTCGTAAAAGCAAATTTAGTAACGTGTTACAAAGTGAAATAAAGTTATGAGTTATTTTAAGTTTTATTAAAATTGTAATAAATGTGACAGCTTCTTACTATATATTTAATTAACTGCACTAAATATTAAAACAATTATTGAAAAGAAATGTTATTAGGTATGATCTCAAGAGATTTTTTCTTCTCTACATCTCTATTTAGAGTAGGATTGTTATCGTTTTAAATAAGACATTGTTGTCTATTTATTCATGCAAACACTCATCTCTCTATTTCCTTGATATTTTAATATAAATATCTCTTTATTCTTGATATCCATCTCTCTATATTCCCGATATTAATCTCTATATTCTCGGTATTAATGTATAAGAAAGTCGCCATGTCCGTCAGGATGCGAGCCCCGAGGTTAATTAACAAAACAATAAGTTTATGCACATGTTGATGTTCAATGCTCGCACTGTTTCCTCTCAAACATTCATCCATACATACATAAATCCATCCATACATTAAAATATTCACATGTCAGCATTGAACGAATGTCACTTCACTTTTAACAAAGACTGTCCTGTCTAGAATTATATTTTGACTGTCTTACGAATTACTTTAAATTAGGTAATTTTCCATATTTTTAGTAAAAGATGGCCCCGTGCGAGTTTCTTACGCCGGTTCTTGTCGCCGGGTTAGTTCCCGAACTGGTGGTAGGCCTCATGTAGACGTTCTAAAAGTGTTAACTTTGTTAACCTATTTAGAAATAAATATTTTGATTTTGATATAAATACAAAATGTGCTAAGTCTCATAATTATATCAATAAATATTAAATACTTAATTATAAATAAGACTAGAATTTTTTTTTACAATAGTTTACTTGGCTATCATGATTTTTGTAAACGACATTCACATTATTTTACAATTGAGTATTTAAAAAAAATATTGATATTCAATGCAAAAACCCTAAAAAAATGTTTTTTCAATTATATAATAATAATATGATCTTTCCATTTATCACAATTTTTTTTATTGAAATACTCAATTATTAAACTCTATTCACTTGTTTAAAATAAATCGTGTTGATATTTCTAGTCTGAAGCTTAAACGAGAAGCGCTCTACTTATCTTCTAATTTCAAAGATTTATTGCATCGTAAACTTATAAATTGTTTAACGAGTTTATATCGATATTAAGAGATAATTAATCTGTTAATCGATTATTCCGTGAAGAGATTATCGAAATAGTGAAACGAATTATATTTTGTTTACGTTTTAGAGGATCTTTATTATAATTATGGCATTTAAATAATATTAAACTAGTTTGTATTAGGATTTAGGATTAATGTAGCCAATTTAGAATTATGAAGCTCTATTTTTAATATAAAATACATTTTCAATACTTTTATTTATGTATTTTATGTACGTCTTGTCATAGAATAATATTATACTTACTACTTAAATGGTCAAGTATTGTTAATTCAAAATAGGTTTATAAAATTCACTGTTTCATACTTTATTCGTAATAAAATCGTATCCATTTACAAAAGCGATGTAACTTTGATATATTGTTTTAATAACAGCAATTAAAAGGCTTAACTAAATAAATTATAACTCCATCGCCCCCGGTGCTAGAGGGACAGAGACAAAAGATATTTAAAAGCCATTAGAGAGGGACAGATTATAAAGTATTAATATGTGGGAATCGAAGATGGTAATCGTTAAAAATGGAATCGATTTTTTAGTTTATTCTTTTAAAATAATATACTCCATTAAATTACACGTCTATGGAGTGAATTATATAAAACGAAAATTTATTAGTTTCTCTGCTTTTTCCTGTTATATTCAAATCCTAATTTAAATATTAGGAATTATGTATGTATGACTGACAGTAGAAGGTACATGTCAAGTTTAAATTTCGAGCTTATTATCTATGGATTTGAATTCCTGACGAGTGTACAGATAATTAAATTGCATAGTAATTATTTTGACGACAGGTTTATGTATATCCGGTAGGTCATAATTATGATCATCAGACTACGTCTACTGGCTACGTGTGCTATTTACTAATTAGTGAAGTCCCAATCCAGGAATATGTTTATATGGACAGACGGGCTGATTTATATGTATGGATTGTACAATTCTCTGGAAGTTTAATTATAGTGTTAATGACGTTATATGGACGACTAGTAGTTAGACAGCTTTAAGAATTTAAATGAAGTAGAAAATGGATGCTTAGACAAAGTCTAGTCCTTATGCCTCGTATCATAGACGTTTACTCCATGCTCGTATTTTTTATAGAACGAAGGTAGAAGAATTAGGCCCCATTTCGAAAGATGTGTTAATCTTGAACATAAAATAATTAATTATTATGCCTACATAAGTTTAGCATTTACACAAATAGGTAAAGTAAGTAGGACAATATCTCAGAATTCTTACGAAAAAGTACCTAACGTCCATTCTGATCCATGGACGCAAAAGCAAAATCATAGTCCCAATCGGGCATTAAAAAAAATCAGTTCCAATTTGAAAAGTGTTCCATAAACAAAAAGATGTTCTGGTCGCACGGCAATAAACGTAAATCGGCGCACACCGGACGGACCGCACTATTATGCGGCAAATGGGATACTATTTGCCTATTTGCTAGCCCCACGTCCTCCACTTGAATTACTAAACTTATATAGTTGTATGTCAGGTAATCCATATTAATATTATAAATCTGTCTCTTCTGTTCACGCCCAAAACACTGAACCGTTTTGCATGGTATAGTACTTTGAGTCCCGGGCAAGAACATACTCGTAGGATACTTTTCATCCTGAGAAAATGTACGGTTCCCGCGCGATAAACGAATTTTGGGGCTATGGAGTTGCCGGCATCATCATAATATTATACCTCATGAAAACGACTCAAATATTATGACTAAAATGTATGCGTAAATCGTAATTTTGTGACAGTAATTTTAATTTCATAAGCCCGGTTTAAAGGATAGAGATGAGGTGTATTTTCACAAATTATTAAATAGATAAGTAATACGTAAATATTATTAGCTTATTTCACTCTTATTGATTAGAATAACATAAACTACTCTGCATTGAGGCGCTCAAATATAGTGTCTGTACCTATCATTGAATGTTTTGTGGCAAAAGCTTAAAATTTAACCTGTTACAAAAATATTTAATTAACTTTACAATAAATTACTTAAAACCCAATGTTTTGATGCCGATTTCCTCCAAAACCAGATTTTGTATAGGATTTACTTCGACTAATTCCAATTTTTTAATAACTATCTCCGTCATATAAATTGTGTCTTGACAACGTACCTTTGTTACACCGACTTTAATTTCAACAAGATATTTATGGTTTTATATTTTATAATATTCCTTATCTGGAAACTGATTTAGTGGTTAAAATATTTCTTATTCTGTTCATTATTAAAAATCGACAGACTTAACACCTTTTTTTGTTTTAAGGTTTTTGATGAATGCTAATTTTATGACAAACTGTGTTTCTTATTTATGTTAATTATATCTTTTTAATAGTGATTTTTTCAATGAATAAAATAAGTCGTGTAGGCATAATCCACGAAGTGTATCTCTGAAGGATTAAAATAATAAAATCATAAGCTGTGCATATTATAATAGACAGCATATCAAAACAAAAGCATATAGTCAACCTGTTGGAATTCTCTCAGCTTTTCGGGGTGATTTTGAATATTTGGCGAAATAATTCTCGAATACTTTTACTTTTTTCCGGTATAAATATACTCTGAACTAGATGGCGCCCGCAACTTCGTTGCGCCTAAATTCATTCATCACGCAGGTACCGTACATTTTTCCGGAATGAAAAGTATCATAATATGTTCTTTTCCGTGACTCAAAGTCCCGGGACCAAACATCAAAATCGGTTCAGCGGGCGTGAAGCCGTAACAGACAGACATATAGAGGGACGGACAGACAGACAGACACACTTTCGCATTTATAATATTAAGTATGGATATTACGATATGCCGTAGAACGTTCGCAAAGAAGCTGCAAACTGGTGTGTCCTCACTGGCCAATCTGAAACTTGTACTATATTGACATCTGTTTAGTTACTGTACGTTCCCTATATCATACAGGGAACGTACCGTAACTCCTGCTGATCCTGATTATGATCAGCGGCTTCTGATGCAGTCAATAGTCTAATGAGATGCACAAACACTCTCAAAGCGACGCCGGTCACAGTCCAGGCGATTTCCACAAAAAGCGTTTACATGTGCCCGTGAAATGTGACAGCCTACTAATTTATGCTGTGTTTCGGATGTTTCTCTATTAATTATTGATCGACAAACATTTGGATTTGTCCGTTGAACTTCTGGTGAGAAAATGTGAACAGTTATATGGAAATTATTCTTCTACACAAGTTTTAGTGTCAAATTATGAGTCTGCATACACAAAATTATAATTATGTTAATGGATGGAAGAAGTTTACCGCGTAACCCGTACATTATTCCGTGACAAAAAGTGTCTTAACTCTTTATAGTTTATCGGGGGGATTCTAAATATCCTCCACCCCATATTTTACTAACAAATATACAATTTTTCGCATTTGTAACATTAGCATCATTGAAATCTCAATCCTAACACGAAAAATACAAAACTCCGACTCCTGCGCATGACAATGTTACGAAATGATCTCGTAGAGTCAATTTATATTCCCTATTGAGGCACATTAGAGCGGCCAATTACCGCGTGTAGGGGACCTAAAATCACTTTAGTTCCTGTTGTGATTCCAGGATGTGTAGGAGCGTAAAATTCTACTAAACTGTATGACCCTCAAATGGCACAGAAATATACCACACTTTTCGTAGTAACTCTACAAATAGCAATATAGTATATACTATATAGTCACTACTCACTACACATACAGTCGGTTCTATGCCTTAAGCATGTTAGAAACAAGAGATAGAAAGAGAGAGAGAGGGGGAGAGAGAGTTATTACTTGTACTGCGCACACACTTGGGCACTATAAAAAATAGCTGGTGCGTTTCTATAATACGGGTAACTGCAACGTTATCGTCTCAGTCTTATGCCATGCGTTTTAATATTTTATCTACGAGTTACGCTTGTGTAATGAGCACAAACTTGGGCACTATAGAAAGAGCTCGAGCATTTAAAAACCTGTCACTGCAGCGCATAATCATCGGAGAAGGCGATTGTTTCATATTATACTATATTTTTGAAAATGACTAAACTAATTTTGTAACGTACGGTATGTAATTTCTGAAAATTGTCTTAAAGTAACTGAATTACATAAGTACTAACAGTCGTAATTAGCGTAACCCGGTGAAACAGTTTAGCGAACTGTCACAACTCGGTCCTACAGATTTACACCATTTTCACTTTGTCGCACTTTCAGTAGGACACTCATTTACGTATAATGTACGTCAGGTGTCTTAGAATTTAGGTCATCCTACTACATTTCAATCAAACACCCCAACCGCTTGGCCAGCCCTTATTGGAGAGGCCTACGTTCAGCAGTGGTGATGATGATTATTATTTCAGGAAGAAAAACTTTATGTCAATTTTTTCGCATACACGAGCTAATATAAATTGAATTGATCCCTTTTTGCCCTATTTTGGTAGTTTTGTAGTTGCGTTATTTTTTGATGTTGGCCGATTTCATACGCTTTTAACAATAAAATAGGCGAACTATGGGCTAGTAATAATAACAGCATGATAAAGTCTGTAATTCTTAGCATAATAGAAGAAAAAAACTCACCACTGGCTTGAAGTTTTCTTTCTTGTGAGTCATCCGCGTCCATCATTGATTGTTTTTGGAAGAAGTTCTAGAACAATGTTTTTTTTTTATTTGGTACAATTCAAAATACAGAATGTGACTACAGAAGCAATGGAATTTTACCTGCATTTGTAAATTAGCTAAATCTTCTAGGTTTTTCCTCCTAAGTATATTCTGCTGTTCAAATTCAGACACACTGTTAGCAGCACTCGAAGTTGTTGAGAGCTCCTAAAAAGAAAATTATAAGTATAATAAATAAAGTAGGTTTCTAGTTTTAAGGCCTTCTCAAAATCGACTATAAGCAGTTCCTCGATTATTCTAAAGTATAAAGATAGGTATTCTTTTAAAACAATATGATTTGTGATAAAGCTTTGTGCATACCTGGCCATCTTCTCTAGATACGCTAAGGTCAAGAGTTTGCTCTCCTTCTTCAGACCCGCTGCCATCTTCTTCATGATTTCTATTAAACAGCCTCATAGATTGATGATTAAGAATTTGCAGAGCTCTTTGCCTGTTGAAAAAAACAATTGGTTGTTACATCATTAAAAATTATGATAGTTTTTATTTTTTAGTTGGTACGGTTTTTTTTTATTTTCTGCTATTTACCTTTGCGCTTCAATGTCATTATCTGGTGTTTTCGGTGGTGTGATATTAGTGGATCCTTCGTCTTCTGTAGCCGATGAGGATCGCCGAAGGGTCCTGTCTCCTCCATCAATTGAGTCATGACGCCTTTTCAGGCTTAGAGGTAGTTGGGTAAATGGTTTTCCTAGGACAAAATACATTAGTTACTAATAAGCTACTCAGATATATTTAATAAAAATTTAAAAGACATCACGTTACGTCTTTAACAATTCAATCTTTTATTTATGTATCCTGTCAAATCTTTCATACGATTTATAAAACTTTTTATGAAAACAAAAAATAACTAACCTTGAAGAGCTTCCAAAGCTCTAATTTGGCCACTAATCGCATCAGCTACTTCATTTGACGATAGACCATAAATCCCCAGAAGTTCTTTCATTGTGTTCATAGCATAGTCTCTTAAAATTTTATTAGTTGCACCAGAAGCGTCACCGTTTTGTTGAGTCTCACTAGTGTCCATAGCCTCCTGGCTTTCTCTCCTCTCGTTAACATTAATGTCCTGACTTTTACTATCATCTTCCGAATCGGAATCCCTTCTTCTAGGTGGGGAATTCGTTTTGATTAACTGAGATATAGCAAAAGGGTTTTTGGCACAAAAACTTTTATTTTGTAAATTACTAAAATTAAGAACAGTCCGTTCTCTCTCAGCGTCCTGGTTCATCTGTAAACTGTGTATATACGACCGCTGAAAGCTTTCTTTTTTATCTTGCTCGTTATTGTCATAATTTGTATCTACATTTTCATTCGAATCTGCACTTAATCTTCGACTGAGATCGACCGCCCCGGCTTTGAGAAGGCTAAAGTTTTTGATCCCGATTTTCGCGTAGCCCTCCTCGTTTTCTTCTTCTGCAGCTTGGTCCGGGGTAGTTCGGTCGTTGCCGTTGACTAGGCTTGCTGCATCACCGTTAGCGCCGTTGGAGTCATCGGAGAACGTGGTAGCGTTGGGGGCACATCGCGGTTTGAAGTTTTTCCTCTTGTTTCTTTTTGGGAGGTTGTAGTAGGGCGACATGTCCGCGCTGTGGTCCTCCTGATGGTCGGTGTCGGTGGTCCAGGACGCCGCGTGGTGCAGGTACAAAGGTTCCTCCGGGCCAGCCTGTAGTCTCTCGTGTATCGATTCCTGGTGCGCCGCCATCGCAGTAGTCATCTCTCTCCGATTACCGCGACTTTGTGCAAGCCCGACCTGCAATAATTGTTTTCGATTACAAACAATAAAAAACGAATTCAACACATTTTTGCTCAATAATAACAGTGAATCATTTTCGATTTAAACGAAGACAATGTATCGAGATGAAACAATAGTCTTTTGTTGACAGCAGATTAGCTGAACGAGCCGGTGTTTTGAATTTATTTCAAAATTTTCTCGCCGTTGTTTAAAAATAATGGAACGAATTAATGAGTGTTTTGATAATGTGTCGAATAACAGTCCAGAATGAATGAACTTCTTTCATTGAACGATGAGTCCTCGTAAACATCCTTTTCGACGTCTACATTATAATATTTTCCGACGATCGTCTACTAGATAAAAGTTAATTATAATTTTGAATAATACTTACCAGACTAAATTATGTACCGTTATAAACCAGTTCATGCTAGACTATTATCGCAAATTACTAAAGAAAATAAAAAAACCATTGAGGAATATTGTATAAAACTACAGACTTTTTGACCGCAGATTTTATTTTAGCATAATATCATAAATTATAGCGATGAAGTAGCTGAGTTATTAATAAGATAATAGTAACCTAATTGGCTAGGTACTTACTCGAGACAAAAAAGCTTTAACTAATATGTAGATGTCGTAATTAAGAACTAGTTATATGGTTCGGAATTCGAACGCAAAAACGTGGCAATCTCCATTTTTTATCGGCTAGGAAAGGATGATCAATTAGTTGAAAATAATAATTGATTCAACCAATTTCTTTAATTTCAAGTATTGTCGCAAGTACCGTGTAATTTAGATAGATCAAAAGGGTATATTTACTATCGTTACTTTTAAGTGCTTTATGCAATAAAAAAAAATTAAATGATTTCAAACCCAATTAAAGATAATAAAAATAAAGCTCACCAAGTTTTAATGTTCCAATCACATCCTAGCTTGACATATGCTGTTTCAGTCTTAACGTCCTGGAACAAATAAAATTTACTATAATAATGGATTCTCTGTAATCACGGGACATAAAAAATGTATACAATTAAGGCGGTTACTTAATTCCATATCATTAAATGGAATGACTGCTCTTATGTTTAATGAAATGGCATAAAAACTGGCGATGCGGGCAAAATTAAGAAAAAAAACTAAACGAAATGACGTAACCACAATAGACATAACTACCAGTAGTTCGACTGCAAAGAAATGGACAGGTTTCAATGTCTGTCAAATTCGTCGGGTTTCAATACCTACAAGTTAAAGGCTGGCGCGCTGGCTGGTATAATTTATTTTTAAAAATACGATTTTGAAATTGAATTCTGACAGTTTTCTTTGCATGTGCCAAAATATAAACAACAACTAAATTTGTAGGTAACGACCCTAGCGACGACTTTTGTCATAATACGTCAAACTTAATTTTTTTTACATCAGTTCTAAGTCGGTATACTCTATCATTCTGTTTACTCTGACGTAACTCTGTAATTTGAATATGGAATAAAAACGCTGCATGTTCTTTTTAAGACTAATAGGTAAAAAACATGACGAAACTGTAAGTGTAATATTAGAATGTAGCCGCAGGCGGTTGCCCCAAATGTCTTAACATTTAATAATACTCGATTCAAAATGTGCTTAAATTAATAATTAATACACTTGTACTTGAGAAATAATTTAGGAAAGTTTCTTTCATCAAATCAAAAATCATATTTTATAATAATAACTAGCTGTCCCGGCAAACGTTACTTTGCCATAATATATTATGTATTTGCCATATTATTTTATTGAAGTGACTAAATATATTGTATGTTACCATGGCAACGTCGATCGCTATCCCGTCGCAAAAACAATGGTCGCCGTCAGTCTCAGGTTGTATGACAAATAATTTGCAATAAAATAAAATTGCGACTATAATTAAAGATCTAAGCTATCCTATGTCTCAAGTTGGAAAAAAGCATACATTTAAAAAAACAACATTAAAATCGGTTAAGTAGTTTAGGAATACATCGCGGACAAACATCGTGACAGGAGATTTATATATATTAGATATGTACAAGCTGTTCCACGCGATTTCGTATAAAATAAAATCCTGCAGGAACCGTGCCTTTTCCAGCGATAAAAATAACTTATGTCCTTCCCCATGGCCTATATCTGCGCCGAATTTCATCAAAATCTGCTTAGCCGATCATAGTAATAACATAATTGCGACGTTACCACACAAATGTTTAGTTTTTCCTCAACTTGCAATTATTTGGAATCATATTTTGTGTATTGCGTAATATCTTTAATCATATTTCAAAGAACATGGAAACAAAAAACGTAAAAAACGTATCCTTAACGTCAGACGCTTGAGATTTCCCGTGTATTATACTGTTAGGGCTTTTTGTACAGGAAAGGAAACCATAGAGTCATACTTGATACATAGTGAATATTATAAAAATGTATAATATAGACGTTACAGGTTGAAGTGTAGTAAACTTATCTTATTTCTTCTATCTTCCATATAAATATAAAACTGAATCTTAAATTTTGTTAATCCCACTAAAGCTCAAGAACAGCTGTACAGAGTGCTGTTCTTGAGCTTTATTGGGATTTGGCGAATTTTTGTCTTGAAATATTCGTAGAAGACCAGGGAAGGTTTATAATTATAATATTTGGATGGATATAGGGAAGTGATTGAATTTGATTACCAGAACTTTGGAAAGTTCACCGGGTAATCAAGTTGATATTAATACTTTAGGGTGTATGTGTCCCATTTAAATAGAGTTCACTGTAGAAGTAGCAGCGCTAAAAGAATTAGAAGATTTCAAAACAGAAAAAAGAAATCCTGAATCTTCAAATCTCGTGTAAGTACCTACCTACTGGCGTACACGATGATTGGTATCATTGTTTCTAAATGTTACTGTCAATTATTGATAACTTTACCGTAGTTGTAACTGAAGGTTATTCGGCAAAGCTAATTTAAAATTTAATTAAAATAACTAAAATATTTTTTTTTATTATTGATAGTATCGGCAGCTAAAGCCTTGGATACACAAGAATGTTCGGAAACCATTGTTAAACGAACAAAAAACGACCGGTCGCCGCATTGATAGCTTATTAATTATAGATTCGTTAATAAAATTAAGATATTTAATGCATTTAACAAACTTTACGATATTTAAACATAATTTGTTATATGTACATATATAAGTACTATCGAGGTTGGTCGATCATGTCAATTTAATGTTAATTGTGATCTGTCAGCTGGGTTTGACGTAATGCGACCAAACTACGTAGGTCCCTCATTTGCACTGGAATCAACTTCTCTGATAGTACTTAAAAATTCAATTTTAAGGTAAAACATTAACTATTTAAGAAAAAAGTTAATGTTTTACCTTAAAATTGAATTAACGTAGTGTCGGAAACACTAAGCCTAATATTATTTAAATACATACTTACAAACTTCAGTAGTTTTACAGGATACCATTTATTTTATCACATTAGGTACAATATTATAGATCAACAAATTAATAAAGAACGATATTTTTTTCAAAAAATAAATAAAAAATCATAATATTGATAAGAGAGAACAGCTGTAAAAACATCCACCAACCCTCTTGTTGGTGGATGCTTTTTAACATGAAAATACAATTTCTGGAAAACTTTGTATTGAAAATTTGAAATATCTATTATAAAATATCAAGGCCATATTGTCTCTGTTAAAAGTTTAATAAGCTTTCATTCGAAATGGCAAAGGTCGCAATACCGGTAATATGACGAAACAGTTTGTGATTTGATTAAACTTTGTAAATGTGGGTAGTTTCAATTTTATACTGTATTTTGTAATTTGTACACAACTAGCGATCCGCCCCGGCGCGGCGTCACACGCACAAAATATATAGCGACTGAAAAAATGATTAAAATCGAAAGCCTGGTTGATCCTTCACGTGGTCTACTTTTTAACCGACTTCCAAAAAACGAGGAGGTTATATGTTCGGCTGTGGATATATATATATATATTTTTTTTTTGTATGTTCAACGATTACTCCGCCGTTTGTGAACCGATTTTCGAAATTTTTGCTTTGTTGTATTTGGTTTTACTCCAATTTGGTACCATGTTCACAAAGTGGTGACCTGATGATGGGATCCAGGAGTAATCGAGGGAACTCCTCAAAATTTATATGGAAACATATGGTGATTTTGGTTTTATGTGAAGTGTACTAAGAATATGCTACCAAAAAGTCAAATATTGGGTCAAGGTATACCATGGTTTCGAAGATGCTGAGAGAACTCCTGACTCCTTATAGATACACGTTTGGGAATTGGGAGTTTCGGCGTTGTTTTAAGAACAGAAAGCATATGCTACTATGCAACTCATATTCATAATCATAATCATCATCATCATCATCATCATCGTCTTCATCATTACCACGTCGTGTTAAGGTCACCAATGTCTCATGGCACAGAATAGATAATAGTACAAGGCATAGGTGTGGATATACTAATAATAATAATAATTTTATACTGTATAACAACACAACTATAGCTCATACACTAAGTCATTTAATAAATATGTGCATGTCGCAAGGACAGTTTCCAGATAAGTTAAAGATGACCATAATTAAACCGCTCCATAAAAAAAGTGATAAATTAAATTTAGAAAATTATAGGCCCATAGCTCTTTCTTCAGTTTTTTCTAAAATCATAGAAAAAGCTTTATATGAACGTATCTACAATTACCTAATTAAATTTAAATTACTAACACCTGAACAAATGGGCTTCCAGAAAAATTGTACAATTAATTCAGCAATATTTAATTTTTTAAACGAATTGATGCGAAATCTTGACAAAGGTTTGGTAGCTTGTGCTCTCTATATGGACCTGAAAAAGGCGTTTGATTATGTTGACCATAATATCTTGCTTAATAAAATGTACCAATATGGAATAAGAGGTAATGCTCTAGAATGTATCAAATCCTACTTAAAAAATAGGTCGCAAGTAACTTGTATACATCGAGTAAATAAAAAAACTAAATTTGAAGAAGCTCACTATTCTAAGGCCAATAATATTGTACGAGGTGTCCCTCAAGGAAGTGTGCTCGGTCCCTTACTATTTTTGATTTTTATCAATGATTTTCCAAAATTTATTAATGAATTAATGACAATATTTGTTGACGATTGTAATTTATTATTTTTAGACGATGGTAAAACTGATTTTGAACAAAAAATTAATAATGCGCTAAAGAATATCATAAAATGGGTTAGTGACAATAATTTAATATTAAATTTTGACAAGACAAAGATTATGACATTTGCAAACAAGAATAAAGTACGACCATTATTAAAAATCAATTATGACAAATATATTATATCAGAAATCAAAGAAACTAATTTCCTTGGACTTCTTATAGACCACGACTTAACCTGGAACTCACATATCGAGGCATTATGCTCTAAGCTGCAAAAATTTTCTTATGCATTACATATGTTATCGAAAGTAGCAAATTTAGATACTCTACTTATTACGTACAATGCATATGTGGACACAATATTAAGGTATGGAGTTATATTTTGGGGGAACTCCACAGATAATGAACGCGTATTTAGGGCACAAAAAAGATGCGTACGATCCATGTGCAACCTTAAACAATCAGATAGTTGTCAGCCATATTTCAAAGACCTAAAGATATTAACGTTACCGTGTTTGTATATATATGAGTCTTTAGTATTCCTTAAGAAAAGTAATATGCATTTATATGAAAATTTCAGTAGCACATGTCACAAACGAAAATTAAAAATGCCGCCATCAAAAACTACAAAATTTAACAAAAGTACGTATGTAATGATGCCGAAACTCTACAATAAACTACCAAATGACATTATAGATATTGACGATATAAATAAATTTAGGATGAAATTAAAATCATTCCTAATCGATAAAAGTTTTTACACTGTTAAAGAATATTTGAATTAAATATAATATAAAATAAAATTAATATAATAATAGAGCTCAATCATAATGAATAAAGTATTGTCCTTCTATGTTTCAATTAAATTTGTAATATTATATTAAAATGTACTTGTATATTTAGTAACTTTAGGATCCTATTTATTGTAATATTTGCATGCCATTCAAACGGCAAAACATGTACTATATTAAAATTGTAACATCTTTTTATCATGTTTTGTGCAAATAAAGATTTTGAATTTGAATTTTGAATTTTGAATTTGTTTAAATATACACGGCGGTCAGCGCCGCGGAGGCGACAGATCGAATATACTTTACTACTTTATATACAGATCGAATACTATACTAACTACTTTATAAAATTTTAATAGACAAAATATAGAATTAAAATAAAGTTATTTTAAACAGAGCATTAATTAAACAAAACAAAGTCAATAAGTGTCTTTTTAATTAGTTATACTTATTAATCGATAGATGGCGCACTAAGTATCGATTTGAATGGATTTGAAATTGAATTCTTGATTACAAGAACAGCTGTCAATAATTATGATAATATTATATTATATTACTAGCTGTCCCGGCAAACGTTGTTTTGCCATATAAATAATTTTTGGTATGAAAAATAGATGTTGGCCGATTCTCAGACCAATATCCTCACAATATGCTCACATAATTTCATGAGAATCGGTCAAGCCGTTTCCGAGGAGTATGGCAACGAAAACTGTGACACGAGAATTTTATATATTAGATGAGTAGCTACGCTACATCCTATGCAAGTTTATACAATTTTTTATCTGATAGATCCTTCGATCGTGGAAAAACGAGACACAATAGCCTTTCTATTGTTATCGCAATCGCCGGTGACCGCTTGGGGTTTGAAGTATTAAAATTGTTAAATTACTTAGCACAATATGTTCACTTCAC
Source organism: Polyommatus icarus (assembly GCA_937595015.1). Taxonomy (NCBI): domain Eukaryota; kingdom Metazoa; phylum Arthropoda; class Insecta; order Lepidoptera; family Lycaenidae; genus Polyommatus; species Polyommatus icarus. Next base: position 6,840,483 of record OW569341.1, on the reverse strand, counting down.
TGATAATATATTATTTTGTGAGTGTGAACTGTGTAATAAGATACGTAAAATATACGCGAAGGTTTACCTACTAGTGTAACTAAAAAGAGTGAAATTATTATTATTTTTAACAAAAAATTAAAACCGACTTCCAAGGTAAAAACAATATTAAGATTAATATGAACTAAAAAGTATTAAATAATTTTTGCTATCTAATAGTGCCTTTTTCCGAATTCGGCTAAACCTTGACTATTTCTGTACTCAATCTTCATAATTTTGAAGTCGGTGCCAGTTCCAAAAGTTTCAAATATTCTGTCAGAGGACTGAAGATTCAGCTATCTGGTACCGACTTCAAAATAATGAAGATTGAGTACAGAAATAGTCAAGGTTTAGCCGAATTCGGAAAAAGGCACTATTAGATAGCAAAAATTATTTAATACTTTTTAGTTCATATTAATGTTAATATTGTTTTTACCTTGGAAGTCGGTTTTAATTTTTTGTTAAAAATAATAATAATTATCTGTGCCAAATAACATAAAAATTGCTCCAATAGTTCACGAGATAAGCCCCTTCAAATAATTTCCCCCGTTTTTTCCACATCTTCTATTATAGTCTTATCGTAATAAAATATAGCCTATAGCCTGTCTCAGTAAATGTGCTATCTAACACTGAATTTTTTTTTCAAATCGGACCAGTACTTCCTGAGATTAGCGCGTTCAAGTTAGCCCTTTCGAATAATTTTCCTCTGTTTCTTCGCTAATATTGGTCTGAGCGTGATAAAAATATTTATTATATCCTGTAGCCTTCTTCGATAAATGGGCTATCTAACACTGAAAAAATCATCAAAATCCGTCGCGTAGTTTCAAAGATTAAAGGGAACAAAGGGACATGAGGGAAAAAAGAGACTTTGTTTTATAATATGTATATAGATAGATGATATCATGATCATTTATTATTAACAAGCAGTATGCTTGTCAGCTTATTAAAATTTTTGCCGTTTCATTTAAGTCGTTTAGATTTTAAACAGATTGCCAAAAAAAGTAAGTATAGTAACTCCTAAATTATCTCACCCTATAAACCTTCTCTGGGGTTCCACGGATAATAACTTCATTGTTATTATATGGATTCCACGAATATTTCAAGACTAAAATTAGTCAAATGGGTTCAGCAATTATCGAGTATTAGCGAGTCTAACGAAATTAACAATTCATTTTATTTATATAGATAGAAAACAAGCCATATTTCTAAAGGAACTATGTTTTCTACTATCATCCTCCCGACATTCCTGTCATGTTTTGCTGGATCCCGCAAATATCTGTGCTGTAAGTAGCCATGCAGGTTGATTGATTCGAAACACCTTACAGCTGGTGCGATAAAAACTGTGCTGTTTTATCGACAGCAATAAAACAGGATGTGCCCGTGGTCTATGGGTTCTGCAGTGTAAGTAAACGAAAGGAATCTGTTGTTGGTAGATTTTAATTGTTTCAGTTATATGTAAGTACATATTTTATAAAAGAAATTATTATTCTGTATTTTTATAAAATAGATACATACATTTTTCTCGCGCGTATCTTGAACGTCTATGAATTTCAAGATACGCGCTAAAAACGTAACCCTCCTGGCAGTCGGATAAAAACATCTTGCATTGGGAATAGGCTCCGAAAATGGACTGATTTTGATGAAATTTTGCACAGACGTAGACTACGAACTACGGAGAGAGACAAAAGCTACATTACTTTTATAACAAACTTTAATTATTTCATAGCAAACTGTTCAATTACTTTGCAGTTTGCACCTCTGTTTTGTGCATACGAAGTTACGAGAATGTTAATTAAATTTATTAGTGTAACGTAAAATAATAATAAGATAACTATTGTTGAAAAAATACACCGGGTCATGCATTTCTGCGAATGCCAATACTTAAAGACAGAAAATATTCAGTTACGGAACCCGAAAAGACAATGTTTATCACATCATTTCCTTGTGCAAAAAACGCAGCAATAAAATTCGTGTAAACGAAATTTTTATGAAAATTTCAACAACCATTATTTAACCACTTCCTTTACCCGCCATTTTGGTTCGGCCATATTCATGTTTTATTGTTATTATTGGATATTGTCTCTGCCAAGGCGAGCTCGAAAAGGCATGTTCACATGTATGGCTTTGCCCTTCGGTTTTGCCTATTAATTTTATTGTGGTATGTGATTTTGATACTAATGTATGACGCAGGTTTGAAGAATAATACGACACAGTCATTCAGAACTCATTGATTGTTCATTCGTGGAACGCAAAAGAGTTTGAAGTTTGATGAATTGGATAAGGTATTTTCCTTAAAAGAGGGATTTTCGATATTTTATTTGCTGTAGTTATGGGGCCGACCCAACTCACACGAAACGCCGACCGGTGGACTCATGTTTTCAAAAATGTTATAAGAATTTTCTTAAATTTTCTTATAATATACCACCGACTAATATTAGAATTATAATATGGCTTTTAATTTTATTACATACTTTAATTTTATTATTATGAACTTAGAATCATTGGAGGGTCAAAACTCTATTTTGGACCTAGTAATTATTTTGAACTGTTTTTGAGCTAGCAACAATTCTTAAACAGTTTTTTTTAAGTAGCAAGTAGCAACTATTTCTTGTATGATACGCTCATAATAATTATTAACTTTTGAATTTACCACTATGCTATTCATTGTATACTTAATAAATTAATATATTGTTCACAAACAATGAAATATACAAAGTTCGCATTACGTTCACACTCGGATACTTCAAGTGGGCCATAGAGAAACACCGTAGACAATTTGTCAACGGTTTCTAGAATTTCGGCTTAAATTCAACTGTTTATTATTCGCAGTCTTTTGCAGTCACAATCACTCCTATACCATCGTATTAAAGTTGACAATCGCGTAGCAGTTAAAAGTAACATACTTATAATGTTTTGATATGGAGAGCTTCTGAGAAGAAACTTAAGGTTTATAACCATAACACTTTTGTATTGTTTATATGTTAGGTATTGTGTTTCTGATTCCCAGATATGCGTAGGACTTATCGCGGTAGGTCTAGACTCGTTAAGCACTAATTGCTCTGCATACAGATTGTTTTATATACAGGCTGTCACTTTTTTAGTTAATTTTTTTTCACATTTACAGGCTGTTACTTTTTAGGTCATTTTTGCATATTTAAAGGCTGTTACATTTGTTAAATAAATCTGTGGTGAATACTTGAATTATATGCAATAAAATATATGAGTCACGTTTTGTGGCTACTTTACCGAAATCTAGTTGCAGCACTAGCAAAAACTTGAGACTTGTCAATTTGAAGATGGCTATTGAAGTGCTATAAGTTATAACTTATAAGATTTTGATACTTAGCGAAATTATATAAGAACTATTATGTGCGCAGATATATTCCTAACATGGCTACACAAAAGCTGACTTAGCATCGTGCAAAATATTATCTTACAATAACAAACTCAACAGATTCCACGACAAATTCCAATCGGATTGTTAAGCGAATTATATATCAAATTACATAAACATTTGCAAAGTTAAACATAAGAAATATTTAAATCAAGCACGTTTTGATAAATCCTTGCCGCGGCTAAATTGAAAAAGAAAAGAAGCAGAAGGAATTAAAATAATAATCGGTCAAGTGCGAGTCGGACTCGCGCACGAAGGGTTCCGTACCATTATAGAGCAAAATTAGGCCAAAAATTGTGTTCTTTGTATGGGAGCACCCCTTAATTTTTTAATTTATTTTAATATTATATTAAAGTACACATATAACTAAGGATTTTGTGAAAAAGTTAAGTACCTACCTGTTGCCATTATTGATTTAGAGCAAAAAAGGCCAAAAAAATCACGTTTATTGTATGGGAGCCCCCCTTAAATATTTATTTTATTTTGTTTCTAGTATTTGTTGTTATAGCGGCAACAGATATACACATTCTGTGAAAATTTCAACTCTCTAGCTATTACCGTTCTCGAGTTACAGCCTGGTGACAGACAGACGGACAGCCGGACAGACATCGAAGTCTTAGTAATAGGGTCCCGTTTTTACCCTTTGGGTACGGAACCCTAAAAAGAATGGATTTCGTAAGATAATGCTTATTCATTCCACATTTAAAATAAAATTTTCAAATAAAGTCGAGGCGGTCGATCGGGCGCGAGAGCGGGAGAGGAGACCAACGTAATATGTAAATCGGACAGAGACGGATAGCTTATTATGATTGACAGCTGAGAACGGTTAGCCTTGAAATATTTGAAACATTATATTATAAAGTACACTATCTTCACACACGGGCGCTGCGGCCATTCAAATGTTTTGTGTAAAAGCTCGATAACGATTTCTTTATTGCTCGCATCTGGTTCTATGATTTGTTTACGTTAAAAATAGTTTTATTGATATTTGTGTCAAAATATATACGGCTGAAGAGTTTTGCAGCATCTTTCATCATAAAAAACCATTCTAAAAGTAACATTTTACATGTTATTGACGTGACAACGTCTTAAATTAGGTTGCGGCTGGGAGTCACTTATGAAAAAGTGTAACGCTCGGTAACGTTACGATGAGTCACCGAACGAGAGAGAGGCCCGCCGAATGCCTTGCGTCTCTCTCCCACACGTTGTCACGTAAAATCTTCGCCCGTAAAACCGACTTTACAGGCAACCATTTTTTTTTTTTTTTAAATCATCTACTGAAGTTGTAAAATATTATACTTACATTAGGTTCTGCTTCTGTAGTTACATAGTAAAAAAATATTATACTTATACTAGCTGTCCCGGCAAACGTTACTTTGCCATAATATAAAGTTTTTCGCCCATGTTATTTTATTAAAGTGACTTAATAAGTAAGTATGTCGCCATGGCAACGTCGGTCGCTATCACGTCTCACAATGGTCACCGTCAGTCTTAGGTTGTAGTAATTTACTATTATTTATTCAACAAGTACACTTATCAATATATATAGAATCCAGTAGCCGATTCTCAGTAAAGCCGTTTCGGAGGAGTTCGTGGACTAACATTGTGACACGAGAATTTTATATATAAGATATTAGCGACTGTCAAAAGTTTGATAGTCAAAATGTCCGTATGGATCGTGTGTACCACTCATTACCCGTATGGCCGGCCGCTAGATGTTTTTAGAAACGTCGAGTTTCTCCGGAACACGTTTTAAATCATAATTCGAACGCCATATTTAAATTTAGAACGTCGACTTTTAATAACAATCATTTTCTTGTTCGTAAACGCTGGTATACGGGTACCGTTTTAGGTAATAGAACACAAACAAAAATAGAGTGGTCGTAATTTGACTAAACGTATTATTATATTGATTAGCTACTAAAATAGTTTCGCTAGTTCAGGTAAAATATGATAGTAAAATAAGGGAAGTTTTCGGGAAAAAAAAATGTCGTAGAGCAGCTACGCGCGTCGTAGCATCGTAGAATTCGTAGACCATCTTTTTCGCGCGTTCGCAGTTTAGACTTTTTTTTAATATTAAATATATATTTTATTTTTTATTTTTTGCATATATCCTATTTATAATGTTAGCAACACATAATATTTATTTTACTTTCAATCACTTATCGCCAAAAATGCTATCGTTAACGCTACAACTCTACAATTATTCAATGAGAGATTAAATTATTGTATAGAAGAGTAAAAACACTCTACATCATAAAAACAAGTTAAAATATCATAAAATAAAGCATTACTTTTTTCACTAAAATTCCACCAAAATCGGTTTTTGTCTCAGAGTTTTTAAGCGCAAACTAAACAATTTCCCATAGCTGACAACCCTGTATGCATAAGTGTAGTGTTAATCTGTTTTATCGGCGGTTTACTGCCTATAATGATCACTTGGCCATCTCTGAGTTATTTTATAGCTTCATGACACATGAGCGTTCCATTTTCAAATCACGCGCTCAAAATTATAATTTAGTCTATGGTTAACGCAATACAAGCAACGACATTTATTAAGAGCAATCAAAGTTTGGCTTAGTTTGTATATTATGTATATGTGTAAACGTTTTTACAAAATCATTTAAATGATAAGATGCAAACATTTGGAAGTCCCTGTGTTAAATTTTACTAAAAAAAATTATAGTCACCAAATTGTCTATGGTTACCAAAAATGGCGGTATTCGATATTCAAATCGTTACGGCATTTAATATCAAATAAAATTGGATACAGCTATTCAAATTTTACACTTTTATGAGCGTTTGGCTTCTTGATTTTATTAGCTTCAAAAGGTAGAGATAAATTAACATAACTACTAATAAACAACAGACGGTTTGTGTATTTGATATGAAAGGTAAATTTTGAATTATGTGTTTCATTTTATTTAGGGTAAGTACATAAAGGTTTCAAAAAGAGGTAAGTATGTCTAATAATATCACAAATCATTTAAAAAATCTATTAAAATGAAATTGATATTTAATAAAAAATAATTCCAGAGCGTCACACGAGGAAATAGTGATTAAGTTGCCACCCAATGTCACCATCAGGCTATCCCACGGCTCGTTTACCAAGCTCATGTCGTTATAATTATTTCTGTACATAATGTAATATGATAAATTATGCTAATGCTTCCGAATAATCGATTATTCGACAACTATATCGAGTCAGAATCGATAATTTCATTAGGCGTAGGCCGGCGCGGTCGAAATTACAAGTTTTCTAAAATAATTTATTGTGGCCCACGGCTAATTGATACGACCAGCCATTTGTCATTGCTCCGCTTGATGTTTTGAAATGCTCATGTTAAATTTGAGTTATTAGTTCTGCAGATAATATAGTATTTAGTGAGTTACGAGTACATTTACGCGTACAGCACGTAAATCGTGTACAATTGTCTTTGAAGTAAGGTTTCTAGTATTCTAATGTTGTGTGAAAATATTTGAAGCGAATAACTAGGTGACACGACAGACAAAGACAACGGACCTTGAATGCTGCTTTAATCTTTATTAGTCGGTTAGACTACAAAGCTCGAGTTATTTATTGAATTTTGTAATAATTTAAACTTGTCACTAAAGTCAGTACAAATAATTTTAGAACATGAACTACTCCTGCGATGTTTTTTGCTCACAAACGTACAAACTGTACTATTTTTATGTATGTAGGCTGTGATTGACAAAAAATATATATTGGCGTTGAAAACTAGTTTTATTAGATAAAAATCAGTGACATAATGTATTATAGCTTTGAATAAATTGCCTTGAAGAAACCTTTATGTTATAGAATCAATACAGTATTAAATCTACCGTTATATTATGTAAGCTCAACTTTGGGGAATAATATGTACTAGTATTTAATTGCAATAAATCAAAACAATTTGTAGCGATCATAATTTTTTTACATGCGATATGTCCTCAACAAACTCTATATCAAACACATCAAACTCCGAGCTACAAACGGCTTGATCGATTTTGATAAGTATGAGCTAGTTTTATAACAATGTTTTTCCGTCACCGCCATTTTCCTGCGACCGAAGGACTGACTATTGCATCTAATGGTGCGCGATGAATACAAAGCGGCAGACGCAACAGCAAGGTGTGATGTATAATAATAAGCTGTAATTGTGCCACTGAATATATTCATATTTAATAAAACATACAGACTTCCTGCGCTAACGGTGTGTATAGGTTTTAGATAGAAGGCTGTTTTTGTGCGTAGTCAAAAGTATCCTTGTCAAGTTGTAACACGGCATTATTTGCAAGTTGGAGCCTTTAGAGATTAGGCCAATTATTACCTATGTAATAAAATACATATGTTATTCTGAATTACTCCGCTGTGGGCAGTGCACAGTGGTACCAAAATGGGTGTGTAGTCTAAAATTAAGTAACAGTATTTCACGGGAACTGTGTTTCCTCGGGATTAAAAGTAACCTATTTGTTAATCCACAAACTAAACTAAGTACCTTATGGCCTATTTCACCGCTTCCTGATAAGGTGCCCGATAGGGTTATTTGACAGATTTCCCATACTCCATCTGTCAAATTAAGTAGTGGATAGTCTTATCAGGAAGCGGTGAAACAGGCCCTAAATATGTCAATCATCTATTCCGCAGTTTTTGCATGAAGAAGTAACAAGCAAACACTCGTGCTTGCTTTTATAGTATTTCGCCAATTGCTACAATGATCAGAACAGATGCAGAACTTATAAAATAGATTTTTAATAACATAAACTTTGTAACTTATCTCGCACTTTAACTTAAACAACGGATGAAGAAATTCCAAGCGAGTTTTAAGATTACAATTTCGAGGGGCTAGATAATTCTCTATTAGCATACAAAGGAGTATTACCGGCCGTCCGTATGTCACTGCGCACGCCACGCCTTGTAGCTGTCATATGTACCCTAATTAGGTATGCTCTGAGGCTATGACTACAAAAATCTAGTGTTAGATATAAAATCTTTAGCATTTACAGGGTTGAGGGCATATAATATAAAGTAGAATTTGCTCGCAACTTTCTTGCTGGAAATTAGTTATTACGCGATATTCGTAGTTTTTTCTGTGACGAAATTTGACGAAAATGTACCTTTTATCAAATATCAACGAAATCCGTTTTGTAGCAGGCGTGAACAAGTAAAAGACAGTCATATATTCGGATTTATAACATTAGTATGTATTATTGGTGTAGTAAAAAACTCACAGTCGCGCGACATTAAGTATATATTTTTGCGCAATTCATCAAACAGGAATTATCAAAGTTTACACAGCCTTTATTATCAACAAAACTGTGTAACGGAAATCGTAACAATTACGTCTAGTGACAGTTCAAAATGTTTCTACCTACGACAGGACCTTATGCCGACAACATACAGCTTGATCTCATAGTAACGTAAAAGAAAAACAACTGTGAACGCTGTATGCCATAAACAAAGAATTAATTATGTAATAGGGCACCAGGAAGGGATTTTACTTCGAACTGTCATTAAATTCCTAACACTTTTCTCATTTAAATTCATAAATTTCCGGTGTTAGATACGCGATTGTGAAGCGCTGCACGTCCGACCGATCGCACACATACACACAGACATACATTTTATTTGCCTACTTGAAATAAATTTTTTTCTAGGCCAAGTACTCACATCCTTTGCCACTACGTGCATTGAAAGAAAAAGTTATGCACTTGACTTTTGTAATTTTTTAGTTCGAATTTTAAATTTCAAAGTGGCTTTTGATGGTCTAGTAGTTCTATTATTTTTTAAGAATTCTATAAGTAATGTTATCAAATCTAATTAGTGTATTCATACCTATAACGTGCCTATAATAAGTGTATGAAAACCAACAGAAAAACTAACCTCTAGATCTAGAATGTTAGCATACCTAATATTATCAACTTAAAAATAAAATTTTCATGTGGGGTCTACAATAAAATGATTTCAATTAAAGTTTCATTGTAAACTACGTAGTGTAATTTATTCAGTTTGTACAATAGAACATTAATATATTCCGAATTCATGAAAAAAGAACAGCGTAGGTCGCCGCGAATTTCAAATATGGAACGCATTCTATTCTGATTTCGTATTGTTAATTCGAATTCAATTATTATTTTCAATTACTGTGTGGTCGTGAGGCAAGTTTTTGTCCTCATTTTTTTCTAAGCCTTGAGTTTGTTTTTTCCATTTTTAAATTATTATCGCCCTGACTTTTAGTCTATGGGTAGTAGGTCATAGATGAGGTGGATAACTTTTAAATGTAGGCACTCGAGTTAAACGTATTCGGCTTTAAAGAAAGAGTTATAAACTTTAAAAATACTTGTTTGTCCATAACTTAAAATATAACATAAATAAAATGAAGCCATTAATTAAGTAATAATATAAATGGAGATTGTTCATTAATTATCATTAAATCATGATTCACACCTCCGTATTTGTCGTTATTTTATTATTAATTTAATAATTCGTACCCACTCACTTATAACCATATACCGCATTATTAATACATATTATGTATTGACAATATAAAATTATGATTTCTGATTTATGAGTTTGTTTGAACTATGGAAGAAAATAAAAACTTGTTTACTTCATCTTCAGCAAACTATTTCACTTGATACTAAAAGCGACCTTTTTAACACTTATTATGCATTTAAATCATTCATTCATTTATTCATTCATTTATGCCGGCTTCTGTTTGCTGTTTGTGGTGAAACTTAGTATCACTTTCCTCTAAACCTTCCCTGGACTTCCACAAATATTTCAAGACTAAAATTAGCCAAATCGGTTTAGCCGTTCTTGATTTTTAGCGAGACAAACAAAATTTTAAATTCATTTTTATTTAGATAGAAAATTAAAGACATTTTTTTATTTAAATTCGACTTGTTACACCATCCAGCTGTGTAATATAATAATCTATATTCTATGGGAACTCCTCAGAATCTTCAGATATTATCTAGACGACGTAGTTTTCTATCTGTTAATTTCTTAAAAAAACCAAGAGCTAACCGCGCAAGCTTAATGTAACGAGTAACGACCCGTTCCAGTCAAATATCGTAATATTCGTCAAATGACCGGTTCCGTTGTAACAATTTTTTCCATCTAAATCACGTTATGGCTGCTCGAGTAAATTAGGCCGATAATAAATTATTTGCCGGTAATTGGATTTTGTAATGCGCTTTACGTGGGAGAAACACCACGGTCATGTAGAAAATCGGCGAGGAAAAGATCTCTAGTAATTGCGAACTTTAAAGCTGACACGGCCTTAAAGGGGTGACAGACGTACGAACTTAAAGTACGCGGGTTTTAAGTTCGCGAACTCACTCGGCTCGCCTCGGTGACACACGAGAATCGCTCACACTAGATTACCATGCCCGCTTACTCACGTGTCTGTCACCCCACTGGAAAATCAGTGAAGTAAAACGTTACAGTAAGGTTTGAACATGCTACTGTATCCTTTTGATCAAGATGATAGAATATAATATACGTATCGCACTTTTAAACTGATGAGACATTTTAGTAAGAATCTGAAGCTGCCTGGTAACGTAAATTTATATCATCTATATGCAGTACTAAGCATCCACTTCAAGTAATTATGATAGACTATCAATCATTTCCTGTAAACCAATAAAATGTTTCAAAATAAATAAAACGAGTGCGCTCGTAGGGGAGAAAAAGGTCAACGACACATGAGTGTACCCTCTCGAGTTTTATGAAGAAAACACTTCAAAACGCATATTACTATCCATAGTTTAATTACACACACACACACCAATACACACAAACATAAGATGAACCTTTAGTCAGATTGCATTCGACAAAGACTGCTAAGTTGGATATCAAAACTTATGGAATAATGCGAAATGACATGGCGCTGGGCATACGTTATAATTATGTCATGTCAGTGCGCTAATTAATTAATTTTCTTTATGAGTATAGGCTACTTTATTTCCACCACCTCATGTACAAAACTTGCCGCCCTCCTAGGCCGTGGCCCGCGGCCTATATGGCCTATTTATAAATCCAGGGCTGTATCAAATCCCAGTATTTAAGATTTCTAACTCCGCTATCAAAACAATCGAATGCATTCTACTATGTACCCAGGGCTGCATATCGACAGTTTAATTACACACACATACATGACTACAAACACAGAGATGTTAAACAGGGCTGCCAGACTTCTGTTTTGTATTTTTGGACTAATTGTACAATTTATTATTATGATAAGAATAATATTGATGAGCAAGACAGTCAAAGCTCAACGTAACATGGTGAAGTAACGAGTGACCACGCCCAGGTTTAAGAGTAATTTTATTGATTTTTATTGTACAATAATTTGTAACAAAACAAAGTGATAATATTTAAGGGGGTGCATGAGTTTCTTCTATTAGAGTTCACTGTTAAAGTAACAGTACTTACCTATTTTTTTAACCTTTGTATGGGGATTTTAATATATAACGCTCAGGAGCTTGCCCCTATAAGTATAATATCTATTCGGAAATAAAACTAATTTTTATTTTATAAAAAAATGCTCTTTCAACGTTGCTACTTTCATAGTAAACACATACACACCCTAAAGCGCAGCGCAGACGACAGACTATCCGTGACGCACTTTTTAGTCTGTGGAAATGGAACCTATGCAATTATGCAGTAACGCACACGACGTGCAAAAAGTCCGTTGCGTTAGTACTGCATATAATTGCATAGGTTCTATTTCCACATACTAAAAAGTGCGTCACGGATAGTCTGTCGTATGCGCTACGCCTAAAAGTATTATCACTTTGATTTGTTATATTTTGCATACTTCTACAAAAGGAGTAGGTTTACATTATTTATTTTCATCATGTATATCCCATAAACGTTTCGATGTCATGGATTCTCCATAAAACGGAACAATGAAAATAATAAAATTAATTGTGTATTCATTATTGTGTGCGATAAGCTAAAATACTGGCTACCGGCTTAACTCGTTCCAAATTTAAATTGATATAAGAATTTGAATACGCGATTGTCATTGGTTGACAATCAATCATTATAGTTTTTGAAATTGGAATTCCATGGCATACGAGGTTGATTGTATCAGCGTCAGGCTTTTTTAAACGTAAGTATGTTTAGACGTTGGGTAATATCCGTTAATCTATAATCGTTTTTGTTGAGCAAACGAGTGGACGGAACACCTAATGGAATACTAGAGTCTTTAAGCAAACATTTTGCCATTCATAATTAATTTTTGTGTTCTAGGTAACTTATTTGATATTAAAAAAATATTGATCTGTTCATTCTGAGGTTCATTCTAAGCTTCTAAAGCTTTTTGACAGGAATTATTATATTCTTTAGGATAAATGCTTTAGCGTTGTTCACTTGATAATATTTGAATGTCGGGCAATCAAAAATGCCAGTGAACAGATATCATAAAGGCTTCAGCCAAAAACCGTCTGAAGAGGACATAGTTGTACTTATTTTGTACACTTACATAGTTGTAATTATTATTGATTTTAATTTTTAAATAATAAAAAAGTTTTAAAAAATATTGTCTATGCCTCTACTGATCAATTACTAAGACTAAACCATGGAATGTCCCTTTACAAAGGTTCTTATGAGCACTCGTCACTCGTCAGTATTTACGTAAGACGGTAACAAACTCGAGTGAAGTGCCATTATCGATGTTGTTTTAAAAAATCAAAGCTCGAATATCCCATCGACAATCGAACACTCGAGAAAAATTTACATTTTCTCGTTTTCTGAGTATTGACACAAAGATTTGGTTGGACAAACAAAGTATACTTGTGGCTACATCTAACGGTGAGCAAATATTTTTAATACGCAAATAAGTAGTTGTTAATATTATATTGAATGTATTTTTGTAAGTTCTTTGCGTTTCTTTATAATCTATATGAAATTAATAGGAAAATTTGTTTTTTTTTCGTAGACATAGAGTAGACTACAAAAAATGAATTTCATTTCGATCCACGCCGATCAGACGATACGATACATATTTTCATCCCAGAAAAGTACGGTACCTTGCGGTACCTAGTTCTTGGTTTTTGATTTTTTGCCTAAAAATGTTCTTTTGATGTCGTCATACTGAAAAAGTTCTCACAAAGCTCACACTCTATTTTCTTCGTTTCACGCTCACAGAAAAACATTAACACGTAATAATATACGGTAAAATCACTCCAGCATTAACATATTTCTTCCGAAACAGCTTATATAAGATAATTGGTAGCAACAACTAGCGTTAGGAAAGATCTCACGAGTTAGCCATAAAAAACTACGTAAATATCAAGTAATTACATATCACAAAACAAGTGTTACAACGCAGCGTGGACTAGTGATGTTCCTTGGGTTTTATCGACAAATTTTTATATCTAGATGATACGTTTGGCACTGTTGTACATTTTTATAGAGAAACTTGACAATAATGACAATTATTATATTTGGTGATTGACTATGGTCTATGATTGAAAATGTTTATTGAATGAATATGTTTATTTTCGGGTATTTTATCTAGGTCAACATAATATATTATGGTATAGGCATATGCATCATGAAACATATTTTTGGTCGTCCTTTGCATTTTAATGGGAAACTATGTGTCATGGATCTTTCAATTCCGCAGGCTTATGCTCAATTATTTAACATCTAACGGCTTCTATATTTATTTATTTTTAACTTACTTTATACACTTCGTCCAAATAAATAAAAATATAAAATGATATACTTATCGATATAAACTATCGACAACGAATCCCCTCACTAGCCACGTCCGGTACACGACGTACAGTTTCCATCAAAGCCAAATTTCTAATCGGAACCTGACAGCGATATTTAGAGTACCACTAGCCCCCGAGGCAGTTTCCACATATTACATGTAAAAAACTAGCTTATAATTATATTATGTTCATTGATTATCTAAATATAAGTAGGTGGGCCAACTTTTAGGCCAAGCATTTATAATTTTGATACTTGAGAACGAAAAAGTCATTTCGTTTCAATTAAAAGTGGTTTATAAAATTTTAGCTAATAGATGCGTGGAAACCAAAATTAACATTACAGAGGCACATAAAAATCACATCAACACTCTGAGCCGTAATAAATTAACGATAAAGTAAAAGATAAAGCCGCTGAGACACATGCGCACGCGCCACGTAAACTGAGCTGTGAATCAATGTTAATGAATGTATCTAATCCGTAGATCAGTCGCATTATGCCTCTATATTTCCCCGTGGCATGTAAATTAGACAGTTTTATTGGCTGTTTGTGTTCACATTATCGTAATACCGACAATATTGGAAACAAAAATCGATATTTGCAATTCGCAACACTGTTATGCACGTGGCCAGTACTGAATGCAGAAAAGTGCAATCGCATACTGTCAACCATTTGAAAACATAGTATTTTTACTAGCAGACTTAGCATAAAAGCAGTAAATACAGATTGATAGAAATACTAACAGATTTTAGAGACAAAATTACTGATGTAAATCTGACTATCCTTTCATAGAAATAATTAGATTTAATTTGCTAAGCGCGCTAGTTTGTAATCAACAAAACTAAGACTATGATACATCAAACTCATAAACTAATGATTTCGATTACAAAATAATAATTGTTTGTACAGATTCATATGAGCCAGTCGTAATTGATTTTATTCAACATTCAATTACTGATCCAAAGATAAGTCCACAAAATATTTCATTGTCAATTAGTTACGTAAAATAATTAGAATCGTGACACAATAACTGGTACACGTAACGTGTCACGTCAACAAACAAACAAATACCTGATCAAATCCCATGTGATCGATCCTGACATGAAATTAATTAATCGATATGCGTTGCCCAACACTAGAACCAGTTCATATCATCTGTATTCTGTACACTTACAAAACAATAGAATTTCTAGTTACTTAACCTTTTTTAAGCCGATTGTCGGATTAAGCGACGTTCGATTTTGAAATGGCGTGTGAATAAAAAAGTTACTTTTTCATTCGAAACTTGAAATTTCAAAATTTCTAGTAAGTAACATCTTTATTTTTTTTAAGTTATAAAAATGTGTTGCAATGGACCGCTGGCAATTCGTCCACTAATGTTCGTAGAATTTTTTTCCACGTAACTTTTTTACCTAACTCAATTAAGTAGTAGGTCCCAGGCTAACAAAAGTTTCAGTAGATAGTGTCACTGTACTATTACACTAAGCTACCGTTGCTGACGGTACCTTATCTTGGTCGTGCATCGGACTTAGTATTTTGAGAAGTAATTATTAATGTAAAGTCGGTTGCCGAATCCCCACCAACATGGTAGCCGATAGAGATAAATGATAAATGCTTTTACCGATTCTTTTATCGTGACTTTCTATTGGACGAAATCTTTATCTGCATTAAGTAAACAGTAGGAGAGGAATTTTTGAGGCTCTAAGCTCTCCCTAGCTGATCCACAACTCCATTGGCGCAATTCGTTTATAACGCTGACACCGTACATTTTTCCGGGATACAAAGTATGCTATGTCCTTTCTCGGGACTCAAAGTACATAATTTATATCTCCATACCTGATTGACGATTGTATTATGATTGATTTCAGATTATGTTAATATCATTAGTTTGTTATTATTATTATAGTAATTAAGCATGATTTTTTTAGACTTAACATAAATTTCCACGCCTTGGAGGCAGAAATTATTGTGAACTATAAATAATAATTATTATAATAAGATCATTGTAACCAATTTCTTGGAAATAAAGACTTACTTACTTATGACTTACTTACGTTTACCAAATTGTAGCAAAATCCGTTCAGTGATTTGGGGGTGAAGAGGTAACAGACGGACGTTTGCGTTTATAATATTAGGATATTATTTCTGATCAACTTTTTATTTAAGTATTTAAAGTTAAGTAATCATTAAACATCTCTGAGGGGCCTTAAGATTGTGAACTAGTAAAAGTGCTAATAGGCCCATAAGACGTTAGCAAATTAATAATACAATAATAATATAACTTATTGTACCTCAACTTCAAAATGTTAACGAGCAAACGGATCACCTTATAAGCAACACTAATGATTTGCTCTTAATCTGATCAATTCGCCAGGAATCTCACCTAATGTATGTACTTTAAAAAGATAATAACTGTCAGAAAAAGCTCGGTAGACGATGATTTCGGTAAAGAATCCGCCGGCCAGTTTATTGGGAACTCCAACGTAAATTTGACAAAAGAATTTTATGAACGTATACATTCGCGGTCTGTCGGCCGATCCGAACACTAAAGTACTCACTCTGTTTCGGAGAACATCGACTTTTTGCCAAGAATACTCGTTCAATTACAAAATTAACGATTGAACCATCGATACGTAAAAACTAGATGTGTATCGTTTACATTGTAACGTGTGGTGGTTTTAGTTTGTACGAATGTATAATTCCGAAAACACTTTTTTCTTTTTTTGTTTAAAAGCGGACATAAAATGCTTTGTAGAAGACAAACCTTATAAAGAGTTTTACTACTCGTATTAAAAAAGCGAAATATTTTTTCAATGTTTAAATTCTGGTCGCCTATAATAAGCCTTAAATTTTAGGTCAATCAAGGCAAAAAGTAGAGTCTTCTATACTCTTTTCCTACTCTCTTCCCCTTTACTGTAACAATTTGAATATTTTTCTCCTGCCCTCACTTTCAGGCCCTTCAATAGTTGTTGAAGGTTTGTCAACAAAGATTTGACTTGTAACTTTTCTAATCTCATAAGCTGCTTGAAGGTTGGCGAGTTAGTTCGGAATTCGTTTAAACAAAGGTTCTGTTCAAACGTTATTTATTGAATTCGGTTTCGGTATTAACGTGGCAATATTATTTAGATAAGTAAAGGTGACTTGTATATTTTATTAGAATTTGATATAACGTTATTATTTTATAACTGTGGCCAACTAATTATATCAATATGTGTGTGGTTATAGATTTTTTAAATTTTGTATATTTTTGTATTTCGAGCCGCCGCTAGGTTTGCGATTGTCGATGCACAATCAACGTCGATCATGCACAATCATAGGCTTAACTCGTTTGTAACTGCTTATAAATAAATGAATAATGATTTATTTATGTAGTGGCAATTCCTTTAAAAAATAGCGACTATGTGAAGATGGGCTCTCCGATCTTTGTCGCAGGCGACCGCGATCAACAAACATTCAATCAGATTGCCACCCCTTAACTTATGTTGGTTGTACAGCCTAATATAATCTTGGGTATCTATTAATTATACATCAATGTTTATAGTTATGTACTCACAGTATAGAGGCCCTCTCACAATAGGATAACATCACCATACAAGGTACGGAACCAGTTATGATCGCTTATGATTCTCCTTTGCATTTTTGTACCTTTTGTCTCGAATAGAAATATGTCTGTGCATTTTAATTTGGGCTCATGTTTTATTGGGTTGCGCTTGTTGTGAATTGTTTCTTATATACTATTTATACATTTATTATGGTAATATATTTCAAAGGTAGATAATATTAGTTATATTATGTTTTGGTATGGCGCGAGTAGCAGGAGATCGGTCATCTTGGCGTTCATTGAGAGAGGCCTATTTCCGGCAGTGGACGAATACAGGCTGATATGATGATGATGATGATAAAAATAGACAAAAATCTATTTTTGTCTGTTGTATCTAACTCTAGTTCGAGGTAATAATATTATGTTGGCGGTAAAATTATGTGATGTCGATCCAAACATACATAAGATGTTAAATTAGAGATGTTTAAATAATATTATAAAACTTATCATTTCAAAATAAAACTAATATGTTTGTATGTCACACAATATCACATTAACCAGATAAGGCGAATTCGTAAAAAGCGCCTATTCATATTCTGTTTATCATAATACCATAAATAATTTAGCATCGATGTAAAATAAATACTAGATACAGCATCGTTTACTTTCTGTGACGTGCCATTTGTGATCATAATCAAATTATTGCTATAATTCATAAGAAATTATACTATTATGTTAATTTTTATGTCATATAAAATACTAAAAAAGCGATTTTTCTCAATATTATGTTCAGCTAAGATAAGCATATCAATGGTTCCGTAACATAAAACCAGTCAAGTAAAAAAACTACTGAACCGCGATCGAGCGCCGCGATTTTAGTTGTAAGCACGCTATTATCAATCTTTGTTAAGATATAAAATTACTAAATTTATTTTTCCAACTCTTTTTATCAATAAAGCGATAAAACGGAAGCCGAATCTAGATGAAATTAATCTTAGCTTGCAGTTCCTACGAAAGATTTATATGCACGAAGCCTTGACTCTAGATCGGGTTAAAAAAATAACAATTCAAATTTGGAATTCTTGCTAGACAAGGACGTACATAGGGTTAATGACCCATCGAAACGTCAGAAGTCTATCTCGCTTCCCCGCGCCGCCTCCGTATCTCATCATCTCGCTCGATGTTGATCTTGATACGTCACATTTTTAATAAACGAACTCCATATGACAGGGCGCACGAAAATCCGTTCTAATGATTAATATATTGCCTCCGCGCGAGGCACGGTGCTCCTAAAATGTTATTAGAAATATTGATAGTTTCATGTCATTGCGCATGTTATGATCGCACGATAAAAGTTTTGTAGATAGAAAGTCGGATATATTAGACGTTAGAACAATGTGTGGTGAACGCAAAAAGAGATTTATCTTTTGAAATTTGTTCGGATCATATGCTAACTATTTACACGCACAATAGACCAGGGAATAATTAGTATGTTGCCGAACCACTTTTACAAAGTAACAATCACGTCGCCCCCGGCGGCTCTATCTCGAAATTCCCATTTTAAATTTAACATTAATAAGCTGACATTTAGACAAAACGAATGAGAAATTAACCGGGCGTTTCTACAAAAACCTGCGTCTAGGTATCACACTGAGTCGAGTTACAACAACAAAAAAGTTGATATTTGACGTTTAACAAATTGTTCCTTTTTCAAATCGACCAACGAGAGACCATTGTGCGTCCTAATGGCGCGCTCTATTTTCGAATCTCATTCTCTTTTCAAATCTCGCTGCCTTTCAGATTCAGTCGAATTTGGTGCGTATTAAATAGGTTTTCCCACACGTCTTTTTGTTTGTCTTTGAAATGAGTTGATTAATACGACGTCACGTTAGAGACGATCGTCGGCGAGAGAGCGTGTGCCTTAAACGAGCCCAGTTAGGCCGTATGTATTACATACATCAGCGGCTATGATTTATCGCGTTCAAATGAAGCCTTCTCGAGCTTGGGTGGGCAAGTGGCATTAAGTTTTAATCTAAAACATGCATCTGCAAAATCCTCGAAATGGCCAAATGTCGCGCGCCCGTTCGCGCGGGAGATATTGCCGAAATGCATAAACATCAAAGGGGTTTTTTGTTAAAAAATGATTTAAAATTGAAGGGCGCGTCCCTAGGTAAAATGGCGTCCAGATTATAATAACGATTTTAAAAGTCCCCTCCTGGTTTATTTTTAAAATTTTGGAAGGGTTGCGTAAGTGGACGGGGTCCGACGGAAAATTTAATACTAACACTGTTTCTGCGTTGGGGTGAATCCGTAGTTTCTCATTAGTTCGCTAAAATGTTGCCATATTTTTGAGTGGGATTTTAACAGATTTGTTGCGTATCGATTTTGATGCTGCGTGATTAGATGTTTAAAAACCTCGACTAATATGATTTGAGACATCATAGTAGCAATTCGGCTTTCTGCTTATTTTTTTAAACGAAGTTGTGCATAATCATCCTGAAAGCGATAGGCAATACTTTCCTATTTTCATAAAACCCAACCTAAGTTAGAGTACATAGAGCCGAAGATATTAAAATGTATAGCTGTACGTTAATATTCCAAAGGAATTTTATGACGAAATGCCCTCACTATAATGGGACAATGGTGTCCCCGTTTCGTCCAATTCAAGACCAAATCTGTATCAATTGTTGCTGAGACGCTTTATCAATAAAAATAAAAATCCTCGAGGAAGTCACCAATTTGTAGCTGCTTCGAGAGGATCATTCTTCGCCACGCAAAATTCAACTTTAAATGATGGAAATAAAGGCGACTGTAGTGTAAAATTTAAATAAACAATTAGAGTTACGGAATATGGGCGCAGTTTGGATATTTTATCAGAATCGGCTTTCACGTTAAAAACTATGATGAATCGATTTTTGTGCCTCGTTGTAGTTTGAAAATTATTTAGTAGGTGAGATATCTAAATAATTATTATTAACTGGTTATTAAGCTGATAAAATGGAGACATTAATTAATTATTGATTATATATAAGTAAACAGATATTGTCTTACAAATTACAATAAAAAGAAGTGTACGATTGTGTACGATAGAACAACGATTTATGAGCTTACTTAACTAAATAGGTAAGTTGTTTGGCAAGATTGCTAAACTAAGCACAGTTTACAAATTACTAAGCAAATTGTAAAAAGCAGTTTATAAATAAAAGAAAAAAATAATATTATCTTCATAGTAGTCGGAAAGGGTAGCCTCATTTTTTTTTATGACGGAAGGAATTTTCAAACTACTTACTTATATAGGTTCCAATTTCAAATTCTAAATAACAATCGGAAAACGCCAGCACGTCGCGGCGATAACGCAACGGATTCGAAATTTTAAATAGTTCCATATTCAAACGCCGTCAAATATGGCCGCTCGATTGTTTCCCGTTTTCGCTTGCGGTACAAAACGATGGTTTTTAATATGCGCACTACGCATGACTTATTGGAGTTTCACAATGGGTATCACTGGCATGGCTACTGGTATTACCGTGTAGCTTTCCGGCTCAACTGAGATTTTTAAAGGAATACAGGTCAATCTAAAACGCGAATCAGCCGTTAAATTGCAAGTTTTAATTTTACATTCATGTATATTTTTTATTCAACAGGATTTTCGAGTTGTTTCAATCGTTTGATTGAAACATTTCTAGATGAAAAAAAAAATAATGTCACGTCATAGGCAGGGATCATAAACCTTTTAATAAATTCTCAGGAATCACAATTCGGGCCAGAAATGATTATTATCACAAAGTACCGCGCTTCGGAAACGTCTCATTCGGAAAAATCGAATCAGTATGCATGTCCAAGGTTCGTTCCCCGCTCACGTTCTGGTGAAATTATTTCGTGCAATCAAATATGTTATTACGACTTTCTATGCCGCTTTCGGAGTAACAAGTGTCCATTATCGATACAAAAATATATTTCTTTTGCATAATCCGAATTATGGTGGCCATTGTTGTCCTATGGTTATAGAATATAAAACATTAATAATGGGTCATATTAAACTTTCAGAAAACGTTTGCTGGAATTTTTATCGGCACACTTTTATGAAAGTTTGCTATGTGTGATTCATATAGATTTGGTTTCTTAAGAATGTATAAATTTAAGACTAATTATTGTAGTAGTTTTTATTGTATTAGTTTATTGTATTATATAAAGACAAATTATGATTTTCGAGTGAAAATCCGAAAAAATGTAAATCGAATTGATTTTACTTTTTTACGACTTATACCTAACGGCTTGAAAGTTGAAACGTTACAGTCTATGTAGCCTATTCTAGGTTTTCCTTAGAGCAAAACAATATCTTCTAAAATTAAAAGTCTTTTATCTTTACAAAAGATAACCCTTTTGTTATAAAACCATTAATCACAATTAATTTTTAGTTTTTCTGTTTCCGCTCGAATCCATTTATACTTTATCAATTATCATCTATCTGATTTTGTTGTGCCTTTCATAAGTCTAAAAAAAGATGTTTGTCTTAAGTTATTTTGTTCTAAAACATCAGGGTCTTATAGTAGAACCGTTACAAAAAGAAGGGGCTAAAATAATAATTATTATTAACCTACCCACATAAAATTCGCAA
Source organism: Polyommatus icarus (assembly GCA_937595015.1). Classification (NCBI taxonomy): domain Eukaryota; kingdom Metazoa; phylum Arthropoda; class Insecta; order Lepidoptera; family Lycaenidae; genus Polyommatus; species Polyommatus icarus. Next base: position 6,818,180 of record OW569341.1, on the reverse strand, counting down.
GTGGAAAACGGAACTCTATAAAGCTTTAACAATATTAAAATTCCTGTCATAATCGTAAAAACGAAATATTTTTAAGAATAATTGCACGGCTACTAAGTATTTCACGACGCAATCGGTCGATTTCGGCTTGTATTGACTTTTTACTCTGACTAAATATGGTATTCATAAAATCGCTCGCTTTTTCGTAGAAAACAGCATTCGAGACGCGAATTCTTTATTTAAAAATACTTTAACGAACCGACGTTCGAAACACGAAAATTTTTAAACAATCGAACGGAACATTCCGAAATTGATATTTTTCATGATATCCAGTGTTGCTACACAAAAAATATTAATGCCTCATAAAAGGCGTTTTTCGATGAATTTATTCGTAAAATATATGTGGCCGCGGATTCGAGAGTAAGTTGTTCATAAATAATTCAGATCGCGCAAAAGAGTCTCAGTGTTGCCTTGTAAAATAATTTTAAATGCAATATCATAAGCGGTCGGTTTTTATCCGTTTATGGTAGTCATTAGTCGCTAGGCATGCTTATTTGAGATCAAACAGTTTATAAATTAAGTAACGCTCGTACGAAACACAATTATTAATGACAATTAGAGTTGATTATAAAAATGGAATGGATTACAACAAAGCAAATGCCAGTCATTTCATACGAATTATCGGCGTCTTTGTTTCAAGAGATTGGACAAAACGAGATTTTAAATAACCTTTATGCAGCTGTCTCTACTTTTTATCCGTAGATAGAGAAGCAAAGAAGTAAATAATTGTTCTCTACTTTCTTGCTCTGTTATTTTTAAAAGCGTTTCTGTATCTCGCTAGATATGACGTCATTTAATAGGCCCCGATGTGTCTGCGAAACGACTAATTTGTACAATTTAACCGCGAGCTATTTTACGCCTTAAGTGGTTGTAATTAAGTCATAAATAGCGTGAAATATTTGTGTCGGTGTTGACAGTTGTAAAAATGTTTATGATTGTAAGTGCGTAGATGTGGACTTTAATTAAGGTGTTAATATACGACTCGTTGGCTGCTCTGAATGTTAAATAAGTCCTAGAATGTATTAGGTATCGAACATTTTAATAATCTATAAAAGGTTGGAATTTACGAGTATTTCAAAATTTTTTATAGCATCTAATAAGAACTAGCAGCTAAGAAAGTTTTCATTTTACGGAAACATATTTTAATAATCAAGTAGGTAGAATTTATATTTAAGATTATATTATGTCGAAAAAATTAGGCTTACTGAAACAAAGATACTGTTATTGAAAAAAAACATGATTATTTACTAGTTTCTATCACTAAAACCTTGTGTCAGAAATCAGAAATAGTAGACAGTAGACACGCTGTCTGCCCGATCGAATCTTCTACTCAGTCACTCATTACTAAGAAAGAAAGAAAGAAAGAAAGAAGCAAGCAGAAGAAGAAAGTTTTCATTTTACGGAATCATATTTTAATAATCAAGTAGGTAGAATTTATATTTAAGATTATATTATGTCGAAAAAAATAGGCTTACTGAAACAAAGATACCGTTATTGAAAAATAACATGATTATTTACCAGTTTCTATCACTAAAACCTTGTGTCAGAAATCAGAAATAGTAGACAGTAGACACGATGTCTGCCCGATCGAATCTTCTACTCAGTCACTCATTACTCATAGCAATGGAACCGCAATGGTTTGTGACAACTGTCGCAACCACTTCCGAAACGTACCTGTAAACAAAAAAAAAAAGAAAATTAAATAAAAAACTTTTTTATTATTTTGAATCCTATTAGAATGGAATGCGTCTTCATACAAAGCAATAGATAGAGCATGACGATTCAAATATTTTCTAAAATGTAATATTAAGTGTGGCTATTATAACGTCGAGTTGCCGAGTCTTTCATTATGGTACACTGTAATTAAAAGCTTTTTATACTCTGTATTTACATTATGGTAAGCTGTATAATATTGGAATATTTGATTACATTTATTACACGCATTTATAAGGAACACATAATATTATAAGACAATTTTTTTAACTAACAATATAAAATATTATAGCAACTCAAAATTTCGTGAAAATGAATCGCGTTATGCAAAACTTAATTGAAAATAAGTACGTAAATCGTATAATCTTGCTATGTTTTTTTAAAAGAGGTTGGCAAGTTACCATAATTTAAAAACCCAATGTTGACAGATAATAATATTATGACAGGTTTTGCCAACATTTTTTTTGGATTAAAAAGAATAGTTTTATAAATTATTAGGTACTAAATATCAATAATAGGTGTCATCATAAGTCCCCATTTGTATCGGGGTCAACGACTCGCGTATGCTGGCTGCGTGCGTCAAGTGACCCTTAATACGACTTATTGGTTACTCATAACGCAACTACCACTCTTCATTTGTGCTTATAAGATTCTAATTGTTGTCTGAAATCATTCATGTAAGATTTTCCCCCCCAAAAATGAGGAACTCTAGATGTCAGTCTGACATCTAGAGTTCCTTCTTTTTGACATTGTCGGACATCTGAGGATAATTTTATCGAAACCGGTCGTGTAAAAAATTTTAAAATTAAATTGTAACAAAATATATTAATAAAGCGGAATAAGTGCATGAAAAGTAAAATATGAAAATAAAATAAAAAGTAAAAAAAAATGAAATATGAATTTCCACCAAGAAGTTACATTACATTACACTCTATATTGTTGTTGTTTTTTTAGATTTGAAATTAATGTGAATATTTACAGATATTTATGTATCTGGTATATCGTTTGCATTATTACCGAGATTACGTCTCCAAGATGATGTGAAACATACGCAAACACAGACACGCTAAAAACAGACGGCGGAGCTCCACAAAATATCATTAAATTCAATATTTCGTTTAAAAAGCACTCCACATATCTCGACCATTAATCACTAAAACTACCGACCTTCAAGGAGAACATCGGAATAAAATCAGAAATCGAAATAAAGCACTTAAAGCGAAACGTCATTATCGCACAGCATAAATAAAAATAAAAAAGCAGAATCGAACGCAAAAATTGAATATCGAAGTCAATTTAAAACAGAATACGAATTTTAAAAATACGAGCACAGTCGAGCGGCATTAATTAAAAATTCTCGGTAGAATATTCAAAAATAGAATTCGCATTCGAACGCTCCTTGTACGGACTTGAAGTTTGAATTTGGAAGCAACAAAAGAAGGAGAGCGCGGGAGCAACCCTTTTAGCGCTGATAATCTGTTGTTCCCCGGCCGCGTTGTGTTGTGTTTGTTGTGTTTTATTTTTTATCTGTTGTCACTTTTTTGTCTGAACCCAGATTGTACACAACATTCTTTACTTCGAAACGGAGCTTTTTAAACTCGCCTCGAGATTTATTTCCTTTTTTACCTTTTAATAAGGTCTGATGTCCGATTTAATTGATGAATGGTCTCAAAAGATAATACGTTTGAAAAGCTTTTAAGAGAATTTATAAATTGGAGTTAGTTTCTTCGAATTTCATTTTAATATTTATTGAGCGGTTATGAGATACATAACCCTTTGACGTAGCATTAACTTCCGTTGATATACTATCGATTTATACTCAAATTTTTAATAAAGTAAAGTTTTCTGATTACACGTGTTCCCTTGAAAACTATTGCTTAATCATTTCAAACTTAGAAGTCAGAAAATTAAAAAAAAAAAACTCGTGAAGAAAACACGCCTGTCAAAATCCGAAGACAATTAAAATAACACTGGCACAAAAGAAGTTCGACGGGAATGGAATTATAAAAACTTTAAAAATAGAACTCAATCCTTCCGCCCTCGGTCGGTTAGTGCTTTACATGAATTATTATATGGAATCAACATCTGCGGCGGAGTTGTGTGCGAGCATTATGCCCGCCGAGGGGTTTATGTACACGAGTAAAATGACTTAAAAGTAATACTGTTTCAAGTGGATGGGAACATTTCGAACTCTGTTTTCACTCATGTTAATTTTAGATTTAAAGTGCTCTTTATTCGAAATACTTTCTGAAAAGGAGATGGGAACGGTTTCTCATGCGTGTGCTCTAATTAATGCGCAGTTAAAAGATTATTAATAAAGATCTTTAAAGTACTAATTAGTTTACATTAATAAAGCAAAGTCTAAAATGAGTGAGATATTTTAATACTGAGTGCAGTGAAACTCAACATTGATCTGTTCTTCCGTCATTTCCGATATTCGTCACTCTCCAAACAAAAAAAAAACTGCGAAACTATAATTATTTTATATTATCTTTGTGCAACGTGTTAAAGATACTTACTTTGTTCCTCATTTATACGAAATTATGAAATATATAAAATTAAGATTCTATAAAAAATAATTTTAATACGTTCAAAAAACATTTGAAAAAGTTTAAAACGCTAGTTCCGTTTCGCATGACACCTCCGGGTTTACAATCCGTTCGAGTCGTCAAATCACTCGTCGTCTCATTTTTGTGGAATTGGAACGTAAAGCGAAACCCTACCATTTTGAAATTGCGTTCGTCATGCCGACCCCCTGATCCCTCGACAAAGAGTTATCATGTATCCGAACAAAGAAATTTGAATATGGAATTTTAAACTTTTTTATTCCAAATTCAAAAGATCTGTCGTGATACTGTAAACTTGAAAATAGTTGAACAACTACATAATATTTTCAAGTTGTAGTCTTGAAATTAATTTAAAAATAAAGTTATGAATTTGTTTTGATATGGTGATTGATATGCTGGAGTTTTGGCGGGCATGTGAAAGAGTGCTGTTGTGTTTTTATATTATTTTCCTAAAATTGTGTTAGTGGGGGTTTTTCATGTGTAATATTGGTAGAAAATTAACCATTAAATATTCGTGTTCATGCACAAGTGTAGGAAAGTGATGTAATATCCAGAAACGTGCTATTTTGTGTTCCCTCCAAAACTCCATCGAAAGTTTCAGTAAAGCGTCTACCACTTTACTGAATCGACCGACTTGACTCCTTGACTGTATTGACTTTTACTTAGACTTTGACTATTTAGACCTGACGATACATGAAAACGATGATGAAAAATATAATAGGAGGAATATGGTTTTCCCGCCATATTCCTTACCTTTTTACCTTGTCTGTGGCACAACATACACATCCTTTGTGTCAAGTTGCCAAAAAAGAAGAAAAAGAAAGAAAAAAAAATTGATATGCTGAAGTGAATCAATTTTTTATTTCGAAAAGAGAATAATGGCAATGAATACTTTTTCATTCTCATTATGTTACATCTTTGTTACGTTTTCGTGAAACCCTGATTATGGCTGACATTTATAATTTTCTGAAGCCTATGTCATATAAAAATGGATCTCCAATTGTGTTAGCGCTATAATAACTCGAAAACGACTGAACCAATTCTAGTAATTTTAGTCTTAAAATAATCCTTGAAGTCCAGGGAAGGTTTTTAAATGACACGAAGTTCACGGACAGCTAGTTTAAATATAATACGACATACGAACCAAGAATACTGGATTTCAAAGTTTACAAAAAACCTTTAAAAATCCTTTTCATGTTATTCGCGATTAAAAATAGAATCCGTCACAAAATAAGCGATTACAGCGTGGAACGTCAGCTGTGTTAGTTTTGGGATTATTCTGTCCTTCCCTCCATTATAATTTTAACTCTTTTGACTATTTTAATATTTCTGGAACATTTTGGGGTGAGGGTGTTTTTTAGTTACATGCGGGCGTTGTATTCAATTTTTTAAAATTCGATCGTGAAGGGTTAGGTTTTGTTGGGATTTCATTTGATTTCGTTCTTTATATTGCATGGCAGTGATTTTGTTTTGAGATAGCGCTTTGTATGTGAGGTTTATTTAGCATGGTAGCCTCAGTCTCTACATATAATTCTACTTCATGTTAAATCGAGTAAATGTATTCTATCAAGTATTTCATACTTAAATATTTATTTTGAAGGCAAAGCCTCAATAGTATGTACATAGTAATCTGTAGGTGAGCTTTCTTAGCTAAAGTTTTTTTTATTAAGTATCTATCATTTAGTATAAATTGCATAGAAAGTTAAGGTTGAAGCTTCTGCAGTTCTGGCAAAAACGCGCTATGAATTTAGCCACAAAACGTAAAAAAAATTATGTCAAAAATCGTACATTAGCTTAAAATCATGATTATATTCTGGATTTTATTTAACCAGACAATATTATTAATTCCACTTCCTACTCCCAGTTTAAATATTCAAGCGAGGAAACCATCACAATCTACAATCAATAAAAATAACATCCATCAGGATTTCTGAATAATTAGGAGCCCACAAAAAACTTACTCCCGGTAAAAAGGATTCTTAGAAAAAAAAAGGGTGAACGTCCTTAGACAAGTATACCCCGTACATCGCTGGTTTAAAAGGTTCGGTTATTTTAAGGCTGAAATTCGAGCGGCAATGGATAACGCTGGTTTGATGCAGGATGCGGTTGAACTCTACACTTTATAGGCCAGGAGGTGATTGATTAAGCGTGAAGTTTTTTTTTTACTTTTTAATAGACGAGAGTTAGTGGATTTAATGTTTATTTAATAAGATATTATAATTTTTTACGTTTCTTACTAAGCTTATACCTTCATTTTTTAGATTAAAATTTAGGAAAGTTAAGTATTTCGCTGTAAATTATTGTAATTATTTAGAAGGCGTTCGAAAATAAATAGTTGTGTCTACAATTTTTTACTTTGACTTCGCTTGTCATTTAAAAAAATGCGTACTTAAGTAATTAAATTTCTTTTATGTAGAGTTAATTAACGCCATAAATTCCAATATAAAGTTTGTACAAAAGCAAAAATACTTACTCCGTATGGCTATCTCTCGGTCTATACCCTTATTACGTATTAGATCTCATAAAAAGCAGCCTTCCAGCTGTGCGATGGGCTTTCAGGGGAAAATTAACTTTATGGCTCACTTGCAGAGTCGTTATTCGAACTTGTCGCACTGATTAAGTTCTTCAAGTGTTCCTTCAGTCGATCTATACAATATTACTTTAATATTGCTGTATTGGATCTAAAGAAATATTTATTTATGTTCAAACGAAGCGTACTCTTTAGCTTTTATAGCTTCTCATTGATTTTGTTGAAGATTTGAAAATGGAATGCAATTCGGAAAGTCAATTTTGTTTTGACTTTCTGAAATCTTCGTAATTTTTTGCTGACTTTCCAAGATGTTTTGTAAAGTTAATTATTAAAAAGGCGACCGGACATCACGTTTTCATACATAAAAACATTTGAAAGCAATCCGACAAATGACAATCCAAGAATGTAAAATTTTGAATTTCAAACTTCAAGTTTCAACCACTCCGCGCTTCTCCCTTTTTTTTCGAAAACGCCACGCGCAATAAAGGGTTATTCACACATTTCAGCACATTTACTTCATATCGCATAACGTATAACGGGCTTAACAGTTAAGTCAATGCGACATATCGTTATTTACGCGCACCGTCACACGCGCGGTAGACGTCTGGCTATTTGCGTGTTGTCGGCAACAGAACAACAAAACAAGAGCGCGTAACGTGTTGCTTTTGTTGTCATTACATCAGAGAATGCGCTATAAACGTCCTTTGTGACATGTCATATTACTTAATAAATAATGCGCTGAAAACGCCAGGAAAATTTGTATTGAATTGCGGGAATTTCGGGAAAAGTTTATCACTTTGTCGCGCATATTGTAGGTATGACGCATAGTGTAGCAGTGTAGATTGTAGAGGTATATTGATGTAGCCGGTAGCAATATGTATTATTCAAACATTTACTAAACAGTAAACACTAAGTTTGCCTTTACATTGGCCAATTAAGGGTAGTTGGCAAATGTAGAGTCAACTACCGTTAGTTGGTCAATATAGAGCCCACTACTAGTAGGAGAACTACCCTTAGTTGGTCAATATAGAGTCAAACTTTTTGAGTCTAAAAACTTGTGCTCAAAATCTTTTTGCTGATGATAACATTCGATCAAGATTTTTCTAGTAAAGAAGATTTTTTTCATATAAATGTATGTACTTAGTTGTACCTTAATAGCACTTAAAAGTTACTAAATGCCCAAAAGTGTTACTGAAAACATTTTTCTACGATTCAAACTCGTGACCATAAAGCCTCTCTATCGTGACCATAAAGCCTCTCTATCCATTCTCCATGATCCATCCATCCACTATATCTCTACTACTGAGCGTAATACACCAGACAGCGTTTATTTTCTAGCGACAAGTCAGACACATAAATAACAACAATATTTCGTCGGCCTGAGAATACTGTATAGTATTAATTAATGCGTCGCGTATTTCATATTAATCGCACTTTCTGTATTTCCACAAAGGCATGCGTTTGCACCTGTTGTCTACTATGTCGTACTTTGATTTTTTTTATTTTATCGCTTTACTAGCTTTTTACAGTGGCTTCACATGCAAAAGTCATTTGATCCCATATTTTAACCCCTGGAGGTGAAATTTAAAAAAAAATATTTCTTAGTGGGATTGAATTTAAAAATTACATATTTTCTTCGGAAAATTTCAAGTTTCATTTAAATTATTAAGTTTGATAGTCAGCGATGGAAATTGAATGCAGTATTATAGTATAGTCAAAATCTTAGTTATTGTTCATGATTTTAAAATATTGTTGTACGAACGTCATTTATCTAATTCTACGATATAAAGAAATTAACCTATATGGCGTGGCCTTTTTGGATGAAATTGTCAAATATACGTCGTTCTATTTCCAGTATTTTTGAAATGTTGCCGAAGATGAACTAATTTACAGAAAACATAACCCGATTTTGTTACGAAACGCATAATAAATTACAATCATTTGCATATCATCGCAACATGTAAATTTTGCATGCATCGCGTTGCACATGTCGTCATGCGGATCATAAACCTTGTGCGTACAAGATAATGGGGTAAGAACAAAATAAATCCACGTGCATTTTTCGCGGACGCATAAAATCTGAACGCACCTTTAATTGAAATGGAAAATACGGGCTCCATCTATCTCTCTCCGCCCGCATACATCCCTCTCGCTTTGACGTAGCGCGCTTTGATAGCGCATCCAATTCGTCGTTCACTAAATCTTCACGGTTAATTGGAGGAATAAGAGATCTATTATGTTGATTTAGAGTTCATTTTCGGAAAGCGGTTACCGTGGATTACATCTTTTCGCGATTGTTTAGCTATTGTGTCCGCGGTGCGTGGGGAAGGCTAGCCGTCTCGGTCTGTCGCGCTAGCTCCGTCCCGCTCCGTCGTGTGTCAATGCAGTTTATTGTGGACGCTAATGGCTCTGATTACAAATGTAAATTTTCAGCCTGCGCCGGCGTTGGTCGGGTTTTTTTCTGTTCCATTTCTCTATAAGGTATTAAATTGTATCTGAATTGATAGAGTTTATTATTGTTTTATTATTTTAACTAGCCATTGTAATGATACCTGTTTTCGGAGCGCTAACCTTTGAGGGCTGCGAACGTGTCCGATCGATGATGTATGTGAATCGATATTAACTTGTAACGATGCATTACAATTTTTCATTACGCAGAAAACTATTATTAAAATGAAACTACTCGAAGTTAACATAAAGTTACAATTTATTACTATGTTCATCGACTCAAGGTTAAATGTAAAAAAAAACGATATCTCTGGAAAACGTTTTACGTAAAAGTTTCCATAAAAGTAAATAATATTAGAGTTTTATGCAACGTTGCCTACGAAATGGCTACGACTACGAGAGACATGAAATACAAATTGAAGAACTACTAAAATGACTTTAATAATTAATATATTATTTCAAAAAAACCGAACAGTAAATTAACTTGAAGAAACATAATACCAAAGAATACGCAAACTGAAAATGATAAAACAACATCTAAAAATACAAACGTTGATTTCATTATATAATTAACAAATATCAGAAAAGACTGTCACGATGGCGAAGATTTATTCACTGATTGACACATTCTTCGATACAACATTATCCGAGTCTACGATCGTTTTGCAATTGCAAAAGATCGCACTGTTGCCAATTTACAGAAAGACAGAACTAAAATATAACAAACGCGCCCTATTTCGAGTGCATCGTATAGATTTAATTCTAGACATTATTCGAACTACAACTAGATTTATACGGATTATATTTAGACGAACAAATGTTATTCTATCATATTAGCGGACGGGAAAATGATTTGCGCAAGTGAGCGATTTGTTTTTATTATTTTCATCGCGATCATTATAACTATTATGAAATATTACTACTGAAAATTGAAATGGATTAGGCTAGTGTTGGATAATGTAAAAGATGCCAAGTAAAGGGAGATCGAGGCTTAGCTTTGAAGAAAAGACTAATGTGTAGAGCTATATACTTAATACGAGTACATTATATTATATCAACACCCGTGCTACCTATTTCAAAAATTATCCAAGGATCTAAAATGTTTGCATCAGTAAAGATGACCTAATAAAATCTTAGGCTTGAAATGTTAAACAAAACTTTAAACGCAAATGTGCAAAAGATCATAAATAAAACTGATATCATGTTGGAAAAGACGTCAGTCATTCCGAAATAAAATATGTATATAGAAAAACAATAAAAAAACCTACAAAAAGTGGGATTTTATTAGTGGAGGCGGCGTTTGGCAGGTGAAGTTGGCACAGGTACAATAAATAATAGTGTTTACGCTATGATGTAAGTTGACAATGCAATTTTTGAATTTCGAAGGCATCCCAACAATGAGGACAAAGAGATAGATTGAGTGAACTGAAGTTCGCACACGTAAGGATACTAATTTGGCTAATGCACGAAAAAATGTGTTGTCTTAGGAAGAATTTACAAAATTACAGATTGTTAATAATGTCACATATTAGGTATAATCATTAAAATTTAATGTCACATCGTTTCAAGAGACAAATATAATTTTGTATCTAAGAATGTATATTGTGATTAATGGAATAAACCATGCTAAGCAAGACCAAAGCTATAATTTGCCACTAGTTTAGGTGAAGAATGAGGTAGACTGGCCGGTCGTGGAGGCAGTCCTGTGTTAGACAGATCCAGGATATCCCTCCGTATACGGCTGAAGGCAAATCGCGGGTGGTTTTAGTTCCACATACCCTCGGGGTGCTTCAGCTTAACTGAGGCACACCCCCAACTCGGAGCACCCATAAAGGGTTTCCCCTGCGCACCAAAAAAAAAGGTGAAGAACAAGTAGTTCCAAGTGGGTTGTTTGAAAGAAAAATGTAACTGAAAGTGCTTATCGTGCTTAATGTTAAGAACTTCCTTAGAAAAACGATAGAGTAATAAATTTCCCCAATCTACATCTTGAAGGGTAAACCATACATGTGTTCTATTAATACACATTTTTTCTAATTACAATGTATACAAGTACGCCTATCTTATCCGAAGCACTCAAAATGTCTATTTTCGAAAACCATATCCCAATGTTAAAAATCTCATATCGTATGATTGATTTTTATTGCGTTCTGGAATTGATGTCGAAATCGTTCTGTTTTTGTATCGCCAATGTGTTATTCCAGGAAATATGGTCAGCTAATAACGTTTAAAGCATCAAAAGTTTCTTCTTTTATTTCGGGAACTATTACAGTTATAGGAATATTCGATGAAACAACTGATTTTATAGAATAAAGTTCAGCGGATATAGGTGAAGAAGATAATCTAAGTGATGTTTTCCAAACAAAAAGGTACTAAGGTTCAGTGTCAAGGATTTGGATAAGTAGCAAAATGTAGAAGCTTGACGTGAATCATTTCTTTGCTAAAGCGAATCTAACAAAACCAAACAACACGAATGAAATCTGGATAACGAATGTTTTAGTCCAACATTAATATACTGGTATGAGGTAAACATAAAAAGATAAAATTTTAATTTGCTTAGTTAAAATCGAAATCTAATCAGCGGGGTATTGTATGGGAATCCTACGTTTTTTCCCGTTCCGCGGTAGCAAATTAAAAATGTAAGAATTCTCGCTTGCCAAAAAGTATTTATATTTTATTTTCATTTCATTAAAATCAGCCATCTTTTGTTTCTCGGCCGTTTCGATTGGAATTCATATTTTTCTGTGTTTTGTTTTCGGTTTGCGAGCGGCGTATTGTTTTATTGTTATGTCCGTTCTAAGCGCTCAGTTTCATTCCGAAACGGGTATTAATTATTTTCTTATTTTTGATGAATGCGTTTTAAGAATTTGAAGACATTATTTTGGTGGCGTACGAAATAAGTTTTGGCTTCGGAATTTGGATTGTCGTTTGATATTTCTGAGATGTGATAGCAGAATGCAGCTAGAATTAGATGATAAGAAATGAATACTTTTCAAAGTTCACTTTAGTATTCTAGTTTCGAAAGTTGTGGTTCTTCTAGTGGATGGTTTTAATTACGTAGCGGTTTTCTATTTCGATTCTAATTCGAGTCGATGTGAATAAAATGTTTGATCGCCTTTGCCAGTCAAGATTATTTCGTCTGAACTATTAGCCGGCACGTCGACTCAGAACAGACGTAGATGCGTATCGTTTACCGAAAATAATGGCTCTCTAATCTGACATTCTCATACGCGTTCACAGTTATGCTGCCTCGGGGCTTTTGAATGTGTACCTTATGTGGTTGGCATAAATGCGCTGTATTCTCTTGCGCAAGAGTTCCGGGGATTTGTTACACATCAATCTCGTATCGTTCCATTGTACCAGTGACATTTAATATACAAATATCTATATATTCATATATGTTTAATTAATACGCTTAGCAAAAAATTTAGGTACCTCACATATTTTGTAAGAGTTGTGTGTGCTAGAAAATTCGAATTTGGCAAATCATTTCCACCCCAGGCAAATTTCTAGTCTGCTTAAATCAATATAACCGCTTTGATTATTCCACATTTCGTCTTGCAATAGAACACATTCCTAATTGTTTGTGTCGCTGGCATTTTGGCATACGCTATTGGCCGATGTATACGAATTTAGAAAAGCTTATATTGCTTTCTTTCTCATTGTGTGCTAATGTAATTGTCGCTGTTAAGGCGATTCTACACGCGCCGTTTAGCCGATAAAGCTATAAACGACGTTTTTACATGGAGGAATTTGTCAGTTGAGGTCGAAGGAAAAAATGTTTGAGTCGCCGCTAGGACATGGAGCGTGACGAATGTAATTACCAGCTTAAAAATATAGAACACTCTTGTCAACATGAGTTAAAAAGACGCTTACTAAAAAAGTAACCCTGCATTTGATATATTTTATACTGTTTATAAGCGAGCTTTTGATGATAAAGTTTACTATGAAGTTAATACATTTTAACGAGTGATGATGATGATGATTATGAATAAAAAAATACATTTTGATACTACCCCTCATCACATTAGGCCATACTGGACAAACATGATTGCTACCATAATTGCGAGGCTGTCTATAGCATCGCAACGTCGAAGAGCAACTAAAGACGAATGTCCTCTACATATTTCTAATCGCCTATATTGGTCAATCATGATTCATAACCCAACGTGCAGGGATGGCATAAGATAAAAAACAAAGTAGCTTCCCACTACATGCCGCTATATGCTTAGGCAAAGAACACAACGGATTAAGACAAAATTTGGCGCAGATATAGAGTAGAATGTAGATGACCGGAATGGACATAGGCTACGTTTTTTCGAGCGAAAATGTTCGGTTCTGCGGGATTTTATTTCGAGATTATGAAGTCGCTGTGAACAGCCATTAAACAATTCTACGAAATTTAGTCATAGGTTAAACCAAGACTGAAATCGTTTACTAGAATTGGTAAAGCTGAGTAAACTCTTCCAATGAAAGCTTACCGTCTTAAATTGCAGTTCAGCTAAGTCCTGAAACTTTGTATAGCAGTTATGTCTAGCTTCGTAAATTGTAAAATAAACCATTATGTATAAATTACATTTAAACATAAAATAAAATGCTATTTTTGTTTAAAAAAAACTTATTTAAGGGCAAGCAACATTGTCCTGCGAGGTTTCTCATGACTTATTTCTTGTCAGTACTGTATAAATGCAGTTTTCAGCAGTATTAAATAATTGATAAGGAATAAGGATAAAGGATGAAGGAATTATTAATATTAAATATTATTAATATTAAATATTATAAATAATATATAAATATTATTAAAAACTATACCAATCAGAAAGAACCGAGTTAAGTAAAACTTATCCCAAATCACACTTAACCCAATCGAACTTTTAATCGAAATTTAAAAATGGAAAAGTTAATATTTATCGACGAGGAATCGTTATTGAGTATTACAATGGCGGGCGTGGCTCTAGAGGCGCGGTAGGGGGGAGGGGGGAGAGATAATTACCCCACTCCCCCCTTCCCCCCTTCCTACATACGAGGCCTTATTGTCTTCGAGATGTGACCCCTAACGTTACTATAATGGTGCATTAGAATGAATCAACACGTCGCGATGTATAATTTGTAAAATGGTGTTAATAGGTGTTGGCTAAATGATGATATATCAGTGTAAGAGAGAGAGAGAAAAGATTAAGATTTTCTGTAGCTAGAAATTATGTTGACAAAAATGTTTTACTATGAATTGTATTAGAGAAAATGATATATAGAGTTTTTCTTTGTATTTATTTTAGCACTAATTATTATGATAATTGATAACTTATCCTTATGATTGCCCTTAAATAAAGAAATAAAAGCTAATATAAAATCATGATAAATCATCCACATACAAAGAAAAATAAATAGCAATATTTAAATTTGCAATTCGCATACCCAAACGTCGTTAACGTCTAGACATTTTTACAATTTCGTCGGAGCTATGATAGGTGAAAATGTATAGAATGCTATACATTTACAATCCGTACACGTATAGTTACGTAACACGGTGGGCACGCGTTAGACCGGGGTGGCCCGCATTCCTTGCGGCTTCGCCTTAATGATATCTGAATAGTGATACATTATCAATTAAGATAAAAATCACACCCGTGAAATCCGATTAATTTGTATAATAAGAGTTTGAAGATGTAAAAGAACATTACGGTGAGAAACCTCCTGTTTTGAAGTCGGTTAAAAGTGAACGATAAATACGGTAAAACACCCAATAATTGGCACTTTCGGAGTTCATATTCATCACACAAAATCATTTAAAATATGGACTTCTTTGTCTGAAAATATTTTTTTTATTTTTTTATTATTTTTATAACCTCAAATTACAGAAAATTCATTCATTGGCAATTTCTTGTGATTTCAAACAAAAATTTAAGGTCCCAATAAAAGGTTACCTATTACCTGCCAGCAATTAAGAAGTTGGTTCTACATGATAGTACCCCCTTGGCCCTTATGCCTTTAGCATTTACACATATTCAAGGTTCGCTTTCTTTGAATGTGCCAGACAGACACATACCTTGTATAGCAGTTAGTTAGTCTCCTATATTGTAGAACAATTGACTATCGCTTCATTTTTCTTTTTAATAATCTGTATTTACTCGTACAGTAATCAATTTGATCAGAAGTATGGGGGCGGTCGTGACACGCAATACATTTATACTTTTTTAATTAAGTCCAAAACATCCGAGCTAGCCCACCACGGGGTCAACATACTAAGATAGAACCATTACCAGAGTAACAAGACCTCAATTCCTCCAAAAAGTGAACGAGTAGAGGGTCTAGTAACACTGGTCGCTCCGCCGCGGTCACCCATCAATCAATGGGATCATATCTCCGCCGAAACGAAACTAGCTCCGATATTATGATTTTATTAGTTTGAGTAATATTTTATTTAAATCCACACTTGATTGAATGTTCGTCGTGGTTTTACGAGCTGGAAATAATGAATAGTATTTATAATCGACCGAGATAATAAAAACTGTTGAGAAAAATGTGCTCCAGCTAACGTAATCCATTTTGACGTTCGATATTTGAATACACTTAAATTTGGAACGCGCCGTAATATGAACTTGCTCCGTTTCGTTTTTCAATTGCTTCACTCATATTTTGAATTTGGAACGACGGGTTCAAGATAAGAATTTCCTTTTGCTTTTAGACGTCATTTCGTTTGATTTAAACGTTTTAACATATCTGCAATTTAATGTTTACATTTATTACGTGTACACTGTACAATCGAGTGGATTTACAAAATATTTGTTGATTGTTTAATATTTTACTTGTTTATTCATAAATCAACGTCTCAAGTTTAATTACAACATACAAATTCTTCGTACAGCTCTTACAATGATCTCTTGTTTTAACAGAGTTACTTAAGCCGCAGCCACAATACTTTAATGAACAAATTATATGGCATTCGTCTAATTTCCTGTGCGTGTCGTATATCAAGTGACGACGAATACTGGGAACGAAAAACAACCATTCATCCTATTTTCATAACAGAAATTTGAATATGAACTGTTATTGATGGCTTTGAATGCGTCAGATGCGCAGGCGCACATCGCTGACGGTTTAGTGATGCGTTTTTTTATCTTCTTTCAGGTGGAGAAATCACGGTGTTGAATAGCCAAACGTGCTCGTTCCAAATAACTTTGACAGCTTAAGATGTTTGATTGATTTTTGCAATAATTAAAAAGTATAATACTTCCTAGTCTAAGTTCCTGGGCAATTTAAAAAAAACGTGTACGGGGTATAAAATTTCACTTAAATTTTATGTAGGTTTTTTTCTTTTTTCTATAATTTTTTTCTATAATGTAACAGGAAATATAGTTTATTACACAAAAAAGCAAAAAAGAACGCGGAATTTAAGGCATTTTCCTGATAATATCAAAAATAACCGTAGAAAAAGTCACCCAACGGAGGTCACATAATGCTACCTTCTTGTTGTTTTAAATTGTTTCAAAATTAACCATCTTATTTAGCACTAATACATTTTTGGTATGAAATACTACACAAGTTTTGCAATGTGTAAACAATAACAATAATCAAAGAAAAGTGATCAATAACAGTAAAACTTGGTCACACTCCTGAACAAAGAAACCGTTCCTAAGAACCGTCCAACCTGCGTCCGCGTGGTGTACTCGTAGCAGATTTTTAACAACTAAATTCAAATTGGAGTTTCTCGATGTACAATGAAATATAGTGCTATCATTGAGTGCCGAAAATATTTTTGTAGTATGTTTATAAAACTGAAAAAACCGGTCACTAAACTGAACATTCCGGCCGGGTCGTTTTTTCAGGATTATAATTCGAATTAATTTTAAGTCAAATTATGTTAGATTTTTTAAATAACAACACATTCAATTGATACATTTAATATTTAAGAATCTAAAATATGTTTTTCAAGGAACTTACTTTAAGAAAAAAATTAGTTAGTTATATATAAAAGATTTGGTTACCACTTCTGGGAAGGGGACAAGTAAATTTAATAGTTTTCGGTACATAAAAATCCTTATAAATCTCATACTAAATAAAATTTTATACAAACGTGAATTTATTTTAATAAAAGAAAACTTGTTTTTGCTCAAAATTACAAAATGTTAGTATGTACTTAATTTAAAAAAAATAATCAGTAGCAAAGTCAAGGGACAAGGAAAAAAACCAGGGGTACACATTTTTTTGAAAATGCCCTGCTACACTATCGTACTGATATTATAAATGTGAAAGTGTGTGGGTCTGAGTCGATTAAGTAGAGTATGGAGATATTTTGATTTCTGGAAAAGATAATATAGTTTTTCTTGTGCTATTAGAGTCTGTAGGTAGTTCTACATTTTCAATAAAGGAATTTCAACGTCAACGAAGTTACGGCTACTTTGTAGTTAATATTAATCTACGAGTATGTTTGCTGGCAATATCTAGTTTGATCTGCAATAATTAATCTTTAGGGTACTTTTCTTTGAAATGCCAATATGAGAGAAGTCCGAACCCGGGAATCCTCTTCCTGAAAAAATCCTGAAAAATCCGCTGAATAATGTCAGCGGATTTTAATGATAGTAATCAGAGAAATTATTTCATTAGTAAGTAAATGGCGGAGTGTTGTTATCTGTTTGGGTTGTGTCAAGTTAAAATTAGACGTACTATAAGATTGGTACATCATATAATCCAATTAAATTAAGTAGGTCCACTTATGAATCAATGATAGTACGTAGAAGTCTTATTGACAAAATGATTCATCATTCCATCAATTCCGTCCATCATGAAACTAAGACAAAAAACCGTTCCCTTATTTCACAAGCGTAATTAAACTCTACATATTCCTTAAACACGAGAATTAACCTCAATTGAGAGATCGCTCTATTTAAATTACTATTCAGCTTTCTGGAAGTCTGTCACGTCATATTAATCTACTAAATGCAATCCATTGTCTCACTCAGTTTTCGAGTTTTGTGTTGGTAGAATTGTTTCTGTTTACTCAGTTTTCAAATTTTTTGTTATGTTGGCAAAATTGTTTGTTTTTTTAAGTTACTTTTTAGGTATTACCAGTATTAGGTTCATTAATTACTATTACAATTACTTAAAATTATTCTCCATGCTCTTAAATTCCATTCATGTTTGGTCAAAATTAGTGATCTTTAAAATCTTATCTATCAAGACATTTAATTAAGTTGCCTAGTTGGTAGCACTGAATTCATTCATGCCACACAGAAACGTTATTTATATTCAAAAGTTGTCAGTAATTACGCTTACAAAACCTGGCGAGGTCATATAATACTGTCAAATTGGACTTGTTTAAATTATTTAAAAAAATGTTAGATGGCCTTCGTGTATGTATAATAATTGAATGTATACTTAGTTTTTTTTTTAACTTTCAGCTATTTTGTTTTCGAAGCGTGTAAAACTTTGGCAATAACTGAAAAGTGTTGCGTTTTAGATGAAAAATAAATAATATATTTTTTAAAGTATCTAACTTTCAAAAATTTAAAAACTTGTGTTTTCTTAATTAAGTTAGTTTTTGGGTTAGCACAATTTACACCCCAAAATGACCAAGAAATTCATAACGCCAAGTGAAAACTGTAACTCGTTTAAGAAAAATATCTGTCATTATTTTTTTGAGTCCAAAAAAGAAAATAAACGAAACAAGGGATTTCTCCCCAATTTATAGAAATCATGGCGCAATTCGATTCGGAAGTCGCGTTTATTCCGCTGATTGAAGATTCGGAGGTGATTGTTGTAACGGTGAACATTATGATGAAGCTTCCGTACAAGAGTTATGGATTTCCTGCCTTTTGATTCACAAAATTCACAATAAAGTGTTGGATGAATCAGGAATTTGAATAAATTGCTTTTATGATTAAACTAGATGCTGCCTCCTGTCGATCCTGGCGACACAGGAGATACTGTAGTGGCAATGTGTGGTGGGCCAAAGCCAGTTAAAAAAACAAACAAAAAATTGCCACCGTTGCGCCAAAATAATAATAATAATAAGCCCGCAGGGTAGCATGTGGCGAGCTGTTGGGGAGTAGCGACCCCACGCACCCGAGTGCTCCCAGGGAAGCCCCTGTTCTCCATCTCCGGCTTGCCTTCACCGTCCGGCCGGAGTGAACACTGACGGAGAATCAGGCCCTACCTCTGCCTTGCCTTAACCGGCCGGTCAGAGTGGAGTCGCGAGAGCTTCGGCTCGGAGGGAGGATGTGAAGCATAAGTGGCGAGTGTGCGACGTGATGGGACCCTCTGAGGGTGCAAATGATCGGCGTTTAAAGTCCAGCGACACCTCTCCTGCCTCAAGCCGCTCTGTCAATGTTGCCGCCTCGGTGCACCGTGCGTGCGACCGTTTTGAGGCGCCCATTCAAAGAGTTGGCGAGTCACCGTCTGCCAACTTTATACATGTTACAACATTGTATCGGCAGACGCCATAGTCCTTCCATAGCTCCCAGTTATCCAGTCCACTAGCACCTCACCCTCATAGTCCGGTGTCATTTTAATTTTCCATTCCCTGCAATAGTCCTACACTGGCCGCTGGCTCTCCTTGGTCGTACTCCCATAGTGCGGACAGGGAGAGTCGCCGGCCAGTGTTACATTACATCTAGGTTAAAACTGTGTTACGGGCCTCTACGTGTTGGCTTCAGTCCCACGCATGCCTTCCAAAGGTCCGAGATTTAATTGCCCGTAAGCAAGGATTGCTTAACACAAACATAATAATAATAATAATCTTTATTTCTTATAAACAATTACATTAGTAAGATATAAGATTGAAGTCACCTAGTAGGCCTTGGCCTGTGTCAGGTAACAAAGCTCTTCCATATCTAAAAATAAAACCGTATAAATCACTTATTACTTATAAACAGACTATTTAAGTTATTTTTAAAACTACTTTAAGTACTTACACAAGAAACAAAATAATAAATAGATACTAGTACACACTCATGCTTGATTTTGCAGTTATATATTATAGCAAAGAATCCTTAGACGCGATTCGTTCAGCGCACGGGAATCGTAAAGTATCCTATTAGCTTTGTCCACATTGTGCCTTTTTCTTTTCATCAAGGGCATGCCTTATAGCGCTGTCATTGTCGACGTCAAACGTGAGGCATGCCCGTAACGCGCGTTGAAATCGTAGCGCGCGCTATGACACTTTTCTTTCAACGCGGGTGGATATTGACGCGCGTCACGGGCATGCCACACTTTCACTGTTGACAGCGCTATAAGGCATGCCCTTGTTGAACAGAAAAAAGGCATAATGTGGACATAGCTATAGTCCTTGCTCGAGACTCAAAATCTCCATACCATTTCAGCAAAATCGGTTCACACTTCAGCCATTTAGGTGTGATAAAGTTACAGACAGACAGGCACTCTTTCGCATTTATAGTATTATTTAGTATGGATATGGATTATATTTTCTAATAAGAAAGTTAACTATTTTTTGATATTTTTTTTACATGAGATCGCATACTCGTGCTTTGATTGGCCAACTTAAAAAAAAAAAACAATTATTATCAACGCTGTAAGCTGTTAAGTATAATATATATAATAAACTTCTACTCGTATTATGAAACCCCAGAAACTGGGAGCTGGTCTTAGACCGTCTTAGGTTTAATTTAGGTTCTTACTGCTGACTACTATGTCAGAAGAATAAAACAGTGTCCAAAACATAAAGAAACAATAACATTTAACAATTACAACGACGTGTATCATTGATTATTCTGCATTTAATAAAATTATCATACGTCCGTAATAATCGCGTATTCGAACGGTCGCCATCTTTAAAACAATGAACGGTATTGTCTCTGCTTAATTCCATTTTTGAAAAAAATAATCCATTTCGCATTTCATCTTTAGTATCATTCATTTGTGCCATTCGAGGGAAATGCAACCCTTATCCGTTAATTCAAAGTACATTTTTGTCTAACACCGGAGGAGCAGCTGGATGTCCTGAATTAATTTATAACCTGAATTGGATCTTATCTCAGTGGGAAAGGGCTCAAAACGGCTCGCTAATTGGTTAATGACAATTGCATGTGTTATAACTTATAAGAAAGGAGAATATTGTTGAGATGGAAAAATGAATTTTGCAACGTGTTTATTATAACTGTTACAACATCTTTTGTTTGTTCTTAGTTTTATGATTAAGTTAATGTGTCATTTTAAAACATGATAATTTGTTGGCGAAATTATGTAAAAAATGTGGGGTCTCTTCGTTCGTTCGAACGAACATTTAGGTTTTAAGCGTTCTGAAGATTAAAAAATGTTTAATTATTAAAAAAAACTAAGTTATATCTATGATTCTTACATCTACGCGGTCTGTGCACGCGAAATAGCGATTAATACAGCTCTATCTTAATCTCTACAAATATATTTTTACTTGTAATACATTTTTAATTTAAATTTAAACGCATTTATTATGTTTACATTGTTTTATACTTTTTACTTAGTTATGCAATGAAGTTTTTATGTCAGACTACAGTAGTTGAATAACTAGGAAATATTTAAAAAGATTTTAAATTAAGCCCGCAATGTTGTAAAAATAATACTTCTAAGCGAACTAAAACTAAGTTAATCTTTTATAGAAAAAAAAACTCACGAAAAAAAAACTTTAATGAAGACATGAACGGAATAAACTGCCAATTTGCGATTGTAAATGACAATCAAACTACGCTACTGACAGACGGACAGACCTGATATGGACATCATTTACCAGTAGATAATTTCAGGGTGTCCTATTTGCTGGATTTGCGACTGCAATAATTCTTTGTACTTTGCGTAGTCTGTAGTAATTTTAGTTGTTTAGAAGTGTTTAGATTTTGAAGACAGACAGAAAAAAGACACAAAAAATGTACTTACTTGCTTTTTTCTCACGGCTAGGTCCGTACTTTGCTATTAGTATATTATATTATTATTAAAATATGAATAATATACAAACTACTTATAATTAATTATTCCGTACTAGCGACCCGCCCCGGCGTCGCACGGATAGTAAATATATAGCCAGTAGCCACTGAAAAAATGATTAAAATCGATAGCCTGTGATCCTTCGTGGTCTACTTCTTATCTGTGCCAAATAACACAAAGTTCAGTACTTCGCGAGATAAGCCCTTTCAAAAAATTTCCCCCGATTTTTCCCACATTCTCCTATTAGTCTCAGCGTGATAAAATATAGCCTATAGCCTTCCTCAATGAATGGGCTATCTAACATTGAAAGAATTTTTGAAATCGGACTAGTAAGGTAGTTCCTGAGATTAGCGCGTTCAAGTTAGCCCTTTCAAATAATTTTCCCCGTTTTTCCATATTTCCTCTATTTATTCGCTCCTATTAGTCTTAGCGTGATAAAATATAACCTATAGTCTTCCTCGATAAATGGGCTATCTAACATCGAAAGAATCTTCAAAGGGACATGTGGGAAAAAAAGCCACTTTGTTTTATAATATTATATATAGCAAGGGCACTTTGGGAAACCCTTTCTTCGTCTTTGGGAAACTCTTGAAGTCTACATTACAATTTATAAGACGTAATAGGAACACGTAGTGTGTAAAATTTAAAGTTTTTAGCTTAAAAGTTTAAAGGTTAAGGGCCTGTTTCACCGCTTCCTGATAAGGCTATCCACCACTTAATTTGACAGATGGAGTATGGAAAATCTGTCAAATAACCCTATCGGACACCTTATCAGGAAGCGGTGAAACAGGCCATTAGCCTTTACGTTGATCTATTAATTAGTTTTGTCTATGATTATTTTATATTTTTGTTTGCACAAATATTTTAGCAATGTTTTCACGGAGGCAGCACCAACAAAGACATTTAATAAAAAGTTTTTTTAGACGTTTAACAACGTTTAATTGTGAATATTCTGATATGAAATGTGCAACATGTCGGATTTGGGTCTGATTTTATTTACTGTACGTGCTAGTAGTGCCCTCTTCTTCGACCTTTGCGTAATATTCCATATTGCAAAGAAAACTACCCATCGTGATATTATATATAATTTTAAAATTCCCTTTAATCTTTAAAACTACGTAACGGATTTTGATGATTCTTTCAGTGTTAGATAGCCCATTTATCGAGGATGGTTATAGGCTATATTTTATCACGTTAAGACTAATAGGAGCGAAGAAATAGAGGAAAATGTGGAAAAAACGGGGAAAATTATTTGAATGGCCTAACTTGAACGCGCTAATCTCAGGAACTACTGGTCCGATTTGAAAAATTCTTTCAGTGTTAGATAGCCCACTTAATGAGGAAGACTATAGGTTATATTTTATCACGCTAAGACTAATAGAAGAATGTGGGAAAAAACGGGGGAATTATTTGAAAGGGCTTAATCTCTTGAACTACTGGAGCAATTTTATGTTATTTGGCACATATAAGAAGTAGACCACGTGAAGGATCTAGGCTATCGATTTTAATATTTTTTTTTCAGTGGCTATATACTTAATATTTTATACCCGTGCGACGCCGGGGCGGGTGGCTAGTGCCCTATAAACGCAACGCTTTTAAATTTGTAAGATAAAAAGTACATGCATTTTTCAGTGCACGCTTATGTTTTATTAAAGGATGTAGCTCACTATCAGATGAATATTGAAACCAATTCAAAGACAATAAAATATAATCATAGCGTACTTTTATTACTGTGTAAATCACATTTAATAGGCCCCTTTATTCCAATTAAAACAGAATTTTCTTATAAGCATGATTCATACAGTACTTAGTAAATGGTTCTTAGGATCTTAGAAGAAAGAAGTATGATCAAGATAACTTTTTTCTTACTTTGTAATCATATAAAAATTAAACTATTTAGTCAGAATAGAATTTTATACACCAAAGGCGAATACAGATATCATCTAGGCAATGATTTCATAGCTTCGAATCGTGTTTAATAAAAAAAAAAACAAATATACGCGTTCAATTTTAAAATTCGAACTCTTATCAGGATCGTTTAAGATTTGAATGAATCACGTGACGTGAGTCAAACCATTGTTCTGCCACAATGCCGCGTTACACGAGTCCGAGTAAATTAGGAAATGTGTTTTTTATTGGAAATCCATTTTGAATTACAATTGTGTTTCCAGTTAGCGCCGTGAGGGTATTTGAATATTATAATATCCATCATCGCGGCCGAATAACAAAAGGCCTCTGCCTCAAAACGATAAAATAAAAAAGTTATACACAGTGTAATTTCGTATTTATGTTTTATTGCCCGAGTTGGACGTAGTATTGTTTTACGGGGAAACGGAGGAATATTTCTTTATTTTTATAACGATCACGTTCGTTCACATTGTTTGGTGCGGTGACGTCACCTCCGGTCGGCTGATAAGGCGGGCTTCCGGTCGAAATCCTGGTCGGGTGAATGGATGACCGAACGGACCCCGACCTTATCCGTTCGAAGATTTTGTGATTATGATAACGGTGCACCACTAATAGGTTAATGCAAAAATCTAGACAGTGTGTCCGCAAGTTTGAGCTCAAAGTGATGAATATATTATGGTAAATTCAGTTACAGAGTAGCTGTATTATATTATAAATCTTTCAGCATATTATATTATAGCTTTAATTAACTAATAGCATTGCATTTCGAAGTCAAAATTCAAGATGTCCTTTATGTGAGATGCTTTCAGCAAAATCATGCATCACATTTTCCCGCGATAAGAATATAATAATAATAATAATTGGGATTTCTTTTTTCTGTGATGAATGATGATGTTTCCTTTAATCCTTTCTTATCAGAACTGATTTTGTAGTTTTAAAGTTAATTCGATACAAACAAACAGTAAAAGAATTATATAAAATTACAAATGCAGTGAAAAATATTTGATACGATAAAATATTGTATAATAGATATTTCGAAAACGGTACCAACTTTAATATGATAATATAGATGTTATAATTTAAAATACATTGTGTTTCGATCTACAAAATAAATCACAATCACTCTACATTATTATTTTTTCCCGCGAACCAAAACTCTTTTAATTATCCATCCATACAAATATTATAAATGCGAAAGTGTGTCTGTCTGTCTGTCTGTTACCTCTTTACGATAAAACCGCTGAACCGATTTTGTTGAAATTTGGCATGGAGATATAGAGACATAGAATAGTTTTTATCTCGGAAAAATGTACGGTTCCCGCACGATAAACGAATTTTGGCGCGACAGAGTTGCGGGCGTCGTAAAGTATAAAATAAAATAGCTTAAGTAATAAATGAAAATACGAGTAAGCAATAATATAGATGAAAAGGTAGTTCTTACTGAAAAATGAAATCCAGAACTCTACCTTGTGAAACTTTCAACACTTTCATCGCATCGAATCTGATTTTCATGTACCATCGAGGAAATAGATTCCTAGGCACTTGGTAGACCAAGTACCAACGTGATTTGGTCGGATCATCTCAATTAAATGTTAACTTTGATCAGTCTTATGTGTTTGACTTAAGGCCGTCCCCCGAGCAAACGACCTTGGCCATTGGCGTTGCCGAGATCGCACCAAAACCCTATTTTTTTACTTAGGTATCTTAGTTCTGAATTGTCCTTAAAAAATTTTAAAACGGGAAATATGTAGTTTATGATATTGTCGATCTATTGGCGTGAGTTTCAAATAAAAGTAATTTGTAAATCCTAAGGAGATGCTGAATGTATGCTTGATTTTTAATAAATTGGTTTTACTTTGGAAGTTGATATCATGAGTATATAGAAATAGAAAATTTAAAACGGGGAAAGGAATGTCGATATACTGAAGACTATTGCTGTATTTTTATTATAACTTTGTAACGTTCAAATTATGAGTTTATAAGGCTTGAAATACGGTAAATTACGGTATCGCCGCAAGGAACGCTAGGTCCGCCAACTGCCTAGGAATCAACATCTCTGATAGTACAAGAAAATATTAAGTTGTTTAGAAAACGTATTAAACTAAACTGCTGCCTATTTTATTGTGTACTTTAGGAAAAAGTTTATAAATAATATCTTGGTAGAACTAGATACAAAATAAACTAGGTAAAGTTCACAGTTGTCTTTTAAATCGTGAAGTTCATATTATTAATATGCTAATTCTATCTAACTATTTAAGAAATATCATTCGTAATAATAATTATTAAATATTTTGATTATATAAAAACTTATAAAAAAAACTTAAGTATAGAGTACGGTAAGTAAAACTTTCGAGTCGCGCGAGTATGACGGAACTTTTCTTTAACTTTTCTCGGTATTAGTTAACGTTTTTTTAAAACAGTCATAAAAGGATATTCTATATAAATTACTGAAATGAAATTATTACTGATATTATAATTTATTTTAAGGATAAAAAATGGAAAGTGAAAAAAGTAACAAACTTTATACAAACTTAACATTTTATTAACCACGAAATAAAAAGCTGTTGTTTTGATTATCATTTTAACAAAACAATTAAAAGGTTAATTATCATAACTACTTTATTCAAATTGAAATATTATATACTTCTTTATTCAAATATTATAAATTATTATTAATCTATAACGTGATTATCCTATCATTCAAATTATTAACAATTAATTAAAAATTGAAGATACAAGTACAACATAAAATTATTTACGTCTTTCATATACTTTATAAAAACTAACACAAAACAAAATTCCAGCGCGAAAAAATGGAATACAAATCATAAATATGACTATAATATTATTTTAATTAATATGAAAAAATAGATTTTTTAAATTCCTTTATCGTAATAATTTTATCAATAAAACAGTAATCATGACAGACTGAAGTCGGGATTGAATTCACAGCCGTCGTGATCTCTCAACCAGACGACCCTTGACCCAACATTTCCTAGATTTAGATCTATATTAGATTACAGTAAGCGATAGTTCTTTAGCTGACATGACAAGTTAAAAAAGTAACCATAAAAATTAAAAAGTCAAAATAGAGAAGCATTTAAAATAATTTGTTGACGTAACATAAAAATTAATATGGAATAAAAGTGGTACAGTATAAAATTTTTTGTTAGTAAAATAACGAACTTACCTTTGTTCAGACATCCAAACTCAAAACAAAAATGTCAACAAAGTCACAAAATCTTATCACAAAATCCAATCAAACACGCACAAAAATTCACACACAGTTTCTTAGTCTTTACAAGCTCGGTTAAAGCCTGAAAAAATAAATGTAGAGCGCGGGAAACTCGAAGGGAAAAAAATAATCGGAAAAGAAAATTAAAGTTAGTGAACGACAGCCGCGCGCGCCTTACACACGCGACTGAAAAAAATGCCACAACTACGTAAGAGTTGGAAACTAAATCAAAATACTCGATAGGAGAGGGACGAGTCAACGGAGGCCCCACCCTTCCCCCACTCCGCGCAAAAACATTCATAAAAACCACGCACGATCCGACCGCGAAATTATCAAATGTTTACAGAAATGTAAATTTTGTGCCGTATCGCCGATTAAACAATTAAAAAATCGGGCGGTTTAAAACAAAGACTCTACATTACGATGCGCATACTAATATAGAGCCTATGTTAGCCTATATTTTTGGAAAACGAAAAAACTAAATATGTTTTTTAATGTCAATTTTGACAGCTGTCAATCGAGTTCTCCCGCGCTCCTGGAGGTTCGGAATTCGATTCGTACGTGTAATGTAGAGCGACTACACGCTGCAGCCGCTGGGCCACGAATACTGAGACGGGTGAAAGAACGCGCGAGCGTAGTTTTTTTTTGTCAAAAAACAGTTTAAGAAAGGGTCTTTAGTTTAGGGTTAAATGTGAGGTCGGAGATGTTATATTGAGATGGAAACTGGAGTAATGGAACGACCTTCGACCGGGATGGTTTACGAAACATTTACCCCGTATGCTTACATTTGAGTTTTTGTATTCAAAATTTATGATTTATCATTATATTATGTAAGTATGGATGTCCTTAAAGTTTTTTTATTATTCACTTACATAGGTACTTTATTGTTGTTTTCTTAAAAGAATAGTAATGAACATTTCTTGATTTTGTTTCCCTATATTCGTACTTATAAGTTAATTTATAACAAAATTTCACTATATAGTGAATTTACTTTTAAAGGCTATTCGTTTTTTTAAATGAAAGAGCTAGCAAGTAATTTTTTTTCTTAATTAAAATCTTATTTTTTATAAATTATATCATGAATAAAAAACATTTACCTTTCAAAAAAAATCTTATTTATAAACTACAAATAATATTCATAATGTCTTTTATCTTTAATATTATTATTTTAATTAATTACTTTAGCTTCTTGCTTTTCTACTTGTCTTATTCGTCAACTTCGAAGGTTCAAAAGTACGGGTTTTTGTTTAACGTTGTTAAAACTTATGTCTTTATTATGTCCGGGGATCGATAAGAAAAATGTCTCATTCAATAATATATTTATGTACCTCCGTACTACATGTTCGATAATGTTGTCTATTTTTTACGACATGTTTTTGCTGAGGACTTACGTTCAAAAGTTGATGAAAATCTTTGGTTGAGCGCGAGGTTTTTGTCTTAACTTTTTTAATAAAGGTATTTTTAAGTAAGTACCTACTTGTATATGACTATACTTTGTGTCTTGTTATATGTATACAGAAGTATTTGCTTGGGACCTATTTGTGTTAAGAAATAATCATATTAGAAATTCCTGTAAAGAAATTATAATTGTTTTTCATTTATTTCGTCACAAAGTATTTTGTTCTCCGAACTTTTGGAACGTAGTTCCTTATTTAATTTAAAATGGATTTAAAATAATGTTGATATTATGAAGTAATATAAATTGAATACGGATGTAAGTATAATATCTTATCCTCTTACTAAGTAAATTATTTATGCAGCGTAAGTAGGTATTTACTACACTTTTTTAATGTTAGACAGAAAAAAGGCAGATGTAATTAGCTTAATTAGCTTTTGCTCTATTATTATTTATATTAGTACGAGCCTAAAGGGTATCAAATTATATTATGTATATAAATAATTAAAATTTGAATTTTAAGTTTTGTTAGTCTTGCTAAAGCTCGAGTACGGCTAATCCGATTTGGGATATTTTAGTCTTGAAAAATATGTGGTAGCCCAGGACTTGTTGAAGAAAGTAACGAAGTTTACCAGGTCATCTAGTTATTTATACGTATTTCTGCAACGCACACAATTATTTTAATTACAAGCTAAATCAAAACCATTTTATTGTAAATGATGTTTGTGCCAAATTTTGCTCACAAACTCAACAATCGCGGGCTTAAATCAGCGGCAGACAAGCGTGCCTTGTGCTCAAAAATAACCGGTGACATTTTGTCGAACACAGTATCGAATAGAACTAATAATAAATTGCACGAAACAGGAATGCAACAATGAACTGACGCGAAAAGCGCGGGAAATTGTCGCCATTAGTCACTGCATCTCTGGTCTCTACATTACTATTTATCGCGCATTGCGTTAATGCAACTATTTATTTATTTTATTTACTAACTTCGTTTATTGCACGGGAACCGTACATTTTCCCGGGTCTCCAAGTATCTCTATACCAAATTTCAGCTAAATCTGTTCAGCGGTTTAGGCGTAAAAAGGTAACAGACAGACTGACACACTTTTTAATATATTTATAATATTAGCATTTATAATATTACCACGGAGGACGCCCGCAACACCGTTGCGCCTAGATTCGTTTATCACACGAGAACCGTACATTTTTCCGGGTTAAAAATATTCTATTTCTATGTAATTTTCCGGGATTTAAAACACAGCAAAATCGGTTCAGCGGCTTGGGCGTTAAGAGGTGACAGACAGACACAATAACATTTTTGCATGTAAGTATAATATTTGAATTGATATTTTATTTTTTAGAGGCTTCTCGATAGTTTGCAGTTGTAAATTGATTATTACTAAATTTACATAACGTTACTGTTACTTGGTACTACTAATAATATATATTCTGTGCTGTTACTAACTCCGTGTCTCGTTTTGATCTTTTAGCTCAAGCAAAAGAAAAATGAAAAGTTTGATTCAAAACTATGTATTTTTGTATTTATTATAGCGATGTTGTTGCATTATATTGAACTATGTTTCCATTTTGTACAACATTTAAAATGTTACTGCTTAATAATAATAAACCTAATGAGTGCAATAGTCTGACAAGAATATACCTAAAAAAATAAATGTACCATTATACGAAAATTTCTGTAAGCTTCACATAATACAAAGCATATTTTCATTCCTTTGTATTCGCGATTTACTAAATCCATATCCATAATAATGTAATAAAAATAAAAAATAAAAATAAAAATAAAAATAATTTATTTTCAGACAAAGAAGTCCATATTTTAAATGATATTGTGACAAATTATCTTATACTAACAAATAATCAAAATGCAGCTCGTCTTGCTACCCTGACATGTAGCTCAGTGAGTCTGCGAAGGAGTGCAGAGTCAATTCGCTCCGCTATCATCTTCAGGACCCCATTCCGGCTCTCCCGAACTCTATGCACTACTGACGCTACCTTTTTCCGCATAATCGCGTAGAAATCGTCGACTCCTGCATCGGCAAACATCCCGGATGCACTGCAGTATCGAGGGAGCCGCAATAATTTTTTAGGTATATAATGAAGCGATAATAATATTTATCCATGATAAACATTATTATCACTTCATTATAATAATAATATAATATTACCTATATATAATAATAATATTTATTATACTTCTGGAACTAACTATCTAGCAGCACTATTCCCGGACAAATTATACGACCTGCAAATCTTCTAGAAGAGATCGTATTCCCTTCATAAAGGCTGGCATCGCTGCTGCAGCTCTTCTGATGTTACGAGTGTCATGGGAGAGGGTATGGCTTTCCATCAGGTGACCTTTGCTCGTTTGCCCCCTAAATATATTTAAAAAAAAACATTTTGAATTCTTACATTGACTTAATTCAAATGTATACTTATATCGTGAGGTTTATTTGTCGTACTGATATTAGACAAGGGATTTTGAGCGGATTTTAAACCGGTTTATATCAAGATTAGCTCACAACAGACACACTTTAGTATTTATATTATTAGTGGAGATGAACCCCTCTTAGTGCTTTGGTTAAGGGTCCTTTTGTTATATTGTTCCTTAATTTTTGGTTCTCAATGAAGACTGGAACTTGATACATAATTCTAGTCGTCATCCAAAAGATAATTAATTGAGTTCAAAATTTGAAGATTTTTTTTATCAAACAAAGGGCAACGAGCAAACGGGTCACCTGATGGTAAGCAACTACCGTCGCCCATGGACACTCGCAACATCAGAAGAGCTGCAGGTGCGTTGCCGGCCTTTTAAGAGGGAATGAATTCTTGAAGGTTTTATTTAGGGCGTTTTTAATTTAGGGCGTATTTCACTACTTCCTGATAAGTGTCGGACAGGTTATCTACAACTTAACTTGATAGATAAAGTATGGATTATCTGTCAAATAAGTTGTGGAGTATATCCGGCACTTTATCAGGAAGTGATGAAACACGCCCTAAATCTGTTATTATATACTATCTACTAGTCTAATGACTCGGACCTCGGTCAACTTCGTATCACTATATTATATCCTTGTAATATTAACTTTTCTTGGACTTCCACGTACTTTTCAAGACTAAAATCAGTCAAATCGGTTCAGCCGTTTTCGAGTTTTAGAGAGAGTAACATTTAATTTAAAATTCATTTCTGTTTCAAGTCAAACTCTTGCTTATGTCAAAATCTTCATTTAATTACAGTCAATTAAATAATATTCATCTCTGACTGTGGCAGTAAGCATCATATTACTTTTTAGGGTTCCGTACCCAAAGGGTAAAAACGGGACTCTATTACTGAGACTTCGATGTTTGTCCGTCTGTCTGTCTGTCTCCAGAGTCCAGGCTATATATCAAGAACCACTATAGCTAGACTTATGAAATTTTCGCAGATTGTGTATATCTGTTGCCGCTAACAACAAATAAAAACAAAAATAAAGTTAATATTTACGGGAGGCTCCCACACAAAAAACATAATTTTTTGCCTACTTTAGCTCTATGAAGGTGCGCGAGTCCGACTAGTCACTAGCACTTGGCCGATTTTTTTTAATTATAAAATCTAGCATTAAAACTTGATAATTATTATACATCCTGATTCCCAAACGAGGCCATACATTGTTAGCACAAGTCGTAGGAGTTAGCTGGTAACTAATTATTCTATTTTTCATACTAAGCAGTATGCAGTGGGTGGGCCAGCATGCGCTGCATGTGCATATCTCTGATATATATTACATTTTCATGGTACGTTTCATGGAAATATGATTCCTTATTGATCGTTAGTCATTACAAGGTGGCTTTTATTGTTCTACTAGCGACCCGCCCCGGCGTCGCACGGGTATAAAATATATAGCCACTGAAAAAATGATTAAAATCTATCGATTTTAAACCACATGAAGGATCGTGATAGGCTATCGCCTATCACGATCCTTCATGTGGTCTACTTCTTATCTGTGCAAAATAACATAAAAATTGCCCCAGTAGTGCGCGAGATTGAACCCTTTCAAATAATTGTTCACATTCTCCTATTAATCAAAGTGTAATAAAATATAGCCTATAGCCTTCCTCAATAAATGGGCTATCTAACACTGAAAGAATTTTTCAAATCGGACCAGTAGTTCCTGAGATTAGCGCGTTCAAGTTAAACGTTTCAAATAATTTTCCCCGTTTTTCCCACATTTTCCTCTATTTCTTCGCTTCTATTAATCTTAGCGTGATAAAATATAGCCTATAACCGATAAATGGGCTATCTAACACTGAAAGAATTTTTCAAATCGGACCAGTAGTTCCTGAGATTAGCGCGTTCAAGTTAAACGTTTCAAATAATTTTCCCCGTTTTTTCCACATTTTCCTCTATTTCTTCGCTTCTATTAATCTTAGCGTGATAAAATATAGCCTATAACCGATAAATGGGCTATCTAACACTGAAAGAATCATCAAAATCCGTTGCGTAGTTTTAAAGCTTAAAGGGAACAAAAGGACATGAGGGAAAAAAAGTGACTTCATTTTATAATAAGTATAGATATAGATACAGTGTGTAACAAAAATAAGTGATAATACTTTAGGGTGTGTACGTGTTCCTTGTAGAGAGTTCACTGTGAAAGTGGCAGCGCTGAAAGACGATTTTTTTTCACTTTTGTATGGGCAAGGGCTCGAGCGTCATGAGTTTCCCCATACAAAAGTGAAAAAAAATTTTGGTCTTTCAGCGCTGCTACTTTCACAATGAACTCTATACAAGGAACACGTGCACACCCTAAAGTATTATCACTTATTTTTGTTACACCTTACATACTAATATTATAAATGCGAAATTGTGTCTGTTACCTCTTCACGCCCAAAACGCTTAATCAATTTTGCTGAAATTTAGTATGGTGGTACTTTGAGTTCCGGGAAAGGACATCGGATACTTTTTATTCCAGAAAAATGTACAGTTCCCGCGCAACGGAGTTTCGGGCGTCATCTAGTCTGTTTTACTCGTTTTTTTGACCGACTTCCAAAAAGGAGGAGGTAATACGTTCAACTGTATGTATTTTTTTTATTTTTTTTTATGTATGTTCAACAATTACTCAGCCGTTTGTGGTCCAATTTTCAAAATTCTTTTTGTGTTTTGGGTTTGATTCGAATTTGGTACCATGTTCATAAAAGTGGTGATCTGATGATGGGATCCATGAGTAATCGAGGGGACTTCTTGAAATTTGTATGGAAACATATAGTGATTTCGATTTTTTCTGGGAAAATGCTACCAAAAACTAAGACTTCGCACCAGGTTATACCCTGGATCCGAAGGTACCGAACAGAACTTTTGAATGCTTATAGGTACAGGTTCGGGGATTTCTTCGTTATTTAAACAACTGAAAGCATAAGCCAACACATCAATTTGATTAATCATCATCATCACAACCATAATTATACCATGGGTCATCATACTATGACCCAATTATTGGTACTTTTCGCGATATTTTGCATCGAAGCAGTTGTTTTTGATGATGATTTCGCTGTTTGTGGACCGATTTTCAAAATTCTCGTGTTGTTGTATAGGATATAATCTTAATTTTGTATAACAATTACGAAAATGGTGAGCTGATGATGGGATCTATGAGCAATCGAGGGAAATCCTTGAAATTTGTCAAAACACTCATAGTGGTTAAAATGTTGTTTTTAGTAAGTTAAACATATTATGTTACGAATAAGATAAATTTCATACGAAGGTGTCTTTTGGTCCAAAGGCACTGACTAGAGCTCCTGAACCTTTAAAGATAAAAGTTTTGAAATTGCAGCATCGCTTAGATAACTGCAAGCATTTACCACAATTTCGCTTACAGTAACATAATGTGAATAGTTAACAGTTGGAGCCTTATTTTGTAGATAACTAAAAAGAGTGAAATTATTATTTTTAACAAAAAATTAAAACCAACTTCCAAGGTAAAAACAAAATAGTAATATGAACTAAAAAGTATAAAATAACTCTTACTCTTTAATAGTGCCTTTTTCAGAATTCGTCTAAATCTAAACTATTTCTGTACATACTACAGTCTTCATTACTTGGAAGTCGGTACCAGCTAATTTATTCGTGAGTTCAGTAATGTCAGAACTTAGAATATCTGAAACTTTTGGGACTGGTACTGGTACTGGGACTGGTTACTGAACTCACGAATAAATTAGCTGGTACCGACTTCAAAGTAATGAAGACTAGTATGTACAGAAATAGTTTAGATTTAGACGAATTCTGAAAAAGGCACTATTAATGAGTAAGAGTTATTTTATACTTTTTAGTTCATATTACTATATTGTTTTTACCTTGGAAGTCGGTTTTAATTTTTTGTTAAAAATAATAATTCATAATAATATTAGGTTGCTTTCACAGTTTTTTGAAAATGGAATGTTGCTAATAATAATAATAATACTGGGTATAATTACTTTTTCTCTACTTAGCCGTTATTCTACTCTCGGCTAAGGGAAAGGACGTATCAAATATTTCTGTGTGTCTCTTGTCTGATTTTAGAGAATATCATAGTCCCCAAGAAAGGATAACGGGTAGTTGTTATCACGAAAAAGTACGGAATTTAGGCGCAACTGTGTTGTGGGCAACCTTTTTTAATTTCGGATTTCAATTTAGTCCATTTACAAAGCACTTTTAACTAAGTACCTCTCCTTTTTGGGATTCGGTTTACAAGTTAACAAGCATAGACAAAAGCAATGTAGAGCAGCGTATGTGTATTTAAAAAGTTAATTATTTCTATAAATGTATATCATGAGATAATATCTGGTGTCCAATAGCTGTGTATGTGTGTGTGCGCGTACAGGCTACAGCGGAATTGTAGCCCGTGTTAACAATAAATCATATCGATGTATTTGTGATCGGACGGCCTAGGGCTGAGCAAATCAATTATTTTGTGTTATAGGATATAATATTATTACTGCAATGTTTTCATGATAGAGGCAGCACGATAGACAGTGAACAAAAGTCTTGTGCGACGTTTGACAAAGTTTCTGTCAATATTCTGACTTATCGTGTGCAACATGTTGGATTATTTACCTTAGTAACGTAGTAGTTACTAAGTAGCGTAGCGCCTTCTGCTCCGAACTTCGCGTTATATTCCCTATTGTAATACTGTTTTATGACTTTTCCAATATGCCAATCAAAGACAATTTGTTTGTCTTTTATAGGGTTAACATCAAAGTAAACTTTTGTAAACGAATCTCTTCTTAGGACAAATAGAATTGATGTAGAGTTGTAGACTCACATAACATGTTTGTTGTGTAGCGTTTCCGATTTTATTTGAGTAGGCATCATTAGGTGGCTTATTTGTACGAAAAAATTAATGGGCTCCATCTTACGATAACCAAATTTTTAATCCACAAGAACAGTCAATGGAAACAATTAGTAAAATAGTATAATTAATATTCAAAAACTCAACTCGACAACCCTATCCATGCATGTGTGCGTGGAACAATCTCGCGTGCGCTGGTGTGTGTATCAAGTTGCATTTCTTTCTCGTATTGTAATTTATTGGTCTGTAACGAAGTTAATTATTGCGATTTTTGTATTAAACGTTGGAAATTATTTTTAGCTGTGTACTTTTTACTAAGAAACGATATGATCGCTTTTTACATGAGCAGGATGAACAATGTAGTCATAATTTTGTATCGTTTTTAATAAACTAGCTTGTACCACCGACAGGTTCGAGTTGTTTTCATTAATATAATACTTTATAAAGTGTTGCATATTACTTTACTAGCTGATCGCCGACAAGTGCGACATATAGACCTTATTTTCATGGTAATAAGAACGAAATGTGGCGCACTTGAGATATTAAGGTACGTCAAAGACGAGACAAAAATATTTATTGTACACTCTTATTAGATAGGTACTCTTTTTATACTTTGACTCCGTAGTCCGTTTCTAATAAAAATATTCACTCTGCGAATACTACACAGTCTGATTGTCTTTGTCTAGTACCTAGGAAAACCCAGATGACCACAAAGTACGGCGATTAGTCGGGTGTCATATTTTGTGATCTGCCTGAAATTGTATGATTGCAATATTAGAATAATAAAAGAACTTAGTTATGATAATTATTTGCCGTGGCAATGGTACAGTATTGAACTATTGGCGCAGTATTATGATTTTTGAGAAAAGAAGACTATAGTATCCTCATTTTTTTTTGGTAACGGTGGCCGGTAACGTATTTCACGTTACGCATTCCCGACGGCTCTGGGGAAAGGCCGCTGGGATATGTGGGACTACCCAGGTGCTGCGGTAAGGAAGAGCACCCAGGTTTACCCACTAAAACCCACCGGTGCCTCCTCCTCCGCGTGTTGGGCCGCCGGACCCGCCATGAAGACTACTATCCTGCCTTTCTTTAATAGATACTAGGAACGAGAGGGACAATATGACATTGAATTTATAACTAATTTACTACGAATGTAGTTTAAAGTTCACTACTAATTTATGACTGGCGAAAAGTGTTAGAAACTTAGAACCGATTGAAAACTAAAAATTAACATTTAAAAAATCATCTTAACCCAATATTAAATACTCGCTTAAAAATTTCACACGAATTTCCAAGGTGTCTTTTTTACCCCGTATCGAATTACAAAAACACGGGGTTAAATTTGGTTCACAGTTCGAGACCTCATCAAATGGGGTCATATCTTTTTTTACGCGGATTCAAAAAAAATGATAGCACTTTTTAATCTTTTCAAGTTCGCGAGATAACCCTAAAATGGGGCGATTCGTGGGAAACGAACGTTGGGGTCCAAAAGACCACGTCCCAAGGTTAATCTACTTTAAATTATAATATTATAATAAATCTTCGCTTTTATTCTTTTGTGGATATAACAAAAGACGAATTCTTTTAATGTAGGTGATTATATTTTTATTTTTGAGCCTAACTTAGCAACACACAGTAAAATTTTAGAGCAATATTATATTCAATCATTACATAACTCAACGTTCAAAAATAGTAAAATATAATTTAGCCTTGTATTATTATAGAAATTATAATAATACATTTTTACTATGACTCTGTCCAATCTCACTTAGGTCTACCTACGTGAGATTGGACAGAGTCATAATAAAAATGTATTATTATAACTTATAAAATAATACAAGGCTAAATTATATTTTACTATTTATCTAAAAAATATTCAGGTAATTAGTCTAATTACTTATAATAAAAATATTATTATAATAAACCAAAAACCTTATAGTAATACAATATCACAAAAATTACCTACCATTTCGCTTACCTATATTTCTTGTATAATTTCTTAAGAAATTCTTAACAACTCCATACAAAATTAACTCTAAAATTACGAAACCCTTTCAGAATGACCCATGGTTACACAAATATCGGATTACTAAGAAATTCTCAAAAAATCAAAATTTGACCTTATTGTTACAAATAGTTCCGACTTTTGACCTTTTGCGGTCAAAATGGGGCACTTGACAAAATGGACAATAGCATACTGATTGGGAAGTAAAAAAAGTCATTGTGCCAAAAAAATAGGCGTCTTGCCCGTTGGTTTTGCCTTTCTTAGATTTGTAAAGAATGACCCTAGCGGCTTATAATAGTTGTTATTAGGATTTTTTTTTCTATTCATAGGGTCATTGGAGAAGGCCTTTGCCCAGCAATGCGATAAATACGTGAAAAAAGTAACTTTTGTGATTTAGTTTGTATGGATCTATAACTGCAGTTAATTTTGATTTGGTTATAAATAATTAGTTATTGAGTTTTTCAATTGTTAGAAAAATTATGTTCTAAATTGGTAGAAAGAGTTAGGTATCGACGAAAAGTAGTTTTTAATTTTACTTATATTCAAGACTGTTGTCATTCCGCTAAGTCTGAAAAGGTAATGTTAAATATTTCATAGAGTATTTTTTATTATTACTAACAAAGAGTCTTATCTGAGTAAATAAACTAAAACGGAAATAAACCATTACAGTTGAATGTGATAAAAAAATGAAAAAACGTTATGTATTTATAAAAATCTCAAATTACGGTAAACAGTTATAAATCAGAGGTTTTTTGTTAAATATGAACTATCTCACGCTGGCGTCATCTGTTACTTCCTAAAAGGGGTGAATTATACAATTCTTCAAATAAAGCGGGTCGCACACTAAGAGTGACGCTTGCGCAAGATGCAACAGTGTGATGACTCGATGTTTTTTAGATTGATTTTATGTCCCAATAATATAATTGGTTACACTAAAAATGTATGCGTTGAATTATTTAATCATAATTAGTAATAATATAATTACATATTATATTATAATTTTATGAAAGGTACCGAGTCTGTCATCTACTCAAAGATTGCTTCTTATTCCTTTTTTTTAGGTATGTAGAATTTATTTATATATTTTTTAAATATGTATTATTATAATTAAATCAAAATTCATGAAAACCAAACATTTTAACCAACTTCATAATAATTTTTATACCAATTAATTATAATTATACCAATACTTTAATCTTCATACCAAACAAATAATTTTGCTCACTTCCCTATTATTTTTAGTGTACATCCACCCTTATTTACGGTACATTCGCGAAACAGTTACGCAAAAAACGCGGAAGATATCAACTTTCGTCGATTCCTAACTCTTTCCCATG
The DNA here is from genome assembly GCA_937595015.1 of Polyommatus icarus. Lineage (NCBI taxonomy): Eukaryota > Metazoa > Arthropoda > Insecta > Lepidoptera > Lycaenidae > Polyommatus > Polyommatus icarus. Next base: position 6,778,765 of record OW569341.1, on the reverse strand, counting down.
GGTCTTAACCTTGGTTCAAAATGAGACACCTTTGCCATCTTTCCCGTTTTTTGTCATTTTTTGCGAAGGGCGAAGGCGAAGGGTCGGGCCCTTATTGAAGATTCTGCAGGTGGGTCATGCGGACCCCACGAGGGTTACATCTATTAATTTATTTTTTAAACATTTCATATTATCTCTTCGTGTGGTTTCAAAACAATTGAATCTTTAGAATCTCAAACTTAGATTTATCAGTTACTAAGGAATAAGTACTAACTACTAAGGAACTTTGTTGAAAATATACTTAGAAAATCATTGAATGAAAAAAAAATGGAAAAATAATATTTAGAAAAAAAAAATTAAGGTTGAACATTTTTGATCATCAACTTTATTTTATTTAAAAAGTAAAAAAAAAACATTGAAAAACGACGGTAATAGATATTATATTCAAAGGTGCGTAGCAACTGGGCTTTACTTTGTTCATCGCAGCTGGACGAGTTAGTTAGTGTTTGACAGTGTTGGTCTAATTGGCTTGTACAAAATTAATAGACGTCTGACTGTAACGGTTCGGAAAGTCTCAATTAGCCTGGAGATTTGGGTTAAACTAGATGCTAGTGGGAAGTGTCGTTTCTTGAGAAGGTAAGTATAGGTTCGATCCTGGCTTTGATGGAAGTATAAGTTAGAGTAAAATGCGAAGCCACATTGCTAGGTTTTGCTGCGTAGCCTTGCGATATTGGAGCTGAATAGCGTGTTGCGGCGAGGAGCGACAAGACAAAAGTTGAGTTGTTTCTTGAGATTTAAGAGGACATAGATTGAATATTGGGAAGTAAGGTAAACTTACCAACGAGTTAGAGCAAAATGCGAAGCTACATTGCTTCATTGCGTTGCAGAGCGTTGCATAGTTGGAATATGGTTGGAATGAAATAGCGCTTTGCCATGATACGCGACAGTACATTATGAGTTGTGACAGCGCAACACTTCATTCTCCACTGTATCTCCTGTCCGTCGTCCCGTCAGAATATCGCGTGCAATGCCGCATAGCAGTGTGGCATATTTTTTAAGCTTTACACCAATGTGGCATATATAAAATAATTTAATATAATATACTAGCTGTCCCGGCAAACGTTGCTTTGCCGTAATATATTATGTATTTGTTTGCCATATTATTTTATTGAAGTGACTAAATATGTATGTTACCATTGCAACGCCGATCGCTATCCCGTCGCACAAACAATGGTCGCCGTCAGTCTCAGGTTATAAAATAATTTGCAATAAAAATATAAAATTGCGACTATAATTAAAGATCTAAGCTATCCTATCTCTCAAGTTGAAAAAAAACACACATTTAAAAAATAAAAACATTAAAATCGGTTGAGTAGTTTAGGAATCCATCGCGGACAAACATCGTGACAGGAGATTTATATATATTAGATTAGATTGTATGTAAAATTTCGAAGCTTTTACGCACTGCAACGCAACGGAGCAATGTAGCATCGGACTGATAGTAAAACGGGAATAGAAACCACTATTGATTCTTAAACTAATACGTATTCTGTGCTATTGCTCATAAAAAATTTGTAGTAAAGAACCACAGTTCTATTATAGACAGGCAAGACCATGAAGGCACATAATTTGCTAATTAACTATTTCAAGGCGAACAGCAGTCTGATTTCGTCGGGGTTAAATAAAGCCTGCAAGTTCATCATGAATTCCAAATGAAACATGCATTATTATTATAAGTCTAATATTCTAAACATTTTAAATAACCTTTTTAATTCGCATTCGCTTCTCAAAATCGATTTATTAAACAATGTGGAGGAAAAAGCGGACGATCAAAATAGGTATAATTGCGTCTTAGTTGACGCGGGGATATTTTGAAAATTACCGCCAACAAAAACTTGTCATATCTGCCATCTGCCGAACGAGCGAAGGTGTTTGCTGTTTTACTTTCTTGTTATAATATCGTGTACCTAATGTGCAACCATGTTTCTAATGTAAATTTGGGTTTTTGGACAATTTATTTAAATTTTTTCTTCATCTTCTGCCATTTTCATACAAAAACTATATTCGGTAGCCGAGACGATGAGGAATTTGTTCCTCTTTAACAGACTAACTACAAAAGATGAATGTAGCTATCTTTTCTAGTTTCGATGTCTAGGAAAAATAATGTTGAAATGTTGAATTCGTTTTGTCTTAGCCGTTCTATTTCTAAAAAATCATGTCCTCAAAAATTAATATCATAAATCTCCAAACAAAAACAAAGCATCAAATATTTTATGATTGCAATAAAATATTTATTCTCGTCAAGAATAACAAAAATCCATCGCCGGCATGAAATTCCACGCAAAAATTCGGTCCGCCGCGGCCGCATAGTTGTCCATGAGACGTCAGTTTTGTTTAAAATTTTCAAAATTAATAAAGGCCGGCACGTCGCATTTTTGCGCGTCCCGCTTTCGCGATTTAATTAGAAATATTTTTGTTTTTTTTTATTCGAAAACCTAAACGCAAAGGATTTTTGTGTTCTGTGTCACAGTAATGATTTGTGTAGAAATATTCTTTGTTGCGTTAACCAGTTTATAGTGATAGATAGAATTACAAAATTATTTTTGATTTTTTTCCCATCAAACTATTTCTTTCGTAAAAAATGTTTTACTGACAATAAATAAAAATCAGCTGTTTTTTAACCAAATGTAACATGACTCCGCAGTTTTGTCAAAATATTACATTGTCACACTTTTTTGTTAAATTAACCCTTTTTCTTCGGGATCTTTGTAAGGGGTTATCGGATATTTTTGAGATGAAAGATAAAAATCTAATGATACGTTACGCAAAAAACATCTGGAAGTTACATTTCATGTCATTGTAGTGAAGAACATAATGGAACTTTTAACCGATTCCTAAATCCGGGTTCCGATTTTTTGCGCAGTCATTTCGTAGTCAGACGCTTGCCGCTTGGGAAAATATTTTTAGGGACTTATTAAATACCTTTTTTAATTGTATTTTTACATTTTTTTCCATTACTCAGTATATGTGTTACAGTTTTGGTATTGGGATTCACATTGCCGCGATGAAGAACATATTATTACTACCGCATATAAAATATGTACGGTATAACAGGTCCTGCGTGCGTTGATCGTAACATCTAATAACTAATTCATAATTAGTAGACAGTAAACAGAGTAAAAAGAAAGAGTTCACGTGGAGCGCTAAAACGAGTGTTAGAATGTTATTTCATAACCAACATGTGGTATAGAATAAAAGAAAAAACACCGTTATTTCTAATCTCTTAATCCATATTTCGGGGTATAGAAAGTGCTGCTTCCATTTTTGACTGTTTCTAAATTCAAAAGAAATAAATTCTCATTCCAACCGCGTCGCGTTCTAAATAAAAACTCTTTTTTGTCAAATATGGAAGGGTTAAGTTAAAAACATTCTATTTTCAAATTGTTAAAAAGTCCACATTGTATGGAATACGTCAAAACGCCACAGCTAGTGTAGTATATGACACAGCGTTAGATAAAACATTCCTATAATAGCGATACTACGACACGCATTAAATTTTATTTATAAGTAAACTTACTGTACCTTGCGAATACATATAAATGAAAATAAATAATTTTGTAACTACATATTAGCTTTTAACCTAAAAATTTGTAATTGTAGTCCCTAGTACCCACGTAGTACTTGTGTATAGGTACAAAAGTTTGATCCTAAAATCAGGTGTAAAATTTTTATAAATCGAATTTTTACATTAATGTGCAAGCATTCGAATTATTTATACTCATATATTTTCGTTCATAAATAACACGTTTCTTTGTTTTTTATTTTAATTTACAAAATTTCGCATAAAAATCGTAGCCTGCAGTAGAAATCAAGTACTACGTGCGCGAGTTCTGAGGAATAATTAATATGGGGACAGGGGAGACTGCGAGACTACGCTCGATTATGAGAAGTTACACCACTCTCTTTCCACTGACTTTTCCTTGTTATTTTAATGTTTAACTAAAATTAGGAGATATAAAAATATCATTTTTGCTTATACTACAAAAACATTATTCCTTTTTCAAATGATACGAAAGACACAGGAAGCGTGAGTTTTTTGTCACTTCCACATCTCGCCCGAACTGATTTACACCACCCATCTCTGTCAAACGCAAACAATATGTGTGCGAGTAAAGAAGACGGAAGAAGCGTGTTAAGCTCAGGTGTGTCGACAATAACAGATGTTCGTGAGATGGCGGGGCATATTACACAATTACAAATACATTTAATTATTTCTTTGACTTCTTATTTGGGACTCGAGTTAAATGCGCCTACGCAGCGTTAGAGTTTAGGTGGGTTTTATTCAACTAATTGGCTTCACTCTTTCATTGCACTGAAATCTGTGTACCCTTTTTCGATATTATTATACCTCTGTCTCTTACTTGTTGATCCGTGAACGAGTTGAGTGATACTAAATCACTCAACTCCTAAATTTTCTAAGAAAATTTAGGAGTTGAGTGAATGGCTATAAGGTAAGAAAATTTTTCTTACCTTATAGCCATTCTTGAGTTTTAGCATTTTTATTTTTATAGATAGCTGATAATATGCTATACTAGGTTTCGCTATGGCCATTATTTAAATGTCGATCGTTAAACTTATTATAAGTCGGAGTTTATTTTATTTGAAAATTATTTGCCCCCTATAGCAAATATTTTGTTACTTTGTAACTTGCCCGAATATTGGCTTGGTGAAACTTAATTTCGACACCAGAAATATCACTTAATGTAAGGGACAAAACACGACTTTTCAGGAGAGCGAAAAAACAATTTTGTCTGTAACTTTTTATCATTTAGTCCGATCTTAAAGGTGTTTATGGCAAAGTTTCTTAGAATTTTGTCGGCTATATAACTATAAAAAAATTATTTTCGTAAATTTACGCGTTTAGAAAATAGCATGTCCCTTACATTAAAAATTTTTGCTTATTTGTCCCTTACAGCACTGAATTTTTTAATGTCAACTATGCCATATTAAAGTAAGCACCAAGTTTAATATGAAACTGCAACACAAATCTACTGTAAAGGACATAAAAAACTATGCTTTGGAGGAAGTTTTTAACCGACTTCCAAAAAACGAGGAGGTTATATGTTCGGCTGTGGATTTTTTTTGTATGTTCAACGATTACTCCGCCGTTTGAGAACCGATTTTCGAAATTTTTGTTTTGTTGTATTAGGTTTCACTCCAATTTGGTCCCATTTTCACAAAAGTGGTGACCTGATGATGGGATCCATGAGTAATCGAGGGAACTCCTCGAAATTTATATGGAAACATATGGTGATTTTGGTTTTATGTGAAGTGTACTAAGAATACGCTACCAAAAAGCCAAATATTGGGTCAAGGTATACCATGGTTTCAATGATGCTGAGAGAACTCCTGATTCCTTATAGATACACGTTTGGGAGTTTCGGCGTTGTTTTAAGAACAGAAAACATAAACTACTATGCAATTCAATTCATCATCATAATCATCATCATCATCATCGTCATCATCATCATTACCACGTCGTGTTAAGGCCACCAATGTCTCATGGCACAGAATAGATAATAGTACATGCATAGGTATGGATATACTAATAATAATAATGATGTAGTGTATAACAACACCTGTTTGTTTTTAATACACGGCGGTCGGCGTCGCCGTCACGCGCCGCCGCGCGGCGCGCGGCAGAAGACAGAATATCGAATACTTTACTAACTACTTTATATACAGATCGAATACTTTACTACTTTATAAAATTTTAATAGACAAATAGAATTAAAATAAAGTTATTTTAAAAAGGGCATTTAAACAAAACAAAGTCATTAAGTGTCTTTTTAATTAGTTATACTTATTAATCGATAGATGGTGCACTAAGTACCTATCGATTTGAATTCTTGATTACAAGAACAGCTGTCAATAATTATGATAATATTAAATATTATGCTACGCTACATCCTATGCAAGTTTGTATAATTTTTTATCTGATAGATCCTTCGATCGTGGAAAAACGAGAAACAATAGCCTTTCTATTGTTATCGCAATCGCCGGTGACCGCTTCGGGCTTGAAGTATTAAAATTGTTAAATTACTTAGCACAATATGTTCACTTCACTGATAATATTATATTATTTTGTGAGTGTGAGTTGTGACTCTTAACAAATTGTAATTTGTCGGTGCCAGTTCCAAAAATTTTAAATATTCTGTCAGAGGACTGAAGATTCAGCTATCTGGTACCGACTTCAAAATAATGAAGATTGAGTACAGAAATAGTTGAGGTTTAGCCGAATTCGGAAAAAGGCACTATTAGATAGTAAAAATTATTTAAGACTTTTTAGTTCATATTAATGTTATTATTGTTTTTACCTTGGAAGTCGGTTTTAATTTTTTGTTAAAAATAATAATGTAATATATTAAAATCTAACACAATAAGCCCACCACGACTGGCTGGTCTACCACATAAGGTATAGGATTTCCAGCAAAATATGGGAACTTCGGCAGACTGAAACATTTCCCTTGGCACCGGGACTGTTCCCATGTACACCCAGAGCCCCTTTAGACAAGGTGGAACTTTGCAAAACCACGTCTCTGCTCTGTTGTCTTACCGAAATCTGTATCCTGAGCCGAATGGAAGATGGATCTTCCTCCCTGTTCCGCGCTGCGGCCTCTTTCTGTGAACCTGAACTAGTGATCGCACAATACAAGTCTAAATGTTGGTTCTTGACCTGGCAATAAGCTTCTCATTTCACCTTATCAGGAGCTACTGCTCTCTTTTATGGCAACTGTCAGAGCTACTTCGCCAGTGCCCAGTCATGACCTTCCCCTTCTATGACGTTCCTTTTTATGGTGTTACGCCAGCTATTTCTATTATCGGCCATTCGAAGAGCGTCGTAGACAGTCAGTCAACTCAAGTTTGGTACGGATTTGATCAGACCAACGAATGAGACAGCGGCTCCGCGGTCTTTTTCTGCTCAATCTTGCCAATTAGCATGAGTTTTCCATATCATGGTTTCAAGGTTTTCTCCTTTTTGTCATGGTAATGTTTCTGAAATATTCTAAGATGCGTTATTAGACAGATGGCAGAGAGCCTTGTTTTTATGTTTAGTTTAGCCAGCCTGGATGAGTTGGTTCTGTAAGCAGTTTATGGAATTCAGAGCATTTTCCTCCAGCACCCTTGACGGCGTTGATACGTCTGCGGTCTGCAGACTTCAGAATCCATGTCTCGTATCGTTATAGACAGATGAAGAATATGAGCATGTGCACAAATTTCCTCCTGGTTTTTAACAAAATCTTCCTGTCAAGCCAGGTTTTATGCATTTGAGACATGGCGCTCTTAGTCATCCCAATTCTTCTATGTATATTTGGTTAATAGGAGCCGTTGTTCGTATAGATCAAAGACAAATTTGCTAACCATTTCCAATTTTAGCTCGCCAGTCAAAGGCAGAGTGTTGCTTCTGTCTATGACCATGTTTTTAGTTTTCCCTTTATTAATTGAGCAGCCCAAGTTATTGATCATTTGCTTTATTCTCTAAAACAGTTCTTGCGTCTCGATTTCATTTGCAACCAGGAGAGTATACCTAAAGGCTAAAGGTTTAGCTAAAACACTAAAACTTTATAGAAAACTTTAAACTTTTACGGATAATACTTTTTGAGTAGGTGCCAAAAAATTTATCTTCTTACTTGAAAAATGATAAGTATTTAAGATTAAGGTAAGGGACAAATTTTAGTTAAGCTATGATAGGTATTATGTATCAATTCTTAACGTAAAGGACATCCTAAGAGAATTGTACTAAGCTAAAGGTTAACGTAAGGGACTGAATTTTATTTTAAAAGCATTTACGTAATTTTTTTTAACACGTAAAAATATTCACGTCCGTTAAATCAATTTTTTTAGGAAAAATCCTGTCTTGACTTTAAAAAATATGTACCGTAAGGGACATTTTTTTACGATAGAAGGATTTCAAGTATACCAAATGATAGAGCTCGAAATTCTGAATCCAATGATATATATAACTCATTTTCGCCAAAATGTCCCTTACGTTAAGTGATATTTCCAGTGTCGATTTGTCACATCCACTAAGACTTATAAAAAAAACTTTTCAGCCTTATTCTTCATTGGCACTTCAATATTTTTAGGGTAGCCGAAAGTTTTCATCACAATATCTAAGACGTGATCAGATTAATTTGGTTTATTTTTTTCTTTTTATTTTAATCGAGGTTCGTTTTAAAATGTGCGACTGGCGAACTAACTCCGAGCTTCCAAACAACAAAAGAGTCATACAATATCTGATTCAAAAGGAAAAAAGCGTGATTTGACCCAAAAAACCCCATTAGAAAGGGTTACAGAGCGAGACGGAGTACAATCACATAGTGTAAGAAAGAGACGAAACATCAACCCTTTACCGCACCTGGATTTTTATCCCGTAGTTTTTTTTGTGTGTAAAGTTTTAAAAGTGCAAAATTTCTTTTTGTTTGGGGTCAATATTGATTTTTTGGGATCAAATAGACTTCCACACAATAGTAGTTCGTTATCTTTCAAATAAGGCCATTACTTGTGACTACAATGGAAAATGTCAGAGTACAGAGTTTATGACCTTAAAGTCACTAATGAGTGCAATTTATTAGATATATTTTTATAAAAAAAAACCTTATGAAAAAATATTGTTAATACGACACGAGGATCAGAAAATAAGTAAAAAGTTAGTAGTTACAGTTTTAACCGACTTCCAAAAAGAAGGAGGTTATATTAATTATGTTCGGCTGTGGATATAATATATTTTTTAGATATTTAAATATAAGTTCAGAGCTCTATTCATCACTGAAAGCATGGGTACATTATACATAGTCTCGAATTCTTTAGGATATGAATTCTCATTTCTTTATTTTTAATGCAAATTATAGTTGCCGATAGGCTTTTCGCCCGTACCTTTTTTTTACTTTTTGTTTTGTTTGTAACAAGGAAATATACAATTCATCTTAATCTTCTGTTGGCTCATCACAATGTAAATAGAGCAAAGTCTTGGACAGAAATGTGAATTAAAATTAAATGTTAAGCCCGTCACAGACCTATTTTCGCGTGACCACACACTCAGCTATAATAATATATATTTCTGTGACATGTGGATTTTGTATAGAATAATATGCCTTGCTATAAATATATATTATAGCTAAGTCTGTGACGGTCTTAAAGAAAACTCGGCCAAATTCGAGTAGCGGGTAAAATGTCATCTAATGTCTTTATCAGAATGAAGCATGTACCATCGAGGAAATTGATTCCTATGCATTTGATAGTTCAACGTTATTTGGTCGAATATGTCAATTCAATGTCAATTGTGATCTGTCGGCTGGGTTTGACGTAACGCAACCAAACTACGTAGGTCCCCGATCTGCATAAGAATCAACTTCTCTGATAGTACATACAATACCGTAATTATTTCTCTTTACATTTGGCCATGATGAGTAACCAAGGTTTCCACAATGAAGCTGCAAAGCTGTTAATGGGATGTACAATCGACGTCGATCATGGGCAATCATAGCCTTCCTAAAAACTTATTATGGTGGATCATAGGCCAACATGAAAAGTAGAAAGGCATAAAACGAGCCAAACCAATAATAAAGTTGCTAATAAGTCTCTAAACATAATACCGATGTCGCGAAACACAAAGAACAAAGCAGGACAAGGGCGCGCCCCGTAAACGATAAAAATTATAAATTTAAACGTCTCAATGCGAGACGAACGAGCGAATAGCCGCGTAATGGAAAAAACGACGAGCGCTTTAAGTAACATCGTCGAAAAAAGTCCAAAACAGAGACAATCAAATGAGGGACGCACAAAAACGGGAATAAAAGAGACAAAAAGCAATATGGCGGATTGTTTTTAATTATCGAGTATCGGCATAAATCGATGCACGTCGCCGCGGGCTCGCCGAGCGGCGCGCACGCATGCAACGAGCGGGTTTGTTACAGTTTTTCACTAAAAAAGTGGGTGCCTACTACTAGTAAATACTAGTAGTAATTGTTACTATCACCATAATATACCATATGATATTACTAATACAGAAGTATTGTCTTTGTAAATGATTAAAATCATCTTATTCAAAGCGATTTTATTAATCAAGTGTTACAGTTGTTTATTTTAGGGTTAACATTTTTTGGACAACATTCTTGTGAATTTTTCGGTATAATATAATTTATTTTTGATAGATCTTATTTTCATAATTTTATGTATTCAATTTCGTCATTTATATAATAGAAAGATGACGTGTCACTATTTTATAAAAAAAAATAATAAAGATGTCGACTGTCACAATTTTCTACAAAAAAAAATGCAAAATGAACATTCAACTAATTATACAAAAAGTATTGTACGAAAGGAACTCTTCGATCTTTCTTTATTATTCTTTATTATTATTATTAAACATGCAATAATACACTTTTACACTTACACTTATTTAAATTGCGTTAGGAATTACAATATTATTACTTAACCTGGGGACCCCAAACTAGGCAAAGCCTGTATCTCTCGATCTAAGAGAGATTTATATTTTACTAGATGACGCCCGCAACTCCGTTGCGCCAAAATTCGTTTATCGTGGGGGAACCGTAAAATTTTCCGGGATAAAAACTATCCTATGTCCCCTCTCGGGACTCAAAGTATATCCATGCCAAATTTCAGCAAAATCGGTTCAGAGGTTCGAGCGTGAAGAGGTAACAGACAGACAGACAGACAGACAGATAGACAGACAAACAGACAGGCAGACGGATGGACAGACAGACACACTTTCACATTTACAATATTAGTATGAAAGTATGGATATGGAAGTATGGATTGATGATCCACAGCCGAAAAATGGGACTAAAAATTAAAGCACCAATACAACTCCATACCATCTTTATTCCCGATTCATAAAATTCATATGTATGGGTGAAGTCAGATCGGACCGAGCTCGATATATTTAACTTATAAGGGTACATTGTAGTACCCCTTTTTATATTTATAGAACATCTCTTAGTTAAATCGAAATACGCTAATTTATAATTTGCCTCTGGCTTTTGTTCGAGATTTACACTTATCTGAAATGATGACTGAATCTTACGGTTCGAGAAACATATATTTTGTATATTTCTTATTGAGTAGCATAAATTTATGGTAGGGATCGAGGGTGGGCATGATCTCGCATACTATTCGTGCATAAATAATGGGTACCTGAGCGATCAAGCTTTTAAATAGTATGAAAGGAGAAAAAAAGCTGATACAAAACCGAAACAAAATTTTTCAACGAAGCAATTTGACGTTTTCGTTCAGAGTTATTTTACCTCCCAGCTGTACTGTGGGCGATTCTTATATTGTTAGCATAAAGGCATTGCTGGATACCTAGAATAGAATCAGGATAACTTTGACTAACTTTAAACATGAATTAAGTAATAGGTATTAGGTACTAATAATATCTACGGACGCTTCATACCACGTCAGTCTGGCCCCGTGCTAAGTACCTGAAGAACTTGTGTTACAGGTACCAGACAACGGAAATATATTTAATACTTTTATACTATACATATATTTAAGATTTTTATTATATCATACACATATTTAATACACATCCATGACCCAGGAACATTGAAAACTTTTTGTTCCGTCGGCGGGATTCGAACCCGCGACCCCCGGCTTGAGCTACCAACGCGCTCACCACTGAGCCACAGAGGTCGTCAGATATACTAGTCTATAGACAGTACTTTTACCTTTATCTACCTTATACATAGTATTATATGTTTTCATTTAGACGCCTAAAACGACGTCAAAAACTGGAGCCTAAAACTGGAGCTGCCATAGGCAACCAGATTCCCAAAGAGTAGTCTCCGCTGGGAAACTTACTCTTCATGCCTTAAGCAACACAACACGTCTGCTCATAGTTCGAGGAGTTGCAAGATCAAGCAATTAACAAAAAAAATTATAACATGTTTTAATTTTTAAGTTATTTTATTAATCATTGATTGTTAAATTAACACCAACAATTAGGGCCTGTTTCACCGCTTCCTGATAAGGTGCCCGATAGGGTTATTTGACAGATTTTCCATACTCCATCTGTCAAATTAAGTGGTGGATAGCCTTATCAGGAAGCGGTGAAACAGGCCCTTATGGCCTGTTTCACCGCTTCCTGATAAGGTGCCCGATAGGGTTATTTGACAGATTTTCCATACTCCATCTGTCAAATTAAGTGGTGAATAGCCTTATCAGGAAGCGGTGAAACAGGCCCTTAGTCTAGTAAATATTTATAATACATCTAAAAGACGAAGGGTTGTCCGAAAGAAGTCAGTGACCCGGCCCGCACCCTGATCACAAAAAAGGTCATTGTCGGCCTGTCATCGATCATTCTTCGACTATGAATTTCAATGGTAGATATAAATGGTACAAAAAGTGATCGGGAAACGAGCTAAGGGATCGCCTGATGTTTGCCACCATTCTGAACAATCCTAGTTGACAATATCAGAAGAGTTTTGAATGGATTTTGTGAGGCCACTCATATCAAGCTTATGATTGCTATTTGCCGACCATACTATAAAATGTTAATTTGAATGCATATTATCAATAAATAAAAGTGGATAAATAAGGTAATATGTAATACCTACTTTAAAAAATTTTGCTGTTTTCTTGGTGGCACCTTTTATACCTCTTAACAAGTCATGTTTTCAACTTTTTATAAAGCATGCAAATACTAGGGTTGCTGAGGATTCCTCTTCCGCTTCCAAATAATGAGGAAGTTCCGCAATATTTTGGGTTCCTCAACCGTTACCGCATCCTCATAAATACAAATTAAATATCCTCTTCCGCTTGCAAATGCGCGTCGCGTATCCAATCATGGCAACGCACACGCCAGAGCGCGAGAATTGTATTATTCGCTCATCTTTTTTCAGGCGTTTACTAAGATTTAGTATGGAATTACTCACTGGGCTAGGCTCACTTCCAAGAGCAGGTAGCGCTGTACAAATCCCATACAAAATCTTAGTAAACGCCAAACGCGTTCACGATCGAATGTGAAACACAAAAAAATTTACACTAGGCACACGAACTCCTCCTTAACTGCTGGACCGATTTTGATGAATCTATATTGTGTGTGTTTCGAGAATGGTTTAGATTCATAGTTTGGTCCACTGGAAAATGCCCTTTTAATATTTTTTTGTATATTGTTATGTACAGACAGGACAAATTCTTTTGGGTTGGGTCCGCTAGTATTTATAATTTCCTATCATCCTATTCCTCATCCGCTTCCTCTTCCGCATCCTCTTCCTCATCCGTATCCTCTAAATTTGCGCGTGATAATTATTCCTCTTCCCCCTCCTCTTCCTCATAATCACTTCCTCAACAGCCCTAGCAAATACTAAGGAAGTACGAACAAAGGTAGTGTATATTACATGCCTACAAACAATAAATAAGGCAGGGGTTGACATGTCTTATCGACAAAAATCCCAAAAAAAAATAGGCTTCTCCATCAATCCCCAAGCGGCAGCCGGCTGCCGCATAAAATTCGAAAATCTATTGTGTCTGCGATACCCACGATGGAGGTGGTAGTATTCAATTCGACTAGTTAATGTAAATAAGTAGACCACGCAGAATGCTATAGGCTACTTTTTGCCGGAAAACGTACGCTTCTCGCGGAATTTCTTACAACGCGAGCCCCCGCCGTCTAGTAAGAATGAATGTAAAATGTTGGTCAGTAAAATCATTCATGTTTTTTATTATAATGTCCCACGTATGCCCACCGCAGGACCGTCACCAGACGGTAGCGCGGACGAGGCCGTTAGCTCGTGTCCAAAACGCCATTAACGAGAAATTAAAAGGACGACATAGATATTATGCGGTAGATAAAGCAAGTATGTATTTTACGTCAGGAGTGTAGGAAAGGACTTTGTTTAGAAGATGGGTATCTTCTTTTTATGGTATGACGATGGATCAACAACACTTGGTTGACTACGGTACCCTAAAACGGAACCCTAACGAGCTGATTTTTTGTATATTGGTAGGTTAATAGTTATACAATATTGTCCTACAAATAGAACAATATATATAACATATATTATAAAAAAGTGCTCTCCGGACAAACCTTAGTGGTTTATGGATAGTAAATATAAATAATTATGTATTTACTTATTAAATAAATAAATAAACAATCCATATTTTAGGACCATCAAATCAAAGTAATGAAATCCTTTCTTTCTTTGTTAGCTACCACTTTTTCGCAGATAAAAATGTTATTTGTCTTATCAAAATAAAGCTACCGCTAATGACCCTGATGTTATAGCGATGAGAGATATTAAATAAATAAATGAAAAAAAGTTACTCACAAAAAATTTGCTTGATTAGGTAGTTTGATAGTAATAAAAAAAATCTCTAGGGCTCCCTGACTATGAGTAATTCCTTTAAGATATGAATAGATGACCCGGCTAACTTCGTATCACTTTCATTTTAATATTCAGAACCCTCCTTGTACTCCTACGAATAATAATTTCGAGACTAAAATCAGCTTAATTCAGTCGTTCTCGAGTTTTCATTAAAATGAAAACTCGAGACTAACAAAAAAATATTTTTTGGTAGTCTCATTAGACTAACAAAAAAAATATATATTTTTATTTTAGATCATACTTTACACATACAGCATGATGTAATGGCAGTGATGATGATGAATTTGATTTTTATTGGTGCACTTTCTGTTCTTAAAACAACGTCGGGAACTTAAAACTCGTACCTATCTAAAAGATCTATAAGAAGTCAGGAGTTTTTTGAGCACCTTCGGAACCGTCATATACCTTGGTTCAAAATCTGGCTTTTAGTAGCATATTCTCAGAATACTTCTTCTAAATTTGGAATCACCATGAGATTCCATATATGCATTTTGAGAAGTTACCTACATATCTCATAGATTCCATGATTAGATTGCCAAAGTTTAAATAATATACTGTAAAACAATATTTAGAATTTTTTAAATTGCTTGACAAACTCGAGTCTCGATCTAAAAGACTATGAAAATTGAAATGTACACGTATAATATGACTAATGTTTTATACATGTGCTTTCCGTTCTTAAGACAACGCCGAAACTGCGAAACTTGTATCTATAAAAAGACAGGAGTTCTTTCAACACCTTCCCAACCATGGTATACCCAGATATACCTCGGTGCAAAACTAACTATTACAGCTTCTTTGTTGGTACCACCTCATCATAAGAAAATCGTTATAACTTCTAAACTATCTGACTTGAGAGCATTGAAGTAAAATAATTTTAGAAGATGAAAACTTCCTCTATCTTTTTAAAATAAAAAAGAACCAGTTTAACCTGCTAGATTTTTCACAAAAAGCCATTGTTTTTCTTAAACTTGGGTTTTTCTATGTTTAATTTCACGAAATTTATAACATTTTGCCTATGTAAGCGTAATCCACAAATTCAGCTATCAAATGAGACCTTTTTCATCTTCATAGGATATTTACATGAGAAGTACTGGTCAGATTAGTGTGAAAGCCCGAGAAAAATTAAAATGGCTGCCATTTTGCAACAGTGAGAGAGAGAAAACATTTTAGAGCCAATTTGTCGATAAAATATGCCATAGATCATGACACTAAAGGATCGGACACCGGTGTCGGGACACATTGTATACTTACATTTTGAGGAGTTCCTTCAGTTACTTGTGGATCCCTTCATCAAGTCACCACGTTTGTGAACATGGTACCAAATTGAGATGATACCCTATACACCAAAAGAAAATTTGTGAATATCGGTTCACAAACAACGGAGTAATCGTTAAAAATAAAAAAAATAAACATATTAACACCGCCTCCATTTTGAAAATCGAATGAAATTGTAGGTTTTGTGTTATTCTGATGATTAAGCTATATTTTTGTAAAGTTTCATTACAAAAACTACACGGAATTTGACCTTTGAAAGCGTACTGTGAAAGTAGCAGCGCTGAAATACCAAAAAAAAAATTTTTCACTTTTATATGGGGAACCTCGTGACGCTGGGGCGCTTGACCATACAAAAGTGAAAAAAAAAGTCTTTCAGCGCTGCTACTTTCACAGTGAACTCTTTACAAGGAACACGTACACACCCTAAAGTATTATCACTTAGTTTCTATTCATTTTTTTTTTTCAGTAACCCAAAAATAAAGTTTCACGATTCTAACTCAAGAAATGACGGACTTTCATACAAACTTTCAACCCCTATTTCACCCCCTTCGGGGTAAAATTTTCAAAATTCCTTCCTTAGTGGGTGTCTACTTGGTGTTTACTTAATAAAACAACCCTACTCACCAAATTTCGTGGCTGTAACTTTAACAGTTTTTGCGCAGCGATAATGAATCAGTCAGTCAGTCAGTCAGTCAATCAGTCAGGACATGTAATTTTATAAGTATAGATAAAATGTTTGATACTGATGAAGCTTTGCTAGCCAATTATAGCCTTATTTTAGCACTTTCTGCACATTAACGGTATAAATCATGTCAACTACCTACTTCTAAAATTTATAAAACAATTTTTAAAGATATTTCACACTTTTTCAGAAAAGATAATTTATAAATAATTTATTTTCTCAAACATACTATAATTTCGAATTAGGCAATTCCCCTGTAAACTATGATATGTCTTACATACCATAAAAAACGCTAAAGAAGTCCCTCATATAGTATAGTAAGTAAACGTTACAATATTTTAAAAAGGAGAAATTTCAACGTAAGCTGTGGTAAGTGTTAGTTGCAATAATTTTCGTTATAGATTTTCCAAAGAATAAAATCGCAACAACAATTTCAGCTAAACCAAGCTAATAATATTGTATTTCATTGCATATGTTAATACCTAATACTATTGTTGTTGCTCATGCCAAATGTTATAACAATCGGTTAAAAAATGAAGTCGTGGTTCAAAGAACGATGCGTGAAGTTGGCCGGTATATCCAATAAAAACCACTTGCCTATGAAATGAAACCTTATATCATAAGCTTCAATTTTTATAACCGGAGAAAAAAGATATCACACCTGACATCATAGGACTGCCTATGGACTTAAACCACTTCAGTACGAAAGCTATTCTCAAAAAATGTCTTCGCTGACGTCATAGACCGTACTCATAGACTCGTAGACCGTCAACAACAAGGGAGGGATGCTTTAGTTCATCATTATTGTACGACTGTACGTGTTTGATAGAGCGGCGCACAATCGGTGCGTGTGTCCATATTATTTCAATAATATGGTGTTTAGACGTTGGTCGCCACGATGTATTTATTCACCCGGGACTATATTTGGAAGACATCATTTTTGACGATGAATGTGTAAATGTCGCAGTCATCTGGTTCAATCTGCGATTCGATTGAATGACTAGCGCATTCATTGAATTACACCATTCAATTGAATGACTCGGCCGAACGTCGATTCAACGATCGTACCTCAACGTTCAACTAGTTAGCGATTTGTAGCATAGCGTTTTGAAGATAGCGGACATGAAATCATTCAGGTAATTGAACGTATTTCATTTTCTTCCTACTGCGGCGCTACTAGTCACTAAAACTGATATGGCGTCAAACAGCTCGCACAGCTGTTAGCACTGTGTTGATATTTTATCGATTACATTTACATTAAAGTGTTTTATTTTTAATAACTAATATAATAATATGAAAGCATGGATTTAATTATAACTACCCCGTCAACGGCTACTTGAAAAAATATATAGCATCTCATTTACGACTTCGCTATGACTTTTAGTCAAGACCTTACGTTACATTCAATGTCTTCACGAGTTGTCCTTCAGTCATTAAATGAAGGCGCTAGTCATTCGATCGAATCACAGATTAAACCAGATGACTGCGATTCTATGTATATACACCTAGCGATATTGTGTCATTTCAGTAACTTTGGGTTATAAGCAATAGGCTAACAGACATTAAAACTTTATTGGCTATGCCGGCCAGGGTCCATACAAAAATGCCCATCATTCTTTGCAACTTCAAACGCTCCTCCAGTAAAGTTGTGTTTTTGATGTTACGATAGTCTACCTAGGAGCAGTCGAATATCATTACTTAAAAGCTAGTATTATTGCAATATACTTACTACCTACTTACCTAATATGTAACCTTTCAAACCCACCACTTTTTAAATCAAAACTTTTATTAAAAACTCTAACCAGTGACCTCGTGTTTTGCGTCCTCAAATATCAACTTAGAATTAAGTCACCCTTTGTACTTTAATTAGCGACATCCATGTTTTGAGCCGAGAACTTTTTGAGTGTTTACCAGCATGACAAACGACAAAATAGAGAATGAAGCTGCGTATATACTAGTTACTACACTGTGATAATCTTCTCCGCGTGATTGTCTTACCCAATGATATTCTATTTCTTTTTATAATATCATTGGTCTTACCCCACCTTATCTTATACAAAGTGTAAATGACAGACATGTAGAGATTTTAATTATTGGCTTTTATTATGTAGTAAAATGTACATAATAAAAGTAAGTACAAAAATTTTTCGTACCAAGCACCGTTTAATAGCCTATGATCCTTCACGTGTCTGACCTACTTCTTATCTGTGCCAAAAACTGCCGTTTTTTATTATTTTTCAAATATATTAACACATTGCATTGTTATTGGCTATTAATACGTATGCAGAGATTCCATTAAATATATAGATAAATGATTCCATTACATACATACAGCTACGGGAAAGTACCTAATGGTAGACACTGAACTAATAGATGACACTTACGACAAAAATACCATAAAAATAAGAATTACTCTAATTATTTCTCACCACTGTAAATTTTATAAACTTCTCAAGCTATCTGTTGAATTGAAAAAATATATTAGAGACGCCTTCGGGAACAAAATTTTAAAATGGAATCGGTTTTCGTAAATAATATGACCGCGTCAACACGCGCTCGGCAATTTCTTAGCAAATAGGTTAAGGAAGGCGAAATTTTGCACGTAAGTTTTGAATACATTTATTTGATTTTTTGTAATTTCTATTGATTTCATTGGATTAATGGTCATGTTGTATACACTAATTAATGTTTATTTAAGATTTTTTATCAATTTTCCCTAACAATATAAAGGGTGTCTACTATTAGTTCTTGAAAATGTAAAAAACCTAATAGATGACATGGATCTCATCTTTGAGTTTTGCAATACATACTAAAGTTATTTTGTACTTTATTCTACTGCAAAAATCATCACTATTCTCTGAAAATATAATTCTATTAACAATCTAAGAACTTAGAACTACTGCACCTAAAAATGGACATGGTGTCTAATATTAGACCTTGTACTGATCTAAAAATCGATTGCTTTAGTTTTTTAGCAGTAAAAAAAAAAGGAGAGCTGAGAAAAGAAAGAAGAAAAAAAAAGAGGCAAAAGAAGCATGGAGACTAAAGACTGAAAATAAGCTACGAAAAAAAGACGGGTTGCACTCCGGGAGTGCCGGCAGAAGTGAAAACTTGATTATTAACATTGTGCAATTTTTTAACCCATTTTTTATGAAAATCGATTTAAAAAAAATCGATTTTTTTTAAATTAATCAAAACCCTTACAATCGATTAAATTTTTAACCCATTTTATGAAAATAAATTATTAAAAAATCGATTTTTTAAATTAATCGAAACCCTAACAACAATCGATTAAATTTTTGACCCATTTTTATGAAAATCGATTATTAAAAAATCGATTTTTTTAATTAATCGAAACCCTTACAATCAATTAAATTTTTAACCCATTTTTATGAAAATCGATTATTAAAAAATCGATTTTTTTAATTAATCGAAACCCTTACAATCGATTAAATTTTTAACCCATTTTAATGAAAATCGATTATTAAAAAATTGATTTTTTTAATTAATCGAAACCCTTATAATCGATTAAATTTTTAACCCATTTTTTATAAAAATCGATTTAAAAAAAAACTATTTTTTTAATTCATCGAAACCCTTACAATCAATTCGAGTTCGAGTTCAAGTTCGAATTCGAGCTCGAGTTCGAGTTCGACACAAAATACTACTCTCTATCTCCAACCGTCTTACGATTTTTCCAAGGTTTTTCGATCAGCACGAGAATCTGACGCGAGTTTCACAGTTTTTACTCATCCCACAAATTAAGTGCTCAACGCCGCTAAAGAAGTTTTCACTTTAAAAATATGAAAAATAAAAGGAAAGATAGTTTCAGCATGGAAGAAGAATGAATAGAATCTGGAGACAACGTGGATAATATTTCTGATGCATGTAGTTACTATGATGAAGTAAATGAAATCTTTTAAGAAATGACAAATAAAGACCTAATAATAGGAATAATGTAAAAAATAATGTAAAGTTCTATGTCAACTATTAGTTCATATTGGTGTCTACTATTAGTGATGTTCGTTTTTTGTGATGTCATCTATTAGTACTTATGACTAAGTTTACAAAAAGACCAATAATATATTTTTTAATTGATTAGTCAGAGAATAATTATGATAGTTTTATTTTGTAAGAGTTACTGAAGACATGGAAGAAGTTATCAATCCTTTATATTCATAAATATATATTTTATAACATTCAAATGTTTCATGTTTCCTTATAGTGTCTGCCATTAGGTCTCTTCCCTTAATAACAGCAGCAGCATAGCAGCTAATAAAAGCGTGTTAATAAATTACGTAAATTACATTACAATACATTGTGGATCTACTTGATTGCACATCTACGGTTGACTTAAAAAATATAAAAAACACAACGAACATTCCATATTTCAATATTTATCGCGGGATCATCCTTTTTCGAACAAAATTTGAAAAGGTCTCCGCTTTTTTGTTCGCGTCCGATTTCTCTTATTTTAAATGAGCTCGGACGAATGAATATATTTTTAAAAAATCATTTCGTTTTATGAATTTCGTCCTCGATTCGAGGCTGATTGTCTTGTGGTCAAACGCTTGTTGAGATATCGTCGCTGTTGTTTAAGATATTGCGGAAAATTGTTTTCCGACGATTATGATTGTTTGCTTTGTTGTCATATTTTATGTTTTATATATTTTTGATAACAACTTGCAATTAGATTAAGCTTGTTGATTTTATAATATTTTTTTTTTCGTTAATAAGATGACGTCTTTAGTATTTAACTCTTCACATAAGTTTTCTTTATTCTGTAAAGATGAGAGAAATAGGGAAGTTAGAGTTTGCATAGAAGTTTGAGTTTCTTCTATACTTTTTGTTTCTTGGTGGCTCCAATATTATGATAGCATAACTAGTAGTTGGTTACTTACATCGAAGACACGTCACGATCTATAATACAACTTTCCTAAGTACATAACAATCACTCAACTTATTTGAATATTTCGAAATAGTAAAGGTTCAAACAATCATACTTCCCACCATCGAGATTAACATAATATATACGCCGCGTCATTTCACTCATCGTCGATTCGATTTGAAAAAAAAACGACCAAGTGCGAGTAGGATATGCGTACGCAAGGTTCCGTATCATCGTAGCCGTAAACCAAAAGTAATTCAGTAGAAACTAGAAATAATATATTAATTGTAGCAGAGTATTGTAATTCTATGTAAATAAATCTGCCAACTACTAACCTATTTCTACTTTGCGAGCCTTAACGAATCAAATGCTGAGGGGGTTGCGAAATACAGTTTAAAGTTCGCGCGCGTAGAATGGGATGAGACATAATATTAATATAATATTAGAACTGAGACGCGCGTTGACGGCTAGTCAACCGCAGCGTCGGAAAACGTCAAAAAATAGTATTGCAAACTGTCATTTTCTATTTATTTCGACAAGGTTCCATTCCATTCTGATCGCACGCGGATTATACAATTGAAATACCAGCACTCCCGCCCGCAACATTATTAGGGATTTCACGGAAACCGTACATTTTTCCACAAAAATGGCTTTGTTCCTTCACTTCTCTGTATATCTGTGCCAAATAACATGAAAAGTGCTCCAGTAGTTCGTGAGATTAAGCTCTTTCATATTTTCCTGTTTTTGCTTCTTCGCTTCTGTTGGCCTTAGCGTGCTAGTATAATATAGCCTTTATCCTTCCTCGATAAATGAGCTATCTAATACTGAAATAATAATTTTTCAAATCGGACCAGTAGTTCCTGATTAGCCGCGTACTGACCAAGGAGTCGCCTCGCGAGGCAGCCTCGCGCGGCAGTTGCTCGGTCGGTCAGGACAAGCGCAAACGTACCGAGGCGCCTTTGAGCATCGACAAAACCCGACAACGCTCGGCTCGGGCCGCGGCACGCTCGGGTGAGGCAGCGCGTGCGCTTATCTCGGGCGAGGCACGTCCTGCCTGCCTAGCTGAGATATCTCGTTGTCGTATGCCAACGAGATATCTCACTCTCGAGATAATTAAAAACTACTCGTGTCATAATGTCAAAATCTCGACATTATCTCGACAAAACTCTATTTATTGTGTTATTTCGATGATAGATCTACGCGCGAGAAAAAATGTTTGTCATGCTAGGATCAAAAGAGATGAAGATACAAACTATCAAACATCGAGAAACATGTAGAGTGAGAAAACCTAGGAACTCTGACCGACCGAGCAACTGCCTCGCGAGGCTGCCGCGCGAGGCTGCTCGCTTGGTCAGTACGCGGCTATTAGCGCGTTTAAACAAACAAACTCTTCAGCTTTAAAATATTAGTAATTAGTACCTATAGATTAGTGAAATAATCTGTGGTTACATATTCATAATCTAGCTATCGAGGTTATCATTATCAAGACTAGTAACACAATATGAACTTTGGACAGTTGGCCAGAACAGGACAACAGCTAATTATAACATTACGAGCATTATAATATTTTATAACACGAGCTTCGTTTTTCCCTTTGCTTACGGAACTCTAAAAACTAACAACCCGTTTCTTGGGGAATTCATATTTTAGTTTTTTAAAGGATTGCCAAGTCATGTCCGTACCTCTCTCGCCCGGGGCTTCGATTGAGGATTTGTATACGGAATATGGAACTTGTAATTATAATGAAGTCTTTGTTAAAATTAATCCATCCTCTTAATTTATTTTTATTTCGTTATTTTAAGGTTATTAATTATTAAGGTAGGGCGTAAAGCTACGAATAAATTTGTTGTTGGACAAGAAGCTTACTAGTTGTACTAGTACTATTGTTTACAAATAAAAAAGTTGTATAATTTTTGATATACATATTTATTTATAAATTTTGCGGTTACATGATATAAATTATGTATTTACAGTTAAATAGTACAGTTAAATTTATATAAAAATAGTAAAGTGATGCGTATGGCGCGAGGCGACCGTCGCGGGCATGGCCCGTGGTGGCGTACGGACCATGCGAGGGACGGTCAGCTCTACCTCAAGGCACAATTCAAGCTTAAATCCAGAGAAGCTGTAGGTAATTCGGTTAGGTACTGACGAGTAAACAAGAAAAATATTTGCAATAATGTTAACAGTGACTAGAGAACGTTCGACGTGACTTCTCGTAAGCTTTCGATAGGGTGTAACACTTAATAAATACTTAATAAATTAAAATAAATTATAGAAAAAACTCCCTTCCACGACTCCGAATCGTATAAAAATCGATACCATTAAAACATTCGCGTTCAATTACTTTATCATTACAATAACGAGTGGGTGCCGCAAGGGTCAATCTTGGGCCCCCTTAAATTATAATTTGTACGTCAGTCCGGTTTAGTTTTCTACAACGTTAAGGTAGAAGGCCGCTAGCGAGTCGCCCTTGGAGCCGACGGCGCGGGCTTGGTACTGGCCGCTGTCCTCCGAGTTGCAGTTGACGATCTCGACTCTGTATTTGGAGTCACCTTCCATTGTGAACTTGTATCTGTTGGACGACTCGTCCACTGGTTTACCGTCCTTCAACCACTGGAGCTGGAGTGGTGGCTGTAAATAAAATGACAAACATTAATATCATAACTGCAATTATCTGCGTTTAAAATAAATTAAGAAAGATCATCATCATTATCGCCATCACCATCATCATCTTACCTTATCCAACTCAGCGGTGAAGACAGCGGGTTCACCAGCGTTGACAGTAGTAGATGCTGGGAAGGCTGTGTACTGCGGTGTCTCGGGCTTCTCGCCAGCTACTGACACCACTAGCGTGCAGGACGAGAACGACTCGCCCGCGTCGTTGAAGGCTTCACATGTGTATACACCTGAAATTGCATACGAAAAATTAAGACTTATGTAAAGTTTTGAGTGTTTAACGAATGTCTGTACACGACTACAGAAAATAAGAAGAACGTCTTTGGCTTTGTATAAGAAAAGTATAATATCTAAAGTTTGTTCAACCGTTGTGCCTAAAATACTAATACGAATTTGATGAAACTAGTGTGGAATTTTCGTAATTAGGCTAAAGCCTTTATAGACTAGATTTCACTATGATTTTGTTGTAAAGGCTATAATATATCTCATTGATCATATTTTAAGATTTATAATATTTCACTGCCATAATTACGGGAGTCAAATGTAGGTAGTAAAGTGGTTAAACTTACCGGCATCTTCGGGGAAGATCTCAGCAATCTGTAACTTGTGGATGTTGGCCTCGCACGAATACTGGAAGTCCTTCGACGGCTTGATCTCCTTGTTGTTGTGTAGCCAAACTACGTCGAACCTCTCAGCGCCCGAGATTCTGGAAATAGTTACATTAGAAATCGCTCACACAAGTTGTTTTTTATTGATTAGAGCAATGTTTAAATGTCCTTCGATTTCAAATTATGTAAATAAGTTAGCTTATAAGAGCTTCTACTATTTAGACAACGTCGGTATGTAGTAAATATATTTACATAATATCTATTTTATTCATACTATTTTAGAGTATTAAACAAAATCTACTGCGTCTTACCCAGCTTTTCGCTTAGGTGTAAACTAACGCTTAGTCTTTCAAGCATAGTAGCTACTATACCTTTTACTTTTTCCTATAATTATTCGAATATAATTGTTTTATTTTCTTACCTGCAGGACAGCGTGACTGGGTCGCCATCGTTGACAACCTGTGACTGCGCATGGTCCACTATTCTCGGTGGCTGGTCGCGGACCGCACTCGCTGCGCTGTCAGCTGTAATGTCATGTGTAAGTATTATAATTTTATTCATATTGCTATTATTTTCTTTACTATGCTCATTAACATCAACGTCATGTTAATTATCAGATTTATCACCTTCATCATTTACACGTGTTTTAATCTATTATATATAAATCTCCTGTCACGATGTTTGTCCGCGATGGATTCCTAAACTACTTAACCGATTTTAATGTTTCTTTTTTTAATGTGTGCTTTTTTCCAACTTGAGAGATAGGATAGCTTAGATCTTTAATTATAGTCGCAATTTTATTTTATTGCAAATTATTTGTCTATAAAGAGCTATCATTGTTTATGCGACGCGGGTCACGGGATAGCGATGGACGTTACAATGGTGACATACTTATTTAGTCACTAATTCAATAAAATAATACGGGCGATATACTTTATATAATATGGCAAAGAAACGTTTGCCGGGACAGCTACTATTAATATAAAGTCAAGCATCAATGATGTGGTGCTTTGGTGTTATACCTAGTGATATCTAATGCATAAAGTCTTCAAAAGAGTGAGCAGGTCTTTCTCTCCAAATCCTTCGAATCCAACACGTAACAAGGTGTCGAAAGTGACATTTGGAGATGCCATTGACCCCGAGAGAGGACTTCAAGTGGACCGTCAGGATCCCAGGAATGGGACCGTCAGATCAAAAGTCCTCTCTCGGAATCAACACCCGGGACAAGCCATACCCATTGGGGACCAAGCTCCACTCACTGTGGGGCAAGCCCCGTACTGGCCCCGTCTATCAGGCTCCGTCTATTCAGACCCGGGCCCCGCCCACTTTGGGCGAAGCCAAGCCCAATGGCTCTGCCAACCGGACCACGACCACTGACTGCGACCCTAAGGTTCACTCAGGCTCAGGTCCCGCCCACTTTGGCCCAGGTTACGCCCAGTGGCTTCGCCCACCGGGACCCAGCCCCGCCCACCATGACACGCCCACTCCGGCTACGCCTACTAGCCCCGCCTACCAGATATCGCCCACTGGCCACGCCCCTCAGGCTCCTACATGGGGTCAGATCCCGCCCACTTAGGCTCAGGCTACGCTCTGTGGCTCCTCCCACCGGGCCCCGCTCATCAAGCCCCGCCCACTGGCTCCACCCAACTAGCCACGCCCACCAGACAAGCCATGCCCACCAGCGACACCGTAGCTTCTAGTTTAATATCCATTACTGATATTATAAAATAATGCGAAAGTGTGTCTGTCTGTCTGTTTGTCGGTCTGTCTGTCTGTCTGTTACCTCTTCACGCCCAAACTGCTGAGCTATTTTGCTGAAATTTGGTATGGAGATACTTTGAGTCCCGGGAAGGACATATGATACTTTTTTGTCCCAGGAAAATGTACGGTTCCCACGCAATATCGAGTTTTGGCACGACGGAGTTGCGAGCATCACCTAATATCATATAATTTTTGAGATACTGTTTTTGGTACAACTTAAGAGGCGGTAGCTACGCTGCAGTTTTACAATTTTATAGCTACCTGCTACGGTGACTTAATATTGTAATTACTAGATGACGCCCGCAACTCCGTGGCGCCAAATATCATTTATCGCGCGGGAACCGTACATTTTTATGGGATAAAAAGTATCCTATGTCATATCCCGGAACCCAAAGTATCTCCATGTAAAATTTCAGCAAAATCGGTGCAGTGGTTGGGGCGTGAAGAGGTAACAAGACAGACAGACTTTTGCACTTATAGTAATTAAGTAACGTTACCTTCACGAACGTAGAAAAAAAGGCGGACGGAGTCTTATTATACACATAACTGTGTCTTCAGAGTCGGCCACGCACACATTCTTACGCCTGTCAAATGGTAGGGACTAGTAATGTGTGCGTGCAAACCGCGTACATGCAGTCAGCTGGCCGACTCTGAAGGACACAGTTTTGTGTATTTTGGGACTCCGTCCGCCTTTTTTTATACGTCCATGGTTACCTTTGACAACGGAGACTTTGCACTTAGTCTCGCTCTCTCCCTTGCTGTTGATCGCCTTCAGTGAGTAAATGCCTTCGTCTTCCGGGAACACCTCGTGGATGGCCAGCGAGGCCACACCGTTCTTGTATTTTAGGTCCACAACCTGGGAATACAAATAAAAGTGTGATTTAGCCATGAATGCCTCGATAGGACAGAATATGTTGTTTCAATGAAGACCTGCCATATCATGTTTTGACATGATTAGGACCTGTTTCACCACTTCCTGATAAGTACCGGATAGGCTATCCACCACTTAACTTGACAGAAGTTGTGGATGTATATCCGGCATTTTATCAGGAAGTGAAACAGGCCCTTAATCTTATAAACCTAATAAGTTCTTCGTTTGACGATACAAAGTTCACGTCTTTGACGACCTCTGTGGCTCAGTGGTGAGCGCGTTGGATCTCAAGCCGGGGATCGCGGGTTCGAATCCCGCCGACGGAACAAAAAAGTTTTCAATGTTTCCGGGTCTGGATGTGTATTAAATATGTGTATGATATAATAAAAATCTTATATATATATATATATATATATATATATATATATATATATATATATATATATATATATGTATAGTATTAAAGTATTAAATATATTTCCGTTATCTGGTACCTGTAACACAAGTCCTATAGGTACTTAGCACGGGGCCAGACTGAAGTTGTGTGAAACGTCCATAGATATTATTATTATTATATTATTAGATCACACGCCTTTAAGAAAAGTTTAAAACGCTCAATCTATGCTACGTCTTGTTTACTCATAGCTTTCAGCCATTTCAGCCTTTCATCCATAGCTCTTCACTTTTATTTATTTTTTATTTTTATTTACAGTTTATTGCACACAAGACTATTATAAAGTAACATAATATTGGAAAGACGACACAACAGGTACTGCTTATCTCTAAAAGAAATTTCTTACAGCAGTCCTAAATAGAGAAATATGAACAGAAACATCAGATAGGGCGTGCACAGATAATAATTAATATTGATGAACAACTTAAATTACAACATTAAAATATAATAATTATATTATACTATAATACTTATATACTAATAATACTATTCTATAATTTATTACATACTATATCAACATATATACCAGTTATGTACATATAAATATATAAACATTATATAGATAAATACTATATGTATATTTAACAATAATCTTAGCTGGATTCAGTACTGAGGTAGTGTTCCTTCAATCGTCTTTTAAAGATAGTGATTGTGGGACTATCGCGAATGGTGTGGGGAAGGGAATTCCATAATCTAACTGCATGAACGGTAAAGGAGTAGGAGAAGAAGTTGGAGCGATGGGAGGGGAAGGAAAGATTTGTTCTCACATTAGGCCTACAAGGGACGTCTAAGGGTCGAGAAAAGTTAAAGCGATCCACAAGGTAAGAGGGAGACAAAGGGTTATAAAGGATTTTGTAAAGGAGGGATAGGATATGGATGTTCCGCCGAAGGCGAATAGGGAGCCACTTTAACTGTGACCGAAGAGCTGATACGTGATCATACTTTTTTAAACCAAAGATAAAACGAATGCACTGATTTTGCAAACGTTCTAACTTCGTTAGCAACTCTTCGGTAACATCCAAGTAACAGGAGTCAGCATAATCGAGGATAGGGAGGATGAGTGACTGGACTAGGGAGATTTTAGTTTTTAAGGGTAAAAAGTTCTGAAGGCGCCTAAGCATGTGTAAGGAGTGGAATACTTTCCTACTTACCTCGTTGACTTGCGGTTGCCAGGACAAATTATTATCAATGATGATTCCGAGGTTTTTAGCAGATTGTGTGAAGGCAATCGGAGTACCATTGTAAATAATGCTGGGCACATCATTTAATCGCTGTGTCATATATCTACTGCCGACAATTATCGCTTGAGACTTATGAGGATTTACTAAGAGACCAAATGATTTTGCCCAGTCTGCAATTCGCTGTAGATCCGCATTAATATCCCTGATTGCCGCACTTACATCATCAATATGAGATTGACGATAAATTTGCAGGTCGTCTGCGTAGAGATGAAAATTGCATGATAAAATTACTAAGGATACTGTGTTTATAAACATTGAAAAAAGAAGAGGAGAAAGGACACCACCCTGTGGAACCCCCGCATCGAGATCACACCAGTCTGAGGTAGCCTCATCATAGCGTACCCGCTGCGAGCGCCCTCGAAGATAGGAGTTGAACCAGTCTATAACTGAGGAGGATATATTTAGGGAGCGGAGGACAGAAAGGAAGATGTCAAAGTCTACTGAATTAAAAGCACTGCTAAAGTCTAGTAGCACCAGGATAGATACACATTTTTGCTCCATAGCTAATCGTAAATCGTAAAACTTTTTCACTCACATCTTTCATTCTTCCACCTACAGTTCACCCATCTTACCTCGGACGAGTGCAGGGGCTTGTCATCCTTGAACCACTGCACCCTGGGGTCAGGGTCTCCGCGGACGGAGCACGACAGCAGCAGCGGGGCTCCGTCACGCGCCGCCAACGCGTCGGGCAACGCACGCGCGAACGACGGCGCGCACATCGACGCATCTGATGCGGGCACTGTAATATTGGATTCATTAATATATTGGATTCATTAATAAACATTCTATTGTTTTCCAGTGAAAAGATCCGGCGTAAAAAACACGCACGGGACCATCTTTTACCAAAAAGACGGAAAATTAATCTTTACTAGTTTTTTACGCTGGTTCTTCTCGCCGCGTTAGTTCCCGAACCGGTGGTAGGCATCGTTCCGAAGTTCAGAAAATGTTTTGTAAATAATCGGCCAAGTGCGAGTCGGACTCGCGCACGAAGGGTTCCGTACCGTTAATATAGAGCAAAAATAGGCTAAAAAGTGTGTTTGTTGTATGGGAGCCCCCCTTAAAAATTTAATTTATTTTGATTTTAGTATTTGTTGTTATAGCGGCAACAGAAATACATAATCTGTGAAAATTTCAACTCTCTAGCTATTACCGTTCTTGAGTTACAGCCTGGAGACAGACAGACAGACGGACAGACATAGAAGTCTCAGTAATAGGGTCCTGTTTTTACCCTTTGGGTACGGAACCCTAAAAAGTAACTTTGATATGAAAAACATTTTTTATTCAGAGTTAATTTTTTATTCAGAGTTAAGTTAGCGCCATCTAGATTTATTTATGTAAACGAAACTTTGTACTGTAGCTTTACTTTTTATGGTATTTACTTTCAACTAGGGACCTGAATTGAGATAATGATTACAGTTAATTATAAAATAAAAAAACTTACATATCAGTTCCTTCGTCGCACTTCTTGATCGTGACGATTTGTCTGAGTCCAGTCTCTTCTTGCCGGCTTCTAGCGAGCTCTGTGGTGAGTATTTTGGTCTGGGCGCCATTTTGCTAGGCGGGTCGACGGTGACCTGAAATTATTAAGAAGAACAAATAAACAAATATGCACAGTGCAAAATAGTACATACCCACTTTTTGGAAGTCGGTTAGATAGAAATTAGAAAGACAGTATCAGCTAAGCTTGATAAACGCCATCTAGCGACATCTTTTAGAATTGCGTGCGTCAAAAGCTCGTTATGAACGAAAGCTTCGAGCCGATGAGGTTCGAAAAGCATGTAACAAGTTGTTGTATTGTTTGAAATATAGATGGCACTTCACTGTAAGCTGTGTAATTGAAAAAAATTGAAAGTATAAAAGCGCCGTTTTTCTTGATAATATTATTATTACTCAAAACCACCCGTTTCTCATACATTCACTTCGAAAAGAAACCAAATTAAAATACAGTTGTAACTTATAAGCAACGTGGTAAACAACGTGGTAGGCGGTTTTTACAGACATGGCCAGAATTAGACAGTGAAGAAGGATCTATGAGTAGTATTCATTCAAAAACATTTAAGCCTCAAAGTAGGTACGTCAACCTTATATACCAGTATAGGTATAGTTACCCATAGCATATGCTAATATGGACCACCATGCTATTTTTGTTTTGTAAGTAACTTGGTAGTACTTTTTTTTATTAAAACTTCAAACTAATTAAAACAAAAAGGGGTTGCACTCTGGGAGTGCCGGCAGAAGTGAAAACTTGATTATTAACGTTGTGCATTTTTAACCCATTTTTTATGAAAATCGATTTTTTTAAAATCGATTTTTTGAATTTATCGAAACCTTTACAATTGATAAAAAAATTAAAGAAAATTAATTTAAAAAAAACAAAAAAAATATATACTTAAGTAAGTATACTTATCAACAATCGAAAAAAAAAACAATCGATTGTTCGATTAATCAATTTCGATGTTACAACACTACTCTCCAACCGTCTTACGGTTTTTCCAAGGTTTTTCGATCAGTACGAGAATCTGACGCGAGTTTTACAGTTTTTACCCATCCCACAAATGTGCTCAACGCCGCTAAAGAAGTTTTCACTTCAAAAATGACTTTTATCATTATTACCTTGGTCTTAGTGATGATAGGTAGCGGCGCGGGTTTGAGCGGCTTCTCAATGTAGCGGCGGTCACCGGAGTGGAGGAACTTGTGGGCCAGGGCTTCTTGCTCCTCGCTCACTACCTCGCCTGGGGAATAGTGATTAGAGCTTAGTGCTTGGTGATAAAGATCATTGTCCAATGTGCTGGCGATGAATGATGATGCATCCTCTCAGATTCATAGTACTATCTATGAAGGAGAGAGGATATTCCTTTACAATATTGATGTAGATATATTATTTGATGCAATACTAAAAGGAGCAGTATCACCACCTACTGATAAGTGCCGGAATATATTACAATGCTCTCCACAGCTTATCTGACAGATAGCGTATGGAGTAATTTGTAAGTTGTGGATAGCCTATACGGCATTTATCAATAAGTAGTGAAACAGGCCTCATGGATTATAAAGCTATGCTAACTAACAAATAAACAAAAAATGCAGACTTATAAATTTTAAATATAGCTATGTAGGGAAAGAAGAATAGAATAGAAATTTAAAACTGACCAATTCATCTAAAACATAAACATATTATTTGCAAAAATCATCTTTGACAGATGCAATACGGAATACCTTGGGAATACCCTACTTATGCTTGTACCATCGAAGAAATTGATTCGTAGGCAGTTAACGGACCTACGTCATTTGGTCGGATTGTGTCAATTCAATGTTATATAAGAGCTATCGGATGGATTTGATATAACACGACCAAAATACGTAGATCAGTCAACTGTCTATGCATCATTTTCTTCGATAAATGACATGTTACCATCTTAATATATATAATTCTTTTGTGAGTGTGTATGTCACTGAACTTCTCTCAAACGACTGGACCGATTTTGATGAAATTTTGTTGTGTGTGTTCAAGGGGATCTGGGAATGGTTTAGATCACAATTTTGTCCGCTGGACAATGTTTTTTTAATTAATTTTTAATTTATTAGTAGTTGTTGATTTTGGAATGTTTTACATTGGATCCGACAGACGGCGCTACCATCGCAGTGTCAAATTTTAAATAATATTCGAATTCGAATTCTAATTTAAGTCTGTCCCGACAGTTAGCGCTGCGATCAAATTAAAAAAAAAAACCTTATTATACTTAATATGGCAAAGAAACGTTTGCCGGGTGTACGCGATCAGCGCATTTAGAGTAATCATAAACGGTTATCACTTTTTTACGGGCAAAACACAAAGCATCAAGACGTCTTCCGGTCATGTCATCTGTCAAGATTGGAATGTCAACGTCACCCTTCACTTCGATGACAGAACGCCTTTTACATTGGCTCCATGACGAGAGGAACACATCAGTTTTAGCTTCAAGTAATTCTTTGTTTATCTTATACGTCATACATAAATGATACAGTCCACATGTTTAAAGTAACTAACACAAACACCGGGACAGCTAGTAGATATAATATAAAACATCTAGACTCACCCTCAACGATGACGACACATGACGTCTCGTCCGTGCCGTGGATGTTGGTCGCGACGCAAGAGTACTTGCCGCTGTCACCCGGGCGACAGTCGACGATCTCCATCGTAACGACGCCGTCGGAGTTAGACATCGCGTAGTCGTGTTTGGACAGCTCGCGCTTGTCCTTGTACCTGAGAGGTTACGTTGAGATTAGATATTGGATATTCTGCCTGAGGCTGATTACCAATTTTCTAAAAAAATATAGAGATTGAACTCTATATTACATTCACATCAGATTTTTTTCTGTAACTTCCTAAACTTCGGCCTGTAATAACATTACACATAATGACATAAAGCAATTAGAATTGAATAATCTCTGAATATCAGCTAATCAAAACATTAAATGGTTTAATTAGCTGACATCCAAAATATGGATGTTAGTTAATTAAACCATTTTTCCCGTTACATAAACAATTTAAGCTTAAATTACAACCACAAGAGCCAGATTCAAGATGGATTGCAACATTTAAAACTTGCATTTGCTGGAATAGCTTATAATCCAGCTCCAGAATAAAGGAGCACAAAGACATTTATCGGCCGTAGCAACAAATATATACCTTCATGGGCAACTTCATACCATTTAACAGTAGGCGTAGGTTTGCCGCTGAGACAGCACAGCAGCTTGCACGTGTCTCGCGCCTGCATGACACGCGGTCGGAGTTGGAAGGTGAAGCAGGGCGCCGTCTCGCTGCTCTCCTGCCAGAACGTGTACGGCAGGGCTTCGCGGCGGCGCGGCGCTTCCGGTGCGGCTGGCTGGCGTTGGACCCGGGGTACGGCTGAAAGGATATAAGGGAAATTGTAATAAGTATGGTTGATACTGATGGAAAGAGGAGTATGTAGATTATGATGATATAATGCAAGTTATAGTTGGAAAAGAGAATTAGAAAATTATTGCAACTTAGTGACATCGAAAAATTGATTCATTGGCAGTTGACGGACCGTCTATTCAATATTGGCCGCAATCTGTCGGCTCGGTTTGACATAACGCTACCAAATTACGTATGTCCGCAATCTGCCTATCTCTAATAACAATATATCTAATAACAATAACATAAAATGTTGCTATATTAGGTAGAGATCAACTACGATAACATGGCGCGCCCCTCCAAATGACTATTTTAATGTGTGTAGTCACATCCTTATGAAAGAGTTTGTATGTATTAAGTATTCAACGAATCACAGTACACGTAATATTTCAGTTAATGTCACTTATTACCAAGATTTGTTTGTCAACTAATCATAACTTGCCGACCGCGCAAGACAACGCTCTTCAACGTTTTGACAACGCACTTCACTTGAATTTTGGAGGGGCGCGCCATGTTATCGTAGTTGATCTCTATATAGTATTTACAAAACAATGTTTAAACTCTGAACAAGGGATTTAGTTTTAAACGTCGCATGAATTATAAATTTTATTAAAGATAAAAGAAAATATGTCTTCGTCTTGTAAAGTTAAAGTAAGTACTTACATAATATAGCTATTATAATTATGTAATAGACAATAGTAAAGTCGGTATTGAAATATAGCCAGGTCTCTGCATTTTCATGCACCTTGATTTGGCTACATTTCAATTCCAAACTTTAATCATGTCACAACAATTATTGTGGCCTCAATACTTTAAAACAGGAAACGATTTTTGGAACACAGTGAAAATAAACGAACCCACGAAACAAGGAAGTTAAATTATACCTATAAATTAACCGAGTGATGACAATATGATAGTTTTATTGGGCGTTAGAAGTTCAGGTATTTGGCAAGAGGCGGCGTTCGGTCTAGCACGCCTGCTCCACATATTTCGTTCCTAATTCTTGATAAACGACGTGACTTTGTTCTGATAGATTAATGTTGCGTTGTGTTCGGACGCACAATTTGTTTGTCAGCTACACTCGTAAATTATTTCGCACAAAACTATATTTATAGACCGCGCTGATTCTATTTATAATTTCACATCGATGTCTTTTCCAAGTTGCAGAAATACTATCCGCAAAACATTGTTGTTGTCCGCAAAACACGTTGACTATAACGTTCACAAACACAAGTGACTAAGTATTTGAATTATCACAATATCATGATTTTCGTTTTTTTGAGAAACACTCTAAATTAAAGTCAACATTTTTTTATCGAGTTCAAGAGTCACAATGAATCTATGGCCTCCTCTCGTCATGAATCTAGTTGATTATTCTGCGATTAAAAAGTTCCTGAATATGACAAAAAATAGAGAAAAAGTAATAGATCTTGCGTCAGTATCATATTTAAAAATTTAAGTTAAGTGGTGGATAGCGTTATCAGGAAGTGGTGAAACAGGCCCTTAATGTGATTAAAATTAATACTCCAAAAATCAGCGTAAATAATGCTCTAACTGATAACAAGTGACAGAATCTAATTGATGAGTAAAACTTTCCTTGATGAGACGAGAAATTACTAGTAGAACTTTGCTTGCGAGTGTCTGTTATAAAAAAACTTGAGAGATGTTAAGGGACACCTGGATGGAACGAAGTTCCAGTTTATTATTTTTTATATACAAAAAACCTGTATACACCCAAAAAAAGAGAGAGGCAGACAGAGAGAGAAACACGCGCTACCGCTTTACGCTTGAGCGTGCGCGTGCGCTTATAACAACACTTGTGTCGTGTCGTTACAACTTTTCGTCTAGCCCCCTTTCGCAACGCGCGATAAGGAACTTCATTCCAATTAACATAAATAATAAAAAAACTCACGTTGCACATTCAAGAAGACAACCTCCTCCCTGAAGCCGTACGAGTTCTCGGCGCGGATGATGTACTCGCCGCGATCCTCCAGCTTCGTGCGGTTGATGATGAAGTAGTAGTCGTCGCCGGCGTACCTGGGGGAGACGGTGATCATCATCATCATCACCGACTTTTTTTATCAGCCTATGCTGTCCAGCAGAGCAGTGGCTCCGCAAAGGCCTCTCACAAGGTCCTCCACAACATGATCATACATAATCATAATATTGTAAATGAAAGAAAGTTGCAGTTTGCCAAGTAGCTATTCAAGTGGGTTCTCGGTATAAAAAAACCATAGGTCTGTTTTTCTGCTTCAAGCTTTCCCTCATATGTCACCTGACTTCTTTACCTATAATAATATTATATTAAAGCGTAAACGCAGTGGCGGTCTTACCCATTGCGAGGCCCTGAGCGGCAGGTCTTTGCGAGGCCCTTTGTTTTATGGAAAAATTTTGAAAATCGGTTCACAAACGGCGAAGTAATCGTTGAACATACAAAAATAAAAATATCCACAGCCGAACATATAACCTCCTCCTTTTTGGAAGTCGGTTAAAAAATACCTTGCGAGGCCCCTACAAGAGCGAGGCCCCTGCAAGAGCGAGACCCCGGGCGATTGCCCTGTTCGCTACCCCCTAGGGCCGCCACGTATTAAACGGGCATAAAAAAATATTTTAGTACTCACCTCTTCATGTATTTAACAGACTGTCTCAGCTCGCGGTTATTGTGCGACCACGTGACCGTCGGCGCGGCGCAGGCGATGATGCGGCAGTAAAGCTTCACGGACTGGCCCTCGTAGCAGAACGCCGACTGCGGCCTGATCACGAACCGTGGCGCCGCTTGTCTGCGATCTGGTGGTGATAGATGAAATGTTAGAAGAGTTTAGAGTTAATCTGAAGCAAGAGTTAAAGAGACTCTCTAGTCAAAAATAGACAAAGTGATGATAATATCATTTACGATCGTCGAATACGAATTTAGGGTTATTGCCTCCATCATGGATATCGCAGACACAATAGATTGTTATGCTGCATCCGGCAGCCGCTTGGGGATTGATGGGTTAATCAAGAAGCAAGAGCTGTTGAAGTAAGTTTTTGACCGTATGCCATCACTGATTACAACGAAATTCGAAGTGCATAAGGCTGGCCTCACACAGCCGGAATTTCATGATCGGAAATTTATTATTTATTTATTATTTATTAAAAAGCACAATACACAGTACAATCAAAATAATACAAGGCGGTTGTTTACATTGGTATCTAAGCTGGATTGTAACGTAAAACTATGTGCATACAACTAATCTAAAATTAACAAATTTAAGTTCCCATAATACTATAATAATAATTATTATAACATATGATGATATTGTGTTATGTAGTAATAATAGGTATTATATTGTACATCATACTTCAAAGTTGTTCGAAATAAACAGGTTATGGAGGATGTCTTTCAGAATTGTCGAAAATGATTTAGAGTTTTTATTAAAAATGTCCAATTCAATATAGTCTTTAGCAAAATCATTGTATTGCCTGGCCATGCGCGTCAACGGGTTAAAGTAGGAAATGTTATTTTTATACACTTGCAGAGCAAAAACGTTTGTGCGTTTAGCCCTGCGAGCGCTAAATTTAGTATTAAAGTTGATGTTTGAGAGGAGATCCGGAGATTCTATAATGTAATGAATAATTTTGAAGAAGTATATTAAATCGAAATAAATGCGTCGGCTTTTTCAAACTTGTCGGCAAATTCATATTCTTACAGATCGATCTAAGAAATTCATAATCTGAATGGACAAATGACGTTATGAGTTATGACATTACCTACCACAAAATCTAAGTCAAATCTCATCCCAGATGTTTTCCAATATCGTTATCGTGATTAGTGATAACAATTTGATTGCAGGCTAAGTTCAAGACAAAAATTCTCTCCAGTGTCGATTCTTATGTAATAATCTCTAAACTTACCGAACTGTCCGTCGTAGATCTTCCACTTCTCGACGAGCAGTTTGCGCAGCGAGCTGTACTCGCTCAACCTGCCGATCGGCAGCACGTACGATGACCAGTTCTGTAACAAATACACATTTCAATAGTAGCCCTAGTTTACCCGGAATTATTTCTTCCCCGTGACTGAAACCTGAAATTTTATGAACTTCTTCATCTGCGCCTACTGTCCACTTTTGTCTTTCAAAATATGTCCTTTCCTGTGATAGCTATGCTAACTGCTAAATTATAGTGGGTCCAGCAGTTTGTTTCGAAGTCAGAACAAACGTGCTGTCCCTCTTTCATTTTAATTTTCTACTATTTTATTACTAGCTCTGAGACATTTAATGTTTAATTAACTTCATTATAATATTACCAGAAATCGTAGGAAGTTTAAGTATGCCAAATTCTTTATTAAATAATTTTTAAGTTACCTCATATCTCTGTCTCAGTCTGTCCCTCATCAGCTCGTAGTGTCGCGAGTGTATGGAGGCGGTGCGCGTGTCGGCGGCGCCGCTCAGCCAGCGGTGCGCGAGGCACTCGTGAGCTGTCATACGCTTCCTGGACAAAGAAGAGGGTGGATTAGATGGGATTTCGTAGAAGTCATAAAATAAAAACAATGAAATGTGGAAGTCTAATAACAAGAACATAACAAAATGTAGGAGTCGTAAAATACAAACATAATGAAAATTAAAAAAAATCCTCAAAGCAGTATTTCGGCCTATCGGCGCCTAACCAAGCAATTGCAACATAGCTTTTTCTTTTTGAAGTATCATGTTATCTTTAATTATAGTCATCTAATAGTACTGTAAGCAGAAATTGTAGATATAATATGCAAATGTATATGTTTTCCACATTTTTTTTGTATGAGACATATTATATACAAATAAATCATTTGTGACTAAATGAAAATATCATTTAGTCACAAATGATTTATTTACAACATGGCTATTCGTGGCCACAATCCTCGTTATTGTTATCTATGAAATTACTAGCTCGTATATTATTTTCACTTACTCCTTATTCTTGACTAGCAGTCGTCGGATGAAGTCCTTGGCCTCGTCGGAGACATGCTGGAAGGCCTCTTCGTCGAACTCCCAGTCACACGCTTTCACGTTCTTGAGGGTTTCGATGTCGTTGTTACCCGCGAACGGCGATAGACCGGACAGCCTGTAAGAGAATAGGAATATTAAGTTCTGCTTTAAATACTCGTTATATTTTGTCTTTTACTGACGTTGTAACTATTTTTTTAAAAGTGATTTATCTAATAGGATACATAGAAGATGATAGAATATAATATCCATCTCCTTTATCTCTCGTTACTACTTACTACGTATTTATATCTACGTTCCGTAATATTTTTAATATAGTTACTACAGCTGTTATTTATTTATCTTTATCATCACAAATACCTAATACGCTATCATCATCATCTCTATCTACCCTATCATCACTGCTGTGAATATCAACACCAACACCACCACTAACTTTGCTATCAACATTAAAAATATCTAGATTATCACTATCTTCTCAATCCTCATCATCAACTTCATTATCAACAACATCATCATACTCACAGTACGTAAGCAAGCACGCCGACCGCCCACATGTCTGTGTAGAAGCCGACTGGCTCTCGCTCGACGATTTCAGGTGCTGCGAACTCCGCAGTACCAGTAGAAAT
This sequence comes from Polyommatus icarus, assembly GCA_937595015.1. NCBI lineage: Eukaryota > Metazoa > Arthropoda > Insecta > Lepidoptera > Lycaenidae > Polyommatus > Polyommatus icarus. Next base: position 6,739,405 of record OW569341.1, on the reverse strand, counting down.
CTTGACTACTTCGTTCGGGTCCAATTTGGTGGCAAGACCGAAGTCGATGATCTGCGTAATTTAATAAGTTGTAAATAACGATATTATTTATATACTTATAAAATTACATGTCCTGACTGACTGACTCACTGATTCATCATCGCTGAGCAAAAACTGTTAATGTTACAGCCACGAAATTTGGTGAGTAGGGTTGTTTTATTAAGTTAACGCCCACTAAGGAAGGAATTTTGAAAATTTTACTCCAAAAGGGGTGAAATAGGGGTTGAAAGTTTAAATGAAAGTCCGTCATTTCTTAAGTTAGAAACATGAAAGTTTATTTTTGGACTGCTGATTAAAAATGAATCGATAGGTATTGAAGAGTTTTTGGAAATTCTACCCCCAAGGGGTTGAAATTGGGGTTGAAATTTGAATGTCGAAAGTCCGTCATTACTTGAGTTAGAAACATAAAACTTTATTCTTGTGCTACTGATTAAAAATGAATGGAAACGTATTTAAGCGTTTCTGGTAATTCTACCCCCAAAGGGGTGAAATTGGGATAGAAAGTTTCAATAAAAGTCCGTCATTTCTTGAGTTCGAAGCATGAAAGTTTATTGACGTTTGCGTTTGACGTTGGCTTAAATAGGGTCCCGTTTTTACTCTTTTTTAAGGAAACCCAAAAAGGGGAATACTATCCATCTTTGTTATTATACCTACTATGTTAACGCGGACGAAGTCGCGGGCAACAGCTAGTATCAGATAAGAAAACAACCGAATGCTTTTGGGGTTGTGAAACTAAGCAACCAATGATGTTAATCTGCTCAATTTTTATTCTAATTTCCAAGGACTTTTGAAGATAAAAATCTTAGTTTTCTATTTCTCACTTGCATATTATATTTTGATCACGGAGCTAATTTTGATCAATTTTGTTACCATTATACACACATGCTGTTCCAGACTTATGAGTTATGACTATTATATTATGTTGCTTCGCTTACTCAGATTAAATTTCATTTATCTTCTTTATATTACATACCTTAACTTCAGTGCCGGTGCGGGTCTGGCACATGACGTTTTCTGGTTTGAGATCAAGGTGGATGATGTTCTGTTCATGCATGTGACGAACACCCTCGCAAATCTGTAATGTTGAACACATTATAATCCGCTTAATAATATTATAATCCCTACGCTATAGAGCCTCTAAATCATCAAAGACGACGTCTTTCAAGAGCATGTTATCACTTGTAACACCTTTAGCATTAACTTTTATATTACATTCTTCCTCATTTGGAATTTGTTTTATAATTTTTTTTTATATTTACGTTGATAATTTTAATATTTTTAATGGGCCTTGGCTCACCACACAATTCTACCACTGTTTATTTTGTGTCTTATTATTAGTAACGTTTTGTTAGATTAGAGATATGGAATATCTTAAATACTTGTATTCATTTTAAAATCTTTATCTCATTTAAAACTCTTTCTTGCATTTATGTATTTTTAAGTAGATGACTTTATGATAGGAGTAAGTTACCTGGCGCATATAGTGTGCTGCCTCTGCCTCGCTCATGCTGTAGCCAGGTTCAGTGATACGTTCGAACAGCTCACCGCCAGATAAGCTGTGACAAAGCAACATTTGAATTTCGAATTTAGGAAAAAATCACAGCTAAATTTCGAATATTTTGAAGACGTTGCCACAAGGCATTATCGTTCTAGGATAAAGTCTTTTCTTTTCTAGATAAAAAAGACATTGCTAGAAAGAGATGCAACATTTAAGTGGTGCCTCTCACTCGCACTTTCAATTTAAAGATAGCAAAGTATCTTGATCAATCGTGTCTGAATCTCTCATTAGTCATTATATTATAGAAGACCGGATGACCACCGTTGCGCCAAAATTCGTTTATCGCGTGGAGACCGTCATTTTTCCAGTACAAAAAGTATCGTATATCCTTTCCCGGGACTCAAAGTATCTCCACACCAAATTTTAGCAAAATCCGTTCAGCGGTTTATGGAGATGTGACAGACATACTGACAGACAGACACACTTTCGCATTTAAAACATTAGTAAGGAATAAGGATACTTACAATTCGTAAATGAGGACCATCTCATCATCGTCCTCGAAGGCGTCGTGTAAGTTGATCAGCTTGCGATGGTGCAGCTGGTTCATTATGTCTATCTCTTTCTTTATTAGCTCCTTCTCCATCGCACCCGATACTGGGATGAATTTAGCAGCGAACACGTTGCCAGTGGACCTTTCTCTGCATCGGTGGACAACGCCAAATGCTCCAGTACCTAAAGGGAAATTGTCATTACTCTCAACTCTATAATCTAGTGCATAAAGTCTAATATACAGTATCTACAAATCTACAGTAAAATTAATGTTTCAATCTAACTTAGTCGTGCTTATTTTAATAAACATTCCTTTTTTAAATTATTTAATTTTTGTTACCATTAAGTAGGTATTTCTAGTTTCTTTAAAAATCAAATTAATAAAATAATAGGTATATAAAAATCAGGCCGTGCAATTTACATTCTATATTGACGAATAAAATCATAATAATAATAAGCTCATATTTAAAAATTAAAATCAGTAATTCTTAAATTAAATATTAAATTGTATTATAAAAGTTTTTGCAAACGACTTTCAATTTTAACGATAAAATTTAAAATTAAAATGTAGGTAGTTATAAAAATATATTTAATATAAAACTATATTATGGCGCTATACGCTAGTTTGCAAAAACTTCTGTGTGTTTCACCAATTTTATTAGTGTATCAATGTGTGAATGTATCAATCAAAAGTGTGAGACGAATATATCATAATACGTGTGTGAGAGAGAGATGCAGATAGATACTATAAGATGCACTACATCAATCCGTTCACACAGACCTCCATCTGGTCTCCGTATGGATGGGGCTCTCACGAAATGACCTGAAATTCCACACTTTTTGTATAGGAAGGTACTAATCTACGAATAACAAAAGATACTATTATAATTTCTAAGTAGGTACCGGTAGCCAATTTAGGGAGGAAAGGGAGTAGGGAAGCTTTTCCCTTTTGTGGACAATATTTAAGGATCAGATTTCTACATGTTAGTCATTAAATCTAATATTTCAAGCAACTTCGTGAGTTATTTCTACTTATTTTCATGCTTTGATATTTTTATTTATTAGGGATCTATGTAACTAAATTCACGATGCATCTGTTATTATAGTTTCTAGTTTAGGAATGCCTCTTTTAAATGTCTAGATATCTTTTATAATTATGTAGAAGTATTTAGTTTAGAATTTTTATTTTTGATTGAAGATGATTTTGAGGGTCGTAAGTTTTTAATTTTCGCTTATAAAAAGAGTAAGTACTTAATTTTAAATTTGTGTAGTGTAACTGTATTTGTTCTGTGTTGATTATAATAATTTTATTTGTCATAAAATTATTAAGCGTATTACCATAGATTCCAATGGAAGACCTGTTTAAAAAATTTGAAAATTATCACAGTCCAATGTGATGAAACTTTATGAGATTAACATAAAGTGGTATTGTTTTAATTTGATTTTTTTTAAAATTAAAACACTCGAAAGCAACACTGAAAGCGAACTTCTTGTTTTAGAAGATGATGCTTAGATATCATAAGCCAATGTAAATGATCTAGGTACTAACAAGTGGCTATCTACTTCAGTAGATGATCTATCTACTGGCAATAGACTACTAGCTGACGACCTCTGTGGCTCAGTGGTAAGCGCGTTGGACGCTCAAGCCGAGGGGTTCGAATCCCGCCGATGGAACAAAAAGTTTTTCAATGTTCCCGGGTCTGGATGTGTATTAAATATGTGTATGATATAATAAAAATCTTAAATATATGTATAGTATAAAAGTATTAAATATATTTCCGTTGTCTGGTACCTGTAACACAAGTCCTTTAGGTACTTAGCACGGGGCCAGACTGATGTGGTGTGAAGCGTCCATAGAAAAAAAAAAATGGTTGCCTGTAAAGTCGGTTTTACGGGCGAAGATTTTACGTGACAACGTGTGGGAGAGAGACGCAAGGCATTCGGCGGGCCTCTCTCTCGTTCGGTGACTCATCGTAACGTTACCGAGCGTTACACTTTTTCATAAGTGACTCCCAGCCGCAACCTAATTTAAGACGTTGTCACGTCAAAATATGTAAAAACATCTAAAAAAATAGAGTGCATCTAAACTTATTTAAAAACCTCTACAACGTACTAAGCGTCAAGCTACGGCAATCAAAATATAAAGTACCTTCATGGTCCAGCATCAAAAAAGGACTTTCTCAAGTAGGTAAAAAAGGAAAGAAGGCACAAATGATAGAAAGAGATTAACAATATAGAGATTAATAATGATATTATACCTCTACAAATGACACAATATTATGGAAGTAACATTACAGCAAGATATTTTGTAATCGTAACAACTACCGGAATCTTGCAAATATAATTTTTAACTAAAAACTTCTACGTAACGTGACAGCAAATTCTAGGCCACGAAGTGTAATAACCCTTTCGAAGCGTGATACGCTTTACGAGGCGTGTTACGTTCTCGTCTATTAAGAGTGATAGATAACACTTTCGAAGCATTAACTATAATATCAGCATACTAAATGTAGGTAATGTTACCGTACTGTACGAAACATTACTGTGCGAACCATGGAAATTCGAGTGCGAAGCATGGTAACTCGAGTGCGAAAAGTGGTAACTTGAGTGCGAAACGTGTCAACTCGAGTGCGAAGCGTGGTAACTCGAGTACGAAACAAGATTCATGCGTGTGTTGATAGTACCAGCTAACTGCCGCACGAAGCGTGCTGACAAATGCGAAGCGTGGTGCATGAGTGCGAAGCGTGATAGTGTAATTTGATATCGTACACTCACCGATCTCCTCCAGTATGTCGTACTTGTCGTATACGGAGCAAGTGTTGATGTCGACGGGCTGGGGCACGTATTTGCTGTATATATCGAACACGTAGCTGTCATAGTCCTTGATGGGCCCGTGGTCCGCGTTCGTGCGGATCTTCTTGCCTGTCTCGTCGACTGAGGAAATTTTTTAATAAATTAATTTTTTTACCTGTCTCGGCGAGATCATAAATCACAATTGAAGTTATGGAATAATCAAATTATGGATATCATAAGACGTGTATAAGTAGGTAATTGGTTTACTTCTTTGTCTCTTCGAGGAAATCATAAGGTTACTTGAAGAACTTCTTTACGCCAAAATTCGTTTACCGTATCATATATTTTTCAAGGATAAAAATTATCCTATATCCTTTCCCGGGACTTAAAGTATCTCTATACCCAGCATAATTGGTCTAGCGGTTTGGGCGTGAAGAGGTAGTAGAGAGTGTGGCGTTAAGACAGACAGACAGACACACATTCGCATAGAAAATATTAGTCGTCATCTACCTGGGTATTCCTTCTTCTTGTACTCTTTCTTGATGATGGCTTTGGTCTGCACCAGTGACGTGGGCTCGCTCGGGTCTGACCGGCCGTAGATGTTCTCGGCGTATACTCTGAACTCGTACTGCTTGCCTGGCACCAGACCAGTGATGGCCATTGTTGTGAACCTGGTAAGAGAGGAAACATTTATGCAAACTGCATCTAAAGGTGTCCAACATAATATGATTATGGTATGACGTCATAGATAGAGTCACCAAACTTGCAGAATCCCTTTTTGCGTTTCGACCAGTGATGTGTTGCGAGGAATGTTTTTGAGAACCAATAGAATCGCTTCATTGACGTGACCTCGCTCAGCGCAACGATTCTATTGGATCTTAAAAACACATTCCTCGCAACACATCTCTGGTGGGCACACAGCCCGTGTTGAGGTCTAAACTCTAAAGTAATAAATAAGCAAGTAATTAAAATAAATTAAGATGAAAATAAATTATACTTAACCTAAAATAATTTGAATTCAAATTTTGTTTCTATCGCACGGTCATCGAAAACACTGAAATTTCGCTAAAACGGCCCTTTCGCTACTGCAGGTCTCTTTTATTCGTGCATGAAGATTGTGATGTCTCTTTATTATGATAGCATTATTTCTAAAGTCGCTTACATCACTACGAGTACTAATTCTTCCAAAGAGCTAACAAGAATTTAAATTAACTTTCAGAAGTACCATATACATTCATCCAACCTCTTAAACATTCACCTCTTATACATTTTAAACCCCTTACCTCGTGTTACCAACTCTTATCCAGCTGGACATGGGGTGTTCCCTCTTCTCGACCAGGTAGTTGGTGATGTCGGAGCCGCCGTCCCAGATGGGGGCCTTCCACGACAACGCCAGCGAGTCAACACCGATGTTATCCGTGGACGGGAACCGCGGTGGGTCGGGACGGTCTGAAAAATTGTTGCAACATGGTTGATATAATCTTTTATAGTCGTCTCTTTCAAAAAAGACAGCAATATACTTCCTCTTTATGGGTAGTAATTATTGTGATTATTCCTCTACATGTGCGTAAGATTAACTTTGCTTGATTCATTGATTTCATTGAACAACATTGAGGGGTATGCGCTGCGCTAGTTTGATGTTTATTTTATTTTACTTACTAACCCAGCCTTTTGTCTGCCTGGAAGAGACTGCTTCAAGCAGTAAGGCCGCCAATTCTGTTTTTTTTCCTCTTTCTTTGTAACTCATGTTTCATTATCGGTTTGAATAAAGAGTTTTTATTTATTAACCCCATATTAATAAAATGTTCACTGAGACATCACAGATTCACAAAGCCATAGTTCTTGTTTGTTAAGCCAATTTTTAACTGCATCAGACCACCTATAAACTTAAATAAAACTATAACGCAGGTATATTGACTAAGTCTATAAGCGTGTAATAATATTATACTGTTACAATATCCTAATATTTACCTATCTAGGTGCTAACACTTACCGCTAATCTCAATATTGATGGTGGCGGAGTCCTGTCCCAACTCATTCTCAGCGGTGATCCTGTAAGGACCAGAGTCCATCTTGCTGGCGTCGCGGATTGTGAGAATAGCGTGGCGCTCTGGAAAGCGTTAGGAAGAAGGTTAATATACGATTCAGCTATAAATTGGTATTTCCACCAGTCATCCCAGTTCAATAAAACTGATATTTTAATGACGCAAATTAAACTGCTTATGCATGATGGATAACCAAGTTTAAGATAACACATGTGCATCTACAGTATGCACAATAGACGTCGATCAACGAATAACTCTAAAGGCCCTTTAGCCAAGATTTTTTATCGCTGCTTTATAGAATCGCCAATTAAAATGTATGATATTGACATAAGCGTTTGTTAAAATGACGTTGATGTTCGACTCGTCTCATGTCAGTTCAATACATTTCGATCGGCGATTCTATAAGGAAAACGTCTTGGCTAGAGGCTCAGGTGATCATCCATATTAATATGGGCCAAGTTGGTAAGGCTGAATTACAAGCAATCCTCAAAACGAAGGCGCACGTTTCCTAGAAACTCACCTTTCCTCTCGACGTGGAAGTGCAGGCCAGACTCGATGGTCTCGCCTTCCTTCATCCACGTGATCTTGGGCACCGGGTGTCCAGTGAACGGTATCTTGATGACAACATTCTCGCCCTTGTCGAAGTACGCTGTGTCGCGGAAGCGAGGTGGCACGTTGAGTTTCGGCGCGGCTGTAAAGAAAGATTATTTTAGGGTATATGTTGAAAATTATCTCATAAGGTGTTTTGCAATAATATACCTCTAAGCATTTGGAAGGATTTTGTTTTGATAGTGATTGGAAATGTATTGATAACTTTTTCAGGCCTCCTCTCATTTTTAATATAGTGAGGAAACCGTTCTACTTATGTTGTGACCAAGAATTTTAAATGAACAAACTCCAAGATCAAGTATTTTACGGACTCATAGAAGACTAAAAGCCATTGTTGAGACGTGCAGCATAAAATTTAGTTATACCTTTGCTTAATGCTTTATTAAAAAAATACGTTCAGAATCATCTGCTGCAAAATCTTTTAGAAATCATAAAGCATTATAAATACTCACAGGCTTAGGCTGCATTTCCACTGAAGCCGAGCGGAGCTTAGCGGTGCCCGAATTGTCCAATTGTGCTATTCCAGCGGAATGACAGCGAAGCGGAGCGAAGATTTCGAGCGTGGTGATTGGTCAATTCAGCACCGCTAAACTCCGCTCCGCTCCACTCCGCTTCAGTGGAAACACAGCTTTACTCCATCCCTGGGTTCGTCCGAACCCAAATCAGGATTTAAAGGTTTCACTGACCATCGCATCTTGAAGGTCAAACCCAGCCATCAAAATAGACCTTGATACACCAAATACTCACTCATAATGAGCAGTTCAGCGCGCGTGCTCTTCACACCGGCCTTGTTGACCGCGCGGCAGACGTACTCGTCCGCGTCCTCGCCGAACACGTCCATGACTGTCAGGAAGTGGTTGTCACCCTCGCTCCAGATCTGGTGGCGGGGGCCGTTCGTTATCTCGCGGGCACCTGGGAAAAAAATTGAGATTAGAAAAGTCATTTACGTTTTAGTTATAGGTTGTGATGTAATTTTTTGTTTTACACTTTTTTATTGAATAAGGGGGCAAACGAGCAAACGGGTCACCTGATGGTAAGCAACTACCGTCGCCCATGGACACTCACAACATCAGAAGAGCTGCAGGTGCGTTGCCGGCCTTTTAAGAGGGAATACGCTCTTTTCTTGAAGGTTTGCAGGTCGTATAGGTCCGGAAAAACTGCTGGTGACAGTTCGTTCCAGAGTTTTACAGTGCGCGGCAGAAAGTTACGCGAAAAACGCACTGTGGAAGACTGCCACTCATCAAGGTGATGAGGATGGTATGTTTTTCGCGTGGGTCAATGGCGAAAAGTTGCAGGTGGTATGATTCCGAACAATTCCTCAGAGCATTCCCCGTGATACAACCGATAGAGGATGCAGGAATATTTTATGATATACCACATTGATGCTTTGCGTCGTTGGACAAGACATAGAACCATGGATAGCATTAAAAATAGGAGGGTAGATGACAAGCTGCGTTTTTACCATCTTTTAGGTACTAAATAGTCGTGCGATGCCGCAGCCCAAATGTAGCATAGTTACGATACTAACTACGTCCAAAACGAGAACACGACGCAACACAATTTAGTAATGTGTCTTTGCTCTAACAAGGAAATGTAAAATTCTGATGCTTCGAAAATAAATCATAAACACTTTTGGATAGTAGATATGCAAATAAATATATAATTATTATACCATGGCAAAGCCTTACTATCTTGGATAGTTAACTCGTACTCACCCTTGTACCAAGTAATAGTAGGTTTCGGGTAACCGGTGATGGTGCAAGTGAACTTGGCGTTGTGGTACTGTATGCAGTTGGCGTTCTTCAGCGGCTTGACGATCTCCGGCGGCGTGGCGACTGAAATATTTTACCAAAATATGTATAATATATATTGTATAATATTGACAATATAATATTTGCAGTTTTTATTTTGTTTAACCGTATATTTTTTGTCGCTTTTACCCGCGGCTTTTACTGCGTGCAAAACAATTTCAGGCACACATGTCTTTTTTGGGACGTTTGGGCGGAATTTGAAAACAAATTTTTAGAATTACAAAGAACACACATCACGTAACGATACCTTATGAGAAATTCCACAAAGTTTCTTTTCTTTAAAAAGTTTCTCGTCTTTATTAGCAACTCGACTTAAGACATTGGACTTTTTTCAATATCTAAGAGCCAGTCTACACGGCGCGTTGCGTCATCGCAGCGTTATTACGAAGCAGTTTTAACGTCAACACCACGCTTTGTGTCGGGAACTGCTGTCCGTCGTGTGTGCGTTGCGACGACGCAGGGCGCCGTGTGAACAACTTAGTTATTTGTATGTAAAACAACGCAACGGCAGCGCTGCGTCGACGCATCCCTGACGCAACGCGCCATGTGGACTGGCTCTTAGGTAATATAGCCTGATCAACTCACCCTTCGGATCCTGTGCCTTGACCTGCTGGCTATTGGTGCTGGGCGGGGAGTTGCCGGCCTCGTTGACGGCGATAACACGGAACTCGTATTGTCGCCCCTCCACCAGGTTGGCACAGTTCAGCTGGTTGGCGACACAGAGGACCGCGTTCACGCGCTGCCAGCTTGTGGATCCGACCTCGCGTTTGTCCACCCAGTAACCTGGCGAAGTAACGATTTGAGGAACGAGGGTTTTCGGTACAACTCAAAAAAGAATAGACAATAAATGATTTATGCAAGTGCCAACACAGAAGACATTGATCTAGCCCAATAGCGTACTAGCGGCCAAGCCACAGCGGCTAGGTCGCAGCGGCCATCGAGATACCGCTGGCCGGACGTTTGCGGCCCGGTGCGCGTGGTCTATAGCGATTTCATCCTTAAGGTATCTCTCTGGATGGCCGCCGCAACCTGGCCGCTGCGGCCTAGCATTTGGGCTTAGAAAATGTTGTAATTGACATTATAATATATAATATTTTGATTATGTTATGAGTTATGACTTATGGCTCAATCTAGAAAAAGAAAATTCAAAAAACATTTGAAGAAGTCTTTTAGGTAATTATCAAGTCAAATTTGAATGATGGTACCTTGTATCCTAGCACCTCCATCGTTCTCGGGCTTGGCCCATTCAAGGTGCACGAAGTGGCCTCCCACTTCCAGAATGTTCGGAATACCAGGTGCTGATGGTGGATCGAATGGTGCCTTAGCCTGTACATAAACACATTATTAAAAATATGTTACGGAAATTTTGCATTATGGAACAATATATTATGGAACAATATATTATGTAATTAAAGAAATAGGAACAAAATATGAGGTCAGAACAAAAGTCAAATAACTGTGTTTTTGTGTATCGTCGCAAGTGCCGCTATATGGCAATACGTTGTTACTTGTTAAGATTCAATGATGCAACGCATGCAAAAAGTATTGCCTGCTCTCAATAAGGGGGATGCTGATAAGATGCAATATTTACCTTGACTGGATTAACTCCCTCGAGGCCAGGTCCAATGCCGTTTTCGTTAGCAGCATGGACCCTGAAGTTGTACTCTTGTCCCTCGGTGAGACCAAGCACAGTGTACTTGGTGTCCCGAACCGAGGACGCAATGGTGATCCAGGTTGTTCCAGAGATATCTTTCCTCTCAACCACGTAATGGGTGATGGGGAGTCCACCATCGTAAGTTGGCGGTTTCCAGGCCAGCGTGCAAGTGTGTTTGGTGATGTCAGTGGTTTCCAATGGACCTTGTGGTGGTCCAGGCAGGCCAGTGACTGTCACCGAGAATGTGTCTGACACCTCGCCAGAGCTGTTCTTGATTGTCAGTTTGTATGTGCCTGAAAAAGTCGTGATTCTTTAGCAAATTGATGATACAATAAGGTTGGGATTATTATTCGCCGCTGTTTTAGAGAGAACAAAAAAGACGAGGCACACTTTTGTCATTGCTTGTGAAGTTTTTTGCGTCGATACACCGTTAGGACTAGGTACGCCTAATGCAGCGAATCGGTACAGAAGCATGTAAGCAATCTGCAACTTCTTATTTCTCTTAGCAATTTTTTTTTTATGTTCATAACGGCTAATCGAACAAAATTTTGAATGATAGAATTCTTACCCATATCATCCTTAGTGATGTCCTTGATAAAGATAAGGATGTAGTCATCGAACACGGTGTATTTGAGATGCGGTGACTCTGACACTTTATGGCCGTCTTTAGTGAGTACCACATCGACGGGCTGGTCTCCCGTGTACAGGATCTTGAGCTTCGTGTTGTCATGCTCTGGCAGGTGTAAATCGCCTGGCATGCGGACGATGCGTGGTGGATCTGTTGGGGTATGTGGTATTTTTTTATATTCAATAAACATAATATTATGAAAAAAATATTGTAAAAAAATATACAGTAATTATTGTAACTTCGTTTCGTCCCCACAGGACAGGCATCGCCTAGTGAGGGGATCCGTTATCGCATTATATTATGTTAAAATTTTTTTGGTCAATAATTATTTGTATTTGTATATTTTTGAGGATTTTAAAAAGACGGCATCGTACTACTCGACGTCGTAATTTCCATATTCCTTCTTAATTATCTAAGTTCCTTTGATACAAAATAAATGCGAATGTGTGTCTGTCTGTTACCTCTTCACGTCTAAGCCGCTAAATGATTTTGATGAAAGGTATTGAGATACATTGAGTCCCGATACATAGGATACTTTTAATCCCGGAAAAATGTTGGAATCCCGTTGCGGGCGTCATCTTGTGATTTTATAAAAATGACAATCGGGTAAAAATACGTAATCCAGTACTCACTTCCAATCTTCAGATGCGTCGTGGTGGTAATATGTCCCAGGCTGTTGCTAGCCTCGCACGTGTAGTCGCCTTCATCGGCGTCGGTAGTTTCCGTGATATTCAGTCTTAGTGTACCCTCTCGTGATTCCGCGATGAACCTGGTTCCCAGGGTGACCTCGCGGCCGTTGCGCAACCAGCGACCCGTCGGCACTGGGTTGCCTGACGCCACACACTCCAACACCGCTGGTCGTCCCAACGGTGCCGTGACGTGTATCGGCAGCTGTTTCAGCCATTCCGGTCGCGTGCCTCCTACTTCCTCGCCAGTGCGTACAGGTGTTGTGCACATGGATGGCTCCGATTTGCCTGTAATGATTTATCATTAAATAAAATAGTAATGAATTAGTTTAACGTTAATTTGTTTTAGAAGAAGAGAAACTTCTGGGACAAAATGAAGTCAAATAAAATTTTGATCATTAATAACGCAAGCTAATTCCAATAGAATTTACCTTCACGCAAACGCGAGAAGACAAAGTTAGCCTCATGAGATCCACGTCTAGACATAGAACTTTATATCATTATATCTGTGGACTCGTAACTTTTAAGGTGATCGCATATTGGTATCGTAGTAGTCTAAGGGCTTATCGTTACTGAGAATAAAGTATACCATTTCGAACTCATAGATAGTTGAAGATTATCATTGTGAGAGTTACCAAGAGGCTTTCTGATGAATCTATGGTTTCGTGTCTTTATAAGAGTTAATTTTTTTTCGTGTGTTAACAGAATAAAGTGCGAGAATTTTTTATATAGCTTCTAGACTAAAAAGGTCAATGATCACTGGCGTCACTTTAAAATATTTTTAATTTTAACTACAGTCTAGACTCTAGGGGTCTGCTTAGTGGCACGTACCGGCAGAGTTGACAGCGATGATACGGAACTCGAAGTCCGCCTTCTCGCTGAGGTTGAGCGCGGTGAAGGTAGTGTCCATAACGTTGTAGTCATTGCACTTCAACCATACCGAGCTGCTGAGCTCTCGTTTCTCGATTATGTAGCCGGTTATACGTGAGCCTAGAAATATATTATTAGGGATGTGATTAGGATACATTCATAGAATATGCTAAGCAAAATGATTTCACACTGTTTAAATAAAGTAATGGATGCTATAAGTTTAATGATTTAATATTGTTTATTAGGATAGGAACTTATTTATACGTTGATCAATGATTTGCATATAGCCAGAACGATAACTGTGATTTTGATCACTTTATTTTTGGATCCTTTGTAACTGCTGTTCCTTTTATTTCGGTATTTCACTGACATTTTACAGAATGATTTGTAAACATTTAAAACTAAAATGTTAACAGCATTAGCTATTTCTACCAATAATAACAATTAATTAGTTACATAGGTGTTTTATTTTTAATTACAGTATGGTACAGTGTAATTAAGGGTCCTACACAAAACTTCGAATTCGCATCGCATCGCATCGTAATCTCATTTTTATTATGAGTTTTGTTGCAGATATTTGCGATGCGATGCGATTTCTCAGTTATGTTGGGAGCCCTTAATGATAGATAAAAAATCATCACTAAGAATGTTGATGACAAACCTAAGTAATTAGACATAAACCAATTAGGAATGACGCGCCCCTCCCTCGTATTCACAGTACGAAAATGTTCCATTTATATCAACTTTGAAGTGGTGGGGCGCGTCATTTCAAATTAGACAAGCTCTACCTCCATCGCGTTCCGGCGCGTCCCAAGCCACGTCGACGTAGTTGCGTCCCACACGCAACACGCGCGGCGAGCGCGGCGCAGACGGCGGGCCCGCGCGACCGCGCACCGCGAACGGCGCGGAGTTGCGCGAGTACGTACTGAAGCCGGCCGCGTTCTTCGCGCGCACGCGGAACTCGTACGTGTGGCCCGGCTCTAAGTTGTAAGCCTGCGAAAGTAAACGTCAATAATAATACATCATACATCGGTCTAGTAAAGTCGGTCAAATAAAGGCAAGGATTGACAAAATATAAGTAATATTAATACGAAAGATGTTTAAAATAATAACTCCCACACTGGTTTCGGTAACGGTGGCCGGTTTTATTGAATTGTCAGCTATGCAGGAGTCATTTTATAATGCCCAAGTGTGTACGCAGCACACGACGGTAGATGCGATGTTAAGTAAGTTGTCGCAACTTGTACTCTCTTTATTAGTTTTCAATTACCATGAGATACGAGTAATGTTATATTTAAAGAAAAAAATATAACATCGTAGCAATTTATTTTAATTTTATAAGATCGAAATGTCACTCGAACATACAGTACCCGGCAATAAATATTGCACATCGACCTTTGGAAAGAGACATTCGGCTAATTTCGGTTTCATAGAGCGTTATCTTTGTAGCACACACCTATTTGACATTATGTCAGTCGTTGTTCAAATTCAATAGAGTGCAGTCGCGTCCAGTTCAAAATATATATCTAGAGTTGTTAACACCCCTAAATTAGCTACAGCTGTAATTTTCCAAACGAATTTTAAATACGTAAACATAATTTGAACACCCTTTTTTATTTTATTTTCCCCGAACCTAAAGCCATAACTTATAGAAAATTTGTTGTATTTTATACAAAGAATAATAAAATTGTCAAAAGAAGCAAACCATAATTGTTTTAACAGCTCCTAATATATACCGGACTTTTTGTATTTCGTGCGTAAGAGATAACGCTCTACAAAACCGAAATTAGCCGACTGTCACTTTCCAAAGGTCGATGTGCAATATTTATCGCCGGGTACTGTACAAATTAGCTATGTTACATGTAATAACGAAACTTACCTGGTAATTGCAGTCTTTGACGAGGTAGTCGGCGCTGTTCCAGACGCCGTCGGCGACGTCTCTGAACTCAACCTTGTAGCCTTGGATGCGGGCGCCGCCGTCCGATCTCGGACGGTCCCAGATCACAGTGGCTGATGAGCCGTCCCAGTCCGTCACACGTGGCGGGCCTGGTGGGTCGGGCACCGTGAATGGGAACTGAAAGGGGAGAAAATGTTAATGATGATGATAACATCAGCGATGATAATTATATTTTGATGAAAGAAAAACTGTTAGTGATGGTGGCGACATCATCACTGAATGTAACGATGTGGATGGTATCTAAACATAGAATTAATAAACAATGAAGATAATAAGTATCGTGATAATTTTTTCGTAAAAACAAAATTTCTA
The DNA here is from genome assembly GCA_937595015.1 of Polyommatus icarus. NCBI lineage: Eukaryota > Metazoa > Arthropoda > Insecta > Lepidoptera > Lycaenidae > Polyommatus > Polyommatus icarus. The sequence goes on along the minus strand of OW569341.1, from coordinate 6,723,954 downwards.
CAATCATAAAATAAGGAAGATGCAGTTGAAAAAATAACAATTGCAGTAATATACTTTACCTTGGCAGTAATATAGTCATCCATAGCCAATGGTTCAGAAACACCATATTGGTTCTCAGCTCGGACGCGGAATGTGTATTTACGGTTGGGTTCTAGACCCATAACGTTGTAGTGGCAATTGCGCACGAATGAAGAAATCTTCGACCATACCTGAAGTAACAGTAAGAAAAAATTAGCACATTTAATATCTTATCATAATGGTTTTAATTTGACAAAAAATAAATCTCTACTTACTCCAACGTTGTCCATTTTCTCAACGATGTAATTTGTGATAGGAGATCCACCGTCATCCAGTGGCGGTTTCCATGACAACGTGCATGTGTCTGGTGTGATATCGGAAGCATCAAGTGGTCCAACTGGTGGTGAAGGTCTGTCTACAACCAGTACCTAAAAGGCGAAAAAAGGTATAAGTAATCCATCTGCAAGATTCCAGTCAAGAAAAAAAGTAAGTGTAAATGAAAAAATTAAGCAACTTAATGTAAAACTTACTCTGCAAGTACCACTGTCAGAGCCTTCGCTATTGATAAGCTGTACAGTGTAAGAACCAGTGTCAGAACGCTTCGCAGAAGAGTTATGGAACACTGTATTAAATTCAGATGTGACGAAACGAATCCTATGATCAGGGAAGACCTCTTCATTGTTAACCATCCACGAAACCTGTAAGATATAATAAAGTGTTGTTATTCAAGTTATGCAAATACATTATATTATTTTATATTTATAAAATTTCAATAAAAACCTTTGGTATCGGGTTTCCAGTGAAGGGCACTGTAATCTTGATTTCTTCTCCAGCAATAACGGTGATGTCCCTAAGACTGAGATCACTTGTGATGCGGGGCGCGTTAGGTGGCGCGCATGCCCTGATTGCGTCTGAGCTCTGTGACCACGGTCCCTGTCCCGCTGCGTTGACAGCGGACACACGGAATTCGTATTCATGGTTCTCGATTAGACCCGTCACTTTGTAGGTTGTATCTGGAATGTGTGCGTGTGACGCCTTTGTCCACTTATCTTCAGTGATCAGTCTTTTCTCTAGAATATAGCCTGTGATAGGTGAACCGCCATCGTGACGTGGTTTCGACCATGTAACGGTGATCGACGATTCCGTAGTTTCGACAGAGCGAGGAACGCCTGGTGCACCCGGAGGGTCGAAGGGATGTCTTGCTCTAATCGGCTCAGTTGTCTGAGCTGGTTCCGATTGACCATATTGATTTTCGGCCATTACTCTGAACTCGTAACTCTTGCCAACAGACAAGTTCTTTACGCGTAAGAACGGCGTTGTGACATAGCCAGACACCTTGGTCCAGGTAGGAGCACGAGCTTCTCGCTTCTCAACAACGTAGTTTGTGATTTCTCCACCACCGTTGTCTTTTGGCGGGTTCCAGTAGAGTGTAAGAGCTTCGCCTTCAAATTCATCGGCGCGCAAGTTCTCTGGTTTTCCAGGTCTATCGAGTACACGAACATTAATAGTTGCTGTGTCATAACCTGATGGGTTACGTAATTGCAATCTGTACTGACCACCGTCTGACCTCTTGGCATTCTTGACGACCAGAGATGCAGACTCTGGTGTAATTTTTTGGTGTATTCGGGAATCTCCATCGACATCCAGAAGATTGTCATCCGCAAACCAGGATGCAGTTGGTTGTGGGAAGCCAATGTAAGGTACGTGTATCGAAAAGTCTTCTCCTGCTCTTACTGTAATGTCTCGTACTCCTCCAAGATCCATGCAAGGTTTGTTTGGCTGTTCACCAATCTTTATGTCACCAGTTGGTTTGCTTGGTTCAGATCTGCCAACGTCATTAACAGCGATGACTCTGAATTGGTATTCTTCACCTTCCTTAAGTTTAGGTACAGTGTGAACGAGATTTGGTACTGGGACATCATTGACGTCCTTCCAATCCTTGTCACCTTTACCCTTTTGTTGGATAATGTAGCCCTTAATCTTAGAACCACCGTCGCTCTTAGGCGGTCTCCAAGACAATGTAACAGAATCTTTTGTAACTCTATCGGGCTTAGGTGCTTCAGGTGAGCTGGGCTTAAGTCTCTGCGTCTCAGCTGTAATTGGTTCAGTAGGTTTACTTGGTTTACCCGGTCCTGCTTCATTGACAGCAATAACACGGAATTCATAGCGGTTACCTTCTCTTAAATCTTGTACTGTATAGCATGTGTTTGGCGTAGGATAATTGTTTACCTTTACCCATTCACCACCACGTTCTCTCTTCTCAACATAATAACCAGTAATTGGCTTACCACCACAGTTAGCTGGTGGCTGCCATTCAAGAGAGCAACTATTAGAACTATAGCCAGTGATTTTAGGTGTATCAGGCGCATCTGGTGGATCAAATGGTGATTTAGCTACAATAGACTTGCTTTCCAGTGGCTCTGAAACGCCATACAAGTTTTCAGCTCGTACTCTAAATACATATTTCTTACCCTCGGTAAGATTCTTAACATTATATGAGCACTTAGGACAGAATCCAGCAACAGTTCGCCAATCATTGACTCCAAATTCGGCAACCTCGACCACATAGCCAGTGATTTCACTTCCACCGTCATCGGTAGGTGGCTGCCATGAAAGACTTATGACATCATGTGTAACTGGAGTGCAAACAAGAGGACCTTTAGGAATGCCAGGTTTGTCAACCACAATAACTTCAATATCTGCAGAATCTTTTCCATATTCATTTGACGCCGAAATAGTGTATTTTCCAGCATCGTCCCTTGTTGACTTTTCAATACTCAATTTAGTTTCTTCCGCTTTAGTTTCAGCGGATATTCTGTGTGAAGGAACGATTGGAATAGATCCCTTGGTCCATGATATCGTAGGCGTTGGTGCTCCAGTAATTGGAATGTTAATGTTTATTGGTTCACCGGCTCTGACCTTGATCTTGCGTCCTATTAAGTGGTCTAGGTATAGTCTAGGCTTCTCCTTCATTGGTCTTGCAATAAATACATTAGATTCATCAGATGGTAGACCAGCTCCGGCAGCGTTAACTGCTGATACCCGGTATTCATATTGGTGTCCTTCTTGTACTCTATCATCATTATATTCACTATTCCTGACTGGATCTCTATTAAGTTTAATCCAGCGCCCTGTAGCTTTGTCTCTTCTTTCAACATCATAGCCAAGAATATTAGATCCACCGTTTGAAATGGGTGGAGACCATCTAATTTTGATGTGATCTTTGTCAGCAGACAGAAGCTCTGGTTTTCCAGGTTTACCAGGTACAGTGTATTGATTTTTAGCAACAATAGCCCTATCTGTTACTAAGGGCTCTGAGCGTCCCTGCAGATTTTCGGCAAATACCCTGAATTCATACTTAGTGCCCTCACTAAGTCGAGGTACAGTTGCATGATTATATTTGGGATTAATGTATGTGACGGCAGGGACCCAACCACCACCGTGTGTCAAATCACGCTTTTCAATAACGTATGCAGTAAGTTCACTGCCACCGTTGTCTTTCGGTGGTTTCCATGATAAAGTGACCGACTGCGCAGTGATTTCCTCATATTCAAATAGTGGCTGCGGTGGTCCAGGAACATCCAACACAATAAGTTCAAAGCTGCCCTCATCTGAACCGGAATCGTTCTTCAGCGAGAGATGATATTTACCAGCATCTGACCTCTTGCAGTTAACCGTGTGAACAATAGTATGGTGACCAACGGATGTAACGGTAGTTCTTTCGTTTGTTACAACTTCCTTACCATTACAAGTCCATTTGACTTCTGGAATAGGTTCACCAATAAAGTTGACATCAATGTGGAAGATAAGTCCGGCTTTGATGCGGATCTCATTAAGAGGAGTAAGAATTTTAGGTGCCACAAATCTGTCTTTAGCTGTGATGATGTCAGATGGCTCACTAGGTTCAGACTGTCCAGCTTGGTTTACAGCTATGATACGGAACTCATAGTCTTGGCCTTCAGTAAGGTCAGGTACTGTGGCTTTAGTCTTATTAGGAGGCACATGAGCGGCATTTACCCAGTATGGGCTGCCCTTCTCTTTCTTTTGCACAATGTATCCAGTAATTGGTGCTCCACCGTCTGATTTTGGTGGGGTCCATTCCAAGTCAACATGGTTCTTGCTCCAATCTGTAGCTTGCGGTTTACCTGGTGGCGTTGGGTTGTCATATTCATTCTTGGCAACAATAGCACGGTCTAATTCTAATGGCTCAGACTGGCCAATGGCATTAACCGCACTTACTCTGAATAGATACTCCTTCATGTGAATAAGTTTAGTAACTTGATGGGACAGGAATGTACTCATACCAGCATCAGACCAGGTGCCACGAGAAAGATCCATCTTCTCAATAACGTAGTGAAGAATGGGCGATCCTCCATCGTCAAGTGGTACCTTCCATGATAGGGAACATGAATCTTTTGTAACATCAGACACAACAAGGGGCTTCTCCGGCCTTGATGGTTTGTCTAAAACAGTAACTTGAGCGGTTGCGGAACAAAGTCCCAAGTCATTCTTTATAGTCAATTTGTATACACCACCATCGGAACGAACTGAGAACGGAATGTCTAAAATAACCCTGTTGTGCAGAATCTGAACGTCGATTCTATCCGAAGGATGTACGAGTTTTCCATTAATCTGCCATTCGACAGTTGGTTTTGGTGAGGCCTCTATTGGGATCTCATATTGAATCCTCTGTCCTGCTTTAACAGTTTTATCAGCGAGGAGAAGTTTGTCAAAGTAAGGTGCACAGAATCTGGCCTTCGCCACTTGTGGTGTAGAGGCATCACTAGGTTCTCCATTACCAGCCTTGTTTACAGCAATAACTCTAAATTCGTACTCTTCTCCTTCTTGTAATCCAGGGATAGTAGCTGTTGTCTTGTTTCCAGGTACAGTCGCAGCAAGTTCCCATGGTCCATAACGTTTCCTAACTTCGACGACATATCCAGTAATAGGCGATCCACCATCTTTCTTTGGTGGAACCCATTCAATATCCATGTGGTCTTTGTCCCAATCCTTGACGACTGGTGTACCGGGTTTGTCTGGTGTACCATATGGGTCTTTAGCGGTAATAGGTTCTGTTCCGACGAGATTCTGAGATTCTCCTTGTCTGTTTACTGCACGGACACGGAAGTTGTAGTCATGACCTTCAATTAGGTGATCAACTCTCATATGACAACCCTGTACTTCTCCAGCTGGAATCCAGCGCAAGTTGTCTTGATCCATTTTTTCAACCACATAATGAGTGATTTCGCAACCACCATCATCCTTGGGTGGCCTCCATCTAAGCGTGCATCCTGATTTAGTGATGTCTTCGGCTCGTAATGGACCTTCTGGAGGTAATGGCACATCCATGACTAAAATTTTCACTGTAGCAGAATCTGTTCCATTGATATTCTTTGCCTTCAATGTGTAGTTACCAGTATCTGAGCGTTTAGCATCAATAACTCTGATTTTAGATGTGTGATCATCATTGATGACTTTAATTCTATCGGTGTTGATAACAAAGTTATCACCATGATGCCATTCCTTGGTTGGTGTAGGCTCACCAATAACTGGCACATCGAGCTCAAAGTTTTGTCCAACCTTGATTTTGATATCGAACATGAAGTTTCTGTCAATCTTAGGAGCCAAGTTCTTAGGTCTCGCTACGTGTGGTGCTGTTCCATCGCTTGGTTCTCCCTTGCCTGCCTTGTTTACGGCTCGGACACGGAACTCGTACGTGTTGCCTTCAATGAGATCCGGAACTTTTCCAGTTGTAACATCACCTTCAATCTGCAAAATAAAATGAAAATATTTAGAACACAAATCATAATATATAAAAACATATAAAAACTATTTTTTAAAAATTGAAAAAAAATTATGCCACAACAAGACAAAATACACCTATATAAATACACCAATTACCTGTGCGCATTCCTCCCAGTCGGGAGCAAAGCGATCTTTCTTTTCAATGACGTATCCAGTGATGGGTGCTCCACCATCTGTACTGGGTCTGGTCCATTCCAACTCCACGAAATCGCGATCGAAGTCCTTGATCTTCGGAGTGCCAGGTTTGCCAGCAACATCGAATGGATTTTTCGCTTCTGTTGCATGTGGAGTAGTGAGTGGCTCTGATTTTCCTTGTCTGAAAAAAGGAGTTAAGTGTCAGTTAAGTAACTTTCATCTCACGCACACACTAGTTTCTGAAATGTAGCAAAACCATAGACATAAATATTACTAGCGTAAGGACCGGGTCAACCGCGCGTTGCAATGATGCCGATTCGTCGGTGTCAAAACACTTCGTTTGACACCGACGTGACTTAGTCGTCTGTGGTCCGCAGAACAAATCGGGTGTGTCATCGTATGTGTATACATTGCCATAAAAATGCCTAGTTGTGTGGTAAAAGGCTGCAAAAATTACGTCAAAAAAGTTAAAAAAGCACATGGAATATCACACAACACAAACTGTTTGTCTAAGTAAAGAAATAATTAATTTATAATTTTACCACCGATGTCCGCCATGGCTACTGTTTTACCGAGTAATGGCGCAACGTCGGTAAAACAGCATTCATATGCGGCCGCTTCATAGCCTGTGTGACTTTGCATGGACGTCATTTTGCATGAATATTATTTTTCTTAGAAAATAGATTTATTTTAAGATTTGCCGTTAGGTATGTGCCATAATCTATGGTATGTGCTTTATAATAGATGTATGGATGAAATGAGGCCACCAGATTTTTTTTTTCATAAAACCCCTTAGTTTGTAGCCAAAGTGGCTTATGGCTGGTTTACACGTATAAAGTTGCTAAAATACATTTTTACTTAATTTTAAGTTACAAATTTCATTTATTGGAATATTAAACAAATTTATATTAAACAAATTTCATTTATTGGAATATCAATTTGTAACTAAACATAACCCTCCCTTTACAGTTGAGTAAGAATGAATAAATGCATTTATTTATTTACTTATTTTTGTATGTTGATCAAAAACCCTACGCCTAAATTAATATACTTACATTAATTGTCAATATTTAATATTAAAAAGTGTGTTTATTGTACGTTCATACAAGGTTACATTGTACGCCTGCATATTGTGTCGCACTACGTAGTTCAATCGATTTTTCATAGATGACTCTCTATTTCCTTGTATGAAAAACCTATTAGCAGAATGTTCTAGTAGGCATATCCTTACATATAAATCGATGAGCAAAACAATGTTAAAATTTACCTGTTGACAGCCCTGACTCGGAACTTGTATTTGTGTCCAGGTTGCAGGCCATCAACAGCAAGATTCGTCTGTGGCCCGTCGGTTTCGCCGGCAGTAACCCAGCGACCCGTGGCCTCATCCATACGCTCGACGATGTATTTCTCTATTGGCTGACCACCGTCATCCGCAGGTGGGTTCCAAGAGAGCTTCGCACCGTTCGCGTGCACATCCGAGACCTAAAAAATATATTTAACGTCATTATCTATAGTCACTATTTATAGTAATGGTAATTTTTTTGTGAGTGATCTAAATTATTACGATATCTTCAAAACACACGTCGACTTACATTTCCTTTGGAAAAAAACAAATCTTTTATTTTATCAATTTAACATTTATTTTGAGCAGTTTTAAAACAATAACACTTTGGTTAGATATAACAGCATTTGCTGTAATTTAAAATTGAATATGCTCAAGATTATAAATTGTATATACCTTCAATGGTCCTCCAGGTGGGCTTGGTACACTGAGAACGATGACTTCAACTTCAGCCACGTCCTTGCCGTTGCTGTTTTCAGCGGTTATGGTGTATCTACCGCTGTCAGCGCGCGTAGCGGCCTTGCAGTTCAGTTTGGTGTTGTAGTCTGTGTGCTGCACCTTCATCTCACCGCCAGATTTGACTTCCTTCTTACCCAAATACCATTTGGTTTCAGGCATTGGCTCACCAGAAACCTGTAATGTAAAAGTTTACATTAGTTTTTATGTATGTAAGAAGAAAGTTTCTTATCCTCTCGAGCGTCGCGTGGGTCCTGTGCTCAAATAAAATTTGCTTCTAGATTAAAATAATTCTTACCTTGACATCAAATCCGAATTTCATTCCAACCTTGATCTTGATATCGATAAGGTTTGTTCTGTCGATCTTCGGTGCCATGTTTCTGGGTTTGGCGACGATCGGGTGTGTGCTGTCACTAGGCTCACCAGGACCAGCCTTGTTTACTGCCCTCACGCTGCAAACATAAGCAAAGCAATTATTAAGTTTTACATGGAGATCGTAAATAATAACGATATATTTTGGCCATTTTCATTCTACCTATACATAATTTTGTATTTTTTCTATACTGCAAAAAACGTAATTTTTTCAATTTTATTTGTTTCATCATTTGTTTAAAAAAAGAAGAAAGCATCAGCACCAATTTTAGGCAAATAATTTGGGGGTAAGATAGTTGCAAACATTTCAAAATTTCATGTCAAAGTTTCATACCGGAACTCATAAGTCTGTCCCTCGATAAGGTCAGGTACGGTGCAGGTGGTTTTATCAGCCGGGACTTCGAGCGCCTTCTCCCAGTTGCCAAATTTATCTTTCTTCTCCACGATATAGCCCTCGATGGGGGCGCCACCATCCTCGCGGGGCGGGCTCCATTTGAGGTCCACGTGGTCCTTGTCCCAGTCGGTGACTGATGGTGTACCTGGTGCACCTGATAAGACAGAAATTAGATGAGAATTAGACTATTCAAAAAGATTTTGCTGTGTTACCACCTCGGTGTATATTAACGCTCGTAAAGGTGTTATTTCCGTTCAAGTAGGTTTAAGTCAACTTATTGACATACGGTGCACCCGCATTAGGCGTAAGTTTACTGCAGCAGAACGATGCTAATACCAAATAAACAGAATTAACCAGTAGGCTAACTCAGAAGTGTTTTCAAAATGTATGCGTTTGACGTAGTATGCCATATCGGCCGGCGCGCGCCCTGTTAATGGGTTGCTGGACCGTTCATAGTATGCTTGCAGCGGTACCACGTGGTACAATGCGCCGATATTTCAGCTTGTTTGAAGTCAGACTACTGGTCCAATCTATGTATTTTGCTCATACTAAAGACGTGTCCTACCACGAAGCACTTCGCTGCAGTGCGGTTTCAACTTTATATTGCGATTATGGTTATTTTCTCGACTCACCAGGTTCGTCGAAGGGATTCTTGGCGACGATGCTGGTTTCGGAGACGAGCGGCTCGGACTCGCCCTCAGAGTTGACGGCGGACACGCGGAATCTGTACTCCTTGCCCGGAGTCAGGCCGGTTACGTCACATTCTAGAAAAAAAATGTCATTAGCAATGGGCACCTAATAGCTAATACCTATGAATTTAGCGCGTAACCAAAATTGAAATTGTGTGAACTGGCAGATGTGTCATAAAACTATTTTCAAATATTGAAGCCTTGGGAAGTAATACTTTATCATCTATGTGAATATGGCTATGTGCGTTGTTACTTGTCACAAATTAGTAGTAATGCCGCCGTTTTGTTTGACTGGACAGATTTGCATTTACATGTCACACCTACCTCCTTTATGTCATCGAAGTAAAATCTTAACTAGAGACGGTACAATTTTTTGACCCACTTCCAAAGAGGAGGAGTTTATGTGTTCGGCTGTGGATATTTTTTAAACTTACTTGGCTCCTCAGAGCGAGCACACGGCACCCAGCATCCGGTCTCCGTATCGAGTTTGTCCACTTGGTAGTATTCGATCGGGGCACCACCGTCGTCCTTTGGCCTCTTCCATTTGAGGGTCGCACCGTCCTTGTGGACGTCCGAGATCTGGGAAGGGAAATATTCATCATCAGTATTACAATATTATGTTAACGTTACACCTCCAGTTTAATAATATTCTTTGTCCGTTAATGTGTCAGCGACCATGTGAAAAAATTGGCGCATTCGTTACAGGCATGCAATGCTAATTTTCGTAGCGAACTCTGATTTTTGAAACTTTAACGATATTGGTATTTTGAAGTACACTGAACAAGTTTCAAGAGGTTTTTCTATAGAAGGTAGAAAACTAATCACATCTGCAAACAAAATGTCAAACAGAACGGAAATAATTGGGTGGTAACTATATACTAAATAGATATATTTTCCCACACAAACAGCAGATGCTGTTATAGATATAATATTATCATTATTCTTATACCCTGTTAATTTTTTTTCCAGGCTCTATAAAATAATTCTTACCTGCAATGGACCTTCAGGGCTAGCGGGCTTGTCGGTGACAAGCACGTTGATGGTGACAGTGTCTTTGCCGCTCGAGTTGACAGCGGTGACGGTGTACTCGCCCGTGTCGTCCCTACGGATGGGCCTGATCACCAGCTTCGTGAAGTACTCCGGTGTCTCGATGGTCACAGCCTTGGATGAGCGCAGAGGCATGTTCTGGTATCTAGGAGCGAATTATGGTTAGAATTTTCAATATGTAAAAGTTTTTTACTACTTATTTTCTATGTATTGTCAGTGTTGTAAGGGGCAATGTTATTGTAAGCCGGGTCCAGACGAGTGTAACGTGTAATGTAATTCACCGTGTAATGTAACACGAATTCTACGTGAGGACGGCAATACGAGCATTACATGTAACGCTCGTGGTTTATCCATCGGCTGTCGGTTTTCGCGCAAGCACAAAGGCTCGTTTGGACAATTCTCTTTGAATTCGTGTGCCGTCCACACTGTTGACGCTAAATTGCACATAATCTTACATTACAAGTTACACTCGTCTGGACCCGGCTGTAGCTAAGACTGTTTTAATAAGACGTTACATACTAGCTCATAATGGTAATCTTAAAAGGCATACAAGACGTATAGGATGGTGCTACAAATTACTATCGCGAACCCGAAACATGAATTTGTCTTCTTGACATTTGCTACCACCTATGGCTCATTTTATCTTATTATCTTAGCAATGCTTGACACACTGACCTTTATTGCTAATCTTGACAGATATCCATACTTCCATTCTAATTTTATTTAATGCGAAAATGTGTATGTCTGTCTGTTACCTATTCACGCCCAAGCCGTTGAAACTAATTTTTCTGAAATTTGGTATGGAGATACTGTGAGTCCCGGGAAAGGGCATAGGATACTTTTATCTCGGAAAAATGTACGGTTTCCGCGCAATTAACGAGTTTTGGCGCACCAAAGTTGCGGGCGTCATCAAGTAACACTTACCTCCATTCAACAGCCGGCGCGGGTTCGCCGGTAACAGCGGCCTCCAACTTGAGCGTGGATCCGGCAGACAAGGTAACATCACGGAGGTATCTCCTGTCGATCTTGGGAGCGAGGAACCGCGGTTTAGCCACGAAGTTCTTGCTGGCTTCAGAGGGCTTGCTCTGGCCGGCCTTGTTGATCGCGATCACGCGGAATTGGTATTCGTTGCCTTCGATCAGCCTGAAATTGAAAAGGTATTAATAATAGAGCGGAGGGCGTTACTAGCGCACACAGTAAATAATCTGATCAATGAAAAAGTGTTATGAGCATAGACATTATGAGTATACAAAATGTGACCACATTTTAATAACGAAGCAAAGGGCTCTTCTAACATAATATACTCTATCTATATCGATCTAAAATCAGACGTGTTGCATACCATATCAGAATATTGACAAAAACGTTGTCAAACGTCGAACAAAACTTATTTTTACTGTCTATTCTAGTGCTGCCTGTAGCATGAAAACATTGCAGTAATATACTCAATTCTATCTATACTTTTTTAGTATAGGGAATATCCAAAATCATTACAGATATTGTAAAGACTTCTAATGCTATTAGGTTTAGGACATCTGTATTCTGGACGTATTGCTTAATATTCTCTTAAAGATGGTTAAACAAACAATAACTTACCCATTAACGGTAGCAGTGGGTGTAGGCGTGTGTGTCTCAACCGCCTTCTCCCAGAGTGGGCTGTATTTGTCCTTTTTCTCGATGATGTAGCCAATAACTGGTGATCCACCATCTGAAGTTGGTGGCTCCCATTTGAGCTCCACGTGGGTGGCAGACCAGTCTTCTGGCACAGGTGTTCCAGGGGCTTCTGGTACGGCTGTTGAAGAAGAGGATGATCAGTTCTATTGATAACACATGAAATGGACAGTATAAAAAAGCTTCCAGTTAAAATTTGAAGTTATATTGGTTTTTCACCTATTCCCATCAACATTCTTATTGGCATGGCATACTTTAGTAATTCATAAACAACTTACTGAAGGGATCCTTGGCGACGATAGAGCCAAAGGTCTCCAGCGGCTCAGATTCGCCCTCCTTATTGATCGCCTTCACGCGGAACTTGTACTCGTGACCAGGTATTAGACCATCAACCTGAAGGCACAAATAATTAAGTATGGATTTTGCCTACTCCCAGAAAGGGAGTTAAGATTAAGATTTTTCATGCATTAACTACAGCTTACAAGTCACCGAAGATCAAAAATTTAAATATTAAAGCATCCCTAAAAAATTGTCCTGAGAAAATAAAGGTAGCCAAAATGATTAAATAAAAAGGGTAAATAAAGTCATCATTTGTGATGGCTCCTCTTCATAATGCTGTGGATGTCCAGGTGACAAACAGTTAGTACTTTTTTTAGTTTCTATGATGTTTTTTGTTCCATTGTTCTATGAAAGCCAACCTGCAGCTTCTCCAGTAATGCAAGTATCCATGGGCGACGGTAGTTGCTTTCCATCAGATGAGCCGTTTGCCCTATTATTTTATTAAAAAAAACTATGTTTGACTCACCTCCATTTCAGGTACGTTGCCAATGGTCTTTCCAACTGGCAACCAGGCCCCGGTCTCGGTATCATATTTCTCCACTAGGTAAGCCTCGATGGGCTCACCACCGTCGTCCTTGGGCCTCTTCCATTTGAGCGTGCAGCCATCCTTGTGGATGTCAGACACTTCCAATGGACCTTCAGGCTTGTCGGGTTTGGCTGGAATGAGAATGAATTTTGATTGTATTGGGATTTAAAAAATCATAATTATTGAGATTTGAAGTCAGAGCTAGTGGCTCTGATATTATCTAAGAATATAGTAGATGGCAGTAGCGAATAGGAGACATTTTGCCTTGCCATCTAATGAAAGGCTCAAAATCTATTTACTGCTATTAGAAGTAAATAACTTTTGAGCCTTTCATTAGATGACAAGATAAAATATTTAGACTTGAGTGCTTCTCATTGCAAAGAAGGAGGAGTTGGCTGATGATAGACCGATATATCAAGAAAGGATGTTATAAAGTACTTACACACAACGATGATCTCAACTTCAGCGGTGTCCTGTCCGTACTTGTTGGTTGCCTGTATCTTGTACGTGCCGGAGTCCTTGCGGCGCGGGCTTGAGTGCTGGTACTTGCTTAGGTATGGTACGTTCACCACTGCGAAAAAAGATAAGTATAGTAATTAAATCAACTTGTGCTCATAGAATAACCAATGACAATAGTGGCTTCGGTTTTGATAAAATTTTCTTTGCATGACACAACATAAAAAAATAATCTCACAGAAAGTCAGCGTACAATTTAAGCACTTGGGTTCTGCCGATTTCTTTAAAGAAAGAGGTTAAACAATTAATGGTCAACAGATAAACTCCGAAGAGCATTTTTAACTTCAGTGTCAAAGATAGTAGTAAGCACGTACGTAGCATTTAAAAATACTTTCGCTCATATTTTAGAAATTAAAACATGACATCCATACTTCCATACTAATATTATAAATGCGAAAATGCGTCTGTCTGTCTGTCTGTCCGTCTATCTGTCTGTCTGTTACCTCTTCAAGCCCAAACTGCTGAACCGATTTTGCTGAAATTTAGTATGGAGATACTTTGAGTCTCGGGAAAGGACATCGGATACTTTTCATCCCGAAAAATGTATGGATTCCGCGCGATGAACATCTAGTTTTGAAATCAAACATTTAGAAACTTACATTTAAGTCCATTGCCGCTAGACACGTTCTTGCCGTTGAGACTCCAGACGACTTCAGGAGCGGGTTCACCCGACACCTTCACGTCGAGCGCGATGGGCTCGCCTTCATGTACCCTGATGGGCCTCAAGCTGCGACGGTCGATCTTAGGCGCCACTGTGAAAAGCCATGTTTTATAATGATATCATGTTATTCTTAAAGCTGTAACTAATGATAAAATGTAGCTGAGCTCCTATAAAAATACGCATTTTTCTAAGCCCTGGTTTTATAAATATACCCTATAGGCCTAGGGGCGGCAACGTCCTAGAGGGGCGACAGCAGATTTCGTACATGCGGCGGCGGAAATAAAATAGCCTACACTCATAAAAATATATGATATGTCTGTCTGTCTGTCTGTTACCTCTTCACGCCCAAACCGCTGAACCGATTTTGCTAAAATTTGGTATGGAGATACTTTGAGACCCAGGAAAGGACATAGGATACTTTTTGTCCCGGAAAAATGTACGGTTCCCGCGCGATAAATGAATTTTGGCGCAACGGAGTTGCGGGCGTCATCTAGTTATTGATAAAACCTCAAAGCTGGGAAACGAAGAATAGCTTTAGTTCTATTTACTTAGTTACCAATAAAAATACTTACGTCTTCTAGGCTTGCAGGTGACGGATTTGCTGGCGTCACTGGGTTCACCGGGGCCAGCCTCGTTCACGGCCTTAACCCTGAACTCGTATTCCGTGCCCTCGTCTAAGTTGGGCACTGTGGCCTTTTCGTTGTCATTTGGACCCACCTAAAACAAGGTCATTTTGTTGTAAAAAACAATAAATTTAATTTAAGTTGAACTTGATAAACTTTTATTTACCAGGGTAGAGACTATATTTTTGGTTATTAGTTATTACGAGTATATATTTTGATGATTATCACAAGAAACCTTAGAGAAGTGTTGCAGATAACAATCTCAAATTCTTACCTCACAAGCCTTAACCCATTTAGTGGTTCCAATCTCGCGCTTCTCAATGATGTATCCGGTGATGGGAGCACCACCATCTTTGATGGGCTTCTGCCATTTGAGGTCGACGTGGTCCTTGTCCCAGTCAACGACTTCTGGCGTGCCAGGTTTGCCAGGCTCATCTGCAATTCATTATAAGATAAACGCAAACTCCTGCACATGTTCACATTGGAAATAACAAAAAGAAAATATTTTTACTCTTTATACTTTTGGCGAATGTGCAATATGATACTTGTTTATTCTTCCATACATAGTTAAAATGAAAGGCGTAGAAAATTTATACCTGTATCCGTTTAAGACTAGATAATCTGCGTTCCTTACCGAATGGATTCTTAGCGATGATGGACTCTGTAGCCTCGAGCGGCTCAGAGACACCTTCGTTGTTGACGGCAGATACACGGAACTTGTACTCGTGTCCTGGCACCAAGTTCTCAATTTCCGCCTTGGGATCCTTGGTCTTGAGGGCAGGCAGCCATCTACCAGTTTCGGTATCCAACTTCTCAACGAGGTAGTGGTCGATTGGTGCACCACCATCGTCCAGCGGTGGGTTCCATTTGAGCTGGCATCCCTCTTTGTGGACGTCTGAGATCTGTAAGTTAAAATGATGGGTTATTATATTTTATTGCCCGAATAAAAGCTACATCCAATCAGTAAGATGGATGCCGATCTACGAATAATTAAAAAAACTAAGGAAGAGTAACTCCGTCAAAAAACATGCTCCAAAATACTTGTCAAAAAAGTGTACCTTAGGTTCACTTTTCATACATTTGGTGACCTTGAGCGGTATAAAGGCTGACGTTACATGACAGTTCGAATGGAACCAAATTTAAAACTGTATTAGTATGGGAGTTACGTTTCTTGGTTTTATTATTCGTAGATGCCGATATTATAAAAATAGTACATTACGCATCTAGGGCAGGAAAATAAGAAATGTCTCTTTCTTATTTACTGCCCATGGTGCGTATACTGTTTTTCTCATCGACGGAGGCGGAAAACGGCAACATCGGTAAGCGCAGCGGGAAGAAAGTTGACGTTTTCCGCCCGGAGGTGAGAAATAGTACATTACGCACCTAGGGCAGGAAAATAAGAAACATGTGATCTGAGGTTTCTTCTTATTCTTTCAACCTCAGAAGTCAAAAAGTAGACAACGTTCGTAATTACTAAAATCTTCAGGTAATTCCTCACCTTAAGCGGTCCTTCTGGTTTAGCAGGTACGTCCAATACGTTGATCTGTATGGTGGCCTCATCTTTGCCGCTACTATTTTCAGCCTTCAGCACGTATGTGCCGCTGTGTTTGCGCGAGGCAACCACCACGGAGAGTTTCGTGCGGTAGTCCTCTACGTCTAGCGAGAGGTCATCGCGTGGTGATAGCCTCTCCTTGTTGTGGAACCTGATGAAGAATTTCAGTTTCAGTATATTCAGAACGTAAGGAAAAAACGGCTTTACAAAACCGTCTGTGTTTTTGTAAAAAAAAATTAAATAACAAAAACCGCCATTTTGTTTTTGTAATTTCGATATAGTCACTCTCACAGTAAACGCGAAACGATACCTCGCAAACTAATGTATCTTTATTCATTTAATATCCATCAAGCCGTTCAGGCTGCAGAGTTTGCCAAAAAATCATACAAACGTACTCTTAAAAGACGTAAC
Organism: Polyommatus icarus; assembly: GCA_937595015.1. Taxonomy (NCBI): domain Eukaryota; kingdom Metazoa; phylum Arthropoda; class Insecta; order Lepidoptera; family Lycaenidae; genus Polyommatus; species Polyommatus icarus. The sequence continues at coordinate 6,707,397 of OW569341.1, read as the reverse complement.
CCAGGTTTTGGCGCTGCCTGCTAAAAAGTGTGATTGTAAAAGAACGTAGACACTTACCAGGTCTTAGTCGGTGGTGGTTCACCGGACACCTTGACATCCAGACGGATATTCTGTCCGGCTTTGAGTGTGAGGTCGCGCATGTTGGTGCGGTCAATCTTGGGCGGAGCTTAAAAATAAAAAGAAGTGTTATAATCTTCATCATCACCATGGTCATAATTATGTCCAATAACATAATATGTACTATCAGAGAAGTTGATTCCTAGGCAGATAACGTAGTTTGGTCGCGTTACGTCAAACCCAGCGGGCGACAGATCACAATTAACATTGAATTAATTAATAATAATAATAATAATAAGCCCGCAGGGCAGCAAGTGGCGAGCTGTTGGGGAGTAGCGACCCCACGCACCCGAGTGCTCCCAGGGAAGCCCCTGTGCTCCATCTCCGGCTTGCCTTCACCGGCCGGCCGGAGTGAACACTGGCGGAGAATCAGGCCCTACCTCTGCCTTGCCTTAACCGGCCGGTCAGAGTGGAGTCGCGAGAGCCTCGGCTCGGAGGGAGGATGTGAAGCGTAAGTGGCGAGTGGGCGACGTGATGGGACCCTCTGAGGGTGCAAATGATCGACGTTTAAAGTCCAGCGACACCTCTCCTGCCTCAAGCCGCTCTGTCAATGTTGCCGCCTCGGGGCACCGTGCGTGCGACCATTTTGAGGGGCCCATTCAAAGAGTTAATACATGTTACTACATTGTATCGGCAGACGCCATAGTCCTTCCATAGCTCCCAGTTATCAAGTCCACTAGCACCTTACCCCCATAGCCCGGTGTCATTTTAATTTTCCATTCCCTGCAATAGTCCTACACTGGCCGCTCGCTCTCCTTGGTTGTACTCCCATACCGCACTATGGGAGTACAACCAAGGAGAGCCAGAGGCCAGTGTCGCCGGCTAGTGTCACATTACATTTAGATTAAAACTGTGTTACGGGCCTCTACGTGTTGGCTTCGGCCCCACGCATGCCTTCCAAAGGTCCGGGATTTAATTGCCCGTGAGCAAGGATTGCTTAACACAAACAATAATAATAATAATGATTCGACCAAATGACGTTGATCTGTCAACTATTGAGGAATCAATTTCCTCGACGTTACTATTTCTCAGTGTAATATTTAGTCCTCAGTCCTCACATTATAAAAATAACTTTGGTATAAAGTATAAACTTACCAAACCTATCCTTAGCCAACAGATTCTCAGATGGCGCGGAAGGCTTGCTCGGTCCGGCCTTGTTAACCGCCTTCACACGGAACTGGTAAGTTTTGCCCTCGATTAGATCAGGCACCTTAGCTTCGGTCTTTGTTCCGGGTACCTGAAAATTAAATAGATTTTGGTAAGTTACAGGAAATAAAGATAGCAACAAAAGTTTCAGAAAGGCCCTAGTAGGTCGCATTTTTATGACAAGAAAAGGACAGAAAGTAAAGGTCAACACAATATTATTATGTGAAGTAATACACATATCACAAGTTTTGGATTTGCGACGCCAGTTTGCAGCATCTTCACTCGTTCTCTATGTAAGAACAAAATATGGGAACAACAAATGGGGGAGTTCTCCCATTTCTTGTAGTTGTGGTCAATGTAATTTGAACAATTTCACAGGCGTATTTACGTGTCGAGTAATGTCACCCATATTGTTATTTCTTACCTCAGCGGCCTTAACCCATTTGCCGGTGTCTCTGTCCTTCTTCTCCACGATGTATCCTGTGATGGGGGCACCACCGTCGCTGGTGGGTGCATCCCACTTGAGCACCACGTGCTCGGCGCTCCAGTCCTTGAACTCGGGCTTGCCAGGCGCGTCAGGTTCGCCTGAGGAAGGAGATTAATTTACATTAAAAGGGAATGGCCGAAAGTTGACAAAAAGCAATAACATGGTGGCTAATGACGTAGTCATTTAAAATAATTTTGATGTCACCAAAAAGGCAATTCGAGTGTAAGCAAAATACTCGATGCAGTCAGATTCTTTTATGAATTGGTCCTGTTGTACTGGACCAGTATAAAGTTATACATTTTCAGGGCCTTGTCAAGAGCAAAAAAATATTACTACAATTGATATCTTATCAATTGAGGTATCTTCTTTTTAACCGACTTCCAAAAAACGAGGAGGTTATAATATGTTCGGCTGTGGATATTTTTTTTTTTTTTTTTTTTTTTTTTTTTTTTTTTTTTTTTTTTTTTTGTATGTTCAACGATTACTCCGCCGTTTGAGAACCGATTTTCGAAATTTTTGTTTTGTTGTACTAGGTTTCACTCCAATTTGGTCCCATTTTCACAAAAGTGGTGACCTGATGATGGGATCCAGGAGTAATCGAGGGAACTCCTCGAAATTTATATGGAAACATATGGTAATTTTAGTTTTATGTGAAGTGTACTAAGAATATGCTACCAAAAAGTCAAATATTGGGTTAAGGTATACCATGGTTTCGAAGATGCTGAGAGAACTCCTGACTCCTTATAGATACACGTTTGGGAGTTTCGGCGTTGTTTTAAGAACAGAAAGCATATTATACTACCACGCAATTAAAATTCATCATCATCATCATCATCATCATCGTCATCATCATCATTACCACGTCGTGTTAAGGTCACCAATGTCTCATGGCACAAAATAGGTAATAGTACAACTTACAAGGCATAGGTATGGACACAATAATAATAATTATGTACATAACAACACCAATTATTAATATAGGCTGTTTATACACGGCGGGCGGTGCGGCGTCGCCGCACGCCGCCGCGCGGCGTGTGCGTAAACATCGCGGCATTGCTTCGTACCTATTCAAGTTCTAATGTCAGGTAATGCCGCGCTGCAAGCATTTTGAGTGTCATAATATGATTTTAAACTTTATCTTCATTAATGTAGTACAATATAGTATCGCTTGAGAAAGGCGCAGGCGGCCGCGAGGCCGGCTTTCCAAGTTTCTCATGCGATAGTACTATGTATTACAATAATGAAGGTAAAGATTAATATCATAATATTATTATGACACTGAAAATATACTCGCCGCGCCGCTGGGTGTGATTCGGCTCATCCTTCGATCGCGGATTCTTGGAAATCCATTGTTCTGGCGGCCGCTTGGGAGTTGAAGCGTTAAATTGTTAAATTACCTAGCACGCATAGAGTTGTGTTCACTTAGATTTTTTTAAATGTATTATTTAAATTTATCTACCTGATATTTGGGCCTTGGGGTATGACTCATAACAGTCTTAACAAATTGTAATAAGATACGTAGAATAAACGCAGTAATTCGACGCGTAGGGTGGTATGGTCACTAAGTCACTACTCACTAGTTCACTACCACCGACGACCACTTATAAACTCGCGGACTATGACGTAGGTCATCTTGGAGGGTTAATTAATATTTCTAATAACAATACGAGATCAATAATTACCACTCAAAATGTTGACAATTCAAATTTCAATGCTCACTGCTCACACCAATGGTGACACATTTCTGATTTCACACAGCCAATACAACTATATAAAACTCCTACAAACAAGCGATACTGCGATTTAGGAGCACCTCAGCGAAATCTAATGAATACATCGTGTAACTAAAACTATATGAACAACAATCGGAGTTCGGACAAGCGATAGCGCCGACAGAGCGCCTCAATGACATATAGTGAAGACAATATAAAACTATTTTTTATACAATTTAAATTGGCACTAATTATAGTTTATCTACTAGGTAACTAAAAAGAGTGAAATTATTATTTTTAACAAAAAATTAAAACCGACTTCCAAGGTAAAAACAATAATAACATTCTTATAATAATTATGAACTAAAAACTAAAAAGTATTAAATAATTTTCCTCTCTAAATGTGCCTTTTTCCGAATTCAGCTAAACCTCAACTATTTCTGTACTCAACCTTCATAATTTTGAAGTCGGTGCCAGTTCCATAAGTTTCAAATTTTCTGTCAAAGAAAATATAAAGATTCAGCTATATCTGGTACCGACTTCAAAATGATGAAGGTTGAGTACAGAAATAGTTGAGGTTTAGCTGAATTCGGAAAAAGGCACATTTAGAGAGGAAAATTATTTAATACTTTTTAGTTTTTAGTTCATAATTATTATAAGAATGTTATTATTGTTTTTACCTTGGAAGTCGGTTTTAATTTTTTGTTAAAAATAATTTTTTGACGAGACATTGTATTATAATATCATTTTATGATATTTTGTTAATCGTCAGTTAAAATATTATATTCGTTGTATCGTATCTACACTTACCGTACGGATTCTTAGCAGTGGTAGCCGTCTCCGTAACCAGCGGTTCGCTCTCTCCCTCAGGGTTGACAGCTTTCACTCTGAACATGTAGTCTTTGCCCTCGTTCAGCCCTGTGACGTCAGCCTCAGGAGTCTTGGTGGTGCAGACTGGTACCCATCTGCCAGAGTCGGTGTCCATACGCTCCACCACATAGCTCTCAACTGGTTCACCACCATCATCTTCTGGTGGCTCCCATTTGAGCTTGCAGCCGTCGGCTTTAACGTCGGATACCTTAAGTGGTCCCTTGGGTTTAGCGGGTTTGCCGACAACCGTCACTTCGATTTCAACAGTGTCAGTGCCGGAATCATTCTTAGCGGTCACCACGTATTTGCCACCATCAGCTCTGGTCAGCTTCTGGAGGTTGAATGATGTGTGGTAGTCAACATTCTCGATCTTCAGCCTGTCCTGGCTCTTGAGGGTCTCGCCCTTGAAGGTCCATGTGATGGTAGGCTCAGGCTCGCCTTTGACGTCGGCTTCCATCTTCAGGGTTTCACCGACCTTCACCTTCCTGCTCTGCAAGTTCTTACGGTCGATCTTTGGTGCCACTGAAATGAAAATTGTTTATGTAATTTTGTTGGGTCAATAATATGGTCTTGAATTTTGAATAAACAAATTTCTATTAAACAAGTCTTATGGAGTTATCTCTCATTATATTCGTCTTACTCGTAAACAACGGATTTGAAAACTCTATCCAAATCACCACGTTTATAAATACTCACAGAATCTAGGCTTGGCTACAACCGACTTGCTCGGCTCGGATGGCTCAGATTGTCCCGCCTTGTTCAGGGCAATTACCCTGAACTGGTATTCGTGACCCTCTTCAACGTCAGTGACGTGAGCAGTGGGCCTGTCGCCACTTGTGCGTAAACAGTCTTGCCATGACCTGAGGGTAGAATGAAAATTTTATAGTAATATGTGAGTTACAACACCAAATTGAACAACATTATAAAAAGTTCGTTTTCAAAATTAAAAAAATACGTTTGTATGAGGGTAAATTTGGGGTCGTTTCAGACCGCAACGCGACGCCTAAATGCATTTATTTTGTATGGATTTGACCGACTTTAATTGCCTGAGCGGTGAGACGTCAAGAAATGCATTTACGCGTCGCGTTGCGGCCTGAATTGACCCTAATAATTGACCATATATGAGAGATTTCTTTAACTCATTTACCTGTCACCCTTCTCTCTCTTCTGTACGATATATCCAGTGATGGGTGCACCTCCATCCTCCTTGGGTGGGGTCCATTCCAGGTCGACAAAGTCCTTGTCCCAGTTCCTGGGTTCCGGACGTCCAGGTTTGCCAGGCTCGTCTGGAGGAAACAAACACATTAGAAAGATCTCCTAAGGACTCATTACGTCGTGATGACTTTTTGATGGGTATAATTATTGTTCAATGTTCATAACCTCTTACTAATAACAACAACGCAGCTAATAACTTATAAGTTACTTCATGTATGTACCTATTATCCTTTTTTGTGTGAAGAATATATTTTTTTTTACTGATTTTCCGGGATACAAGTATCCTTTGTCGTTTCTCGGGACTCAAAATTTCTCCGTACCAAATTGCAGTAAAATCGGGTTAGCGGTTTGGGCGTGACGATCATCTTCAAGAGCATCTTAAAAGGCAACGCACCTGCAGCTCTTCTTATATTGCGAGTGTCCATGGGCGACGGTAGTTGCTTTCCATCAGGTGACCCGTTTGCTCATTTGCAGATATTTTATTTAAAAAAATACTCACCGAAAGGATTCTTAGCGATGATGCTCTTCTCTGTCTCCAACTCCTCAGACTCGCCCTCCTTGTTGACGGCCTTCACCCTGAACTTGTAGGGCTTGCCCTCCTGGAGGCCCGTCACGTTGGCCTTGCAGTCCTTGGCAGTACCACATGGTATCCATGTGCCTGAAATAATTACGTTAATGTAGTTTTAAAAGCATACATTATGACTAACGATTAATATTAAAATAAGTACCTAATAAGGTAAGTCCAAAAATTTGTGAAATATTGTGAACGTTACGTAACGACATTCAAATTAAATATGAAAAGACTGAAACCTTTGTTGGAGTGGTTTAATGCAAAAGGGGATGTATCTGTTTGCATAACAGCTAACAGCGAAAAAGCCGCTGCGGGCCTAGACAAGCGGCAAGCGATTATTGTAAACGCTAACGCTAACGCCACAAAATGTATGGGATTCGACATTAGTATTCGCTAGTGAATCGATGACTTATGTCAAATCGCATACATTTTGTGGCGTTAGCGTTAGGGTTTACGATTATCGCTTGCCAGTTGTATACTAAGGCTGGTCTACTTAGCTACAAAATATAAATCAGTTAAGGTGCAGTGGTTGTTGCAACTACGCAAAATGGGTTTTTTAAATAACGTTTTTTGTTAAGGAAATGTCATTATTTAAGTATAAAAAAGTACCATTTTAAAATTGAGAAACTTTCCTATACGCAAAGGTATATCAGTACACAATTTGAAAAATTTGGCTCGATAGAAAAAAATCTCAAAGATGACTCTTATAACGCTGTTTTTCATAATTAAATCATTTTATGGCTAAATTACACACTTTCTAGAAAAAACAAAAAATGTAGCACATTTGTCATAACCTAACCTAAACGATTTGATATACTTGATTTGTGTAATACTAAAAGCAAAAGGTTTTTTCGCCTATTTTCTATTATCAAGGCACGCGGCGAGCGCGTAACCGCCACTGTACAAGGCGCGCTGATATGAATGTTATTATAATGTACTTTACGTCGATATTCGTACTGACAGACATCGACCTGCTAATTCTCGGGACTACTGGGCCTTAAGCGTTTTGTTGCGCCCCATTCTTTCTTTTTCCGCTTTACAGGTTACATGGCGTCAGTCTGCTAACAGCTTGAGTATATCTATACAGCTTTAAATATAATATGTTTATTTTTTATTTGCCTTTTGAAATCTTACACAATTAATATTATACATACCAGTGAGTGGATCAAGTTTCTCAATCTCGTAATATTCGATGGGTGATCCACCATCGTCCTCTGGTTTCTGCCAAGTGAGGGTGCAAGAGTTCTTCGTGACGTCAGACACTTCCAAAGGTCCTTTAGGTTTAGATGGTTTACCTGAAAATAAGAGACAAATATAATTTTATGAACTTTTTATGATAATTTGTAGTATAATTTTGTTTTAGCTAACATCTCTCTTAATTATTTGAATACAATTGCTGCATTCTATGCATTTTTAGTTTCAGAAAACAGCTTTTTTCCAGAATCTATTAATGTAAAAACTAGAGTCTTAAAAATTAATAACAAAGTGTGTTTTGTATTCATAAATAGCCACTTAAAATACTTTCAACTACTGCAACTAATTTAGTTGTGTATTTAAGTTTCACTACACCTGCCTTATTTTTGACAGAATCAGAATCGAATCGAGAATCGAATCAGCTCAATATCAAAGGCCTTTGCTACTTCCGACATATTATATACCTACTAGCGCGAAATCATGCCGCGACTCAATTTGGAACTAATTCGATCTCAACGGCATTTCCCACTCCTGACAGCTGTACTAGCGCACGACGCAGCGGTTTGTGCAGCGGTTCAATTTGGAACTAATTGGACTCCCAAATCAAAAAATCGTATCAGGAGGCCTACTAAGAAACCGATTTGAGACTCAAATAATCGAATAAGAATGCCACGTCCGACTCTAACAAATCTGAAATAACGTCGGTAGAGCAGGCCTAGTAGATGTAAACGCTAACGCTAACGCCACAAAATGTATGTGATTTGACATAAGTCATCGCTTCGCTAGCGAATACTAATGTCAAATCCCATACATTTTGTGGTGTTAGCGTTTACGATAATCGCTTGTCGCTTGTCTAGGCCCTCTGGACGCGGCATTCTGATTGGATCGTTTGAGTCGTGTCGTGAAACTCAAGACGGTTTCATGGTACGCCACTTACCAACAACAATGATTTCTACATCAGCTTCGTCTTCGCCCACTTCGTTCTTAGCCTTGATAGTGTATTTGCCGCTGTTGGCGCGTTTCGTCTTGGTCATCAGGAACTTGGTGTTGTAGTCAATATTAATGATCTCCAAATTGTCCTTGTTCTGCAGCTCCTCACCCTTGAAGTGCCAGGTGACGGTTGCCGGTGGTTCTCCGAAGATCTTCACATCGAGAGAAACCGGCAGACCAGCCTTGACTGTGATCTGGTTCAGGTTTGTGCGGTCGATTCTTGGTTTCACTGTAAAATATGAATTTGTCACTTTATATTTTGTTCTTTAAAAATGTATAACTTTCTGTTCTGTTGGTTATTTCAAAATGTAAATAAAGCATAGATTAACTTACGTTAATTTTTTAAGCTTGCAATACTTACAGAATCTAGGCTTAGCCGTATGCCAGTTGGTATTTTCAGATGGCTCTGACTGTCCAGCCTTGTTGACCGCACGCACTCTGAACTGGTATTGATTGCCTTCTTCCAGTTTTGGAACAGTGCCTTGGCAGATATTACCTTGGACCTCGATAGCCTGAAATTAGACGTAGACGTTAGATATCTTGCTTAAAACAACCAAAATCAGTGCTGGACATTTGCGTGTAAAATTTCGTTTATTTCAAGAAGTAAAGACACTCAGTCCTTACTAGGATCTTGTTCCAAATTGAGATCAAAAGCAGCTAATATGAAATTGCGCATACAAAATAAAAAGCAATTTCCCTAAATTACTTTTTCCTGAAACAACTTCGAGAAATTTTGTGGTAGGTGATAAAATATTGCCTTTTTTAAATTGAGACCACAAGCAGAAATGTAATTATTGAAAGTGAAATGAAAAGTAATTTCTTTATTACTTTTTCCTGAAACAACTTTAAGAAATTTTGCGCTAGTGCAAAAATATTGATAGCACGATAGTAAAAAAATGTGCAATAGTGTATATTCGTTCAGAAATCTCCACTACTGTGCTTTAAAATTTAAAGTTTCGTCTCCGAGCTCTACTTTTACCTTTACATCATAAATGTAGAGGAAGGAGTAACCCTGGAACAGATAGCTGATATCACCCACTATTCAAAACAAGCGGGATTTAGTTCTTCAATGAAAAGTAAAAATAATAGGTATTTATTTACCTAATTGTTATTGGTAAATTGTTTTATGCTGTATTTAAAAATATTTTAAACAGTAAACGAGACCTTTTGTAATTCATCATGCTCGATAACGAGAAATGCCGTTAATTATTGCGATAATAGGTACTAAAATATGTTATAGCATTATCGCAATATTTAACGGCATTTCTCGTTAGTGTGGCCCGAGCATTACTAAAATAAATATAAATGCAAAAGAATGGCTGCCTGTCTGTTTGTTATCCTGTTAATGCTTAGCTGTTGAAATTATTTTATTATTATAGCCGTTGAAAACATGAGAACGGCTTAAAAGACATTGCTAATTTTAGTCTTGGTGAACGCCAAGACTATAATTCGCGGAAGTCCAGGAAAGGTTTGTACAGTAGAGAATTTATGAGTTAAGTGATACAAAGTTCACGGGTCATCTATAATTGTCTAATAATATTATATAAGTATTATAAAATTCTCGTATCACTCATGTGTTTGTGTGCGAACTCCACCAAAACGGCTCAACTAATTTTAATGAAATTTTGTATATTCATTAGGCCAGAGAATAAGATTTTATCTACTTTTTATATTGATTCTAGAAATAATTGATATGGCAAAACAACGTTTACCAGGTCATCTAGTATAAAATATTGAATTTTTAAACTTCGAACCAATATCCTTATACTCACTTTAACAAATTCTCCTCTATCGCGGTCCATGTATTCGATGATGTATCCAGTGATGGGAGCACCGTTGTCCCTGATGGGTGGTTCCCAGCGTAACTTGACCGACTTTTCATCGTAGTCTACGATGTCTGGCAGGCCAGGTGGTGCTGGTACATCGTACGGGTTCTTGGCCAGTATACCGTGGTCGGTGTCCAGAGGCTCCGACTCACCTTCCTCGTTAAGCGCCTTCACACGGAACTGATAAGTGTGGCCGGCTTCAAGACCTGAGGGGGAGAAATATAGTTTTGGTTAAGTTAGGTGATACAATGACATGAATAACAATAGAACAAAAATAGCATACATCGTATTGTCGTCTAATGCCTTGCTAAAATATTAATCTAAGTTAATCTTGTGCTGTGGCAGTTCATTCATTAGGTAATAATTTTTTGTTGCACATTTCATTCAGAAAAGGAAACGCAGTTTGATTGTAAACAAAAAACTCCAACAAAAGCAAAATGTTGATAGTGTTTTACTTTTAGCATTGAATAAAAAAAAATTAAACCGACGACGGCAAAACTTCTTCACTGCTTTCTTTCTAACACTATTCTATCACTTACCGGTAACGGTAGCCTCAGTGACATCGGGATCGATGGTACCAGCGGGCACCCATTTGCCGGTGATGGTGTCCATCTTCTCCACCAGGTAGGCGCTGAGCGGCAGACCGCCGGTGTGCTTGGGCTTCTTCCATGCGAGCTTCACGTGATCAGCATGCACGTCAGACACCTCGAGCGGACCTTCGGGCTTGCCTGGCTTGTCTGTGGAAGGGACACTCGTTAGTCTTGTTTATTTGATGGCAAACTAACCACCGTTGATGTGATGTCAATGCCCTGGCAAAGTTTCTTCCATTTTACGCGAATGCAAATCCCAAAAGGGGATCGTAATTTTGCCATTTTATTCTTCGCGAAGTCTGATTATAAGTAAATGATGTAATAATGAATTCCTAATAGCATTATCTATATCTTTGTGTAGTAACAGGGTTATAAAATAGTTTTAAATTTTTGATTAAGTTCTTAATATTACTGCAACTTATTTCTAGCATGATTTTAGACTGTAATGGTGCTTTTGATAATAGGATCATCGCCTGAAGGGCTTGCCAAGGTATTGAAGATATTCAGTAACTTACCGAGTACAGTAATCTCCACTGTGGCCTCGTCAACGCCAGAATCGTTCTCCGCCTTCAATGTGTAAATGCCGGAGTTCTTCCACGATGATTCGAAGATCTGGAGTTTGGTGTTGTAATCTTCATTCTCCAGTTTGACTCCGGGGCCGTTTTCAACGACCTGTAAAGAAGGATTATGTTTTAACATCATGCTAAATGAATCCTTTGTTTGGGGTGTGTTGTAGTAAAAATCCTAATTACCATTCAAACCCGACTACACCAGGCGGATTATGGATTTGGAGGGTATGTGTGTTTCACATTAATGTATTTGTTCAGCACGCTATAATATAGTGTTATGACTTATGCAGCCTACACGCCTTTAAGTTCAAATCCTACATTGGGGACTTCAAAAGGAACCATAATTTCAGGATAGTAGGGTCAAATACAGGTTATCATAGTTACCTTGTTGGCGAAGGTCCATGTCTTGGTCGGTGGGGGCTCACCCTTGATGTCAACATCCAATTTGATAGTAGCACCCGCGCGAACACGGATCGCAACCATCTTGTCGCGGTTGATCAATGGTTTCACTGAAATAGAATAAAAGTGTTAAAAATGAGGATATTGTGTAACTATTGTTCACTTTTTATGATAGCTCGATGGTAAAAAATAACATGATTAAAAAAACATTTACCCTTATACTTAAAAGATTTACAAATTGGATAGTCTATAAGACGTTCCTGCCTATGCCTATTGCCTATGTTTCCAACGTATCAGACAAGGAGGGAATTAATTTGATAGATAAGTAATCATTTTATTCCAACCACCTACATTTATCTAATCATACGTTTTCCCAAAAATTGCAAGGAGGTTATAGAAACAAAAGGCTAGGAGTATTCAATGCTATTCAAGTAATACTCACGGAATCTGGCTTTAGCGATATGCGGCTGTGTCGCATCTCCTGGCTCACCAGGACCCGCTTTGTTAACGGCCCTCACACGGAACTGGTAGGTGTTTCCTTCCTTCAAGTCCGGCACACGAGCCTTGCACTCTGGCGTATTGGTGACCAGAGCCTCCTGCCAGTGACCATACTTCTCCTTCTTCTCAATGATGTAGCCCGTGATGGGCGCACCACCGGTGCTCTTGGGTGCCTCCCATTTGAGGTCCACGCGATCAACGTCCCAATCCTCGATGGTTGGAACGGAAGGCTTGCCAGGAATATCTAAAAGACGATACAAGTTATTGAATATGTTGTTGATACTCTATATTATACAGCTGACTCTGATAATGTCATTCCGTCGAAACCAAACATATAATATTTTAAGCGTGAAAGTGAAAACGAGCGTAATTTTGTGAGCCGTGGGTCACAGAATTTCGGTTGGCAAAAATTCTGCTGCATTCAATTTCATAGAAAATTCCTACTTCATTCACACGAGCGTAATTTTGTGTCATGATTAGTATGAAAAATTATCTGCGAGTCACGACTCACAAATTTACGCTCGTTTGGCCTCATCCTTAATGTAGAAAAGTGCACCTTTCTATTTGCTTATAATGTTTAGAAAGTAAGCCGATTACGATCAAAAGTATGTAAGATGGTTTTGAATACAGATAAACGTATACCTGCGACTTTAACGCAAACTCACCGTAAGGATTCTTCGCAATGATGGACGCATCTGTCTTCAACGGCTCAGATTCGCCTTCCTCATTGATAGCCTTCACTCTGAACTCGTATTCTTCACCTTCTTGCAGGCCCTTCACCTCCATTTCGGTATCATCGGTCTTGCCAACTGGCACCCATCTGCCAGTCGCCTTGTTCAGTTTCTCAACAACGTAACCAGTGACTGGTTTTCCACCGTCATCCTCTGGTTTCTTCCAGGCGAGCTTGCAGCCGTTCTTGGTGACATCGGTGACCTTGAGTGGACCACCGGGCTTGCCTGGTGCAGAGAGGACTGTGATTTCTACTTCAGCCTCATCTGAGCCATGCTCGTTGGTAGCTAGGATACGGTATGTGCCGGTCATAGCGCGTACCGACTCCTTGATGTCAAGTTTAGTGTTGTAGTCAACGTTGATGACGTTCTCCGTGACCTGAAAATAGAAAAGCTGCTGTAAATAGATGCTTTATAGAAGTGGCAAGTTTTTTTTCTTTAGGAAAATTTATTTAAGTACTTTTCCTATTTTAACCCCCGACGAAAAAAAAGGAATGACTATGTTTGATGTGCCTGTCTGTTTGTGTGTGTGTATCTGACATCTGTACGTAGCATTGTATCATCTTAACTGTTGGGTCGATTCTATCTACTTTTTTGTTTGGAAGCTCACGTCATATTTCGGTGATTTAATTGGTTAAATATTTTGCGTTCAAACCTGTCCTGGCACTTATTACAGTTTTAAGGGGTTTCGTTATTGATATACCTGACGTGGGAGAGCCATGCTTCGGCACGAATGGGCCGGCTCGACCGGAGAAATACCACGTCCTCACAGAAAACCGGCGTGAAACAGCGCTTGCGCTGTGTTTCGCCGAGTGAGTGAGTTTACCGGAGGCCCAATCCCCTACCCTTTTCCCTTCCCTACTCTTCCCTATTTCCTTCCCCACCCTCCCCTATTACCCATTAAAAGGCCGGCAACGCACCTGCAGCTCTTCTGATGCTGCGAGTGTCCATGGGCGACGGAAGTTGCTTTCCATCAGGTGACCCGTTTGCTCGTTTGCCCCCTTGTTGCATAAAAAAAAAAAAAAAAAATAATTTTGCATAGTCTGTGGTTTGGACTTACCTCCTTCTCCTCCTTCTTCCATTTTTGGAACCACTGCACCTTGGGTGCCGGTTCACCACGCACGTTAACGTCAAAGAATATCGGCTTGCCCGCACGCACCGCTACCGCCTTCAAATTGGTGCGGTCGATACGTGGTTTCACTGAGGGAAAAAGATTAATAAGCAGTTGAAAATAAAAGTTTAGAAAATCACAATAAAAAAGGTCAGTAAAAATCTAATATACTTTGTTAATTATAATGATCATCGTAGATAATAATGATGAACATGTAGAAGCAGTTGGTACATTGTTTGATTTTTAGGCCAATTAGTAGAGTGAGGCGAGCCTGCTGGGATAGTCTGCGGCTTACATACAGTCTGCATGGCGCGCGCCATCCATGCAGACTGTATGTAAGCTGCAGACTCGATCACACAAAAAAGGTGATGTCTGCGGCGCACCTAAATGATCAGACGGGTCGTTATTGATAAAACACTGCGCACTAAACATTTTATCACTAGTTTCACCGAGCAATCTTAAAGTACGCGGCCTATACTAGTGTATTTCGCAAGACACAAAAGTAACAATTTCTCGGAGCTCACGCTGGTAGTATGTATTCTTTAATGTCAGTTCTTGTATCTTATTTAAGTAATTCAAGTCACTTACATGCTTTATGTCTGATGGTGGTCATCTTGGTGGGATCGGAGGCGTCGGACGGGCCGGCTTTGTTGACGGCGATGACTCGGAACTCGAACTCACCACCCTCGGGTAGACCCTCTACCTTACCGGAGGTAGCGTTGCCGGGCACCTGATGATGTGGGATTGGATTAGTTGTAGAGATCGGTTTAGTTTTAGAGGTTTTAGGATATAATCGGCTAAATAAATAATGCTGAAAGAATTTTTTGTTGTTTTAGCTGAGACGCTGTTTTAGATCTTCCGTATCTCTTTCTTGCGCAACACGCTTCACCAACGTAACAAGTTACAACGATGACGAAGTTCGCAAACAAAAAAATATGTAAAGATTAATAGCGTTGTCGATATCTCGAACTGCCCCGGGGCAGGTTACGCACGGCAGGCCGAATGGATACGGAAATAGCCGAACAAAACCGGTGATCCACGAAGCACTTGGACTTAGTACTAGTAATACGTAGTCATTTAAACTTCAGCTATTTTTATATCCATTCGGCCCACCCTGCCCCGGGGCAGTTCTAGATGCCGAAAACGTTATTAAAAGTAACAGCAGTTGACATATTAAGGAGGCGATTTAACATGTCACTTGGGACATTATGCCAAATGTGCCATTTTTGTTTTTAAACTTCGTCGATTCGTCGATTTTGATGGTACTTGCATCCTGGTTGGACTCTTATAAAAAGTAGTATTTACCTCAGCGGCATTCTCCCAGTCGCCGCCTTTGGGTCTCTTCTGTATGATGTACTTCTGTATGGGTGCTCCGCCGTCGTTCTTGGGCGGGTCCCACTTGATCTCGGCACTCTGGTTGTCGTGATCGGCGACCTCCACGTTGCCGGGCTTGTCCGCTTTGTCTGGAGGAGGAGGATTTTAACTCAACAATAAGATACCTTCATTATAGTTTCGAAACAGTCTCGTATTACCTTTATCTAAGTACAACAACAAGCCAAACACGTTCTGAATTCTGATTGATCAAAACTCTTAAAATCTGTTTACCAGAACCAATAATACTGGCGTTGGCTGTTACGTCAATAAAAGCTTAGCTAAAAATATAATCATAAAGGTACAATAATGACCAAACAAATCTAGTGCCTAATGGACCAAAATCAGACCTAAGCTAAACAATCTTAGAGCAACATAAGCTGTATCGTCATCTTACCAAACGGATTCTTGGCCAGTATAGGCTTCTCTGTCTCCAACGGTTCCGAGTCACCCTCATCGTTGACGGCGGTCACGCGGAACTTGTACTGGTGACCTGGTTCCAGGCCTGTCACCTCCATCTCTAGGGGCTTCTTATCACCAGCCACTCTGATGAAGAGATAGTAAATTAGTGTTATGACGTGATGGAATGACATTGAAAAATATGAGGGCTTCAATGGAGATCTCCAAGCAAGCAAGATGTTATGCATTTCCAGAGGCTTCTTGTCGCCAGCAACTCTGGTGAGGAGTTGGTTTAATTAGTGCTATCGAAAGTGACGTGATGGAATGACATCGTAAAATATGAGAGATTCAATTTAGATCTCTAAGTTAGCAAGATGTCATTAGTCATTACGCTTGATCAGGTTGAAGTTTTACTGTAGTTGTTGCAGCTTTTCCACATTTATAGACAAGACAAGGCAAGACAGTAAGTATGGACGCACAAAATTTCTATAAACCGGAACCCTTCAAAGATCTTTGAGCCAACATATTGTTGTCAACAACATGAAGACTGCTTTCATATACAGGGTGTAACAAAACTAAGTGATAATACTTTAGGGTGTGTACGTGTTCCTTGTGGAGAGTTCAGTGTGAAAGTAGCAGCGCTGAAAGAGTAACTTTTTTTAAAACTTTTTATATGGAAAAATTTATGACGCTGGAGCGCTTGCCCATACAAATCACAAGAAAAGCGCTTCGGCGCTGCTACTTTTGCAATGAACTCTATATATTATTATGGGACACATACACACCCTCAATTAATACCTAACACAGCGTTTGTTACACCTTGTATAAATATTTAAATTCTACAAAATACACAATCCACCAACCTGCCAACTCTGACCCATTTGCCGGTCGCCAGATCCATCTTTTCCAGCTCATACTCCTTGACGGGACTACCGCCGTCATCCTCCGGTTTCTCCCACTTGACTTTGCAGCCTTCGGCGTGGATGTCACTGACTTCCAACGGGCCTAAAAATTAAATTGGTATATTAATATAATGCATGATTATTAATCAGCATATTATCTAATAGGAATTCACAAAAGTCACCCAATTTTTTATCGATATGACTGTATTATATTGCAATTTGCAGTCTATTGGTAGTATTACACATTACAGAACCATAGAAAGCTCCCAATCTGTTTGTTCTGATACAATTTTTTCCTGAAAAACGTATCTACGATTCGCGTGCTTATTTCGTTTCTATAAAATCAATTTTAGGGCCCTTCCACGTTTTTTTACGCTCCTTTGTATCGATACAAACGCAAGTTGAACGCTCAGCAAACGGAAGGAAGGCGAAACGTTTTAAACTTTCTACCTATCTGCCAAAACGCGATGAAAACACGCGGAAGACAGCATCAGTGCGCAAAAAAAACGTCGTATGGAAAGAGGCCCTTATAATAACCTACCTTGTTTTTTCCATAAATTATTAAACAAAGTCGCTTTTTTTCCCTCATATCCCTTTGTTCCTTTTAATATTTAAAACTGCGCAACGGATTTTGATGGTTCTTACAGTGTTAGATAGCTCATTTATCGAGGAAGGCTATAGGCTATATTTTATCACGCTAAGACTAATAGGAGCGAACAAATAGAGGAAAATGTGGAAAAAACGGGGAAAATTATTTGAAAGGGCTAACTTGAACGCGCTGGCCCGATTTGAAAAATTCTTTCAGTGTTAGATAGCCCATTCATTGAGGAAGACTATAGGCTATATTTTACCAGACTAAGGAGAATATGGAAAAAACGGGGGAAATTATTTGAAAGGGTTTATCTCGCGAACTACTAGAGCAACTTATACGTTATTTGGCACAGTTAAGAAGTAGACCACGTGAAGGATCATAAGCTATCGATTTTAATCATTTCTTGAGTGGCTATATACTTATTTTATACTCGCGTGACGTCGGGGCGGATCGCTAGTAAACTATAAAGCAAAAGTATCATAAAATAATGGAAGTTACCTTGCGGCGCGCTAGGCTTGCTCAGCACGGTCAGTTCGACCGTCTCTTCATCGAAGCCGTTGCAGTTCTCCGCGCGCAGCGTGTACTTGCCGGTGTCACGGCGCACCGCGTTTGTGATGGTAAAGTCGGTATGGTACGGCACATTCTCAATCTTGATACGCTCCGTATTCACCAGTTTGACGTTCTCACGCCATGACCTGGAGAAGAATTAAGAATTGTAAGAATAGCGAAGAAGAGTTAGAATTGTAATAAAAAGACTAGAGATTTTAATAAATCATCGAAATGCTGTCACCGGTTAGATACCTATTCTGCCCTGATACCAGAAAAGACCGCTACGTGAAAAATACGTTTTTTTTTATTTTTTTATGTGTAAACTAAGCAGATTGTCAGCTTTCTGGTTCTATTTGACTTACATTTTTAAGTTTATTAGTTTCTGAGATAAGTTGCCGCTATGAGACCCCTATTTTCAGTTTTTTAGAGATGGCCATAAGATAAAAAGCCGCTAAACTAAATTGCTAAGCTATAAACATGTTATCATATCTTAACTGATGTATATGTTAGTACAAATTGAAAACATGGTTGGTGAACTACTACACAAGAATGCCGTAAAATGGTTATGATAAATATAAAAACCGTTATTTAACAATAACGACTTTAATACGTAGAAATTTTTTTCCCAGAATCATTTCCATTATAAGCAATAAAACGGCTAACTTATCGTCATACACTAGAACCACGTTATGGTATGTTAACTGTCTTTTAGCGTAGTAGAATAATAATAAATCAAACTAAAAAACTACACAACAAAACTATGACCGTCATTTAACTTAGGATATTATTAAAATATTTGCATGATAGCATTTTATAAACGCGGTTTAATAAAAAATACTAAACAAGAAGACCGCTATTTATGTTGATCAAAAGGAGTGAAGGGGGGAATACGAACGCTCCCGACGCGGCAAATCATCGATCGATCAACAGTCAATATTTTGTCACTGTAGGGGAAGGTCGCGTGCTTGCTTTGCGCGCCAAAAATTTGGCGCGATCTTCGTGGGACAGCAGCTGCTGAGATAACATAAAGTACTTATTCAAATTATTTTCTACTAGGAGATAATTTTAATTGATAAAGTGCTAACATTATTGATCAAGAGCCTGCGATGGCCAGAACTTCCTCAGTGTAGGAAAGCTGAACGTTTTCGACCTTTACAAAGGTGAGAACGAAACATATTCTTCGCGGTAAGTGGGGAAATGTCGTATTCCAGTGCCGGAAATTTTTGACAGTTGCTTCCCACTGCTAGACATCCTTAAACTTTCTTAAAGTATTAGACTTTGAGGATGTCTAGTAGTGGGAGGTAACTGTCAAAAATGTCCGGCACTGGAAAACGAGATTCCTCCACTCATCGCGAAGAATATAAGCTATGAAATTGAGCTTTACTCTTTCTGGAAGTACAGGTAGACCTTCAGAACTGGGTACCTCCTAAAATAACCGCGACCGAAACTCCATAGTTGCCGGTTCGATCTTACCTCTGTAAAGATCACAAACAGGTAAACTTTCAACTTTCCTAAGCTTAGGAAGGTCTGGCCGTCGTGGGCGCTTACTCTACTACATAACAGCGAGTTTTTGTATTAACTAAGATATATAAATTACATTACTTTTGTTTTAGGTAGCAAAAGGCCGTTGATAAAATGTATCGAGGAAAAAAAATTACTCAAATGTGTATAAATAGTATTGATACTTCTTCCTCCAAGAATGAACAGAAAATAACACCTTTTGTTGATAAAACATTAAAGAGAAACCAGGATCCTTCGTCTGTTTCAAGTAACCGAAATATTGATTTAACACTAAATAAAAATACGAACACTGCAAATCCTGCCAAGTTATATTCAACAAAATATTTTGAAAATGACTATTTATGGAAACGACCTTATTCATTTACGACACCCCTTTTTCGAAAATTTAACGAATATGAAACAAGCGACTCTTACTCAATAGACATAGCCATTACAAAATTTTCACAAGAAAATCTCGATAATTTTAAAGAACAAGAGTTAGATTTACTTTGCCATGAAACACTAGAAGATAATCATATGATCATCTTCTAGTGTTTTATGGCAAAAATATTTCGGAAATTAGTTTTAACTCCGTCGAAAATTCTTTGCCTTTACCGGTGAAACATCCTGAATCAGTACTCGCAGAAATTTCCTGTAATTTAGTTAAACAAGTTCCTTCAACAGACGATGAATCAAGTGTCAAGGATTATGACTCTGAAGACTCCGTTAAGGACAAAGATTACGTACCGGAAGATGGTAGTTCGGGCTCTGAAGAGAGCGATAAAGAATCAGTCGTATATTCTATGACATAAGCGCTAACTCAGATGACATAAGCGCTAACAAAATAACATTGAATTATTTCGAAAAAGGGCATACATATATGAGCTGTGATCATTTTCATCACCAAGTAGAACTCTCAATGAAAAAGTCAGGCAAGCTCTATAACTTTCAAGATTTTGTCGATTGTGTCGAAAAAGCAAATTCTGGAAAGGTAGCTGTGAAAGAGATGCAATTAGCAGATTTCATCGATATATCTGACTATACTTCTAATCGAAGAATTCAAACTTCAACACCAAGAGTGTACATGAAAAATATCGTTCAAGTTAGTTTTGAACGAAAAAGCTACAACATGTTTTACAAATCGGATATTGACAGCGATTATATTGAAGTTTGTTTTTTAAAAGACACTTACCTTAAACCAAAAAATGGATCTGTTCCCGAAGTGTTGACGCCTAGAGAAAGTGCGAGAGGAATATCAGAAACAAGAAAACTGAATATTTTATTTTTTAACCAAGCTAGCCAAACTTATGCCTTCTCATAAACTTACATTCTGGAAAAGAATATCAACTACTAATATAAATAACGAAGAGACTGATTAATGATTAGTTTTTAATACAAGTATCTACTTTTTGATCTCTCATAGAAGTAATGTTTTTGATCTCATTACAATTAAGTTTTTGATAAATATTTTATTTTGAATGTGTAATTTTAAGTTACTTTTTTTATAATTTTCATATGTTTAGTTACGGTACTGTACCAGAAATTATTAAGACTGAAGTCAGTTAGAATTCTATTGATTGTTAAGCTGATGTTTAATGTCGTTTACAATTTATTACCAAATAATAAATTAAGCATTTAAGTTTCTTTCACAAATAAACAATTTGTTTTGATATTACAGTTTTATTTTTGATCAAATTAAATATTTTTCTGCTGTTGCATTTTTGATCTAACGGTCTTTTCAGGTAATGACTAGAATTATTTGAAGTCAAAAACTTAGTTAAAATACAGTTACTAAGTGGGCAGTGCATTTAACTGCTTTCTGTTTTAGTATTATACTGATAATTTTTGAACCAATTTTGATTAAACTAATCAAAAATGCCGTTGACGTCATATAATGGTGTTTTTTGATTGATGAATCTGTTTCTTCTCAGTTACGTAATAATCTATAAAGCAGTTAGGCGACATAGCGGCAATTTTTCGTATGATTCATGTAAAAAATAGGTATATCAAAATTTTAAGACAGAAATCATACGCTAAATGGCGGCTACCGTCGAGGTAACTGCGTTTTACCCTAGCAGCGTGAATGAAAGAGTTATTTGTGTGCTAAGCTAAACCAGAAATTTGTATTTTAAATTACCTTACAAACATTTTATATAGAAAAGGAGAACATGAAAATATTCCACGTAAGGTCACTTATTTTAATCAATAATTAAATCTTAACTAATCATAACACGTTTCAAGAAATCTCTTTTCCCGCTATTTTTGTCAATTACCAAAAGTTGCGTTTTGCACGTAGCGGTCTTTTATGGTATCAGGGCAGTATTCAAATGCAAAATTTTAAAGATTGGTCCAATATTGCGAATGCTGGTCCACAGAGCCGAGGTACTAGATGTTGATTGAGTGCAATAAACGCTGGACCGTAACTAAATTATCTTTTAGAACGCTCAATACATACAATCAAAAATTTCCGTATACGACTATATTACGGTACGAAACGAAACCATAACAGTTATTATCAATTGTGGTTTCGAAATTCATCATGATAGAGTTTAGGAAAGGGACGGCGCGTACGCAGTCCCCACTACCAAAAATTACGCGTCCGAGTTATCCGCATTAGGGATAATCGCAGAGGTCAACCCGACCGCAGTGCAATGGAAGGGCCTCGCTCTGGGGGAACCGCCTTCTTGATCACGGTATCCCCTACGCCAGGTAAGTATGATTTCACTAGCGCGACTCGAGGTAGTCATTATTCAATCTGCGTTTTCGATAGCGCGATGTAGAAATAGAGCTTTCGGTGAGAGCGACATCTTGCGGACAACTTGCACACTATCACGTGAGACCAAGCACCACAGTTTTATACGTCACAACATAGATGGCGCTACTAATGCACATGTAAACTGAGAAGGTTCACAAAATAATGACACAAAATTCTTGGTGATTTGTGTCAGTATGGCGGTTTTACAGGGGTATAATTACGTAAAGGCAAAAAGGAAAATGATGGTCATAGCTAGAGACCGGATTATATGCAACATAAAAAGCTTGTTATGTGCATGAAAAATGCTTGAAATATGCACGAAAATTGGCAGAATATGCAAAATTATAATTTATGACAATATACAAATTTAAAATCTGCATACAATTAGTAAATTATTTTTTGATAGGCGATAATAGACCATACAATAATATTATAGACATTAAAATTATTTAAATTTGTAAAGGTAAGCAATCAAATATTTTTCTAAATTTTCAGTAGTAAGATAGTGGCTACGATCATTTAGAATATTTTTGTAAATAGAAAAGGTTCGCTCCACATTCACTGAGGAAACTGAGCAGAATTTGAACTTCGGTGCTATCTTACAGTTTCTGGCCAAAGCTCTGCCGTTTAATTTGTAGATAACGAGCACGACTTTCTTCTGTCTCTTTCATTTTATTATCGTAACTGTCAAAACAAAAGATGCGCACGGCTACTGACTGTATTCGAAATGCAGTAAAAAGTCACAACTAAGTATTACTCGATAGCATGTCGATAGCCCTTGTATTTTGTTTTCTATTATTGTTTTTTTGGTCGCATTTCAAAACGCAGCATTAGTGAAAAATGTTGTAAATGTACCGATAATATGCATCATAAGTAGATCTTAGGTGAAATATGCTATTACTGCTAAAAATGGCTAAAATATACAAATGCATATGCAAATATGCAAATGCATATAATCCGGTCTCTAGTCATAGCGCTCGCACTGGCAACCCAAACGCGTGGGCGTTAACCGAACGTGTCGGATAAACAGTGTCGAACGATTTGTTCCACAAAAATGCTGTACCCGTATGGCATTTGTATTTTTGGAAATTATACGATACAATGTGACCATTATTATATTTGCCATACTTGTAGTAGGTAGACGGAAAAAGTGGCGCCATACTTGAAAAACCGTTTGATACGTTCATACGTAAGTATGAAATCTTAGGATTTTGAAAAAAATATTATTCACATTCGCTGCCTCCCACAGGTATGGCATTATCAGACTCCCATTTATGATCATACAGGGAACTGTTAAAAAAAGTTTCAGGGTGGTACAAATCGTTTGGCGAAAAAAAAAAACACTTACACCTTTGCAGTGGTATGGCGGCCATTGGGCGCTGTCGGAAAAGTATGGCAAGGTGATTTTCGTGAATGGCTACTCGACGATGATTAGCTATGCAAAAATTAGCCTCAATCTTCATTATTTTGAAGTCGGTACCAGATAGCTGAATCTTCAGTCTTCTGACAGTATATTTAAAATTTTGGAACTGGCACCGACTTCAAAATTATGAAGATTGAGTACAGAAATAGTTGAGGTTTAGCCGAATTCGGAAAAAGGCACTATTAGATAGTAAAAATTATTTAATACTTTTTAGTTCACATTAATGTTATTATTGTTTTTACCTTGGAAGTCGGTTTTAATTTTTTGTTAAAAATAATAATAATTTCACTCTTTTTAGTTACACTAGTAGATAAATCTTCGCGTATATTTTACGTATCTTATTACAATTTGTTAAGAGTCACAACTCACACTCACAAAATAATATAATATTATCAGTGAAGTGAACATAATATTGTGCTAAGTAATTTAACAATTTTAATATTTCAAGCCCGAAGCGGTCACCGGCGATTGCGATAACAATAGAAAGGCTATTGTGTATCGTTTTTCCACGATCGGAGGATCTATCAGATAAAAAATTGTACAAACTTGCATAGGATGTAGCGTAGCATAATATTTAATATTATCATAATTATTGACAGCTGTTCTTGTTATCAAGAATTGAAATCGATAGGTACTTAGTGCACCATCTATCGATTAATAAGTATAACTAATTAAAAAGACACTTAATGACTTTGTTTTGTTTAAATGCTCTTTTTAAAATAACTTTATTTTAATTCTATTTGTCTATTAAAATTGTATAAAGTAGTAAAGTATTCGATCTGTATATTATAAAGTAGTTAGTAAAGTATTCGATATTCTGTCTTCGCGCGGCGGCGCTGGGCGGCGACCGTCGCCGACCGCCGTGTATTAAAAACAAACAGGTGTTGTTAATTGTTATACAGTACATCATTATTTATTTATTTATTTATTTATTTATTTTAAAAGGTTTGTCAACAATTGCTAACACTTACAATAAAGTACAGGAAACGCTTATTATTATTAGTATATCCATACCTATGCCTTGTACTATTATCTATTCTGTGCCATGAGACATTCGTGGCCTTAACACGACGTGGTAATGATGATGATGACGATGATGATGATGATGATGATTATGATGATGAATATAATTCATATTCATCATCATAATCATCATCATCATAGCATAGTAGTTTATGCTTTCTGTTCTTAAAACAACGCCGAAACTCCCAAACGTGTATCTATAAGGAATCAGGAGTTCTCTCAGCATCATCGAGACCATGGTATACCTTGACCCAATATTTGACTTTTTGGTAGCGTATTCTTAGTACACTTCACATAAAACCAAAATCACCATATGTTTCCATATAAATTTTGAGGAGTTCCCTCGATTACTCATGGATCCCATCATCAGGTCACCACCTTTGTGAAAATGGGACCAAATTGGAGTGAAACCTAATACAACAAAACAAAAATTTCGAAAATCGGTTCACAAACTTCGGAGTAATCGTTGAACATACAAGAATAAAAAAAAAATAAAAAAAAAAATATCCACAGCCGAACATATAACCTCCTCGTTTTTTGGAAGTCGGTTAAAAATTAGCCTGGTACAAATGGTTCAATTTTTTTATTAAAATTAACGTATTCGTTTCGGTATGGCGGGCTGTAAGCCGCACCCGACAAGTATGCCATTACGCTTTCGCCCACTTATTTTTTTTGGACTATCTGAAAATACAAACATTTTTGTGGAACAAATCGTTCCACACTCGTTATTTATCCGACACGTTCGATTAATGCCCGCGCGTTGGGCTGCCAGTGCGAGCGCTATGACCATCATTTTCCTTTTTGCCTTTACGTAATTATACCCCTGTAAAACCGCCATACTGGCACAAATCACCAAGAATTTTGTGTCACTATCTCCAGGCCTCCAGGCCTCCTGGTTTTATAATTTTTTGAACTGTTATTTAAATATTCGAGATGTTATTATGATCAGTTGAAAAAATTATTGAGCCGTTATTTAATTTAATGGCGGTTGATTAATTATTGCGACAGTAAAACATGGACAGTAATAAAATATCAATTGGACGGTTATTTTCTCATACAATGTCAATTCTAAAAATAATCGATCAGTTCAATTACTGAACGAGCCGTAAAAATGATGGAATGAGCGGTTCGATAAATAGTTCGGCAGATCATAGCGAGCGGTGCAATCGCACAACGCACAAACGTCATGTCGTGGGAATCTACGACGCGCGTCGCGACACGACATCGTACGACGTCGCGTCGTAGAAACTAGAAACTCATCTTTGAATTTCTACGTGAGTTTCTACGACGCGACTTCGTACGACGCCGCACGATGCCGTGTAGCTTCTTACGACGCGCGTCGTAGATTCCTATGATACGACGTCGTATCGTGTTTTTATGTCCCGGCCCTTAGGCTGGTATAAATAGTCAGTACTTAAGATGCGACCCGGTCTCAAGACGCGGTTCGGTTCGGTGATTAGTCCAAATTTTGATAGCCAACCAATCACAGAGCCTGAACTGAGTCTTGAGACCGAGATGCATCTTGAGTACTGACTATTACCAGCCTTATTTTCGCTTTATAACGGTACGGAATCCTCCATGGGCCAGTTCGACTCGCACTTTACCGATTTTATTTTATTTTACCACCTCATTGTTTAAGGCGTCGCCTTGATAATTTGGCTGTAGCAATATCGATTTTTCTCAGCAATGACTAAAGCTAAGAAATTAAAGTTCATTGTCAGTATTCTACATGTCTTTGTCTTTGAATTACCCATAGCATAACATGATTGGTCAACTTTTATAACAGAGAATAATCAATCAGAAAGACCTCTGTAAAAAAATGGATTCCTATTTTGCCAACAGAGGAGAGTGATTTAAGCTTCCAAAATTTGTACATAAATTGGTTCAAGTATACACTCTAATTTGCCCATAGCTTATATGAAATATATTTAAGGTTTTTAAATTACGCGACAAAAACCATTTTGTCGCTTACGCCCTTTCCATTTTTTGCAAGCAATCTAAAGTGAGACGGTCAAACATTACGTGTTTGATGAAACCGTTTGATGTCGGTTTGAACGGTTGTCAAACGGCATTGCGCATTTAGTTCAGTGCGCCGCCATAATTAGATGTGTGTGATGCAGACACGATTGCTCTCAAACTTCAAAATCCAGTACTAAACT
The DNA here is from genome assembly GCA_937595015.1 of Polyommatus icarus. Lineage (NCBI taxonomy): Eukaryota > Metazoa > Arthropoda > Insecta > Lepidoptera > Lycaenidae > Polyommatus > Polyommatus icarus. The sequence goes on along the minus strand of OW569341.1, from coordinate 6,680,701 downwards.
AAGCCGAGTTTGTTCAAACTTCAAACGCATCGGAAGTCGGAACACGATCAAACGGCGCGTCAAACACAACAAAAATATGAAATTTCATCAAATGTGCTTCAAACATGTAAATGTATGAAAAACCGTTCAAGCTAGCTTTGTAAACGATCAAAATGGTTTGAGTCGAACCAAAATTTAAGTGTTTGAATCAAACCGTTTGACCGTCTCGGCCCTTCTCTCGTCTCGTTTGACCCTTAAAACATATCCAACACGGTTTTTTACTTAACCGCGGAGAACTGCTTAGAATGAGATTTCTTACTGACAAATTCCGATTTTTTACTGCCCAGACGTAACCGCCCATTCATTAATTTTGTACCGCTCATCTAATTATTTTACTGTTCAATAATGTTTTCAATGATCCATTTCATTATTTTTTACTACTCATTTTTTTTAATTTACTGCTTAGTTTTAACTGCTAAAGTAGTTATTGAACGTGCCATTTATAATTTTTTATTTACCGAAACTGCTATTTACAACTGCCCCTTTAAATCAGTGCCTTTTATAAATTAAAGATAATATAATATTATATGTTGTATTATATATATAATATAATATTATATAATACTATACTATCTATAACCAACTAAAGATTATGTAAATAAGTATCAATAATGTTGTGTTAAATAAGGAAAAAAAAATAACGTGACTTGGATATAAGTAGCTATGTCACTAGCACTCACTTAGCCAAGAACATACTTAATGGAATTGAAGGTAAAAATGACATTACAAATAAAGAAGAATAAAATCAGACATCGCAAAAGTAATTATATTGTGTAAAGTAATAGTTGATATTGGTTCTAATTCCAAGTTCTGAAGAAACCTATTCAATTATTACTTATTAGTTATTACTTTTCAAATTGATCGTAAGAAAAGCATTAACTTTAAACTTACAGAAATAAATTATTTTCCCTTTTCTTTCTTTATTGCACAAACTGGTCACAATTCACAATCAAGTTATAGTAGGTACAGAGTACTTCATTGAATCGAAATGGAGTACTTATGTTATTTTATTATTATTGTCATTCATCATTACACATACCAGGTGCACTCCGGTGTCGGTTCGCCGATCACATCGACCGACCACTTGTGAGTGCGGCCCGCCTTGATGATCACCGACTTCAGAGTTGATCTCTCGATACGTGGTTTCACTGTAAATAAAATATAAATTAATATTTACGAACATAGTATCATGAATCATCTACATTCTACAATAATAAAGGTACTATAATATTATGATACAATCCTGAGAAAGGATTAATTAGAATATACCAAGTGTGTTTCATAATATTATCGTTTATTCGTGTTTGCGTAATAATATTATATTATGTAGGGTCACTGTAGGCTACCAGAACCTGTACCTACAAACAGCGCCCCTAGTGGTAATTTACTGGTACTAATTATTATAGTATTCATTGAACAAAGCTTAGGGCCTTATCACACTGGCGATTAGCGAGCGGTTTGAAAGCGACGCGATTGCGCAGCGCGCACGCCACGATTACGCGACGTGCACGCCGCGACAGCGCAGCGTCGTCGCGGCGTGGAGTGGACGCCATTTTGTACACTCGTCTAGGGAATTCTAGACGAGTGTACAAAATTTTGTATGTAATGTATAGGGAATTCCCTAGACGAGTGTACAAAATTTTGTATGTAATGTCTAGGGAATTCCCTAGACGAGTGTACAAAATGCCGTCCACGCCACGCCGCGACGACGTTGCGCTGTCGCGGCGTGCACGTCGCGTAATCGCGGCGTGCGCGCTGCGCAATCGCGTCGCTTTCAAATCGCTCGCTGATCGCCAGTGTGATAAGGCACGTAGGTATAGTTTCATGTCGGATTTAATATATTTGACCGTTTCGTTTTGATCGTATGAGACGTATTTAAGTACTTTCTTCAAATCAATTTTATTCCATTTTTATGATTGTATTTACTATTTTACATGAACCTTCTATCTTTGCAAGTGAATATTAATTGATTATAGCCATTACATTTAATGTATCTCTAGAATTTTTTGCACTTACGGTTCTTGTGTTTGCAGAGATGGTTGTCAGTTGGTTCGGAGGCGTCTCCAACACCCGCCTTGTTGTAAGCCTTCACACGGAACTGGTAGGTCATCTTTTCCTTAAGACCCTCCACCTTGGCTTCCGTGTCTGGTTTGTCAGTTTTGGTCACCTAAGGCACACCATTTTGTGAGCAATTAAATAAGACCTACAATGTTATAAAATATATTGTTATTTTTTATAACATTGCAGGTCTTATTTAAATTATATCAAGAATATATTGTTATTTTCTTGATATAATTCAAGAGTGTATTCAAATACGTCATAGTCTCAGTAACGCAACGCATGTCACTCTTAAATGCGATTCAATCAAATTTAAATAAATAAATAAGAAGGTAGGTATGGTTTTTTGTAAATACTCACTACCATCTCACTACCGTCTCATATATTTATGTAAACATTCAAAGAGGTAGCAATGATAGCATGATGTTTGGTCAAAAATATAACATAATATTATGTTAGTTAAAGTGGAAGAGCAGCTACGCAGCAAATTGCGTTCAGCAAATTGGTCTTAAGCGTCGCTAATTTTTAAATAGTTTAGCTAAGAAGGCTTTTATTAGGTTTCTTTATACCTAATAAAATCCAAAATAAAATTCGCTTCTGAAGTATTACCTCAACCCAGTCAGCGGTGAACTTGTCCTTCATCTCGATGACGTAGCCCAGGACTGGTCTTCCACCGTTGTCCGTTGGTGGCTCCCACTTGAGAGTCACCGACTGGTTGTCATAGTCGATGATGGTTGGCTTGCCTGGGGCCTTCGGAGGGTCTAAGAGAGAAGATGATGAACGTGAACTTCTATTGTAAACTGTATTACTTATACGATACCCATAAGTTGCAGTTACTATACGAGTATATTGTAGTTACTATTACGATTGCTATGTGCTATTATAGTGAATGCTCAAAGGACAGAGGAAATAAATAATACAAATAGAAACAATTTGATAGAGTTTTTTTTCTTATTATTATTATTTATTGAAGTTAACAAACAGTAACCATAGTATATAATTATTATAAATATTGTATGTATAAACAAAAACTTTATAACTACGGAACCAATAGCGTTAACTACAAATTACTTAACTTAAATTAGTAGTTAACGAGTTGCCTTAGAAACAACGTTTCAAATTGTTATTTTGTTGTCTATTTGTCACAAACCTACATGTGTTTTTAGAAACATTCCGCATAAATTATATTATATTTAAATAATCTAATTAAAGTTCATCTATTCAATTTTAAGTTTTACCGATTTCTCAAACTTTCTATGTAATACGTTTTACCAAAAAATAACCTACCATAAGGATTCTTAGCGACGATAAATCCATCCGTCTCAAGCGGTTCTGACTCTCCCTCCTTGTTCACAGCGCGAACCCTGAACTTGTATTTGTGGTTCGGCGTCAGACCCTTGACTGTGAACTCCGTGGGTTCCGGTCCAGTCTCACCGCACGGTATCCAGTTTCCTGTGTCCTGTGTTATGTAAAAATTTATAAGATCAATTACAAAATCTTTGAAAGTCACTTAATTTTGGACATTTTGATCTTGACGTACAAAAAGTACATTAAGATCAAAATCACGAATAATCGATCGAAACAACATTTTCTTCGTATTCGTATGGACAACGAAATGTTTTTAATAAAGAAATATGTTCTGTGATCACCAAATACTTATCTCTAATTAAATTACGATGAATTATATTTATGCCTAATGCTATTTAAGACTTTCAACAAGAACCATGACCATTCAAAAGACCCCTTAGCCTTTGTTTTAATTCTAGATCTACAGAAGATTAGGCTTTTTAACTTACCATGTCCATCTTCTCGAGCGTGTACCCGGTGATGTCAGATCCCTGCCAATCATCAGGCTTCTGCCACTTGACTGTGGCCTTCTCGGCGCGGATGTCAGTCACTTCCAGTGGACCGTTGGGGCGGTTCGGTTTGTCTAAAGTGGTAAGATTTTCATTTAAAAATGCAGTAAATAATTATATGTTTCTTAATGTTTTATTCCATTACAGACACCCATTTTATTTTATTTTTCCGTGCACTTTGGGTAATAAGGAACTAGAACTTTAGCTTAACTATATCAGTATCAACACGAACGAAATCGTAAAAATTTAAACTCGGCGTACCGGTAAAACATGCCAACTTTGCCACATAGGATAACTTTGACCTAAGATCTTTGATGTACGAAGGTATTTTAATATTATGGCAATATTTGTTTAATTTGGCGGAAAATAGGTTATATGACTGATAACACTGACAATACCCCGTAGTGCTAACTTTATTCAGTAACTTGTTGGAACTTCTGAAAAACGGTACGTATTTTTGCGGGCAAACTGTGGTGCAGATTTGTGAGTATATTGGCTGTGATGGTGAAACCGCAGGTTAGTTTGCTTTTGATATATTATAAAATAATATCTATAGAGTATTATAGTGATAATGTAATTAATCAGGGAATTATATAATAAAACTTATGATGGTGGGCAAACTAACCCAGCAGTGTTCCGATCATCGATTGACAACATTGCCCGGTATCAAAAAATCCTTAGGGTTGTCAAATCGGACATTTTTAAATACTTTACTAAAAATCGGTGTCATTTTTTATTACTATATGCCTTGCTCAGCCAGCCAAATAATATAATGATGATAATGGGTTTATAAATAAGCAGAAGAAATTTAATATTTATAATATATTCCTGATAATAATGTAAAATATGATTAAGTAATTTTATAGATATGTGGCAGCCCTAGTACTCTTACAGACCAAAATGTAAATTGTATGGAAAAGGAAAAAAATGTAAGGGTAACAACCAATTTAGTAGGATATTATTCGCGATATCGTTTAAATGTTTATAGTAAACGCCATCTTTTCCAAAATTCTTTCACTGGATTTTGATGCCACCTGCGCAAAGTTCATATTTACGTCAAAAATCAAGGTGAGCTATGTTGGCTACAAGTCCATGTTACTTTACCCGGCATGAAAATCAATCATAAATAGAATTAAATGAACAGAAGTAATGTTTTTGACATTGCCTGCACCTGCACATGATGCCTTGTAGTTGCAGAGGGCAAAAAAAAACTTACACTTCCATACATTGTTTTTACAAGAATTAAAATTATTCGAAAAAAGCGGGCAAAGTTGGCATGTTTCGCGGTAACACCTCTTGTAAGAATTATAAAAACTTCGTCCTTTACTATAAAGCTTCTTTGAAACCGAAATAAATGAATTGATCGTCCTTACCCAGCACAACAACATCAGCAACACTCTCGCAAGTGCCAGATGAGTTGGTGAGGACCAGCTTATATTTGCCTCCATCGAGTCTGGTGGTCCTTCTGACGGTAAGTACCGTGTTCCTCTCGTACTTGTCGATGGTTATACGATCACCGTCATCCTTGATTTCCTATATACAGAATCAAGTGAAAGATAACGTAGTAATGTTGATGTTAGTCAAAAATTTTATGAAGCCTTCACCGTAAAGATGAGTGTGATCCTTAGTGTATGTGTAAATTCAAAATTGTATCATAAGAAAAATTGATTTATAGGCAGATAGCGGTTTCATGTAATTTAGTCAGGTTATGTCAATTCCAGCCGATGGATCATGATTACTGTAGACTTGACAAAACCGAACAAAATTCTCGGATCTGCCATATGAATCAATTTCGCATTGTACGTTAACTTGCCTGTACATACTGCATATCCAACAGAAAAACAATAATATCAATATTTGTTTTTCTGTTGGAATTACAGATTCGAAAACTCATAAGGTCTAGAGTACAACACTCTACAATAGAGAATCTTTCAGCTGCACAACCAAGTCATTAAATTATTTTAACGTTATAACGACGACAAAATAATGAATTAGCTCCATCAAAAATTCGACTAGCTGATGCGTGTTAGGTAGAAGTGTTCAAATAAATTAAAGTAGAGTCAGCACAGAAGTGAAATTTGAAGTGTTTTAATATTTTCAATCCTCATGGCAGTGATAAACAATAATAATCAGAAGATGCATTGAATAGTGAACTGTGATAATCGTATAAAATATAGTGAAAATAATGCAATTCTAATGTATAATGTAAACAATACTGACAGTAGCATGAGTACAACTTAATTATTATTTCTGTATGTTCAAATGCTTTATGTTGCTTGTGGTTGAATTCATGGATTCGCAGAATATCAATGAAGTATAAAAGTGATGTAATTTTAAACCGAAACATCAATGCATCTTTAAAATTTAGACATCGAAAGCTTTCAATATTTTATGCCGAAAATCGAGTTGCAATGTTATTTTTAATTGTTTTACTGAATATTCAAAACAGTATTTTAACGTAGATTTTAACACATTTTAAGAAAATTTTAATTGGACACTCAGAAGGAGAGTAAATATTTAATTATATTATTCAGTAAAACAATTATTTGTATAGTATGTTAGCACATAGTGTAGAAATTGTTTGTGTATGAGCGAAAATTAGAACATTATGACAACATTTATTGCACCCATCTAACCTTCTCCTTGTTCGCCTTGCCACGTTTCTTTTTTGGGAAAAAAATAAAATTTTAAAATTTATCACACAAATACGCCAATGTATTTTTATTTATGGTTTTTTGCTTTAATTCAAACTCAACTAAATTCTATTTAAAATCACCAAAGTATAGTTGGGATTATTTTTAAAAACCTTTTAAAGGATGTTTTTAAACTAAAACTATTTCTAATAATACTTTTTACACTAACTACTGCAAATAGTACTTCTTAAGCAAAAAAAAAAAAAAACAAAGAAAGGAATGTAACACACCTCTTCGACCAAGATCCATTTAACCTCAGGTTCGGGTTCACCACCATACTTTATGTCGTATGTGATGACCTGTCCCTTCTTAATAATCATTCCTTGGAGACCTTCACCCTTGATGAATGGTTTTACTGAAAAAAAAGTTACATGAGAAAAGTCTTATAAAGTAGAAGTATTATGTAAGCATAAAAATATATCTATGAACAAATAAAGACTACTAGACTCTTAAGATTATAAATTATAATATATTTAAACAGTGTATACTGTTTAAATGTATAATCTTAAGAGTCTAAACATTAATTCTCAGATTAGATCCTTCGATCCTTAGATTAGAACTTTTCTCAATTTTTTCTTTAAATTCACAACACAAGAACAAAAAATAAATAACTACGTATAAAATTTCTAGCATTAAATTAAAATCACATTTTCGTGAAACACTCTTACCAAATCTGCACTTAGCAACGATAGGCTTAGTGCTGTCACTGGGTTCACCAGGACCAGCCTTGTTGATGGCTCGCACTCTGAACTCGTAAGTGCATCCTTCCTTGAGTCCATCTTGAGTTGCAGTCAACGCGTCCCCAGGAACCTCCACACCTTGGACCCAGTCTTTGCCGAATTTCTCCTGTAATTGAGAAACAATGAATGTTTGCATAGGAAAAATAAATACATTTTATTATTGTGTTTATATGTGTGACACCTAAGAAAGATTGGGAGTTTAAAGTGGCTGAATAATAATTGTTTTGACCTAACAGATATTGCTAGAATAGACGAGAACAACAGTATTATTCTGTACCTTGTATTCAACAACGTATCCTGTGATTGGAGCACCACCATCATTGTCAGGTTTCTGCCATTTAAGATCTGCGTGATCCTTGTCCCAATCCGTGACTTCCACGCTCTTGGGTTTCGATGGTTCGTCTAGAAATCAAATAAAAACCAAATTGTAAAATACACTCAAGTTACTCTACCACTTACCAATATCACTAAAACATCCAGTATTCTTTCATAAAAATATTTTTTCTTTTAACTTACCCCATGGATCCTTGGCCAGTACTGGCTTAGAGAATATTCCAGGTTCGCTGGAACCAATCTTGTTAACGGCCCTGATCCTGAACTTGTAAGTCTTCTTTGGAATGAGATCTTCCACTTTGTATTTGCATGGTTCACCATGGTTGATTTCGGCAACACCATCCCAAGCGGCTTTAAGTGACAGGTCCTGAATCGCAAAAACGTAAATAATGAAATATATGCGAGCATTCAATCATCTAACAAATTATCGTGAAACAAACAAAATCTTATGAAATCATATGAAAATGTCACCTGTCTCTCAATTATGTATTTGATGATTGGCGATCCTCCGTCGTCTTGCGGTGCCTTCCATGTGACAACACAAGATGTCTGGAAGACCTCTGCGACTTCGACATCCTGAGGTGGTGTTGGTGGACTCTGCATGTTAATAGTAACATCCTTGGAGTCTTCGCCTTGGGCGTTGGTGAGTTTGATCTGGTATTTTCCAGAACCTTCGCGAACTGGCTTCTTGATCTTGAACAATATTTTTTCTTGTTCAACCACTGCTTCAACTTCTTTCGCGGGTAATGCTTTGCCGTCCTTAAAAAGTTTGGCTTCGATTGGCGATACCCGGGTGCCAGAAACTGTAAATTTTGGTAAATATTAACGTTAATAATAGAAAGCTGGTTTTTTTAAATAGAGAGCAGTTTTAAAGTGGTTATATCTTAAATTCTATATTGTCTGAAACTTACTTTTGTAAGGCACTTCAATAACAAACGGTTGTCCAGCAGTACCATTGAACTCATCAGGGCAATCAATTTGTGGTTTCGATTCACCCTTCTTGACAGTCAGCTTGCAAGATGAGCTGAGCTTGCCAGATTCACATAGAATTTCACCATCATCTTCCATCTCCAGTTTGTTGAAAATCAGTTGATGTTTACCACCACCCAAGTTCTTGATTTCAATCCTGTTTCAAAAGAAATTTTGTTAAAACTGATATTTCTTTTGTATTGTCATTGTATTTTTATTTTACACACAACTTATCTTACCTGTCATTAGGTACAATCGGTTGGCCGTTGAAAGACCACACCGCCTCAGCAGTTTGATCTTGCAACTCGACTTCGAGGACAACTTTATCCCTCTCAATTGCTTCTGTATCCTTCAACTTCTTATTGAAGCGATTCGAGTCTGTTGAAGAAGATAATAACAGGTCAATAACAATATCTCGCTAACACAAAGACTTAAAATAAGGTATATCAATTTTTATTTCGACACTTACAATTGACGATCAATTCGCAAGCGGTCTCATCGGCGTTGCTGACACACTTGAAGTTGCCAGCATCAGTGACCTTTGCATCTTTAATGACGACTTTTCGTTTACGTCCTTCCTTCACAATGGTAATGCGTTTATCTGCTTTAAGTGGTTCGTTGTTCTTAAACCTATAATAAAAGTAAAGAACGTAGTAAATTTATATTATTTTGCAATACAAGTATTGATCTATAAAAGTATTTTCTTACCATTTGACATCTCCCGCTGCGTCATCTAACTCACAGAGGAGAGTTATTGTGTCTTTCTCTATCGCTTGCTGAGATTTAAGTACCTTGGTGAATTTGTACGGGTATTCTGAAATATTATAAAGTATATAACATTCAGAGCTATTAGGAAATTATTATTCTATGGGCCTGTTTCACCACTTCCTGATAAAGTGCCGGATAGGCTATCCACAACTTTATTGACAGATTCTCCATACTCTGGGCCTGTTTCACCGCTTCCTGATAAGGTGCCCGATAGGCTTATTTGACAGATTCTCCATACTCTATGTGTCAAGTTAAGTGGTGGATAGCCTTATCAGGAAGCGGTGAAACAGGCCCTAAGGGCCTATCAGGAAGCAGTGAAACAGGCCATAAATCTTTCAAATTAAGTGGTGGATAGCCTATCCGGCACTTATCATGAAGTGGTGAAACAAGCCCTTTATGTTTAAGAAATGATCTATAAATATAAGGTATGAAATGGTAAATGTAAATTACTTACCTATAATCTTAACATCACACTCAGACTTATCTGGTTGCTTTTCTATTCTACACGTGTATTTTCCGGCATCTTCCATTTTGGCTTTCCTAATAACTAGCTTGCAAACGCCAGACAAGTCTTTAGAAATTTGGAATTCTTCACCGTCTTCAAGTTTTTGATCACCCTTCCACCAAGATACAATAGCAAGGCTGTTAGAAATTGCACATTCTAGAACCACTTCATGCTTAGTGTAACCTGTGAGGCTTTTCTTCAGATGCTTTGTGAAGGTGTACGTAGGATCAGGTTCTTCTACTTGAAGGAAAGCTGTACTGCTAATTCCACCAATTTCAATGGTTATCTTACCAGTATCTTCTACTTTGGGATTCATAATTATTAGTTTATATGAATCCTTTTCGTTAGTCATCTTATATTTAGAGCCAGGGAATAGTTCCTAAAAAATATTATTATTAATGTTAGTTCCGATAAATAAAAATCTTGTTAAAATAATAAGTTATTAAAATAATTTTAACTTACATCCTTGCGGAAGAACCACTTTGGTTTCGCATTTGGCTTTGTGAAGATAGCTTCGAATGTAACCTTTTTGTCTTTGCCTTCCTTCGCGTTTTGATCTACGAGGGGTTTCAAGAATGAATCTTGTTTCTGAAAAATACCAAATATTTGAGTAAATGTTTGAAAACTATCACCTTCAAGTGCGAAGATCAACAAAAGTGCTTATAGAAAGCTTTGTGCTGTTGCCCATAAATTCCAAAGACGTGATATTTTTGAACAAACACTAAAAGAATTAGAGCTCTCTGTGAAGAAAACGCCCTTACATAAATCGTGTATTTAAGCATGATTATATACAGAAACTGATATTTTTTAGAGGTCGCAATGATAAATATGAAAGTTTTGAAACAGTGATGTACTTATAAAAACTGCACGTGCACGGAAGTAAAAAAATGCTCTTCCGTCCTTATGAGAGTTGTCTTTATTCATATTTTGATGTAATTTTTTATACATCAGTAACATTGTGCGTCTGGTGCTTGGTGCTCCTAATGAAATTGTTTGTGCTTAGCGACTCAGAAAAGAAGAAATAAGAACCCGAAGAAATGTGCTACACAACGTAAAAGTGACGACAGGACGTGATGCGCTGAAAACTAACAAGGTAACGAACATTGTACTTCAAATGTTAGAGATCAGCGCGATAGAAAAAGAAAGAAAATGTGTAGGTGTAAACGTGTGACAAAATTTTGGTGCGCTTCAAATTTTCGGTGTAACCATTCACAATGCATTGTGTCATCTAACGGTTCACGATGGCCATGCCAAACCTCAGATCGTCTTTTATGCGATTGCAGCACCGGCCAATCCGGGATCAATTCTGCTAGTGAGATTCTTCTACTGTCAGATTTCTATAAAATATCCACAAATCTATTGTAGTAATATAGACTGTTAGGCAAAGGTACTAAATACGAGTCTTACGAGACTGTTTTGTACTAATAACAGGGAACATAATGTAGTTCCTTTGATATTTTTTTGTATCGATTCTATACAACATTTTCTCAAAATGAAATAAGATATCAAATGAAATCACACAATATGACAAAGTATTCGTATACGATGTCATAAACACAGAAATGATTCCTGTAAAATAATACAAATTGAAAGGGAACCAGTAGTAAAGTATGTGCACATTTTTGAACGAAGAATTCACAAGTTTACAAACAATGCTTAATAGCCTCAGCTATAAAAAATTGTAGAGAAAGTTTCAATGTGCAAAATATAACTCAAGAAACCATAAAATGTGAATAAGAACAATGTTTTCAACGAAATAGAGGTTCTTCATAATTGTATTTTACAACTATGCAATATTATAAATATTAATGACAGATTTTATAATATACAGTGAGAATTGATTATGAAGAGCTTCTATCGATATTTTTATTGATAACCGAACCTCAAAATAACCATCCGTTTTTGGACGATCAAATATAGCTGGAAGAGACAAAGCTCTTTTTATTTCTCTGACATCCTAAAATTTACAACAATATTTACATTTTTATATACATAATATTTACTATAAAAATAATCAACAGCTCAGCAAGTTAAGCAGCTGTGCTTCTAGATAAGCAACACAACATCACCATTTTATTTGAAATATGTTGTAAGTACTAACGTTATGGAAAAAAATATTCCAGATCCAACTAGCCATTACAGGAAATCTAATAAGATTTATAGAATCTTAAGAATAATAAAACACACAACACGAAAGATTATGAATTCACTGCTACCATGAACTCATTGACAGGTAAATATGAAATTGACAGGAAAAACGCCAAAACACAGAAAACATAGAAAAAAGTATTTTCAATCGTCAGAATATAATTTTTGTCTCAATTCGTACTCATAAAGTTAATATACCTAGGTTCCGTTAGGTATATCAACTTTATATTCGTACTTTAACATATTTTTTTGTAAAAATTATGCCATTTTTTGTCCAAAAAGTTACATAAATCTGACAATTGAAAAACAGCCCCGAATCTTCCCGAATCCAAAAAATCCAAAACTTTCTGAATCACTTAATCTTAATTTGACATGGTACGTTCTTTGACCATTTACGTGATGTTTACGTGTAGAAAAATTATCCAGTATCTCAAAATAATATTACAAAAATGTCACCAAAAAACCTATAAATAATAATTTCTGATAAACCTTGACCCAATTCCAACTGGGCAAATCATTTTTATCAGCCGGAAACCTACAGATTTCTTCACCATCTAATATTGCCTTCACGAATTCATCTTCTTCGTGAAACCCATTTGCTAACTGTCAGAAACAATACATAAGCTTCGTTTTAATACTAGGTTTAACATAGGGTAATTTAATTGACAATAATATGAGAATTGAAAGTTATCTTTTAAATCATTTTTCTTTGTCATTATCTACTGATTGACGAAACAACTTGCTGTGTTGTATAAAAAGGTAGGTTTTTGAAATTGTAATGATAACATTGTTTAGCATTTTATTTTTAGTAATAGCTTTGCTAGTCTTTGTTTCTTTGACACATTTAGTAAAATACGCTTAATAAAATATGGTTTCAAAAATAGTATAATTACCTTTTCCACTTTCTTAAGTGCTGGTATTGGTTTTTCAACCTCTTTCAAGTCACCCCAATCAGGGTCCTCTTTTTTCTCACCCCATTTAGCATACTTCCTCTTTTTGAGCATAGCACGGAAGTCCATTCCGCTAGCATCTGTAAGCGGGTGAAAATGTTAAAATCTCATAATTATTTTACTTAAAAATTTTAATATTTTGTTGCATGAAATTTTTGAATAGAGCTAGTGTATTGTTTTATGTAGTATGAACGTAAATGCCTTGAAAAATATCTGTAATGTAGTGGAAAGTTAGCAGAGTGTTCATGAGTTTCATCATAAATGTATTTAGGCTCTTCGTTTATGTTACCTTAATATTTTGATGGGAATGAATCAGCGAAGACAAAAAAAAACGACGTAGGTATGCAATAATTATTATAATTACCAGAGACGTAGAGTTGCATTTCTGCTGAGTCCTCTCCATGGATGTTACTGACAACAATTTTGTATTTCCCTTCATCTATGGGTTTTACTTTTCTCATGCAAAGTGTGATAAGTCCAGTGTCACCATCTGTGACGAACTTAAAGCGACCACCTTCGAGGATTTCGGACACTCCTTTGTAGAACTTGAACGTTGGCGGTGGGTTACCTTCCACTTGCACGGTGAGGTAGCCAGTTTGATCTAGTGTGTTTTAAAGCAAAAAACAATAAAGAACAATTTCATTTGTTTCTCAATTAGTTTCGCAATATAAAAGCGAGACGTGTACGCTTCTGCTTAAAGCTTCTCTATACGTGCAATTTGCTCAAAGCTAAGAAAATACTGTTGAAATAACTAAATAATTTTAAAGCAATTTAAAGTTGTGTCTTATATTATATAATATAGTTAGTGCCTTATTCATCAACGAATTATTGAAAGAATGTTTCTCCAATACTAAGTGGAAAAGTTTTGTATCTAAATACGTTGTGCACAGTAAAACACTAAAATAGACACACCGTATTTCTAATCTATATATTTTTAGCGTATTTAACCTTCTAACTAACGATTACTAATCCTTACTTTTGAAACTACTAACCTTCCACTGCAGTGTAATTTTCTTGTACGTCCACGATGACTGGAGGTCCTTCATTTCCAATAGGCTTCAGTGGAACAGAGGGTTTGTTGATAAGATCCTCCAAATCTTGCACGGAAGGTCTCCTTGCGTCGCTTGATTTCCTTCGCTATATTACCCATGTATTTATTAGTACACTCACAATTTAGGTATCTATTGGTAGTTAATCACATTTATCAGAACATATAGCGTAGCGAGATGTTAAAACATTTATTTGTGTATATTTAAAAATACAATGTTCATCTGATCAGGTTTAATTTTTAATACGTGCGTTGAAATCACGAGATTCATTAATTATTATTTAACAACTGATTTAAACTTCATTGCCGTCTTCTTGTTCAGAAACATTTACTATAAGTAATTATTACAACTTAATCAACACTTAAGATATTTCTAACAACATCAGAGTTAACATCAAAATCAGATTTAAATTTACAACTTTTTTCTTCATTTCATATTTTAAAAGCTTTAGCAGACACAATATAAAGTCATCAAAGATGTTAAACTGTTTGAACCTATCTTAAATTTAGATTGAAAAATGATATTCATAATACAAGACACATTAGTTGTGTTATGACAGATGGTGTATATCATGCGCGTTCGCCAAACGTACTCTTCTGGACTTCCTGATGTATGTAGCACAACTGTACTGCACCAAATTATATTAACTATGACTGATGTTAATTTTTATTTCATACGTGACATTACACGCATTATAAATATATTAGCCTTGTTTATGACGATCCGACGTTTGAAACTGCAGTGAAATATTGTTTAGTATTTGAAGCCTCTAAAACTTTGTCGCACGAAAAGTGACGAAAATTTATTGCCGCGGTTAAACTGAAAATTGCAAAATAGTTCTGGGACGTTGTCGTCTATATTTAGGTATGTAACTAAATACATAGCTTAATGTTTTTTTTAACTGAATAAGATATTTAAATAATAGATTATTATCAGTTGTGCAAGTAAGTCACTATATTCCAATAACTAAAATAATTAATTCAACTTGGATCTGCCAACCAAAATTTACTTACAATTCCTAATCAGACCATTATTTCAAGATTTTTGAATACTTTAGTATTCACAATAATTTATTAAATATATTTTAAAGTCTCTTAAAGTTAAGTTAGAATTATTTTATCGTCTTCATCATCAGTAACACTTCTTTTGTCAAGATAAAAAAATACGCAGCACGTGTTTCGTATATTGTAATATTTTTCGTATTTCAATATACGAGTGTAATAATGTCATGTACAAAATGATGGTCTCTATACAGACTTGCACCTGTTTTTCTCTAATAAATAAATCTATTCGCATAGCGACGGGCAAAGTCTTATTATATAATATAATATTTTCGGTATAGCATTACATATTTTTATTATATTCAGTTTAAAGAAATCTTAAAAAAAATCTACATCCTTACTCTCTATAACAATTTAACTTTTTTATTTAGATGATAGTTTCGTAATTTCGTCTTGTTCGTTTGTTTTTACAATATCAATTAAAATTTCCGCTACTGGTAACAATAAAATAAAATACTAATTGTACCAAAGTCAAATTTTAAAATTGCAAAGCAACTATCAATAATTAAAAATAATTATATTACTATTTTATTTCTTAATTTAATCCTTCGATCGCGGATTCTTGGAAATCTATTGTTATTCTTTTGTTGTCACGATCACCGGTGGTTATGAGGCTTATAAACGTAATTGAACATTAAAATTGGCAAAACAAAAACATGTGCCATACGACTATTACTAATTACAGGATAAACTACACAATAACTATTCATTGTTCAAAAATTCTGATACATTAAATAAAAAATATCTTGATGACTTTATATCATGGAGAAGCATTAAAGTACTTACCCCATCACCCTTGGGCACTTCTAAATTAGCAGGCTTTTTTGCCACCGCTGCCATTTTAATCAAAGATGCCACAAAATAACTTAAACTATTAAATCACAGTTTTATCACAGTAACCGCATCATTGCTTATTGTCTATCTTAGCGTCGTTATTATATTCTTATCGTATCGTTTAACTATATACATATTTTACATTAAAGTTAAATGCTTTTTTTTTTCGTTACACCCTTTGCGTCGATAAGGCTATTCGATGTGTCGTTTCATCTAAAATTGTCCGCGAATGTCAAAAGACTGAGGGGTCGCGCGGGCGCACTTACCTTGCTCTAGCGGGGGGTGAGGGGACCGCATCTATTTGTGCGGAGCACAAATCAGCAGACCAGTTCAATTAATTATCAGATTAAGGTGAGCCATCCGTGTACTTTGCCATTAACATTTGTGTAAAGTTGTCGACAGTCGATATCGACAATAATTTAGGCGGTATATTTGGATAAGGAAGCAGTGACGAACAGAACCTACTCCGAATCCAAATGAACATTTATATCGTTCAATACGCATCTGTTTAGCGTTTGAAGTGTCAATTTTGCGCAGAGCTCTTAAATGTAGTGGAGATTTCTAAGAAAGTTGGTATTTTATTTTATCATGGAATCTAATTTGAGCAGAATAAATTAATCTATGCCTTTGAACAAAATTAATACATTCTATAATTATTTCGTACGATATAATAATGCTTGAAAATTTTAATTACCTTTATTTGGTTCTGACGTAACAAAAGTTGTTAATAAAACGAATGATAATAATATCATTCGTATTACTAACAAACGTTTTTCGATACGACATCGCTGATGAATTCTCAGTTTTAGTTGTGTCTTTTTGATATCAACTAACTAGTCTGCTCTTTAGTTTATTTCACCTTGCTCTTATAATATAGTGCAACGAAGTAGAATGAAGATAATTTTAGCTAAACAATGGTTTTATCTTTAAATCTTATTTAACGCACCATCACGATTTACTTGTAAACTGTTTGGCAAAGTATAGCGAATAATTTGTATGATATCATCTTTGGCACTAGCTGCTGTACTAGCTCTATCAAACCCTATGTCCTTACAATGTAAAAAGCGCCCTATAAATGTTTTGTTAAGATTTGTCCTAGGTAATGTAAATGTTTAATTTAAAAAATAATGTGAATTAAAAGAATGATCTAACTGTATGATTTGAATTTAACTGCCACAACAAGAAATTCTATTAGATCATGTTTTGTAACTCCAAACAAAAGTGTACCTTATTATCGGTAGGCACTATATAAAACGTGGGATAATGGTCATAATAATATATTAAAATTCTTTTTTGCTAAAATCAACTGAATTTAGAACGATTATTTTGAGCGTTTAGTCACGATATAAATTGATTTGTTACCTATCAATAACAATTAGTATAAAATATTACCTGTCGATTAAAAATACCCAGATGTGATGGCCAAAATTTTTTACAGTATCTATGCCAAGGATTCTATAGATGCCAGTCCCACAGACCACTAGCGCGGGCGGCCCACGCGATATCGCACAGGTATTGCTACCATATATATTTATATGTCAATCAAATTTATCTATTATTTCTATTTCTGTCTCGACCTTGCTTATAATAATAACATTGTCTAATTCTGAACCGACGCATAACGTCTACATGTTTGTTGACACGTTTCTAACATTATCTTTAACATTTAGCATTTTCGATTTCAGTTTATCAATCCTAACTTTCACAAACTCGTCAAGTACTAAATATTCCCAACTAAGTAAATAAATCAGAGTTTAAAGGAAAAAATAATTGCATTAAAAATAATTGTGTTTCTATTATTTTCTGGTTTAAACAGTTATTATTTGGCAATGAAAAAAAAATACCCTGTTTAACATGGATTTGACTGGATCATATTTGGATTTGGAATATGGAAATAAAATGAATAAGTTGTAATTTAAAGAAATAAATTTCTCCTAACCGTATAGGTATCATTAGATGTTTTTGTAATAAATACGAAGGTATTAAAACTAAAACAAATACGGATACACATCCTAATAAAACATTTCATTCATCAGATCAATAACGCGGGGTGACAGACGTTGAAATAAAATATATATCCTCAGCATTACTCGCCACAATCCATCATTGTTTCTGGCACCAGGTTGTAATTAATGTCTTAGTTTTAAAGTTCACGTTACCTTGGCTTAGCTTTTTAGGTCTGGGTTTATGACTTTTGTCAATATAATTCAACCATCCAGACGTGGAAAAAGAATACGGTTCGCTACGAAATCTAAAATATCATGTAATGGACATGTACTAAGGACTTGTTATTCAATCAATTAGAAGATTTTATCAAAGATTTTTGAGTAGTGAACACCTTACATTTTAGTAATTTTTGTAAAACATCTTCGTGTCATTTAAATGCTTGTTACCGGACTTGTATGTAGGTTTGGGACACAAAAATAGCAACATAACTTATATTTCTGACGTACTTTGTTTGGCGTTGATCTAAAATCACTTGCAGATAAATATAGATCTTTGTTTAGTTTCCGCTTCTATATTCGATTGATTTATTTATTTGTTAACAACAATATGATGCACGACACATCGTTTTGGAATGTAAATTACGTTATCTTTATTTTGTGACATCTTTAAAATTGTAAACAAATCTTAAAGTAATTGACAAACAACATTAATACATGCTACTGCAGTTAGGAGAAGCGTTTAAAGGCAATTTACAATGACTAGTAGGCATGCACATATGCATTATCGTAAAGCATAAGTAGAACATTTAATATAAGATAGCGTGGGCTGCTGTCATCATTATAACAATTAATTTAAAGAACAAATGGCTACTGCAAGATCGAGCATGCAAGCATTTTAACATAATATTATAAAAGTACGTTAAGGAAACTTTGATACTTTGTAAACATGCAGATTAACACTATTATTAAATATTAAAATTAGTATTAAATAACATGATTGATAATGTTAAAAAATTAGAACGATAAGGAGTTATTTGCGCTAGAAATAACTATACGAAGTTATATACGAATTTGAGAAATTTTACCACATGAATATTACCCAAAACAAATTGTATTGCACAATTCGCTTCGTCTACACCTCTTTCATATTCGACAGATAAATTATTAATCACGTTCGAAAGTTCTATGTTAGCCACGAAATCTTTAACATATAATTCTAAACATATATCTCCACACTAGTATACCTGCCCCTCGATTTCCCCAGGTCTGCCACGTTTTTTCTTTTTTGGAAAAAAATAATTATTTTAGTAATACATTCACTGTTATGGTGCACATATTATTATACCTATGTATGGATAAAAATATATTTTAAGATGTCCTGTAAATGTATGTCAGTGTAAAATGTAAGTGTGAAATTATTAGGTGTGCAATGTGCGGTCAGGTGCATTATAATTAGCTCTTGCTCGTCCCTTGGCCTATATAATATTTTCATCTTTTATGACACTTCCTAAGTATTTTATTCTAGAGCTCTAAATATTAAGGTCCATTAAATTCTTATTTTAAAGATAATGGACAGGTTTCAGAAGTATTCATTGATAACATGATTTCACAATGGTAAGGTTTCAAGTTATATTTATACTTTTTTCAGGATTCAAGAAGTGCAAAATGTAAATGAACCGACGATTAATGTAAGTACTAAAATTATTTTTATCAATCGTTGCAAGTGAGAATTCAACCAACCAAAAAGGGCACAATTCGTGAATAATGAAGTTTTAGGTGCAATAGTGATATAAAATATGAATGTTATGTTTTTGTTGTTAAGTAAATAGATAATTTATTGCCAAATTGTGACAGAAATTTGCGATTATTTGCTAACATTCCCAAATCGTTCTCATAATTTTCTGTAAAAAAAAACTGGCGCAAAATGCTTGGCAAAGCGAGCAGCTTCCTCCTTAAACCGACCAGCTTCAAACAATCTCACCTTTTTCTCGTCTACAACTTCTCCAGGACGTAATTTCGTGACCTGTTGTTTAAAAAATATTGAAAATAGCCCCTTACAAGTGGTATCGCCTAACTCTGTCGCCGACCCGTTTCCTACAGTCCTACCAGTTTATTCGCGCAGTGATTCCAGCGTTGCGTTGTTGCATTTGTTAACATTAAGAGTTAGTTTTTATTTATTTATCGTGTGTGCTTTCGCAAGGCTTACTATTCTGTGTTGATTAATTTTACAGGCCTGTATGGCGGTTCAGGTCATTTGTGTGCTGACGTGCGTACAAGCTGTGCAATTTAAGTGTGTGCCTCGCTGCGAAATGTGTGCATTTGTGCAAAAGTTTTGTGCATTGTAATAAACATGGAACAGTACTGAATGCTTACATTGTGATCATTTCTTTGTGTTTATTGTTTAACATCATCCATAATTTTGATGGAAAGTATTGTATTGCGAACAACGTAAGTATCCAGATCGTTAGAGTGATGTGTTTGTAAATACCGCCAAATGCATTTACATATTTGGTAAAATAACAGTTAAATATATTTATTACGGCCACATTATGACGGACAGCATTCACGAATTATTTATAGCAGTTTTGCTATTACCTTCTTTTCCTCTATCACCTCACCAGGTCTAAGTTTTCTATGCTCCTGTGGATTACGTGTTGTAGAATCTTAATATCTACATTTTCTACTATCCAAAGAGTATTCTTTTTCAACTTCGATTAAATTCTACGCTATTAAGCTAGGAGTTGAGGATTAAGCTCTACATTAAATCAAGTAAACCCACTTAAAACAGACGTTACTCAAGCACCAGGTTCCGTGTGAAGCGTCCTCATATTCACAGTCAGAAGCGTAATCAAAAGGAGAAATCGGGGTGTTCTATTGTTATGGGTTCGGCTCGACAGAATAGGTTCTACAGGGTTCATAAAATTTATTGATAACACGCTATTCAAATACAGTGAGTATTGACATATTATACTAATATAGTACAGTAGTCCTTTTCAAAATCTGTGCGTGCTATCAGTGTGCTAATCTAATATGTATAAAATCTAAGTGACACAGCAAATAATCAGTTTTCTACAAGTTTTTTCATACCTTTTTTCCATATGATGACATTTTTTTCAGAGTACCTTCACTACTTTAAAAAGAATTAAAATTATTTTACCATAAAAGTAAATATATTCTACATACCTCGTCACTGATAATCAGCGATGGTCTTCTACCCAGTTCTTCTGGAGGAGGAATGAGAGATCCTCTTCTGGGTGTTGTAGCCCCAGGTGACAGAGATGGCTTACGCAGTGGTTCTGGTTTCGGTGACTTCTCTTTGACTACCTCAATCTTAGGCGGTTCCTCAGGTTCAGGTGCTTTAATTTCGGGTACTTTAGGTTTCTCAGGCTAAATAACAAAAATAATATAATAATCAAAAACTATTTTTTAAACTGGAATATTGAAATTTCGTGGTTTAGTTTCAGTTTTTCACGTTTTTAGAGCATCTTAATTAAATTTACCTGTTCCTTCTCTGGTTTTTCCTTTGTTGTACGTGTTGGTGATATTCTCTCGTACTTCTCAAGGTCCGGTCTTTCATAGTCTGGAATTTCTGGCAAGTCCTCAGCCTTCTTTTTCGTTGTTGATATCTTTGCCTTTTTGGCTTCCTCCTGAATAGTTTCTTCTTTAACAGCTACTTTCTGTAATCATTAAGGAATATTAAAATTGGAATTTTGAGTGTGTGAAAATGATGATTTTCAAATTTTGGAGAAGAAGGTTCCAGACCGGGTTTTAACTTTTGGAGTTAAGTTGGGAATATTCATAACTTCCTAATTACTTACCACTAACATACGTGAGAAATGCGTATTTAAAGAAGGCACTTCTTTACATACATACAATTTTTTTTTCGTTTAACACAAAGAAAAAAATACATTTAACACACTAAACAAATAGAAAAAACGACAAATATATAATACAATAAGACAAATAGACAGAAAACAAGAAGTAAATGAAAGAAGAGACACATAATATAGAAATAAAGAGGACATACACATAGAAAACATGTTATGAAGAGGTAATAAAAAGTTTGTAAATAACATGTAAAATATAACTGAAATAATCAATTGTAAAGGTTTGAACGGATGTTACTTATTAAAACGTGAAATCAAATTGACTAAGGAACATTAATAAGACAGAAACAGAGAGTATTATAAAATTAAATATAACTTGTGTTTGGCTGTTGTTAAACAGTGTCCTTTTAACAGTGGTACATATTTTATATCGTACGTAAGGGTCAGTTTACATCAAAACGACACAGAACGACATGATTGTGCATTACAGAAATTCAAAATTGAAATGCAAAACAGCGTCGTGAGTCGTGACCAACATCACTGTTTATTTGGTTTTGTAGTAAACCAACCCTAAAAGTCATAAAGTTTTTACTTCCACTGTCAAAAGTTATTTCTCTTATAACTAGTATAAATATACGAGAAATTACTAACTACAAGATTTTGTCTTATTACTACTACAAGTGCGAAAAATACAAAATATAGTGGTGCGACTATAACTGCTAAAAGATATTAATATATATCTGGTAGCTAAAATAAAATACATTATTGGTGCAGAATATAGAAGACAGTGCATTTGTATTTTTATAAACCTGTACCTCTTGCCCTTCCTCAATGTCATCCAAATTTCGTCTGTCTCCATACTCTGAGTCGACCTGAACATTTTTAAGAACGGTGACTTACTTTAAAATTTATTTTATAAAATATTCATGATTCATAATGTTATAGTATTGAAATATTCGGTTTACCCATAATTAGGCAACATAACATTAATAATAATTATAATGATGATTGTAAATACAGAAGATAATACTGGAAATTATATTATAACAGCGTACATAACAATATGGTTTTAATATAAAGAATATACTGTTAGTAGATACAATATACAATCAAGTTGAGAATTGCATTGGGTTTATACTTTATTTGAATGAATTATGACAACATAATTATACGGAAAATTATATAGCATCTAGTTGAAATAATATACAATATACATCATCAAAAAAACTACTATAGTTATAGGAAACATACAATTGTCAATCCTTAATTAAACAATAAAAAAATCAATTCTTACTGAATCTTGTGTCAATGAAGTTACAATTATTATTAAAGAAAGGCAGTAAATAGAAACAATTTCGTAAGGTTTTAGTCTTATCACCCTAGAACTGTAAATTTACCTCAATTTTTATTCTAGGAGCTAGACTGGAAATATTTCGATATGTTGAATCATCATGTTTTTCATTATTCAAGTCACTTTTACTATTTTTATCCTGTAATAAATTTATTTATTTCAAACTATGTGCTTATATTGAAAAAGATGAGAAAGACCCAAGTTATTACTTTAGAATACATTAAAGAGTTACATGGTTGATATTTTAATATTACTCAAAAGCGAAGAACACAATCGAGGAATCACACTGCTAGCTCTAAGAAAGATGGTTGTTATTGGAGTTTTATGAAAAAAAGTGAAATGAAATCAAATATCAATAAACAACCACTAATAATTAAGCATTTTTATGAAATTAAAGAAATAGAAACAGACTCTACAAAATGAATTACCTCAATATTCAAATTGGACCCTGTGCTATCAATGAATTCAATCCCCAAATTTGTTTTAGTTGACTGACCATCATTTGTCTCATCAGGGAATAGCAAATCCTGTCCAACATTTGTGAAATTATTTTCAACAATTTTTAAACAACTTAGAAATTTATGAAAGATTCACTCCTTTGATATCTAATAAATACATTAATTTAAGAACTGCATGAACAAGCAGACTTTATATCATTGTTTGTCATAAAATTCGTAACGACCTTTAAATAATACTAAACATCTTTATTAGTATGGGAAGAAACATTAAATTTAACTAACTCCATTTGAAATATATTTCAACTCCATCAAATCAAAATTACCTGGCCTTTTCCATCTGGACCTAATTTCAAAATGTTATGTGCTGTATTTGGAGACTCATTTTCTCTCTTTTTACTATCCTGCCTTTTATATTGATCCTAAATAAAAACATTGAAATAAAGATAGAAAACAATAATTCTTTAGAAAATAACTTAAAGCGATGAAATCGTTATGAATGTTAAAATGAAAAAAATACTTATTTATAAAATAAATAAATAATGTATTACCCTAAAAATTGGGATACAAGTAATAATGTGATTACCTCAATTTTTGGATAATATGAACCTGAGCTTGACTTAGCTTGAGAATTTAAAGATCCATTTTCATAATTTAAATTCAACTGATCACATTGATCCTGCGTAGAAAAATAATATTTTGATGAAAAATACATTAAATTTAAAATATTTAAGCAAAAATAAAGGATGCGAAATCCAGAAGAAACTGGAATAAAGAAGGCAAATTTGAGAAATTAAAAGAAATTAAAAGTGGAAATTGGTAAATTTAACTTATTACGTTAATCCTGTGTACAGGATCAACGTAATAAGTTAACGTAATAAGTTAAAATAAAAAACTAAAAAATAAAAGCGGCTTCAAAATTATGATACATAATAAAGAATTAAAATTCTGTTTCTCAAAACCTACTGAACCAATTTTGATTAAATAGGCAGTATTCCCCAAGTTGAACAATACCTAGTACAACAAAAAAGAATCACTTAAATCGGACCTGTAGTTTTAAAGATAACGAAAACAAACATAAAACATACATACATACACTTTTGAAATTTGGCACATTTGTTCAGTCGCTGATATAGACTAAAATAATATACGAAAACTGGGCAGTTCTAGAAATATTACATACATACATGTCGAAGTCGGTTATTTTTTGAAGTCGGTTGAAAATAATGTTAGGAAAATAAATAAAATTAAGGATATCAAAACAAATTGATAAGGATGCTGAATCCAGAAGAAACAATAAAAGAAGGAAAACTTCTTAAGAAGAAATGAAAAAAAAATGAAAACAAAAAATAATTTACCTTTATACTATCGGGAGAGCCTGAATTTTTGCGATACTTATCTGTTTCTTTTTCAAAAGAATTTTTACTATCGTCTTTATTATAATATACCTCACCATTACCCTGATTAAATAAAACAAAAGTATTTTAATAGAAAATCAATAACAACCAGCATGTTAATACGTGAAGAGACAAAACAATTTAGTTTAGAAAAAAACAGAGAAAAAAGAAAACAATTCTCAAAGTGCCTAGCCTGATAGTACAATACCAAATAAATATAAAAGTACATTAGGCCAAGGCCTAGTTATTAAGATAAGGTGTAAATTAGAAAACATTAAAACCAATTGGAAATGGGTAAATACATCAAATGCAAAATCGTGTATATAATAAATGTATTTTCAAAAGATAAAAAGATTTTAAAGAAAAATAAATAAAATTAAAGATATATAAATATAAGGATGCTAAATCCAGAAGAAACGATAAAAGAAGGAAAATTATTTAAGAAGACAAGAAAAAAAATGGAATCAGAAAATAATTTACCTCTTTATTATCAGCAGGGCCTGACTTTTTGCTATACTTATCCGTTTCCTTTTCAAAGGAATTCTTATTATCGTCCTGATTAAGTAAAACAAAAATGTTGCAATAGAAAAATAAAAACCATCTGGGTATTATATGAAGAGACAAAACAATTTTGACGAGAAAAAAAAACAGAAAAAAGATGATAGTACAATACCAAATAAATATTACAGAGGTACATTAGGTCAAGGCCTAGATATGATAGGATATGATAAGGAGTAAACTAGAAAACATTTAAACTAAGTGGAAATGGGTAAATTCAACTTATTACGTTGATCCTGTATATAATAAAAGTATTTTCAAAAGATAAAACCGACTTCAAAATTGTACGTAATAAAGAATTAAAAATTCGTATCTCAAAAACTACTGAACCGATTTTGATGAAACTTGCAGCATTCCCTAAGTTGAACAATACCTAGTCCAACAAAAAAGAATCACCTAAATCAGACGTTTAGTTTTGAAGATATGCGAACACAAACATACACACATACATACACTTTTGAAATTTGGCACATTTGTTCAGACGCTGATATATACTAACATAGTATTAAATACGAAAACTTGGCAGTTCTGGAAATATTACATACATAATATTGTAACGTGTCGAAGTCGGTTGTTATTTGAAGTCAGTTGAAAATAATATTTTAAAGGAAAATAAATAAAATTAAAGATATTAAAACAAAATGGTAAGGATGCTAAATCCAGAAGAAACGATAAAAGGAAAATTATTTAAGAAGACAAGAAAAAAAAATGGAATCAGAAAATAATTTACCTCTTTACTATCAGGAGGGCCTGATTTTTCGCGATATTTATCCATTTCATTTTCAAAGGAATTCTTAATATCGTCTTTATTACGAGTATAATATACCTCACCATTACTCTGATTAAGTAAAATAAAAAACATTGTAATAGAAAAATAAAAACCATCATGATATTACGTGAAGAGATAAAACGATTAAGGCGAGAAAAAAGCAAAGAAATAAGAAAATAACTCACAAAGTGCCTAGCCTAAAAGTACCAAATAATTATAGCTGATGTACATTAGGTCAAGGCCCAAGGAGTAAATCTAACAACTCGAAAATTAATAAGTGAGTTTTGCCTTAAGGAAATTTAAAGGAATATTCTTGTAAAGAAAAAAATGTGCCTAAAAATGTTGAAAGAGATCATAGAAAGTAATTATTACTTTGAAGATAATATTTTTATTACCTCAACGCTTACGCTAATGTCTGAATTACGGTCTTTGTCTCCTGATTGATTAATATGCCCGTTTTCATTGCTGTGCCTCATGTCATTATGTCGCATGGCATTACCATTTTCCTGTCGGTCCATAAGAAAAGGCTTACAATATGAAAATATAAACCAAAACAACATTGTGCTATAAGTAGGTGTTTAAATTATTATAATATAAAACTTTCATCAAAAATTATTATTGAGTGCGAAAATTCTTATCGTGACTTAACTTGTTGTATCTTAAGTTAATACTTAAATAACATGAGATAGGCATTTCAATATAATTCACAAAAAGTAAACCTTAATTGTTTTTCAATAGTCACATATTTTAAACAATAATAATTATAATATTATGAAAAATTTGATTTTTTTTTAATTAAATACAGTTCTATCACATAAAATCTATTAAGACAAAATTGAGGTAAAAGTTGAACATTTTAAAGTTTACTTCATTATTTTTATGTCATAATATTATATTTTGATAAGACTACGCTAGGTTCACAACAGGTTGCTTTCCTTTTTAAGTGCATCTTATATTGTTTAGTAATTTAAAAAAAAACTATTATTTTAATAAATTAAATACAATATCTTTTGCTACTAAAAGTTACTTTACACAGTGCTGAATATCGATAAAAGTGAAATTAGTACATTTTGAAATTTAACATTTAGTTTTATTACCTCCGTACGTCGTCCTTCAGGAATGTTTTCTTCTGTTATTTCTTCATTTTTGTTTTCACCCTAATTACAAAAATTACCACGTAATACTTTTACCATTATATTATTTTACATAACATAACATTTTAACGAATAGACATCAGATCTAAGTATATCACAATTATTTACGAGGACATAATTTGCAAAGCTGTAAGCACTGGACATATACAAAGACCATGGATGTTGCCATGCAATTTAGGCTCAAGCGATCTCACCTTTAGTTTAACTTGTTCTAATTCCATCTTTTCAGGTTCCTTTTTGGGCATGGGCTAGAAATCATAAGTTGAGGGGTAAGCTAGGAATTTCGAAAATAGAATTCAGTCTTTATTCCCTTACATGAATTTGCGAGGTTGCTCGGGATAAACACCATTCACAAACATTTTTAAATGTTTTGATTTGCATGAAGCCTTTTAATTTGCCAAAGCAAAAACTAATTTATTCTACTCAAAACAAAACCTTAAAACTATTTTTTGTATAAGACGATAAATAAAATATAAAAATTTAAATTCTACACTATGATTTGCGAAATACCTATCGTTTTATATTTCATTCCTTTCATATATAATAAAGGTATATAATATAAAAAAGATAAGTATGATCCTACCTTCAGGCCTGTTTTCTTTAGGACGGCTGCTGTTGCCTCTTCCTTTTCCCCAATTGAGGACACTGAAGATTTCCTGCTGTCTGTTGTCTCTTTCGTAATCTAAACAATAAATTTCACTTGTCAATGATTGATGGGACTATTTTATACACTTCATTTTTAATTTGATGTACTAATTAATGAATAAATCCTTCGACCCCCATATAACAATAGAAAGGCTATTGTGTCTCGTTTTTCCACGATCGAGGGATTAATCCTTCGATCGTGGATTCTCGGAAATGCTATTGTATTCTATTGTTGTCGCGATCACCGGTGCTCTTATGGGGCTTGAAGGCTTAAAAGTAAGTGTCGCAATTATGTAATAATTTAAATATAACATACTTATTTTGAAATATAATTCGTATTCTAGCTTAAGTAATTACTGTAGATCTCACCTTCAGAGCTTTATTTTCTACGATGGAGCTGCGTCTGCTATCAATAGTTGTTTCTTGAGCCTGTTTATAGAAATCCACATTATTACATTTGAAATAAAATGTACGGTATACACAATATTTGTATTTACAACAATTAAAATTCTTCACTAACCTCGCTCTGTACTGAAGTTCTTCTGCTGCTAGTCTAAGCAAAAAGTGAAAACAATTAACACAAATGAACACACTTTATACAAATTATTAAACACTGAACAATGATAGTAATGAAAATAACAATTTCATACTTTTGTTCTTAAACGTAGCTGGTGATATATTGCTTCTGAAGAATAATGAAACAGTTACGATTCTCAAATAAACAACACAGAGAAGCAAGTGTTTGAAATAATAAAAAGAGTTAAAGAAGCAGTGAAAAGAAAAAGAGAAATAAATAGACTACAGCTGTATATACAGGAAGAATTTGTGATTGTGATTAAGCAAGAAGAAAGATTAAGAAGAAGAAGAAAAATAGATAGCAGAGACTGGTGGAATAAATTTAATTCCCTCACCTCGCTCTGAACCGACGTCCTTCTGCTTTCCGTCTAAAACACATAGATGGTTATTAGAAAATACTATATATATTAGTATATAGGTTTTTAAACACGGTATCAACAATAAATGAAAACACAATCGTATAATACAGACATAACATTTGAGGTTAAAACGAAAAAATATTTATATAGGTTCTGAGGTTAATAAAAACATGAATCCCTTTACAGCTAACTTTTCCTTATAAAGATGATATTGCTTGCATTTTTTTATTCTTAATTTGTCGCCTAGAAAATTTATCAATAATTGATTACCGACGCTTACTCAAAAACCATGCCTGATACTTTGATGAATATGAAAATCCTTAAACTGAATTAAAAACGGAAAGGATATCAACATAATATTACAACACAAACATAATATTACATTGTTTGGGTCACACAAGGGTCATAAAGTGCATGTTTGGTTTTATATACCTTTACTTCGAGTCGCTGTGCTTGTTTAGCAACAACTTCCACCTGTTAGAGGTTATTAGATTTAATAATCAACTTGTATCACTGACTTATGTTTTAACAAACATCTTACATGACGTCAAAAAGGGATTTTATAAGTTTTTTGTACTATACGAGTAGCTAATGGCTTAAAAGCTATAAATCTAGGTAATAGAGCTATGTCCAGAATCATTTCCATATTACCCTCAAAATAGCATAAAACATAATTTACTTATTTTGGTATTTAAAAACATAAAGATACTGACATGGACCGGACGGACTGTGTCTTCAGAGTCGGCCAGGCTGACTGCATGTACACGGTCCGCACGCACACATTTTTACGCTTTTCTGGCCATTTGACAGGCGTAAGAATGTGTGCGTGGCCGAATCTGATGAGACATTGCTGTGTATAAATCCTCTTTAAAATTTATTTAAAAATAATGTTTACCTTGGCAGCCACTTTTTCTTTTTCCTTCTTTTCTTTTGTCAATGGTGTTGGTGATATCTTTTCATATTTTTCCAACACTGGCCTTTCATAGTCATCAACGAAGTCCAATTCGAGCTAAAAAATAAAATTCAAGTTAATTACTGGAAGTATAAGTACAAGGATATTGCATAAATACCTTGTTTTTCGTCCTTGCTCGTTAGAACAAGCAAAACAACGAGTTAGGATTCTGTAAAAAAATACAAGTAAAGCAGCATGCGACTTGCGATTTCGACTTGCAATTCCTGACGTCACAAAGTAAAGAAATAAGAGGGACTAAGAAACATAAAAATATAGTGTATGTACAGTAAAATCGTATTGGTGTAGGAACATAAAATATTATTGTAGAGAACAAGTAACATATCTTTTTAAATGAATAAAATATTTAAGTAGTGAGAAATGAAAACATGTAATGTGAAAACAAAACGGACGTCACGAGTGTACACTTGTCATATGTTTAAAAATGTTACCCCTGTCTTAACATCCTTATCGGTAAGTTTACCGGCGTCTTTCTTTAAAGTCACTTTCTGCGTATTTACTTTCTTTAGTTCTGGTATTTCGAATGTGAATTTTTTTAACTTTTCTGGTGCCTATAGGAGTAAAATAAGTTAGAACATTTATGAGTATATTTATATGTAAATAAAATAATAACAAAGAAGAAACATATAGAAATCTTCGAAATATGAAAAATAAGAGAGAGACAAGAAAAGTTTCGAAACAGAAGAAAAGTGAGAGAGATACATAGAAAGAGGACGTCACGATGTTGTGAAAACCATTGTATCATTACCCCTATTTCGGTTTTATTTTCTGTTTCTGATACTTGGGCTTGTTCCACCCTCCTTACAGTTCTGTTTAGTTTAGGTAGTACCAACTTTTTTCCTTCTATTATCAGCGTTGCCTAAACAATCAACATAAGCTAAATTCACAAGGCTCATAAAAATTTTGAAGCCTAATGTTAGGGCGTATGAGCAGTTAGTGCGATTGTGCAGCGAAATAGAAAACCAGTGTAGTTATATTGAAAAAAAGTTAGTTATTTTATAATTATCTCAGCACTATGTACAATGTTATCTTCTACGAATAATACATCTACTGAAAACCACTGAAAACATAATGTTTTTACATGACTATGTCAGTTGAATACCTCATCATCGTCTTTACTAGCGACAGCAGGTTTCTTAATTTTAAGCTCTGCCGCTTCTGATCCCTCCTATAAATTTATTATAATAAATTTTATATTTACAAGAAATTTGGAAATAAAATCGGTGTTAAATTTACTCCATCTATTTTATAGAAAAAGGTTAATTTAAAAAACCAAATAAACAATTATGATTTTTAAAAATTGTAAACCACAAAATATTTAACTATTTTCGATAGCTGAGATAATTAAAAAATAATAAAAGCAAGTACCGTAGGTTTCTTTTTCTTAACAATTTTCTTTTTAAGGGATGCTTCTTCGGGTGCAGTTGTGCTCGTTTTAGTTCTGGGCTTGGTAAGACTCACAGATTCTTCAGTTTCCTCAGGCTAGTATAGCGATTAATAATAAAAGTATAGATAAGAAGCTCTAGAAATAGTAGTAAGAGTGGCTTGTAAAATATGGAGTGAAATAATACTGTGTAGTAAAACACATCAGCGTGAGCAGTGTTTGTGCAAAAGAATTATGTAAGCTTTAGGTGCTCATACTGACAAAAATTCTTTAAAAGAAATCATTAAAACTAAATCATTAAATTCATTAAATTTTGATTCAAAATTATTTGTAACTGAAAATTAGATATGATAATCCAATTCCATTTAATTTAAGACAAAATATCAATTTTATCATTAAAATGAAAAATACCTGCATGGCAGTCGGACGTTTAACTGTAGCTTCCTCAACTACTTCAGGCTTTTTAACCTTAAGTTGGGCTTCCGCCTCACCCTCCTATTAATGTTTAATGTAATTAGATTTTTGTAAAAATATCAAGTTGTTTTAATACTGTAATGTATGAAATGTGTATACTGACCGTAAGTTTGATTTCTGATGGTCGTTTTTGTGTAAGACTAACTGGTTCAGGTTCAGGTTTACCCGGAGTTTTAGGCTTAGATAGGCTGACATTTTCATCCACATCCATTGGCTAAGAACAAATATAAATGTTTGAAAATTACTTATAATCATCAAACTCAATCATAATTTCTTGCAAAATATTTAACATACCTCTGGTTTATCTTTGTCTTTAAGCGAAGGTCTTTTCTTAAATGTCGCAGAAGATTCAACATCATCATCTTTTTTGCTATCCTATTGTTTTATAAAAAATAATAAATTAAATTTCAATAATCAAAAAGTAAGCTATAACTCATTAACTATGAATGTTTAATTTTTTTTATTTTTATTATTTGCAATCGTTTATTTTCAGCAAATAATATTTGTTATTAGTGAAGCAGAAAATAAGAAGCATCTTTAAGGAAGCGGTTTTTATAGTCAGTATATTTTTATATACCTTTCTCTTTTTCTCGAGGGGTGTAGGAGAGATTTTTTCATACTTTTCAAGTACAGGTCTCTCATAGTCATCGATAAACTCTTCCTCCTTAACCTTCAAAGTAATATTAAGGTTAGAGTTTTGTTGTAAAGAGTTAGTATAAAATATGTCGAAAACCTTTTTAAGGTTGTGAATGTAATACTTAATAAGAAAATGGAGTGAGTATACTAAAATGTATTGAAAGAGTAGAACCAATCAGTTGAAAAATCAATAAAAATGCTGACGCTACTGCACCTAAAAGGAATAAAATAGAAACACAATACATTGATATAAAAGCAGAGCAAAGCTTTTCCATACTTACCATGTCAAAAATCATAAAATGAATAAATAAAACATAAAAAATATGTTGTGATTTGTGATCTGTTTTTCGTTTGTTTTGAAGTAGTATATAAAATGTAATGTGAATGTTTATGTACCTCTTTATCCTTGAGCGATGGGCGTTTCTTTGTTTTAGTTGCGTCTGGTGTGAGTGTTTTCTTTTTAGGTTTTTCAGGTGAATCTTCTTGTTCCTAAACAAGTTTTACATTGAAATATGTTCTAAAATTTTGGTATCTCTTCAAAAATAATTTACACGAAAATACCTTATCAGCGATCACTGACGTTTTCCTAAGTGATGGCATTTTCTGCTCTTCTTCTTGCGGCTGAAGTTTATTTTTATCCGTTACTTTATCAGCCTCATCCTAATGAAACCACGAGTACATTATTATTAATTTGGTAAAATATTTTATTATAAACAAATGTGCAAAACAATTTTGTACCTCCTTAGTGGTAGGTATTGTATCGTCTTTGGATACAGGAGTTTTCGTCTTATCGCGATTCGGACCACTGACATCTTCGGGAGAGACCTATAATTATTTCGTAAGCATAAAAATTGTTGGCAAAACTTCAAAATGTGTTTATTTTAAAAAGACATTTCTAGTATTGCTTTTAATAAGCAAATCTAAAAATGTTAGAAATGATACCTCTTCAATATCAATATTATTTTGATTAGACGCTGAAGAATTTTTATCGTACTCTTTGCCATTCAAATGATTTAAATAATGTGCTTTTGAATCCGATTCTATGAAAGGTTCATTATTATGATTTTCATAGGACCCCTACAAAATTCATACGAGTTTAGATTATAATATTATATTGTTTTTTTATTAATATATACGATAGTATTTTATTTGTAAGTATTTTAAATAATAAATCACAATTGATCCTATACCTTACTATGAGTAATTTCCTCTTGATACGAGCTATCTTTATCATATTCAAAACTTTTGTTACTTTCTGGAGACACCTATAAAATATTAGTACCTAATAAATGATTAATTATTCATTATCGTCTTTTATAACATACATGTCCCATTATGTTTTTAAAGTAATTTCATCACGCGTTTTACGACTTCTGTTTTTTATTACAATAAAATATTACATAAGTAACGTTACCTAACATTAAAAATTGCCAAATAACTGTCTAACTCTAAACACACTCCCAGCGTTCCATTAAGCGTTAAAAAGGATCAAAACGCTCAAAATATCATTTTGAGCGTTTTGATCGTTTTTAACGCCAAATTGGAACGCGGGGAGTATGTCGAATTTCCGCGGCGGAAGTTCGGCATAATTACGTCAGCAATATCAAACGCATACAATATAACGCGATGGAATTTCGGTATGGTATGTCATCGGTAATTTAAAATACATTGCAGGCGGAATCATGTCGAACTTCCGCCGCGGAAATTCAGCACAGTGTGTTTAGACACTAAAGCCTATATTTATCATTAGTGTATAAAACAGTGATTTATGTTTTATTTTCATCTTTATTGATCATTAAAATCACATTGTAATATAAAATTATTTGTACCTGATTATTTGTAACTAGAGTGTCCTTTCCTAAGGTAGTTCCTAAATTTAAAATATCAATATGCTCTGATGATACCTAAAATATGTATAAAACGGACAAACATTTTTTTTATTATTTGAATGAAATCTAAATGAATTTTTTAAATTATTCTTAAATAAAAACGTACCTTCACACTACTAAAACTATTACTTGAAGAAATAGATTTCTTATTATTTATAACACTGCTTTTACGCGACTCATTCAACAGAAGACTTTCTTCAGTATAACTGACCAGTGCAGCAGACACCTATAATTTTGATAAATATTATTCAGAATATTATTCTATTACTTAAATCTGTAAATTGTAAAACACTAATTCACAGAAGCACGTCCCGAAATGCTTTGCAAAAAAATCAAATATACCTTCGTGCTCTCAAAACAGTCTACTGTTGAAGACGAGGTTATAGTTTTGCGTTTTTTCTCTTTATTATCTTCTACGCTATCGTTTTCGTCATTAGGTTCAGAAGTATTCTACAATAATAATAATAAATAATACAGTACAGTATAACGTTGGTGTGCAGA
Source organism: Polyommatus icarus (assembly GCA_937595015.1). Classification (NCBI taxonomy): domain Eukaryota; kingdom Metazoa; phylum Arthropoda; class Insecta; order Lepidoptera; family Lycaenidae; genus Polyommatus; species Polyommatus icarus. The sequence continues at coordinate 6,645,807 of OW569341.1, read as the reverse complement.
AATTTAGCAAAAAATAATATTTCTACATTTTGTACAGTCTCGAATGTGGTTAACAAAATCACAGTGTTCTCATAAAAATGTATAACAACAATCATTTTCGCCTAACATACCTTTTTAGCACTAGTTATACTATCCTCTTTAGATGAAGTGCTTTCGGAGAAATCAAGCTCTGAACCCTCACTGCTCTCAAATGATACCTATTATTTTATACAATTAATACAAATCGAACAAATTTTACATAGCGCATGTCTCGTGCTGCTTTGATAAAGTTCTAACGCAATCAAAATCTAACAAAGAATAATATTATTACCATTAAACTAGTAGAGCTATGAGTTGATGAAAGGGACCTCCTAAACATTTTTTTATTATACGATGAACCGTACGATGAATTACTTGTAAATGTTTCTTCAGTACTACTTTTGTTGATTTCAGAAGCAGCCTATAAGGAAATTTTGGAATACAGTTATTATCATTAATTTATTACTTACAGCTAATCAATGTTCTGAACTAAACAGCTAATTTGTAAAATAAAAAAAAGTTATGTCTCGTAATATTTTGTAAGAATTTGTTTAATTTTACCTTAACACTATCAAGGTCATCACTGTTTATAGATTTTCTTTCATCAACGTTTGTAGTATTTAAATTATTATTATTAGTTGGATATCGAGATGAATCATCGTATTTTATTTTCTTATGATTAATATCATCTGAATTATTTTTAATATCGAGTTCTGTAGATTTCTGCAACGTAACAAACTCGTTATAAATATTTGGTGAAAATTTACATTTATTATGTACTTAAAAATAAAAATACCTTTGTTTCATCGAAACGAGATTCATTTTTCGATGAATCACAATTATTTTTATCGGACGCTATAATATCACTACGAGAATGACTTAATGCATCTGTTTTAAAACTTTTGTTTTTATTGTTTGAATTATCAGATTCCTGTAACGCAACATGATAATATTATGAACATGATCGATTAACATATCTAAATAAAAGGAAATGGCATACTAAGGGCCTGATAAAGTGCCGTATAGACCATCCACAACTTATTCGACAGATTCTCCATAATCTATCTGCCATGTTAAGTGGTTGATGGCCTATCCACACATCAGGGAGTGGTGAAATAGACCCTTAAACAGCTAAAAAACACTGTAACCGTAAATTTTTATTTGTTTCAAAAAATTATGTCTCGTAATATTTTGAAAAAATTTGTTTAATTTTACCTTTATACTATCAAAGTCATCACTGGAAATAGATATTCTTTCATTAACTTTTACAGTATTTATATTATTGTTATTAGTTGGATATCGAGAAGAATCATCGCATTTTATTTTGTTATGATTATCATCTGACTTATTATTTCTAATATCAAGTTCTGTAGATTCCTGTAACGTTACAAACTCGTTAAAATAGTTGTGGTGATAATTTATATTTATTATGTACTTGAAAATTAAAGTACCTTCGTATCATCGAAAATAGATTCATTTTTTGATGGACCACAATTATTTTTATCAGATTCTATATCACTACTAGAATGACCTAATGTATCTGTTTTAAAACTTTTGCTTTTATTGTTTGAATAAGGAGATTCCTGTAAGGCAACATGCTTATCATTATAAACATGAATGATTAAAATATTTAAAATGAAAAGAAATAGCACACTAAAGCAGCTAAAAACGCTGTACCCGTAATTATTTATTTGTTACAAAAAAGTTACGTCTCGTAACATATTGAAAGAATTCGTTTAATTTTACCTTTATACTATCAAGGTCATCACTGAATATAGATTTTCTTTCATCAACGTTTGTAGTGTTAAAATTATTATTATTAGTTGGATATCGAGAAGAATCATCGTATTTTATTTTGTTATGATTATCATCTGAATTATTTTTAATATCAAGTTCTGTAGATTTCTGTAACGTAAGAAACTCGTTATAATTGTTTTGGTAATAATGTACATTTATAATGTATTTAAAAATTGAAATACCTTTGTATCATCAAAACGAGTTTCATTTTTTGATGAGCCATAATTATTTTTATCAAATTCTATATCACTACTAGAATGACCTAATGTATCTGTTTTAAAACTTTTGCTTTTATTGTTTGAATAAGGAGATTTCTGTAAGGCAACATGCTAATCATTATGATTATGAATGATTAAAATATTTAAAATAAAAATAAATAGCACACTAAAGCAGCTAAAAACACTGCACCCATAATAATTATTTATTTATTACAAAAAAGTTATGTCTCATAATATTTTGAAAGAATCCGTTTAATTTTACCTTTATACTATCAAGCTCATCACTGCATATAGATTTTCTGTCATCAACGTTTGTACTATTTGAATCATTATTATTAGTTGGATATCGAGAAGAATCATCGTATTTTATTGTGTTATGATTATCATCTGAATTATTTTTAATATCAAGTTCTGTAGATTTCTGTAACGTAAGAAAATAGTTATAATTGTTTTGGTCATAATGTATAATATTATGTATTTAAAAATTAAATTACCTTTGTATTATCGAAACGAGACTCATTTTTTGATGAACCACAATTATTCTTATCAGATTCTATATCACTACTAGAATAGCCTAATGTATCTGTTTTAAAACTTTCGTTTTTATTGTTTGTATTAGGAGATTCCTGAAATGCAAAATGCTGATAATATTATGAACAGGAATGATTAAAATACTTAAAATAAAAAGAAATAGCACACTAAAGCAGCTAAAAACACTGTACCCGTAATTACAAAAAGTTATGTCTCGTAACATTTTGAAAGAATTCGTTTAATTTTACCTTAATATTATCAAGTTCATCACTGTGTATAGAATTTCTGTCATCAACGTTTGTAGTATTTAAATTTTTATTATTAGTTGGATATCGCGAAGAATCGTCGTATTTTATTTTGTTATGATTATCATCTGACTTATTATTTTTAATATCGAGTTCTATAGATTTCTGTAACGTATCAAACTCGTTAAAATAGTTTTGGTGATAATTTACATTTATTATGTACTTAAAAATAAAAATACCTTTGTATCATCGAAACGAGATTCATTTTTTGATGAGCCACAATTATTCTTATCAGATTCTATATCACTACTAGAATGACCTAATGTATCTGTTTTAAAACTTTCGTTTTTATTGTTTGTATAAGGAGATTCCTGTAAGGCAAAATGCTGATATTATGAACAGGAATGATTAAAATACTCAAAATAAAAAGAAATAGCACACTAAAGCAACTAAAAACACTGTACCCGTAATTATTTATTTGTTACAAAAAAGTTATGTCTTGTAATATTTTGAAAGAATTTGTTTAATTTTACCTTTATACTATCAAGTTCATCATTGTATATAGAATTTCTGTCATCAACGTTTGTAGTAATGTTTAAATTTTTATTATTAGTTGGATATCGCGAAGAATCGTCATATTTTATTTTATTATGATTATCATCTGACTTATTATTTTTAATATCGAGTTCTGTAGATTTCTGTAACGTATCAAACTCGTTAAAATAGTTTTGGTGATAATTTACATTTATTATGTACTTAAAAATTAAAATACCTTTGTATCATCGAAACGAGATTTATTTTTTGATGCAACACAATTATTTTTACCAGATTCTATATCACTACTAGAATGACCTAATGTATCAGTTTTAAAATTTTTGTTTTTATTATTTGAATAAGGAGATTCCTGTAAGAAAATGCTGATATTATGCACAGGAATGATTAAAATACTCAAAATAAAAAGAAATAGCACACTAAAGCAACTAAAAACACTGTACCCGTAATTATTTATTTGTTACAAAAAAGTTATGTCTTGTAATATTTTGAAAGAATTTGTTTAATTTTACCTTTATACTATGAAAGTCATCATTGTCTACAGATTTTCTGTCATCTACGTTTGTAGTATTTAAATTATTATTATCAGTTGGATATCTAGAAGAATCATTGTATTTCATTTTGTTATGATTATCATCTGAATTATTTTTAATATCAAGTTCTGTAGATGTCTGCAACGTAACAAACTAGTTATAATAGTTTTGGTGATATTTACATTTATTATGTACTTAAAAATTAAAATACCTTAATTGTATCATCGAAACGAGATTCAGTTTTTGATGAACCACAATTATTTTTATCAGACTCTATATCAGTACTAAAATGACCTATTGTATCAGATTCCTGTAACGGAATATGAATACATTATGAAAATAATCGATTAAGATATTTAAATAAAATGAAATGGAACACTAAAACATCTAAAAAACACCCCGTAAATTTTTGTTTGTGAGATAAGTACTTCCATTATTAATTTCGGATTGTGATGTGCTATTTGTGCCATTCTTTTGTGTTATATTGCTATTATAATTAGTATTATCCTACAATATAATTATAAGAATCTTGTAAAAACTTTATACATTTAATCCTTCGATCGGGGATTCTTGGAAATGCTATTGTATTCTATTGTTGTCGCGGTCATCGGTGTCCTTATGGGGCTTGAAGGCTTAAAAACAAATATTATCAAATGTTTTAACTAAGAATCAACGAAGTAACAGAAAATACCTTTTTACTTTCTAGTGAGTCAACGCTATTATAATTTGATCGAAGTAAAAAACTGTTGGTACCAGAAATACGAGTTTGTGTTTGATTTTTTTTTATGATTTTTGTCAGCGTAAACATTATCATCATCAATAAAGTACATATTTTTTTAACAAGCTACAAAATTAGACGTAAAGAATCATGAGACACTGTGATATTGCGTTGAATATTTATAGGAATATATTTTATATTTTTTTTTACATTTACTAGTCTCAAAATATTAGACTGACATGGGACAGTTTGAAAATATTTATTTTGATAACAAGTTGTTTTTATACTAAATATTATACCTCTCTATCCTGACTAACTTGGTTTGCTGGTAGAAGAAATCTTTTATCGGTTTTTAGAATGTCAACAAGGCAATTTTCGTCGTTTTCTAAATTGTCATTACTATCCTGCAAAACGTATTATTATATTGCTGCACATTATTTATTGAGAAAATTAAGAAAACCCTTTACAATGGATCACAAAATTAATTTCTTACATATTGAATTTTATTCATCTTAGAAGACTAAGGCAATGACTAAAATAGTTTAATTTACCTTTTCACTCAATTTCGACGGTTTTCCCTCTTCTGTACTTTGATCACCATATCTTCTTAATGTTGTTTTAGATACTTTAGTATCGTCGTCATTTTCAGGTTCCAAAACATTTTTCCTTAAGCTAGACCTACGCCTTTCCTCGACCTATTTATTTCAATAAATTTTAACATCTTTATTCTGTTTTTAATATATAATAATATAAACTTTATTTAGAGTTTAGCTTCAAACTCATTGCAGACAACAAGAATATTTTTGAAGTAGAACACAATTGAAGTATATTTTAATAGTGTGTATTTTTTCAATAAGACAGTAGCGTTGAAGTGAGTGTGTATACTAACCGTGCGTGTTTCTGTGGTTTGTTTGTGTGTAAATGTATCATCATCTTCAGGTTGTTTTTGTGGTTTGCCTCCAACTTTAGTCTCAGTTATATCAACTTCGTCCACATCCATTGGCTACAGAGAATATAAATATTATTACAAGTCACCCAAATAAATTTTACTAAAAATCATTTTGATGCTATCGTACCTCTGGTTCATCTCTCACAGAGTCTGGTTGGTCTTTAAGTGACGGTCGTTTCTTAGTGACTGTAGAAGATATTTCTTCATATCTTTCATCCTGAATTAACATGTAATTTAATTTAACCATAAAAGAAACAAATCTTTTAATCTGACTTGTACTATGTATTAAAAATTCAGTATTATTATTATCATTAAATAAGATAGCAAATTTTAATTTATGTTTTTGGTTGTTATTCTCGTTTGTTTATATACCAACAAATTCGGCTGGGAAAGCGATAATACCTTTGATTTTTTCTCTAAAGGCGTTGGCGTGATTCTTTCATATTTTTCGAGAACAGGTCTCTCGTAATCATCAATAAATTCTTCCTCTTTAACCTTAAAAATAATATATTTTCTTTTAAGTTATTTTGAAGTCAACCAAGCAAGTGAAATCTTGCTATAACATAAAGGAAATAGTAAAAGAGGCAAACGTGAAAAAAGTGTAACATTTTAAGAAGAAAGTGTAAAATAGTGCTCAGTGCTGTTTGAGAGATAAAATAGTGTAATAAAATAAAACAAAACGTGATTTTTAAAAAAGTAGTCGACCATACACATAGCGAAAGCTTTAGCATAGGTTTACTTACCTTCGTGTTATAGGGTACAAAGTAAGTATAAATGAGTGTATATAATCGTGCATTGTGTATTGAAATATAATGTAAAAAAAATACGCATTATGCATAGACTTATTGTAACTCAATAATTTAGTGCAGTCGCAAAATGTTTGTAAGTGTACCTCTTTCTCTTTAAGAGACGGACGTTTTTTAGGCTTTGTTCCATCAGTCTTAACAGTTTTAGTTTTTGGTTTTTCTTCTGGTTTCTTTTCTTCATCCTATGTTAAATAAAATTTAAATTGTTTCATTTTTCATTCTTGAAATTATTTGATTTAATATAACAACATACTGGACAAATATTACCTTTTCTTTTGGAACAGAGACTCTACGGAGTTTCGGCATTTCGGATTCCTCCTCCATTGGCTTAGGTTTAATTTTACCCTTTAAAATGTCTGTCTCGTCCTAATAAAAACGAATCGTTTTAATATTCAATGTTAATAAAAAGATTTTACTTTGTTATTAAAAAGTATATATCATAAATTCATAATATTGCGTATTAATTATTATTCTACCTTTGTATCACTCGCTCGTCGTTTATCTTTAGTAGTAGTAATTTTCTCGTACTTTTCAAGTGTTGGTTTTTCATAATCGTCAACAAATTCAGGTGACTCCTAATGAAATTAAATAAAAAACTAAGTATTAACTTTTATAACTCAAAATTATTAATTAATAATAACTATTAACTATTTTCAAGTTTTATTAAAAAAAAATTGAAATTTCTGTTTGAGGCTAAATTCACACTCGTATTTTCTACGTGAAATAAAAGCGACTTGTTGTACCTCTTTGACTCCGTTTTGTTTTTTAGTTCTATCGGTGGGTGTCGGAGTCATTTTATCATATTTTTCAAGCTCTGGTATTTCGTAATCGTCTATATAGTCTTTTTGCTCTTCAGGCTTTCTTATAGGTCTGTCACTCTTAGCTGACTGTGGTTGTTCCAAGTTTTGTTCTGAAGGTTTCTCAGGGACCTTTGATAGTTTTGGCTTAGGTACTTCCTCCTCAGGTTCTTCAGGCTTTGGAATTCCCTTCTTGATACTCAGTCTACGTGTTGTTTCTTCAACCTGATTTTAGTATAATTTGTCAGAAAATTAACAAAACCTTAGAAAAATATTATTTGTTTGATTTCGTATCATTAATTTTATATACCTGCTCTTTATCGACTTTGGATTGTCTCCTGGATGTAACTGCAATCGAGGAGTCATCGCTTTCATAATCTTGACTCTTGACACTTTCAGCAATTGACCCGCGATGTGGCTAAGTTTATAAAATTTTATTTAGAATGCTTACTTTTAAGGCTTTTACGCGTACAGATTCAAATGTGTTATGTGTAAAGTGTAATTTGTAGAGTATTTACCTTGGGAGTGTCATCCACCCTTTGCCGTTTTTCAAGGGGTGTAGGTGAAATCTTTTCGTATTTCTCCAAAACAGGTCTCTCGTAATCATCGATGAACTCGACTTCCTACATTGAAACACATTTTAACACATAATCCTAGTTAACACAACACACACAAAACATAACATGTATACATAATATTATTATTAACATCGAATAATTGGCGTAAATGAAAATGGTGTTAATTTGACAACACTGAAATAACTTATACTGACGTAAATGATTTTTACATGTTTTGATATTCACTTAAGGCGACACATTTAATATTGATACGCTTAAAGATGTACACTTACCTCCTCCTTCTTTTTCACAACCTTCTTCTTGACGACTTTCTTTTCTTCAGTTTTTTTAGGTTCCTCCTTTGGCTTTGGCTCCTCTTTGGGTTTTGTTGGTTTGAGTTTAGGAATTTCAAGTTTTGTTTCGGGCTCAGGCTCTTTCTTTTTCTTCTCGATTTTTTCAAGAAGAGCTAATTTCTCAGCTTCAGTCTTAGCAGTCTTCTTTTCAAGTATTTTCTTAGCCTCTTCTATTTCAACATCAGATTTTTTCTCTTCCTCTATTTTCATCTTTTTCGCTTCCACTTTAGTTTCAGTTTTGTTAGTTTCTGCTTTGTCTTTAACTTTTTCTTCAGTTTTTTGAGACTCAACAACTGTTTCTTGCTTTTTGCTTTCAATATGTACTTTCGAAGATCTCCTGGTTGAAGTCGTCTTTTCTTCGATTATACTAACTTCTTCCTCCTCCTATAAAAGTTAAATATAAGGAATATACCACTGTGACTTGTACCGTATAATTATAAACTAAGAGTATCACTATAATTATTTTTATCTTTTTGAAAATGTAAATTATTATTCACATTATCATCCATACCAATATTATAAATCTGTTTATAACATTATATTGAAAACATCATGTTTAAAAATTAATGGAATAACAATGTTGAACATTATTGTTTAAGAAACTGCAAGCATACAACACTAAGTTATTATAAGATATAAAAGTTTTTATGTTAACGTTGTTTTTAGATCAGAAATCACTGAATAGTATTTAAAAACAGGCGTTTGAAGATGTCAGCATTGCTCAATGCTCATGGAACTGTAAGCACATACTAATTATCCTTAGTATTGCTAAAAACATATATATAGTCTAAAAGTTTTCTTTTCTATTGTTTACCCGGCGAATCAAGGCGGCAGCGGCCATTGGTCCTCTATCAATAAACTTGCCATATTGCATCATCTTCTACTGTGTGTTTGTGTAAACACCGTAATCCTTGAAACCATCAAATGAGCCCGTCAAAATGAACAACTTTTTCTATGAAAACAATGCTGGAAACTCAAAAAAAACCGTCTTCATACCCATACGGATGCCCGGATCGGCAATTTGTATGGGTATGAAGACAGATTTTTTTTAATTCCCAGCATTTTTCTCATAGAAAAGGTTCTTCATTTTGACGGGCTCTTTTGATGGTTTCAAGGACAACGGTGTTTACACAAACATCTTGTATATAAACAGCGATTGACAATAGTAGTATTAAGGCAATATCGTATTTTGCTTACTATGTGTCTTTCTAAGAGGTCAATTTTTTATGTTAACTCAATACAGTGCAAACATTTATCAAATAGCTCCTAGACTAAAAAGGTCAATGACTGCTACCGCAGCAATTTGCGAGGAACACTATAATATACTTTGAATAAAAGTTACTTAAATTTTAAAATATTAGTTACCTGTCGTTGGTCTACGTGATTTGATTCTATTACTGATTTTTCTTCTATTACCGATTTTTCTTCAACAATAGACATTTCTTCTTCCGATTCCATGACAGTGGTTTCTTCTTCCTCTTCAACTTTTTTCTTTTTCTGGAAACAATAATAATCAATTTTAATCGACTTTTATCTATTGGGTTTTGATACGTTAAATTAAAAAAAAACAGATTTATTTAGCAAGTAATTTTAATTTAAACGAATAATTTTTGTCTGACATTAATAGGAGCATATAAACAAAACACAACCTTGCATATTAAACACATCTAAATTACCCATACCTTTTCTTCTACAAGTGTTAAATCAGCACTTGATTCATCTTCTCCGAATTCGTTCTTAATGACAACTCTGTAGTTAGCTACATATTTAGAAGAAACTTTACGAATAATGAGCCGGGCATTTGTACCATCGAATGATGTATCCACTTCAGAAGAGTCTCGAATTACCATGGAATTTCTATACCACGTGCAGCGACATGACTGATCTGATGTTTTGAGTACTGCCACGAATTCTGCTTCCTCATTTTCTTTTCTTGCCTGTAAATAAATGCGCAGAATTATTATTTTTTAATATTTATAGCTTCTATATTAAGAAAAAAAGGCTTTGCAAATTTTTACCAAGCTTCTGAGGTGTTTGATGATTTGCGGCTTATCACCCTTTTCTTCGGGAATATCAGTGATTTCAACTTGTTGTGAGGTAGCTTCACCTTTTTCGTTTTTAGCCACAAGCTTGTATGAACCTTTATCTTGTTGTGACACGTTTGAAATTTCTAATTTTACCGCGAATTCACCCTGTAGTAAAAAATTGATGTAATTTAATAAAAAAAAAATTGTATTTTTTCCATTCATTTATCTGCATTCAGCATACTTACTTCTCTTACAGGCTCTATTAGCACTGTATGCCTTGAATCTTCCTTAACTGCACTGGCTTCTTTAAACCAAGTGCATGACGGAGCAAATTTACTTAATACCTTACACTCGACTATAACAGTCTTCTTTTTAACAATTTTTATAATCTTTGGTTTTTCTTTTATTACTGGAATGACTGTAAAAAAATATTATTTTAATTAAAAGGAGAATCTTAGAAATGATAGAAATATTTATGCAATTCATATACATACTTTCAATATTGAGCGTTAGATTTGCATTAAGTTCACCGAGTTCATTTTTGATGTTACATTTATACAGTCCGGAGTCTTCAATACCAGGATCGACTAGTTCTAAAATGATGGTATAGATGTCCTCTTTTACCTCGATTCTGGTTTTTATTTTCGACGAGTCCCTTATTTCTTTTCCTTCGTGGTACCACACAATCGTTGGCTTAGGGCTAGCTTTAACTTTACATCCCATAATAACTAATTTACCATTTTCCTTGGATTGAATAGTAGGTTTTTCAACAAATGTTGGTCCCTCGCCCTCTGGTTCTGGTTCTGCCTCTATATTTAAGTTAAGATTAGCATTGCTTTCTCCAAATTCGTTTTGAACATGACAACGGTAAGCGCCACCATCCGCTGCTGTTGGATTTGATAAAACCAATACCAATTCATAAATATCTTCACTAATTACAGAGGAACTTATTTGTATTTTACTGCTAGCCTTAATAACGGTTGTGCCCCTATACCACGTTACTTGAGCCGCCGGCTTGGCTTTGCAGACACAACGCATTGTTATGAGTGTGCCATCTTCATTGGGAATGATACGAGGTTTCTCCACAAACGACGGTGCGAAACCATTCTCATCATCCCCACCTAGAGAAAAATAAAATATTTAATTAACCTCCTTAACATTTTAAACTGTTTTCTGCAACATGCAGCTCAAAAGCCTAAGCTAAACATGCATCGCTACTGTATGCGTACATACTATGTTATGTCACTAGAACTATTGTTTCATTACCTTGAAAGTTGAGAGCAATATTGGCATTGCTCTCACCGTAAACATTGAAAGCATTACATCTATAATTTCCACCATCTTCCCTAGTTGGACTAACAATCTCTAACGTTAAATTATATGTGTCTTTGCCTACTGCTTTACGAGACATTTTCATTTTGAGACCGTCTCGAATTTCTTTATCTCCGTGAAACCAAGTTATATCTGGATCAGGATGTGCTTCTAATATACATTCCATTATAAGAATATCTCCTTCTTGTCTAATAGTAGGTTTTTTCGGGAATCTGGGAGCTTTTCCATCAGGGATTCTGCGTAAAAATTTTTTGAAATATTAACTAGGAATGAAGACTACATTGCCAATTAAATGATAAAAAAATAAAAAAATCTTACTTTGGTTTGTCCCCACTTTGGAAATTTAAATTAATTTTTGCTACGCCTTCACCATGTTTATTTTTTGCTACAGCTCTATATTCGCCTTTGTCTGAATTTTCTACTCCTATTATTTCCAATCGCGCCATATGATATAATGTTTGATCTTCATCTAATGATATTTTGTAACGACTACTTTCTTTTATTAATTTCTTTCCATGATACCTGTGGGTTCGATTTCATATTTACTTTTGAGTATCACATTATATTGAAATCAATAAATACACTTTATGTCCTTCGCTCTTACCATGAAATAGTCGGTTTCGGTTTGCCTACACATCGACATTCAAACATAATATTGTTGCCATCTTCAGATTGCCTGATGACGGGTCTCTCCGTGAACGTAGGTTTGATCACATCTTCAGGCACGGGCGCTTCATCGCCTACATTTATTTTCATATCATTAAGAAACATATAACATAACTCACGAGGTTTTGCAGCTTTCTCAAAGTCAAGTGGATTTGAATATTTAAGATGTTTTCGAAGATTGTAAGAATATTAATAATTGGTTCTCAGGATCGTATTATTTTAAAGTTAATCAGGGAGTATAAAAGTCTTAAAATTTACTTAGAAAGGAGTAGATATATTTGAAAAAAATATATAAATAATAAATATTGTGCAAGTATACTGACGAATAATATAAGATAATTATTCTTCCAGGAAATACTACAAGAGTACGCATCACAGTTGCTAATGTTACAAGTAGTTAAAATGGTGCGTACGCTAAAGCAAAGTATAGCAACATCTACGTAATAAACAATAATGGTCGTATTAATGAAGCATAATATATACTATAGTACTAAGAGTTAATGTGCTTACTGTTATTATAAAAAGGATATAAATGGAAATGTTAGTTTACATGTTTATCGTGTGGAGTGTATGTTTGTATAATTGTCGCATTTTCCTCATAGAAAACATCTTAAACAGAGTATTAGACAAAGTAGAGTTCGTGTGTCGAGTATTTAATTTGTGAAAATTAGTTGAATGAAATTGAAAAAGCTCCGCAAAATCTACGCTTTATGATCGTAATAAACAACAATGAAGTAGCTACACACAAAAAATATAATCAAACAGTTCATTAAATAATGACACATTATATTCACAATAAGGCAAATTGTTTAAACATTTTGCATGATTATATAAAATTTTATATAAAAGTTTTATATTGCATTTAAATGTTCGTTTGATGAAAATGCAATTAAAATCATGATTTTTATTTTTGTTGTTTTAAAAATGATTATAACTTTGAAACTTATGCTTTGATTAAGAATATTTTTGTCTTGCACATACGTGCAAATTCTGAACCATGTGTCAGAATATATTTGAAAAAAAAACATAACAGTAACATTATCAGTTTTACAAAAACTGAAACCTAAAACATAAGTTTCATCATAAATTAACAAAATTGACCAACGTTTCATAGAAAAGAAGTTGGCATTAAGGAACTATCTAGTTGTAGTTCAATGTAGACTTCTATATATTTTATTGATTTCAAATTATTATTATTTATTTACATTCTTTGCAATATTATTAAATATCATTATAACAATAAGCATTAAAGATAAACATAGAATAATTACGCAGTCTTTTTTCTAAAACGATATCAGTATAATTACTTTAACAATATAAATTAATTAGTGATATTATAATAGCTATTATAACTATGTTAACAGTAGTTCTAAAAGAAAAAAAATCAACAAAATAATAGTTGTCGAAAACAATAATTGTCATTATATTTACACAAGAAGCTTTATTTTTTTGTAATTTGGCGTTATTGCGTAAGAATTCTATGTCATCAAAGGTCATTTTCATGAAATCAACAATGATAATGATGATCATATAAAATATAACGATAATTTTAAACTCACTGTCGAAGTTTAGGCTGATCGTAGCGTTACTTTCGCCCAATTCGTTCTTCGCAGTAACCCTGTATTTGCCCGCGTCTTCAACCGTCACGTTGTTGATCTCCAAGGAGGCATGGTACGACTTCCCTTCCTTGCTCACTGTTAACTGTAAAAGAAAAATATAGGTTTAAGCAATGAATAATTTATATTTTTTGGAATACACTTAAGAGGGAGCAAAAAAGGCTGAATGAAAGTAATAACCATATTTTAAAAGTTATATAATGCAAGATTAAAAAAGCTCAATCCTTCGATCGCGGATTCCTGGAAATCTATTGTTATTCTATTGTCGTCGCGGTCGCCGGTATCCTGGGGGTTGATAGGTTAAAGAAGTTCTAAGTTTTAAAATAAAATAAAATAATTTTAGGGATATATAGAAGTGTATCGAATATTAATTTAAAAATAAAGCAATGGGCATTGTCCAAAAAAATTACATGTACTTTTTATATTTTTTTTCGTTAAAATAGGGTATTTTAAGAATATAAATTCAATAATTTTGAAATTCATTGGCTAGTTTTTTCTCAATAAATTTTTAAAGTTTCGCTCTGACGTCATCATCGGCGGCCAATTGACCTCTGCAGAATGTTTTTTTCCTTTGAATCTTATTTATAATGGCTGGTTCGTCAAATACAAGTTCTCTTCTCATTATGTGAAAGCTGATACGAAAAGCTTACCAAAAGTTCGAAACGTAATGTTGGTCGAATTTATTGCTAATTTAACGCCATTGAAGGTCAAACTAAGGTTAAACATATTTGTTCAAAAATATAAGTAACTAATGGGTATTTTTTTCGTTTATATATAGAAAAACGATCACTGACCTTATTCCTCGAAATGTTTTTGTAATGAGCAAAATTTAAAAAAAATGGACAATCCCCATTGATCTGATAAACTATTCTCGAATTTATTTAAAATAAACTGAAGAAAGTAGTTAAATAAAACACAATCATAACCAGCGCCACTCGTTGAAATTTGACACGAATCACAATAATATTCTAGAATTCATTAAACAGCAATAATATGCAATCTAAAAATATCATGACTAACTTTGAATGCAATCCTAAATTAAAATAATCGATGGAAATAGTGAAATAGAACAGCATCATTATAAAGACGCTGCGACGTGTCATAAGTTCTATTTTTGGTCTATATTTAGCCTGAATAGTACGAAAGTGACGAAAGTAGCAGATATAGGTCAAGGTCATCTAATTTTAAATTAAAAAAAAAAACAAACAAAAAAGGTGGCAATGTTGACAATGGACAATGTAAACGGTTAGATACATTTTGAAAATATATTTATTAGTAGATATTACTTATCTTATCAAATCGTAGAATAAGAATAAGAATGCGTTAATTTTTTCAACAAACAACATACACAAAACAGAAAAAAAAGATTAAATAAAGAGGACTTAAGCTACATTTAATTATATTATGTTATGTGATGTCAAAATCATCTACAAAACAAAATAGGTAAGGTTGCCCTTGCCCACATTTTACCGTAAACTTGTTAAGTTAGTCGAAATAGTTACCAATTTGTGAGCAACAAAAAGTTATATCTATCTATCTACCTTATGTCTCGCACTGGGTTTGACCTCCACCATGCTGTGGAACCATGTGACTGTGGGCACGGGTTCTGCCTCGATGCGGCACTCGAACACCAGCCGCTTGCCATCGTCCTCCTGTCTGATGGCGGGCTTGCGCGCGAACGTCGGTGCTTTACCGTCTATTTGTCTGGAAGATACCATTTTCATCATTAAAATAATATGTTTTATTGTTTTTTTTTTTTTTGGGGAGAGTTTAAATAGATAATAATTGCAAAAGTGTTAATCTAAGTTCCTTTCAAAATCTTGTTATGAGTTACACTGTTCGTAAAAAAGTTTGCACTCGATCAGTCCAGTTTATGGGTTTTTCAAATACGGAGAGGCCGATCGTATCCGGTTATCTGTCGGCTGGGTTTGACGTAACGCGACCAAACCACGTAGGTCCCCCATCTCCCTAGGAATCAACTTCTCTGATAGTACATTCCCGTGTGTATGTGGCCAGTTTCGGAATGATCGACTACTATACCCTTATAGTGATATGTAGATCAAAATCAATATAGCAATAAAATTATCACTTACTTTTGTTTGTCCTCATCAGCAGCTGAAAAATAAAATACAGAATTAATTGTTGGTAATGAAGACTTGTACAATATGGGTAACCGTGTGTTTGTTTATATTCTATCTATTTATACCCTAGTTAAATCGATTCAGTCCAATCGGTATTTGGGTTATGGCGTTTCTGAGATTGTGCACTAGAATTTGTTTGTAGCTATTTTTGCAGTCCATAGTGGTTAATGATAATTGCGATTTAATTAAGAGTGTTACGTATCCGGTAGATAACTGATTTATTATCAGCTTATACTAGGAACTACATTACAATATTTATTATTTGAGTACCCACGGCAAAGAGTTTAGGCTATATTATTAAAATAGTAGGTTGAAGGCGGTAGTAACAAAAAAATGTTTACTTATTACATTGAAGTGAACATTTACTAGTTAAGTGTTGTTAATTCTGTGACAATTAAACTACAAGATGACTTTATTGACTCCCTGTCAAAAACTTGTGATTTTCTATATAAACCGCGATTGACAGTGAAGAGTTGTAAGTCAGATGTTGTCAATCGCGGCTTTGTATAGTAAATGACAAGTTTTTGACAGGGAGTCAATGACCGCTACCTCCATGTTATGGCCGAGTACAGTATAGTAATTTAATTGTCATAGAGTTACGAGTAACAATGCCTAACCTATGCTATTACAGTTCACTTCAATGTAATTAGGCGCACTTTATAAGCTCGAGAAATTCCGCTTACAGTTTTTATGACTTGGTTTCATGATTTCAGACTAAATCTATATCTGGATTAACGACTTCCTTCAGACTTGTGCTGAAATTTGTGGACAACGATGCAAGTCGTATTTAGTGGATATAAGACAAAATATATAATATGATACTCGTATCCACACTAATATTATAAAGACACGCCCAAACCACTACACCGATTTTGCTGGGTAGGGAGATACTTGAGTCCCGGGAAAAGAAAAAAATACGATACTTTTTATCCCATTTCTGCGCTATAAACGAATTTAGCGCAAGATTTTGCAAGCATTTTTTTTTTTATTTTTTTTAAACGGGCTTTGGCCCACCACACATTCCCACCACTGTATCTCCTGTGTCGCCAGGATCGACAGCGGTATCCAACCACGAAAACCCTTTGATATGATCTCAGAGAGCCCGAGGGACATGCTAAAACTGTCTTGGGACCCGCAACGCAATTAATCAAAAGAAAATAAGAGGAGTAGGAAGATTCCAATTTCCCTCCCCATAAAAGCGGGAGACAGCACAAAGTTGCAATGACCGAAAGTCAAAGAACTTAACTTAAATAAGGTTAATAATAATTGTGACTCCTAAGCTAAGCTAAGTTAATATTGGAGTTTTTTGTGTTTGACTGTTGCCAATAATAATTGTGACAAAAACGCTTGAAGGCACGAAAGTTCCTAGCGCTGTCCACGAGATCACCGTAGTATGCGACTCCAGATGTACAGAATAGGTTGTTTAGCATATTAGTTCTTTCGTCCTGCCAGATACTGCACTCCCAGAGAACATGATGAGCGGTTTGTTCAAACATGTTCCCTTCGGTCGAGCACTCGCACATGGGTGAAGGCACTAGTTTAAATCCGTAAAGTTTGGCCTTAAAATTTCCATGACCGGTCAGGAATTGAGAAACGCAGTGATCAATGTCCATCTAATGTTTGGATAACCGTTCACGAATATTAGGGAAAAAATTATAAAGATGACGCCCTTTGGTGAAACAGTCCCATCGCGACTGCCATTCGGAGATTAGGCTTTGCACAGAGTTTTCTAAAGGTTCAAACAATCTTTCTATTTTAATTTTATCGCGAGCGCTTAAAAAGAACGGGTTGTCAATGTTTTTATTATGATAATACATTGTCGCACGACGCTGAATCTCAAGGTCAACGGGTAAAACTCCGGCTAACACAGGCAAGGCTTCAGTGCTTGTGGTCCTGTAAGCTTTCCCCTCGCGGGCTCGGTACGGCTAACATCGTCTGACCTGCGCTCCGGGAATTAAAATTGTTTTCGGTGGTTAAAATCGCTAATTGCATGCTGAGTGTGTGTAAAAAGCTAGGTAACGGTGTAATCTACGTTTACTGTAAGTTTTTGATCACATTTGCCCGTATTTTATTGGATTTAGCTCGGTAAGTGATTCCTTTTGTTCATTTTTAACAGTAAGGAATTGTAGGTAGGTAAAGATATTGTATCGTCGGTCCCGCCGCGCAGCGTCGGGTGCCCGGCCTTGCGATCAGCTGATCATAAATAGTGTTATTTTGCAAGCATCCAATAAATCATACATTTTTTCAAGTTGTATCTTTTAGGTAACTATAATAATATTTATATTATTATTCTTCTAATTAAAAAATTGTAGTCCGAGCAAACCAAGTCGTTTTCACATTTCTGCCTTTCAACGGTTGAAAAATGACTCGAATTACTTACAACTAAGACGCCAATTAAAAACAACGTTCATACAGTTTTCAAATATTCAGACGTTAAGTCAAGCGTTCTCTTGCCAAAAAAAACGTGTAGTGATTTTTAATACACGATTATTTCGGTCTATGACAAATATGTTTATTTTCAGATAGGTATTTAGTTACGTGCACGTTAGCTATATTTATTTATCGTTAATAGATATGCAATCTCGACTATTTATGTTGTGTGTTGTGCCAATTTTTCAAGAAAAATAAAGATGTAGTTCACATTTTAGTGTGTCACGTTTTTGAACACGCGGATGAAATGTTCTAGCGAAGTTTTCGTTGAATTCATTTCAATGGTTTATTTAATAACATTTTTTAGCATTATCGCAATACTTATTGGCATTTGTCTTAGTGTAGCCTAATCATAAGAGGAACTGGCCAAAGTCCGTAGACAACATAATGAACCAAGAGCCTGCAATGGCCAGACCTTCCTCAGTTTCATAAAGCTGAAAGTTTACATGCTTGTGGCCTTTACAGCTGAGGTAAGAACCACCAGCAACTACGGAGTTCCGGTCGTGGTTACTTTAGGAGGTATCCAGTTCTGAAAGCCTACCTGACCTTCGAGAAAGAATAAAGCTCATAGCTTATATTCTTCGCGGTAAGTGGAGGAATCTCGTCCTCTAGTGCCGGACATTTTTGACAGTTACTTCCCACTGCTAGACATCCTCAAAGTCTACTGGAGCTGTTTGGCACTAAAAGACGAGATTCATCCACTTAACGCGAGGAATAAAAGCTATGAAATTGAGCTTTACTCTTTCTGGAAGGTCAGGTCGACCTTCAGAACTGAATTCCTCCTAAAATAAAACGACCGAAACTCCATAGTTGCTGGTGGTTCTTACCTCCGTAAAGGCTACAAACAGGTAAACTTTCAGCCACAGACCTAGATCTTATTTCTGTGCTTTCAGCTGTACGAAGCAGAGGAAGGTCTGGCCATCGCAAGGCAGGGTCTTACTCTATAATAATTAATATTATATTGACATGGGCTCCATTCCATCGTGGCGCACGGAGAGACTACGCACGTGCGTCAAGCCTCGCTTTGTAAGAAAATATATGTGACTGTGTCCACTGCAACCCATGGACTCGCTACGCACGAATTGACTAATCAAAGAAATAAATCCGTGCACGTCCACGCGTGCCCGTGGCCGTGCACAGCGTGCGCCGCGGTGGAATAGAAGTTCGTAAAATGTATGGTGTTACTCACGGCTGAAGTTCAAGTTGATGGAAGCGGCCACCTCGCCCATCTTGTTCTTAGCCTTGACCTTGTACAGCCCTGCGTCCGTCTCCACCACATCGTCCAGCTCCAGCACCACTAGGAACTTGTTGTGTGCGATGCTCTGGATTCTGTTGAGGAAAATGCATAAACTTAATATACTTTTTTTGCGTTGGGAGAATGCTTTTTCCCCGGGGCCTGGACCACCGAGGCACAGTATAGCAATGCTTCGTTCAAACCTACGCGCGACTGCGAAGCGGGAGCGTCAATACAAAACACACATTTGACAACTTGACCCTTGACTTGCTCCCGCTTCGCAGTTGCTTGGTCGCGTAGGTTTGAACGAAGCCTTGATATAGGATATCCCTAACCGAGGAATGTGGGACTTCCCCGGGGCGGACGGAAGACGCACCCGGGACTACCCACTAAAACCCCAGTTGTGTTCCTCCCATAAAGTTAATATAAGGTATATTACCTTTATGGTTCCTCCTACTCCTGAAGGTGGGACTACGGGAAACGCGTGATAAACTACCGCAGAAAGTTAATATACCCAGCGGTATAGAGGAACAAAGGGCTGAGTAAGCGACATGTCACTATCAGTGACATGGTAGAAAGAGACGCGTGATACGAGGTCACAGAACTCTTTTTTTCATCTGTTTGACAGTCAGCACTTATAGGCACGTTTGGCAATTTGAGCTCTCAGGAAGATGTATGTAGGTATATCGTTAACGTTGTCGTTATCGTAATCGTTAACGTTAACGTCACCTGATCGAAATGTGCCATCGAAGTAATTGATTCCTAGGCAGTTTACAGACCTACGTCGTTTGGTCGAATTATGTCAATAATTCGTGATCTAGGTCGGCTGGGTTTGACAAAACGCGACCAAATAACACAGGTCCGCTATCTGCCTTCTTCAACTTCTCTGATAGTACATATTATATACAAATATAACTTAAGAAGGTTTAGAACTTTTCAATGGCTTTTAGTGCTCTTTAGAAAAGGTCCTGTTGGTGTAGATCGAAACTTTAAAAATGAGTGTAGATTTTGTGGAAACGCAGTTTTATCCATCAACACTTGCACAGTAATTTCACTGATACCTTATCTTATGCTACAGCATAGACATTTCCCTTTGCTACATCACAAAAACAGTGCGATACTTAAAATTCTAAAACTGTGGGACAGAAAAAAGCCCACTAACAAACTGCCATGCAGTTTGGCGGGCTACTAGAATAAGAAAAAATATGTTTGGTTTTCACTTTTCAATAAAGCTTTTCATTACTGTTAGGACGAAAGTTTAGATTTTTTATAGATATGAACCATCACCACTATTTTCTAACCAAGTAAATTTATTTAACTAATGCCATCATTGAATTCAGCCGTCAGACTTTACAAATGTACAATAGAGCATCTTTGTCTACTTAAATTCACGTAACCACAAAATATAATAATATTATAGCAATACTAATTGTCTGAATTTACAAGATACGTGAGATAATATTTAGGGCACAGCGCAGACGACAGATTATCCGTGACGCACTTTTTGTCTGTGGAAATAGAACCTATGCAATAGCATACAACAAATGCATAGGTTCTATTTCCCATTAGCCGCGTACTGACCAAGCGAGCCGCCTCGCGAGGCAGCCGCGCGCAGCAGTTGCTCGGTCGTACGTGTTAGCGCGCGGCAAACGTACCGAGGTGCCTTTGAGCATCGACAAAAACCGACAACTATCGGCTCGGGCCGCGGCACGCTCGGGCGAGGCAGCGAGGCTGCTCGCTTGGTCAGTACGCGGCTATTGACTAAAAAGTGCGTCACGGATAGTCTGTCGTCTGCGCGTCGCCTTTGTGTCACAGCACACATACCAACATGGAAAGGAATCGGCACCATATCGCCTTTCGTCTCGTCGTCAATCTGGTGTTAACTATGCACGTAACCAAAGCGTATCAGCAGCTTTAAATAAAGAACAATGGCCAAATCTTACCAGGTGGGCGGTGGCGTCCCGATATGCCATTAGTAGCAAAAATTCCCTTATATTTTAAGGCATCGAAAATCATTAGAAATGTGTCTTTAAAGAGCCACAAAAAAAGATCAATATACAGGGTGCAATTAAACCTCCCTGCCAAATTTTTTCCAGGGCTTATGTATCATTAGGAGAACCCATTTAACCAACAAAAAAAATTGGGTGTTATTTTTTTGTTACTGACATATTTTATCCCATTTAAAATCGTTGCAGAATGCTCACTCGCGGCGGTGGGTATGATCGGGAGTGACGCGAGGCGAGGCGCGCGCCCGGGGGCAGGTCACGCGCGGGCGACGCGTAGTGTCCATCAATTGTAGTGTTTTTTAGGATAACTTTCGGAGGCTATTTCTCAACATTTTAGTACTGAGTGATTATAAAAAAATAATACGTGTATTTTTATTTTTATCAAGGATCAATATATCAAAATTTAGCAGGAAGGTTTAATTGCACCTGTATTTTAGTTTCGTTATGTTCTGACAGCCGGCGATCATTCGCATTCGTTCCATTTTTTGGGTAATACTCTGGGAAAAATTGAAATAATTAGAAACGAGATCGCCGAATATACACTTGTAGGCTACACCGCAGTCGGGAAAAAGGTAGTTCTTAAGTGTAACCTCAAAATAATTGTATACGTTATTAATTATTATAAAAAATCGTGGCTATTTATACATAAATCTCAAACGGAATTATGTTTAGAGCTTAAGAACAACCAAATCTAACTATAGTTTATTTTGGGACATCAAAAATAAAAGTAGAGTCCAGCTCCTATATAAATTTGGCCATGATTCTTTGTACGTCAACTCGGCTACGGCCAGGCGACACCGTTCTCTAGGGAAGCGTTCCGCAAAACGTGTGCCGCCTGACACTGGTGTATCGTGGCGTGTAGTTGGTGTGCCACAAAAAATGACATTTTACTTATTGTAGGTAGGTATATTACCTACATAGGTAAAATGTCATTTATAATATTTACCTTATAAACTAGTATGTACTAGTTTATAAGAACCAAAAAAGGCAACATCTCGGGAGGACGGACGAAACGAATAAAAATTGAGAACAGAGCACCCCGTACACGCAGATAAATTTTTGGTGTACCTCCAAAAATTTGGATTTTTCTAGCTATACTTTGAACACAAAAAGTTTACGGAACACTGGACATACGGAAAGACGTAATCCCGGGGACAACGAGCCGTAAGCGCGGAAACTGCAAGTTGACCACGCATCGCATCGCTGTTCGGAGCCTCCGAGGCGAATCGCGGATACGTTACTCGTACTATTGTGATTAGGGAGCCTTGCAGTAAGAAGTTTCATACGAACAATACTGACATACGAACAATACTGAATGGGTGTTTGCACACTGCACGATAACGACACGACACGATACCACAGAATAGAGGGCCACCGCACATATTATACAATTTCAAGTTGGCCGGCTATCGTACAAACTGACTATCGTACTAATTCTAATATTCTGTCACTTAGTATTGAATGCACCCAAAATATTCTCCTTTCTTTTCGCCTTTGTTTTATTAGTGCCACAATAAAAGCGTGATTTTAACGCATTTTAACACGCACGTCGCTAAGCTAGCAACACCGTTACCAAATAAATCTAAAAGTCTGCGACTGGCAGCGTACACGATGAAGTTCTCCAATTAAATTGTGACACTACGCAATTTAATTTGTACGATAGTTGGCCAACTTGAAATTGTATTATAATATGTGCGGTGGCCCTTATCTATTCTGTGGTATCGTGTCGTGTCGTTACCGTCGCAGTTTGAAAACACCCAATGGCTTCAGGCCACGGCCAGGATACGGTGCAATGATTCCTTTCCCAGTTGATATGTGTACTGTAGTCTGTAACCCTTAAAATTGTAGTTTTCGCACCAAAAAAATACTGTCAAAAATATTATAAAAAACTTCTAAAATTTTACGTTTACAAAACAAACACTGACATCACAGACTGACACATTGAATGATACCGTAATAACAACAATATTTACGCGGGTACCCTAATACCCGCACTGAAAAAACTAATTAACAAAAACAGTTTGGCTATTGTGTATGTAACATAACTAAGCATACTCATAAGCAAAGTCAGTTTAAATGCAAGCAATTCGATTGAGCTACATCGTATAAAACGGGTAATGGTAATTGAGTTAGGTTATGGTTTATAAAACTGTTTTGTTAAAGGTAAACAAAAACTGTTCAGGTAGTTTTCAACAAAATTATATAGATTATAATTATGCCAACTATTGTTAATTACTTACACGACCTTTTTGTAGCCAGCAATTCAAATCATTTTACTATATGTTATGTTAGTTGCAGCATACAGTATGTTTTATATAAGAATTTAGAAGTTATTATTTACTCAACAAAAATGTTGCTTATGACGAAAAGTTTTGTACGGCGTCCGCGCACATTCATGTTCATTCCTGTCCGTGTCGCCATTTTTCGTCGTGAATTGAAACCATCGTGTAAAGTCTCATTATTGCTAGAGTTTATACAATAGAACTATGGCCTAATTCATGAAGATCAACCGGAGAGTTTCTGTCATTCCACTACCTATGTTTTAATTAGGTAAAATTGTCGGGAAATTAAAACGCACGAAGGAACAATCCGAGGAGGCACCAGAAAAATTGACCATCGCGGACTATCTTAGATATTGGGGCCCTGAAATAGACATTGATAAGTTCAACGGTAAGTACATTACTTTGTACCTATATCTAATGCTGAGTCAAAACAGTAAGAAACTACATTTTGATAGATAGGTAAATACATTTTCGCCTGTGCCGCCGCGCCGCCCAGGGCCGGCCCTGGATGCGTAGCCACTAGCCATAGCAAAGCCAAACTGCTGTCATCTGCTGTTATGGTGTGCAGTGTGAGTATCTGCTTGGCTCTTGTGGCTGTAAATTGTCATTTCCCACTGATTCGGGATTCCCCATGTATAAAATACGCTCTGCTCGAGTTCGAGCCTCATCTGCGCCACTCAACTTTTCAGAGTCGCTGAACCATCAACCAAGTTTTCTTAAATAGTTATAAGTATGTATTAACAAATAAAACTTTTGTCTTTCTCGGTTAGTTATAAAAAAAAAAACAGAAATTATGTGCTTGGGTCAGGCAACAAGAACCTTACCTCCTATTATTTTTTTTTATTTTTTTCAGAACATGCGATTGATCTGGAGACCCGAGACACTTCAAATTTTGGACTCAGGTGCCGATTTAGTGCCTGTTACTGGGCACAGAGAGCGAAACTGGGTATACGGTCTACAAATTAAATAACTCTGCAAGGACATAATGGAAAATGCTTTCACAACACCTGATCAAGAAAGTGTGGTAGTTGATTGGTAATATTATTTCAGTTGATTTGATAATAAAAGTGGCATAATAATATGTAATTGTTTTAATTACATTTCCGTTAACTTTTTACTATTCTGTTAATTTCTGGGTTTTATAATGTTCAGTTTCAGGACTGGAATTAAGGTTTCTGGGATTTTAATGATGTTTTAACCACACTGTTACGTTACTAATAGGGGTAAGGGTTTAATTTTTAACCAAAATTATTGTAAACCGTGACTCGGTGGTCATTAAGGGCGTACCCAAATTTTTGGGTGCACCAGTGGTTTTAAATAAATTATTACAAGAAAAAATAATTTAATAAATAGCGTCTCAATTTTTCTTATAATAATTTATTTATAACGAGGGCCACCCACCCACTGTTGCACCCAAAAATTTGGGTACGCCCTTAATGACCACCGAGTCACGGTTTACAATAATAATAATAATAATTTTGGTTAAAAATTAAACCCCTACCCCTATTAGTAACGTAATAGTGTGCTTAAGAGTAGCCAAAGAGTTAGGTAATATATAACACCCCTGAAAGGTTCTGATTACACAAAAGCTTGGTTACTAGTAATTGAATAAGCTTAAGCTATTAATAAGTAAATTATATATTTAGTAGTAACAAAAAAGTTTTATTAAAATTAACCATAACGTTAAGCATAAACCTACAATAACCTAGCTATTTTTATCCACCCCCCGATGGTTGCTCGCCTTGTCGCGGCGGTGGGGCTCTAGTAACCGCGGCTTGGACAACCGCGGTGAAGCAAAGAGGCAACCAGGGCCGGCCGGTGTCGCCGCCTGGCCCGAGGAGGGCGCTCCCAGCGGACTGGAGAAGTCCGCTGCGGATGCGCACCGAGGCGGGGCCGCAGAGGAAGAGGCAAGTAGGTATTACGGTGCGCCGCTTGCCCTATCCTCTGCGGCCGAGGTGTGGTCGGTGGCAGAGCCACAGACCTGATCTGCCACATGGCCTCCAAGTAGCAGACTCGGGGGGCGTCTGCTACAGCCCTGGTGGGGGCCGAGGAGGAGGGCGCACGTGTTGTGCGCCCATCGTGGAGTCTTCGTGCCGCTGGCGGGGTCGCAGATGTGTGTATCGTTCCTGTGGCCCCGTCAAAAGGCGGCGTGGCGGAAGATGGGGGGGGGGTTTTAGTGGGTATACCGTGGTCTCATTAGCTACGGGAGTCCCACATCACCACTCGGGTCGCCCCCTGCGCCTGGGTGGTATGCGTAATGCATTTCCCCCTCCGGAAAAAAAAAAAAAAAAAAAAAGCTATTTTTATCCAAACTGTTTGACAGTGAATAACAAACGATGTAGTTTATTCCGAACAAAAATTATTTTGTTACTTACAACTTTCGATATTTTAATGTAATACAAAATAGTTTAGTTATATGCTACAAACACAGTTGGTTAGTATTAAATAAAAAAATTATGTTAGAAAATTACACAATTGGGTTTGGCTACTGATGGCAATAGTTATGTTGTCACTATTTTTAGGTAAACAGTAGCATAATTTTTTGTAATACATAGCCCAACAGTTTTTTCAGTGCGCTTTCACCAACAACACCTAAAATTTAGGTGTCCCTTAAGCCAATATAAGGGTCATCTAACGCAAGTTTTGTTTTCACCAACGTTTAAGTAACACCTAAACCATTATAATTTTCGGGATGAATTGACAACCCCGTAACTCTTAGGTGACGTTTATTTGAAATAAAACAACCTATAATGCGATTCATCCATCAAACCATTAGGTGACGTTTATAATTTACGGGATGAATTGACGACCCCGTACACTTAGGTGACGTATGTGGCGACGACGACGACGTTAGGTGACGGTTGCCTTGATAATGAATCTGTTATAGAATGGCCGTCTGATATTTTACTTGTAAAATAGCGAACTCCTATAAATATGTAACATAAACACACCGGCAAAATTAGCGGAACATAGGCAAAAAGGACCACAACTTGAATTCAAGTGGGTCGAGCTGTGTGAAATCCTTTTTTATAGTTTCTAAGCTCATTTAAGAAATAAAATATTGAACACAACTGGGAAGCTAACAGATTTTTATTGCAATTATGCCCTACTAAGTGTTTTTCGATGATTGACGTTGTAAGTGTTTCTGATAAGAATGGCGTTTTTAGCGGGGTGCAAGGTATGCCAGCTCATATGATTGTTTGGATTTTGGAAGAACACATTGCTTAGATACAAAATTAGTGTTTTTCCAGCATCTACGACAGCTAGAGCTGTAACCACGATAGAGAAAGGTCACACCTACCGTTCGGTCAGTCAGGCCTTAGGTGTGTCGGCTTTCGTGGTCCATCGTAACTTTCAACGCTAGCCAAGTAGGATCTAATCTAGTTTAAGATCTCAAATTATTTAAATAACATTAATTGTTATAGATATTCAATAAAGCAAAGAAATAGAGTATTATTTGTTCATAATTTTATTTGGTTCCTATACATACATATTTCGATTTTCCATGGAACTTGGCACTTATTTAGATCTCCATCCTTTTTACGGCGAAGTCCATAGACAAGAATAATGTTTGTATGGAACTTGGCTTTCCATTTTTACATATTTTATGTTTTTCCTTTCTTCCGAGCAAGGGTAGACAGTAGACATCTTAATCTTCCTAGTTCAAACATACATAATATTCTACTATATTCAATCGCAACCTTAAGGGGTTGTTTCACCACATCCCGACAAGTGTCCGATATGCTATCCGCAAGTTATCTGGCAGATACTTCTGACAGATAAGTTGTGGATAGCCTATCTGAAACTTATCAGGAAAAGCCTTATTGAGTATCAGACGAATAAAAGAAAAAAAATCCAAGCGAATGGAAAAAGCAGCTACCATCAAGAGGCATTGGAATAATACGGTATAACACAAGGTGTATTTACAACCATTAACTATTATAGGTTACAACTTATTGTACGGAAGTAAAGTAGCTATTATTTAAGCTGTCTAGCAGACAGACATACGGACGGACAGACGGACAGACAGACGGACAGACGTGTTAAAAGAATGCTATATCTATTCCCGGGACTCAAACTATAACTCCATACCAAATTTAAGAACAATCGGTACAAGCAGTTTGGGCGTGAAAAGGTAACAGACAGACAGACACACTTCATAAAGTCACCTTCTATTCATTTCCTAAAGTTTTTCACTTTACAAATAAATATTTACGGGGAGCTCCCATACAATGAACGTGATTTTTTGGCCTTTTTTGCTCAAAATCAATAATGGCAGCCGGTATGTACTTGAAATGTTCACAAAATCTTTAATTATATTTTTACTTTCATAATATATAATAAAAGTAAAATAAAATAAATATTTAAGGGGGGTCCCCATACAAAAAACACAATTTTTGCCGAGTTTCGCTCTGTCCGACTCGCACTTGACCGAATTTTTTTGTTTTCTGATTTTTCCCTACGCTTTCACACAATTACCGAGCTGGATTCCAAATTTCAGCCTTCTAGGTCATCTGGAAGTGGGTTAGAATTTTGATCTATAGGTCAGTCAGTCAGTGATAAAAATGTAGATTTTCGGGTTTTGATACCTTAATAACCGTTTGAGCTGTGCTCATGAAATTTAGAGCATATAATTATCTCACAAGCCAAATTTGAAACGTTTATGTGAAATAGTTTCTGAATTATGAGGGGGTCAAATGTAGCTGCAAATGGTTCGTGTAATATTACACACGGTGCGGCTCGCTTCGCTGGAACTCGGCTTGACACGCTACCGCGTGTCTAGATCTCATAATACGAGTATAAAGTGACATTTTATGTGACATCTACCAAGATACTTTTTATACAACCGCCAAAATTTACTACTTTCAATTTCAATTTGTTAACAGTAAACAGGTCCACATATTTTATTATGTTTACAGTGATACTTGAAAAGTGATATTAAAATACATTTAAATTATTTACATAAGTCGGAAGTATAGAAAATTTTAATCGTAATGACTTGAATTTGAATAGAATTTTAAATAGTCTACTATCATAGATGATTTTAGTTTCATAAACTGTACAAAACTTTTAAACTTAAAATTGGAAAATGATTTTAATTTGATTGTTTGTATATTAAATTGTTTTTATCTAAAAACAATAAATATTGTAGTATAAAGGTGAACGCAGATTTGGCCGCACCGCACGCACCGCAGTCGCCGCATTTCGAATTTTTTAAATGAAGTTATAGGCAAGCTCGCATACCTACCCGCGCCGCAGTCTTCGCAACTTCTTCATTCTTTATATGAAGAATTCGAAATGCGGCGACTGCGGTGCGTGCGGTGCGGCCAAATCTGCGTTCACCTTTAAGTTTTGTTTACAATGGCACCTGTTTAGCGTTTGACTATCAGCTGAGCACAAAGGTCAGTGAACTTCAATGCCAACACTCAACAGTATGATAGTATAATATAGCGACCACGATAACACGGCAAAAATTAAACATCATGTTGGTACTTTCTTTTTTAGGGTTCCATACCCAAAGGGTAAAAACGGGACCCTATTCATGAGACTTCAATGTCTGTCTGTCCGTCTGTCTGTCCGTCTGTCTGTCTGTCTGTATGTCTCCAGGCTGTAACTCAAGAACCGCTATAGCTAGAGTTCTGAAATTTTCACAGATTGTGTATACGAGTATCTGTTGCCGCTATAACAACAAATACTAAAAATAAAATAAAGTTAATATTTAAGGAGGCCTCCCATACAAGAAACGTCATTTTTTGGCCTTTTTTGCTCGTAATCAATAATGGTAATAGTTAGGCACTTGAAATTTTCAAAAAATCCTTAAGTATATTTGTACTTTAATAATTATTAATAAAATTAAAATAAAGTTAATGTACACGATCTGACAGACAATAACAAAAAATAATGCTATTTGATAGTGCTTTTTAAGGGCATTCCCTCCGGAGATTCCGTAATTGACCGTATTTAATGCCTTATAAACTTATAATCTGAAAGCTACAAAGTTATAATAAAAATACAGCAATAATCTTCAGTATATCAACATTCCTTTCGCCGTTTTAAATTTTCTATTTTTGTTTATTATACTCATCAGCTTCCAAAGTAATGCCAATTTATTAAAATTCAAGCATACATTCAGCACCTCTTTAGCATTTACAAATTACTTTTATTTGAAACTCACGCCAATAGATCGACAATATTATAAACAACATACTCCCCGTTTTAATTTTTTTAAGACAATTTTGAACTAAGTTAAGTAATAATTATTATAATAGGGTTTTGGCGCGATCTCGGCAACGCGGCAAATGTATGGCCAAGGTCGTTTGCTCGGGGGACGGCCTTAAGTGAAAGGTGTGTCGATGTGGACTTCACCACTCGTACCCAGTTTCTGAGGGTTTTTTTTCAGGAGTTTATCTATTCATTATCTATTCACTGGCGCTTTTGATTTAATTGGAAACGAAATGAAAGGAAATTAAAGATACAAGCTGAAAGCCAGTTACATGAAGCAATTGCAGACGACGTGTCGACGCGACATTACTGGTTTCTACATAATATATGTATTTCTATGAAATACCATCCGCAGCTAGCGACATGAAGCTAGGCGACAGAAAAAATTGGGTTACGCCACAAAATATTACACCAATGAACAACGCTGTCAAGAACCCCTCAGAAAAGGAACATAAAAAGGCACTCACTTGAACACCGTCCGGGTGTCCTCCTTGAGCAGCTCATCGCTGCGGTACCAGCTGATCTCCGGCTTGGGGGAGGCCAGCAGCTGGCACTCGAACACCAGTTTGTTGCCATCGTCCTCCTGCCGCAGGGACGGCTTCTGCGTGAAGCTCGGCGCGAAATCCTCCGACACCCCCATCTTATGTCATCACTGGTCACCGGGTTATGTCATACCACACCGATGCACTACCTGGAAAGATTAAGTTTTTGTTTAATATCTGTATCAAATCCTCGTGTCGCAGTGCTTGTGCGCAAACTCCTCCAAAACGGCTCAACCGATTTTAATGAAATGTAGTATGTAAGTACTATCACAGAAGTTGATTCCTAGGCAGATGGCAGACCTAAGTAATTTGGTCGCGTTAAATCAAACCCATCGAACCGATCATAGCTAACATTGAATTGACATAAGCCGACAACATGACAAAGGTCCGTCAACTGCCTAGGAATCGATTTTCTCGATGGTACATTCGTTAGGCTCGAGAACAGATTTTTATCTACTTTTTTATTAATACTAGAAATAATTTATATCTCAAAACAATGTTTACCGGGACAGATAGTTTATGTAAATCAGTTTAGAGGTACAACCTAGATTGATGTGGAAAACACAGTGGTTAAAGTACATAGATAGGTGTTTACATAATAGGTAAGTATTATTTATTTATACATCCGTACAATATTAATATTATGAGCGTTTGGTTATCTTTCTCTCTGTTGTCTGTTCACACTGAAGCTGTGGAACTGATTTTTCTGAAACGATATAGGGAATTTTATCTCAAAATAATGTAGGATTTCAGCGCGACAAACGAATGTTGCGGAAACCAAAACACTACACAGTTAATCACACCAAAAGCATTAAATACAAAGTAGTCGCAAAAAGTTTCGAGCTATATGACTAATGAGACAATAAGTACAAACCCGTCCTCAGAATTATTTTTCTTTTATTACATACGTTTTATTAAAACAATTGTGTAGGACACGACAAATTTAATACCGTATTTGTATTTTGTCGTGTACTACACACATTAAGTAAGACCATTCACATTGGTACACATAATTACTTTAAAATAAATAAAAAGTCACGTTACGTTATTCAAAATACATAATTTCTGAGCAGAATTATTTCTCTTTATTATAATAATCATCATGATTCATCATTATAAAACAAAATATTACAAAATATAAATGAAAGTAAATATTAAAATGTTCATAAAGTAAACAAATAATCTTATATCTTTAAACGAGCAATTCTTGTATCAATTCTTATTTATATATTTTATATTATATGATATATATCTTATATGTATGTAAAATTCTCGTGTCATAATGTAAGTCCGCGAACTCCTCCGAAACGGCTTTACTGATTTTTACCAAATTTTAGCATATTCAGTAGGTCTGAGAATCGGCTACTGGGTACTTTATATATGTCGCAGGGAAAAGAGGATATCAGGGATTTTACGATATCCCCAGGGATATCACGAACTCCCGGTAGATACCGAATACTCTTGTTTGTTACGTCTTTTTACTAAAAATATCTAGTGATATGTCATTTCACTAAACTAAATCTAGTGAAACGTCAGAAATGCGGACACCGCCGAATAAAAATCAAGCCACGCATTTCTCTCGCTTGCTCTAGTATACACACGGGTACTTTGATAGGATCATCTAATATCTGAATCTGACAAGTAAGATGTTAGATGATCCATGCATCGGGTGGGCATGTAAAAAGTCGGTCCTGCGCCTGATCTCTTGCCGGTCGTGTCAGTCTTCCGTCCCACCGGGTTGTGCGAGTAAAGGAATATAGAGGTTGCTCTTGTGTACTGCGCACACACTTGGGCAATATAAAATTACTCTTGGCCTGGTTTCAATAAAACCGGCCACCGTCACCAAAACCAGAGTGGGAGTTATTATTATTATTATCACACGTGTAATGCAACTATAGCAGATCCGAGGGGGCATCACCATATCTCTGAATCATATAGTTGAAACCAACTGAGGGTTCTTCATCAGATACTTCAGACCTTTGATTTTTCACGTCAAATGAAGCGGCCGACCAAGTTGAATATTTTTTGTAAAGGTGGCATGTCGATCTCTAGTTTGGTTAGGCTTTTGTACAGGCACAGGTACTACAGGTACTCCAACTCTTCGATTATTCTAGTTTTTACGGTTCCGTAACCAAAGGGTTAGTCTATCTGTCTGTCTCCAGGCTAGACGAGCCGCGCCAGCTCGAGCGACGCATTTGTTTCACTCCCACTAGTGCCCGTGTGTGGGAACTAGAGCGAGCGAGAGAAATGAGTGACTCAATTTTTATTCGGCGGTATCCGCGTTTTTGACATTTCAGTAGATTTAGTTTAGTGAAATGACATATCACTAGATATTTTTACTAAAAATGTCTAGTGATCATCGGTACGTCTTCTTACTAAAAAATTTTTAGTAAGAAGACGTAACAAACAAGAATATTCGGCATCAACCGGGAGTTCGTGATATCCCTAGGGATATCGTGAAATCCCTGATATCCTCTTTTCCCTGCGACATATGTATTGATAAGCGCATTTGTTGAATAAATAATAGTAAATTATTACAACCTGAAACTGACAGCAACCATTGTTTGTGCGACGAGGTAGCGATCGACATTGCCATGGCGACTTACTTATTTAGTTACTTAAATAAAACAATATGGGCGAAATACTTTATATTATGGCAAAGCAGCGTTTGCCGGGACAGCTAGTATAAAATATATAATTGGAATCTCGGAATCGACTCCAACGATTTTCATGAAATTTAGTATATAGGGGGTTTCGGGAGCGAAAAATCGATCTAGCTAGGAATCATTTTTAGAAAATGACATTTTATTCGTGTTTTGTCGTATACCGAGCAAAGCTCAGTTAAATAGCTAGTTATTATTAAACGTACAATTTAAATTAACAACACAACTGAGCCTTGTTCACAGTTAGATCAAAATTAATTGAAACGGAGTATAGTCCATACTTACGAATAATAAAACCGTCCATACTATTAATTACCATACTATACTCGGCGAAACATGGCGGTAGCGGTCATTGACTCCCTGTCAAAAAACTTGTCATTTTCTATAAAAGCCGCGATTGATAATGGACTAGGAACATCTGACACTTCATTGTCAATCGCGGTTTATATTAGAAAATTACAAGTTTTTGACAGGGGGTCAATGACCGCTACCGCCATGTTTCGCCGAGTACAGTATAATATTAATTTATAATATAAATGAGAAAGTGTGTCTGTCTATCTGTCGGTCTATCTGTTACGTCTTTACGCCCAAGCCGCTGAACCGATTTTGCTGAAAATTGGTATGGAGATACTTTGAGTAGGTACTCGGGAAAGAACATAGTGTACTTTTTATCCTGGAAAAATGTACGATTACCGAGTGGTAAACGAATATTGGTGCAACAAAATTGCGTGTGTCATCTTGTGTTATATATTTGGTGCGATAGGATAAAATCAATCCTTTGTAAGCTTTTTCAGGATAAGATCGCTATATATTATAATATATAAATCTCCTGTCACGATGTTTGTCCGCGATGGATTCCTAAACTACTTAACCGATTTTAATGTTTCCAACTTGAGAGAGAGGATAGCTTAGATCTTTAATTATAGTCGCAATTTTATTTTATTGCAAATTATTTATCTATAAAGAGCGACCATTTCTTATGCGACGCGGGCCACGGGATAGAGATGGACGTTGCCATGGTGACATACTTATTTAGTCACTATAATTCAATAAAATAATACGGGCGATATACTTTACATAATATGGCAAAGAAACGTTTGCCGGAACAGCTAGTATATTATAATTATTTTGATTACTAAATCCTGAAAGAATAAATTGAAAACTAAATTTAGTCGAAAACCAATTAAAAACTAATATTACTATCTATATAAATAATCTCTCGATTATTGTTACAAAAAAATAAATGATAATAATTATTGGTCATAGAATAAACATAAGATAAATACCTAATAGCATTTAATAAACTTTGAAGAAATATTAAACATATTTTGTTTCTTATGAAGTTAAAGTGAAATGTTAAAATTAAGAAATTACTAGTAAATTTAAAATTTGTTATCTGTGTCAAAAAAACAAAGTTAGAAAATGGCAAAGTGCGTTCTGTAATCAGCTGTCTAGTAGTGCGAGGTCAATGACTTCTCAATATAATTTTTATTTTGTATTTTTTTAGCAAATTTTTCACAATTTGCGTATCTGTTGTGCAAAAAATTTCTAAAGTAAATTTTAATTGGCAAACCAAAATTATTATAACATAAAATAGAGAAAACCTTTTTATCTAATGATACAGGTATATTTTATCTAATGACATATACCTAATAATTAATAATTTATGTTTACTATGTAAGTTGCGACAAAACTTTAAATGCGATTATTTAAAATCCTTTCATTTATTTTGTGATGTAGATTTATTTATTTAAATTATCACTAAATACCAAAAAATATTTGTAAATATGAACACTTAGAAAAAACATGTTTATTGGCCATAATATGTATTATTTTATTTTTTAATTTAAACAAAAACTGTAAAAAATGCTGACTGGACTAACTAGAGTCATTTTTTTTAAATTTCGTATTACAGGACATACATTTATCAAACAGCTACGCTTACATACCTACGTGATACGCATACATAAAACCTAAGTAAAATTACGTAGCGTTACTCATACGGATCATACACAACACTGAAAATCATCAATCATCGAATCATTGCATCAGCTTTCATAGCTCATATCAATAACCGAGACGGAGTCGAGTGCCAATTTCAGGAGTGAGTCACACGGTCAGCGCCATCTAGCGGACCAAGGTGAAGTGTGGCGCGTGGGCGCACATTTTCACAAGTAAACGAAACGTCCCAATCTATTTCTGTGACTGCTGAAGGCCTCCGAGAATCTCGCGCTTTCTCATAACTTCCGACGATTAGATAATCTTGATTTTTAAATCATTTTTTTAGGTTTCGACCACATGATAAAACCAATTTTTTTGTAAAAATTTAAGACGTGGATATTTAGGATGTATCTAGGATATTTTGCAGCGAAACATAAGGATAATAATATCATTCATGCAGATAAAATACGTACCGAGGAAATTGGTTAAAAATCCAAAGCACAAATTGTCAATTCACAATTCAATCACAATAACACAGATACTCGAGAACTGGACGAAGGTAAAGCGAACGTTTCGAGTAGAATTCGCCGGCGGCGGGACGCGTCGGGTCGTTTTCGATATCGTAACTAAACTGTGAAAAGTTGGCGACGGGCCGAGGTGGTGTGGGAATTTGCGTGGGCGGCTGCAGCCGGTTGGATAACGGCTGACGTCGCTACTGCAGAGGTGTTTTCCGACGAACATAGAATATGAAGTAATGAATCGAGATCGAAGACAACAATGATAACATTCCGAACGTACAGGATGAAATAAAATCACCGAAGAATTGAAAGGATCAGGTAATGAGAACTATAGCTATAGATGATGATAAGTTAGATGAAGATTAAGAAGGTCTAAGCCTCTAAGGGAATTAACAATAGACCGTCATAATGGTCAATAATTTCACTCAAAGGAATTTAATTCAAAGGATGTGGTTAACATCCTTTGGAAGTAAAAAGATCTAAGGGAATTAACAATAGAACATCATAATAGTCAATTATACTATAGAAATGAGCATAAGTCACAAATGGTGGTTAAAGTCCTTTGGCAGCCAGTATAAGAACTGTGAACGATAAGAGTAAATATAATGATGATTGATGATGTCGAAATAGCAACGATTGAGAAAGTCAATCAGCTGATAGCGAAACATACCAATGCGGATGTAGACCTAAGATCGCGACACAACAATGTTTCACTGAACCCAAAAAGTACCAAAACTTGGCAGGCGCATCTACAGTTCGAACAGTGAGTAATGTTTGAACTACTGATGAGTCTATCTTATGGACAGTGTCTGTAGATATTATGTATTCTGATTTGAAATTGCATGCATTCAGACATAATTTCGTAGACCAGAAAAATATTATTATGTGGTAACATTACAATGAATAAATATTATACTTCAATGTAAGTAAAGTTTTAAGCCAATGGAAAGAGTGGAGTTCCTCAAGGTTCTATATTGAATCATCATTAGTTCTAGTTCTCACTTTCACTTTCTAGGTAATGCGATATTTAACTAAGACTGTATTTAAAATTTAGTATATTTTTATTTTTACACTTGAGTAGGTATTTGTTTCCTTTGCTTATAATATTATGTAATTTACTTACATTTTTTTATGTGCACTTTTTTGTTTATGATGATGAATGATGATGAATAAAGCTCTGACTATGTATAAAATAACATGAATGAATAATAACGAATAACGATCTACGTGACTAAAATCACGTGACGAACTGAAAGTGATTTCATCCCACCAACCCACGAAAATGTAGAGCTAAACCATTCACCCACTCTTTAAAACATTTTAACACTTAAACAAATAATATTATAGTTTATAGTACGGGAGCCCTAGAACAATTTTTGACGTGATAACGTCTTATAATTCGATATGGGGTGCGCGCCCGAAAGACATGACAGTTCATGCGGCGTTACCTCGCTGACAGCTCTTATGAGGCGTTCCATTTACACTCTCAGGGTGCTGGGCCGCGCTCTTTGTTTCGATTATATTACGTATTTCGATGACTTAGAGAATACTTTTGTATGAAGAAGTTTGGTTATGACTAGACATCGGATTATATGCACGATCAAAGTGCCGAAATATGCATGCAAGTATGCACGAAAAAATGGCCGAAATATGCACAAAATATGCACAATCAAAAGTCACTTAATATCTCTCGATCGCGGTTTCTTGGAAATCTATTGTTATTCTATTGTTATCGCGGTCAAATTCGATCGCTTGGGGCTTGACGGGTTAAAAATTATTACTTTTTTGAAGAGTTTTCCGGTGGTGTCGTTAATAAAAGCGTAAATTTTTACAATTTCATCAAATCCAGGATTTTTAATTTATCATACAGCACCAATGAGAATTTTCCGATTGTAATCTTAATTCATAATGCCCATGGGAGTTTCTTAAATCGTTAACTACTTTATTCAAATTTTTTGCTAATGTAGCCAACTATAATGAAAAATTTGTTTCTAGAAAGATAATGTACCTATTGGATGTATTACATTCTTTAAATGGGGATGGAGCCACATATTTGAAGTCATATGATCTATTGTACCTCTGTTTTGTGGTTTCGGTGTGCTAGTTTGGAGACTACAAGGCATCTACAAGGGCATAAAACTACCGAAATATGCACTATCAACGAAAAATTGCCAAAATATGCACTATCGCCTAAAAAGTGCCATTAAATGCATTTGCATATGCAAGTATGCAAATGCATATAATCCGATGTCTAGTTATGACCTTTGATACATTGACCATACTCTGAATGAAAAATAAATAAACAATCTGTGAGCTATTAGTATTATTTCGGCTATTCAAAATTGTGCTCTATTTCCTACGTGTCAAGGTATGACTTGTGCTTTGTTCGAAGATTTTACTGGATTTCGTCTTTGTTCGAATGTATGTAGCGTTTTGTATTGCGAATAGTTTATTTTACTCATTATAAATATTTTTAGACAATCATTTGAAAGAAATACATCGAAATAACTTTAGGTTACAGTCGAAAAAGTTTGTTTCTATTTATAGAGATTCGGAAGCGAGGGTTAAGGGGTTAAGGATAGTTGAACGTGACAACGTCATACGTTGTCACGTTCAACTATCGTCAGTAAACCGACTTTACAGACAACCGATTTTTTTTGTGATTACTAACACGCAAATTTTTTGTGAGTAGCTACATTTTGATAAGACGAACAACATTTTTATTTTCGAAAAATCTCGAAAGTGGTAGCTAACAGAGATAGAAAGGATTTCATAATTTGACTTGATGGTCCTAAAATATGGATTGTTTTATTTTTAAGACAAGGTTGCTCTTAAATTATATAACTACTAGCTGTTGCCCGCGACTTCGTCCGCGTTAGCATAGTATAACTGTCAACCCCTATTTTACCCCCTTGGGGGTAGAATTTCCAGAAACGTTTAAACACGTATCCAATATTTTTTAATTATTAGCCCAAAAAGAAAGTTTCATGTTTCTAACTCAAGAAATAACGGACTTTCTTTCATACTTTTAACCCCAATTTCACCCCCTTGGGGGTATAATTTCCATAAACGCTTAAATACGTATTTATTTATTTTTAATCAGTAATCCAAAAACAAAATTTCATGTTCCTAAGTTAAGAAATGACGGACTTTCATTCAAACTTTCAACTCCTATTTCACCCCCTTCGGGGTAAAATTTTCAACATTCCTTCCTTAGTGAGTGTCTACTTAATAAAACAACCCTACTCACCAAATTTCGTGGCTGTGACTTTAATTGTTTTTGCTCAGCGATTATGATTCAGTCAGTCAGTCAGTCAGGACATATAATTTTATAAGTATAGATTAACCTAGCAATATACCGAAAATCAGCTGGTTAGGGTTCCGTTTTAGGGTTCTGTAATCAACAAAACATGATTGACTACGGTACTCTAAAACGAAAGCTGATTTTTGAATTAAAAGAATTATTAGAAGCAGTAAATAATTCTTTGGAAATTAATTATTATTAATTAAAAATATTATATATCTGCGAAACGCTTACTTACACATACAACACACGTAAAATGTAATCTATTTCAGTGAAATATTTATGTAGGTCTCAGTGTAACTAACGTTTATGTTCTTGTTAATAATATTTCTTAGAAATTAGTTACTAAACTGCGTAAACTAATCATTACTTTCATATTAATTCCTTTGGAACATTGAATTATCTGAATCATTTTATGAAATAGATATTAATATGAATGTTTATCGCCAGTTTACATTATTCCAATCCAGTGATTTAATACAGAGCTGAATTGCTACTGGAATAACGTAAACGGACTGACTGAATTGCAAACCCGCTTTATAGAGAGTTTTTGAATTGGCGATATAATAATATGACACCTTTTTTTTTTTATATCGCAGGGGAAACCCATCATGGGTGCCCCGGGTTGGGTACCCCGGGGGTATGTGAGACTCTTACATACCCCCGGGAGTGACGTCACAAACGTCAAAGCAACTAAATTACTTGTCCGTATTTTTCTTTGTTTTTTGTAGTAAAAATTCGTCTTTATTCAGTTGGTGTTGTGAATTGTGATCGTGGTATTCCGTTGCCGTTGTGTGAGTGTTTGTGAGGCTGTACAAGCGCGCATCTCCTTGAAAATCAGTTTTTCGTCACAGCACGTACGTACGTTTACACACACGGTGAGGGTAGTGTTTTGCAATTACAAATCATCGTATTGCCGTATTTCGAGACAGGGAGCGACATCTAGCGTCGAGTGCCGGTATCACGTCGATCACTCGGTGGCTACAAGACGTCTCATCGATTTGTGCAGCGCCACCTATCGAAGTGGTTGTGAACTGCATCCTGATAAGCGCCATCTTTTAGAAGCTTTTCGCACTATACAGAAGAGATGGATAAGACATCAAAAATATGCGGCGGCTGCGAGAGGTCTTTGGGGAAGTCTTCGATTACGGTAGTTGCTTGTAGCGCCTGTAATACCAAGTATCACAAGGGGTGTCTAGCCTTACCAGCAAAGGCGAACGTAGGAGTGGACTGGGTCTGTCCAAATTGCAAAAAGAGTGACAGACGTGGTGACCATACGCCGGTCAGAGGCCTTGTTGCGGACCCTGGTCTTTCCACTCTGGCTGATGTCGTAGACAGGCAATCTAGCTGCTCGCCCCAGGATCGCATGAGATCAGCTTCAGAAGGCACGGACGATATTAGTCTTAACAACCTGGCGGAGTTTCGACGTGAGTTTGCTGATCTCGTTACCGAGCTTCGAGGCTGCCGTCAGGAGATGGTGCTTCTGAGAGAAACTATAACCGACTTGAACTCACGGTTGACCAGCGCCGAAAAGAGACTCGACGCGCTGGAGCAGGGCGGCGTCGGCGGTGCGGGCACGGAAAAAATTAGTAAGCTGGAGTGTACCGTGGCCGAGCTAAAACTTGACCTAAACGAGCGAGATCAAGATGCGCTCCTTGCGGACCTCGACATCGGACACTTGCCGGAGGAGAAAGGCGAGAATGTGACGCACACAGTCTCGGTGCTGGCGACGCGCCTGGGTGTGGCCCTGGAGGCGCGTGACGTGGTGTTCGCGGAGCGCGTGGGAGTGCCACCGGCCCAGG
The DNA here is from genome assembly GCA_937595015.1 of Polyommatus icarus. Taxonomy (NCBI): domain Eukaryota; kingdom Metazoa; phylum Arthropoda; class Insecta; order Lepidoptera; family Lycaenidae; genus Polyommatus; species Polyommatus icarus. The sequence continues at coordinate 6,605,007 of OW569341.1, read as the reverse complement.
GCGGGCGCCCGCGCCGTGTGGTGGTGCGCCTGGCTCGTCGCGACCTCAGGGATGAGCTGCTGAAGGCGGCCCGCATACGTCGTGGCCTCACCACGGATGGCGGTGCGCGCGTTTTTGTTAACGAGCGGCTCACCCGCCACAACCGCCTGTTGTATCGGCGGGTACGGGAGGCGTGCAGCGAGAAGAAATGGCGCTACTGCTGGACAAGACGTGGGCGCGTCTGTGCTCGACAGGCGGATGGGAGTCCGGTCCATCAGTTTCGTTCTGACTCGGACTTTACCCGTGTCTTTGGTTGTTCAGATGTGTAATTCTGTAATAAATTATTTTTTAGGTTTTATTTTTTATATACTAGATTTTAAGTTTTACTTCAGAATGTGGTTTGTTTTGAGGTCTGGTGGTTTAAAGATTTGTGAGGCTAACAGTAATGCTACTTTATATATTTTACATATTATATATTATCTTATTTATGTAGTTATATTGCATACTTTGAACACTTATAATCTAATACTATTTTATATACTAGTATTAATATGTCATGTAAATATTATTATATTCTTATTTATATTATTATTTAACATCTATTCTTTTATAAAAATACATAATAATTATAATTTTGTCACATATTTTTATATTTTTGCACCCCCTAATATATATACTTATTATTATTTATTTTTCTTAGCATAAATGGTAGTGAAGAATAACAAATTTTTCACAGTAGGCCTTTTTAATGCAGGATCATTGGGAACCAAACACGATGAATTTATTGGCATGATGGGCCGTCTATCGGTAGATATTATGGCCATAAACGAAACCTGGCTAAGGCAGGGGGAAGCTGGCAGAGCGCCAATAGTCCCTGGGTATCGTCTTCGTCATCGTCCAAGACCTACTAACATAAGGGATGGTCGTGGAGGTGGTGTTGGGTTTTTTGTCAGGCAGGGTATCAATGCGCGACTAATTCCCAATCCCGAAACGCCTTCCGTGGAGCAAATGTGGCTTAGCCTCACTATAAATAAGCATAAAATTGCAGTAGGTACGGCATATAGACCACCATGGATGGATGCTAACATGTTTATTGATGCTATAACACAATCCTGGTGCTCTCTAGCATTGTATGATCATATCATATTATTAGGGGATTTTAACATCAATATGCTTAACCCGTTAGACAGTAAATCTAAACTGCTCTCACAGTTCTTGGACTCTCTACACATTGAACAAGTTGTCACTGAACCTACTCATTTTACAGATCACTCAGAATCCCTAATTGACGTTATTTGTACTAATGCAGCGGCACGTACTGTAATGGTCAGTCACATACCTGATCTGGGAAATCACGCAGTTGTCACAGCACAGTTCAGCTTCAAGAAGCCTAAGTTTTCGCCTTTTATTAGCTCTTATAGACCATTCAAGGACATTCTGTTGGACGTTTTTACTCAAGATTTGGAAAGAATTGATTGGGCATACTTAGAAGGTATGAATGATGTAGATGAGATAGTTAGGGAATTCAACAGACTGCTCACCTTACTTTTTGACCTGCATGCTCCTTTAAAACAAGTTAAAATTAAAAGGCCATCTACACCATGGCTGACTGAGACTGTAAAAAAAATGATGGAGTTAAGAGATAGAAGTTTTACAAAATGGAAGGCAACTAAAAATACTGTCCACAAAAAAGCTTATAAAGACTTAAAATCTTTAGTTATTTCGGCCATACATTATGAAAAGCGTGCTTATTTTAATAAAAATATTAACAGTAATATTAATAAGCCAAAAGTTTTGTGGAAAAATATTAAAAATAATTTAAACTTAGCTAAAACCAATGATAATTTTTTACCTAACTTGTGCAATGATCCTAACACTCTCAATCAACATTTTCTTAATATTCCTAGACAACCCTTAGAATGCTCTTCTCTACAATCCTACTTTGAATCTCATTCGGCTAGTGAATCCAAATTTTGTTTTACTCCTGTAACTGAAAATGCAGTCTTAAAAATCATTCAAAGTATCAAGTCCAATGCCACTGGTACAGATAACATTTCATTGCAGATGCTAAACTTAACACTGCCATATACCTTGAAAACTATCACCTACATTGTGAATAAGTCCCTGCAATCCTCCACATTTCCCTCGAGCTGGAAAACAGCTTTAATTAAACCTATCCCTAAAAGTCCCAATCCTTCCTCACCCCAAGATCTCCGCCCAATTAGCATTTTGCCCTGTCTGTCAAAAATAGTTGAAAAGGCAGTATACAACCAAGTCATGAACTATCTTGAGACTAACCAAATTTTACCGAAGTATCAGTCTGGTTTTCGACGTAAGCACAGCACTGTGACAGCTTTGTTGGACGTTCTGGACAATATCATCACTGCTCAAGACCAAGGCATGGGTACCATCTTAGTTTTGCTAGACTACTCCAGGGCATTTGAAACAATTAGTATTCCTCTTCTCATATCTAAGCTGTCTTACTATGGTTTTGAGCCCTCTGTGATCGATTGGTTCCGCAGTTACCTGACTAATAGATTACAAATGGTAGAAATAACTGACAGCAATGGTAGCAAGGTATACTCAGAATGTCGAGATGTTCCTAGAGGAGTTCCACAGGGATCGATCCTAGGCCCATTACTTTTCATACTTTTTAGTGCCGACCTATCCAAAAACATAGCTCACTGCAGGTACCACATGTACGCAGACGACACCCAAATCTACATCAGTTTTTTTCCAAAGGACATGCTTGAAGCCTTAAAAAAACTAAATGATGACCTTCAACTTATTGCAGAATGGTCCAACTCTAGTGGGCTAGTCTTAAATCCTGTAAAATCTAAGTTTATAGTTCTGGGCTCAAAAAAACAAGTTGCTGACATCTTGGCTAAGCGTCCAACTGTTGTGGTCTCTGGACAACAGATTGAGCAGGTAAGTACAGCACGTAATTTGGGAGTGGTAATTGACTCGCACCTTACATTTGAGCAACACATGTTAGAGGTTACTAGGGGCTGTTTTTACCGACTCAAAATGCTGTATAAGTACCGGCCTTACCTGTCTGAGGAGCTGAGAATTAGGCTATGCGAAACATTAGTACTGTCGAAGCTGAACTACGCAGACACTGTCATAGGTAATAATCTGTTAACCAGAACAGAGAAACTTGTCCAAAGAGTCCAGAATGCGTGTGTGCGTTTCTGCTTCACTGTTCCTCCTCGTGCCCATGTTACACCTTTTATTAATAATGCTGACCTCCTTAAAATGAAAGCACGAAGAAAACTGCATTTTGCCGTACTCCTTTTTGAGATCATAAGCACCCAAACTCCTTCCTATTTGTATGAGAAATTGTCCTGGGCAAGTGAGGTTAACACTCGTACAAGAGCCTCCCGGTACCGCATTTTGACACCGCAGCATAGAACGGCCAAATTTCGAGGTTCTTTTAAGTATGTGGCCTCTCGCTGTTGGAACAACCTCCCACCTCCTCTCCGGGCGCTGAAAACCAAAAAAACCTTCAGTCTACATTACAGACGTCACTTACTTTCTATTCAACGTACATTGTTAAATACCTGAGGTGTATGCACCACTTGCTTGTAGTGAAGGTTGTCGAACTGCGTGAGGCACATAACTATACCTATCCCATAATGGCCAGTCGCTTTTTCTCGGTGTCCTGTATATTATGTTACTCCAATACTCGTAAGTCGTAACTGCTGAAGTCCATATAAAATTATTTTAAATACTTCCACACTTATAGTTAAGTATTATATACTGTATTATGTAGCTATATTATTATTTTCTAATGCCACGTCAAACCACGTTTTATGCAGACGTCAAACCACCATGATTATTTATTTATTTATTTATTTTTTACGTCCTGTCAAATCTGTTTTTTTTTTTTCTTCTCTCTTAATTGTAAAAGCCAACTGCACATAAAAAGTTAGTCGATATAATTATATCTGATCATTTAGTTGTATTTTATAAAATATGTATACAGTTTCTTGTCATTATTATTTTTATTTTTTTCATTCCGTATATTATGTTTAGTGTTTAGTTTATTAGTGTTGTGAAGCCACTCATTGGCCCCCGCAGAATATCAGTGCAGCGGGCTCGCTTGCTGCGTTTGCTGAGCTGGGGCCAATTTTTGGCATCACACAGCATTATAATATTACGATAGGTAACTAGATCACAATAACTGTACCACTCAATACTGTTTATTATTATGATGTTTCGTGTGATGCTGGAAATAAAAGTATTCTTATTCTTATTCTTATTCTTATTCTTACTCACTAAAACCACCTGCGGTTCGCCTTCAGCCGTATAACGGAGGGAAATCCCGGATCTGTCTAACACAGGACCCCCTCCACGACTGGCCGGACTATTTCGGACCGGACTTCCACCAAAGTGAGGGAACGCTTAGGCGAACTAAAGCGTTCCCCTCGGCGCCGGGACTGACAAAGCCGGGCAGGTTCCCATCCTGATCCGGAGCCCCGTTAGACGAGAGATTGGAGGTTCGCGTAGCGACGCCTCCGCACTCCCGTCCTACGCCGGCGGAGCGGCAGAGAGGTGGGGTAATAATATGACACCTGTTTATAGACCATTAATATACAGCTCTGTTAGACAGCTGGTGCCAGATAGTAGGAGTGACAGTATCAGAAAATCCTGTCAGTTTTTGAAAACACGAATCCACCGAGTGGCCCCCCGCGGCTTTCGCCTAAATAATATTATGTATCATCAATTAATATATAGAAAATCCTCATTATAATGTTATCACAATAATAAGTCTGACGCTCGTTATTTACTCCTGCTGGATATATTTAAATTGCTTGGCAACCGGCGTTGTCAGGTGGACGATTAATGTGTCTTCTGTTTCATGAGTCAATGCTAACGTATATCATACTAGCTGTTCGAATATAATATTCTAGCATAACCTAAAGGGACCTGCTAGACACAACATTTTGACGGTTCCAACGTGTAAGACAATGGTTGAAAATCTAGTTATGATAACTAGATATTAGAAATTGGTTGAAATTGGTTGAAAATTAACATGGACAAAAAAAGTAATTAACATATTAATATCCTTTTTTGTCGGGAATATTACTGAAAAATTATTTAACGTGACATTGTTACTATGAAATATGTGATTGTTTGTGAGTTTATGGGTATATATGGATGTAGGTGCTGCGTAAAAACTGCACAGCGGAATTTGTTATTTTGTCAATATTAATATGGAGATATTTTGAGTATTGAAAAAAGGACATCACACAGGACAACTTATGTCGAGTCCAGACATACGTTACGTATGTTGTATTTCTGTATAGTTCTTGCAATCTACGAGTGCGCGTCGCCTTTATTTGTAGTAGGAAATGTGAATAGACATTTTCGTTAGTGTGCGTACCCGACGGAGCAGTCAGTAGCGAGCGAGCCATGTACGCGTGTATAGATATGGTCACTCACACAACTAGGGGCGACGCGCACTCGTAGATTGTAAGAACTATAACTAAGATATAATATCGGTATTTGTGATCTTATTATATTAATGTTATTTTTTACTTCAATTATTATAACGATAATAATTTTCGTCACTAAAAAATTAAGAAAGTATAAAACTTGAAAAACATTCACTTCTATATCTAATTGTTTGTGTGAAATTACTGACTGTACTTCTTATATTTTGTTTGATGCTTTCAAATGTACTAGCACACAGGAAGGGCAGAGAAATAAATATTTAAACAAAAAAACCTTGAAGAAACCACGGTCGTGTACAGATTATGTAAACAAAAATGTTTTGAAAATATTCGCTGTTATAAAACACTCAAAATTGTATATATACGTGAAGAAAAGTAGTAAATTGTACGAAAGAAGGAATATGTTTGCTAATAAAATAAGTTTGCTAATAAAACTGGTAAAAAATTTGTAATAAAGTTCGGAGATACATCAAATAAGAAAAATATTCACATGGAGTAAAGTGATATATGGCCCAAGACAGCCAGATTTTTGCCATTTTATAAAAGCTGAAAGTTTTTCTGTTTATGATCCCTATGAGGGTAAGAACGACCGGCAACTATAGAGGTCTGTTCGAGGTTACTTTAGGGGGTATCCAGGTCGGAAGGTCTATCTAACCTTTGATAAAGTATAAAGTTAAATTTTTATGTATATTCATCAGAACAGTGGTTCTTAACCGGTGGTCCGCGGACCACTGGTGGTCCCTGGAGGCATTCCAAGTGGTCCGCAAAGCCATCCTAATAACATGTGAGAATTCGGAAGTTAGTAACGAGTATTGACTATGCAATCACAAAAATCACATTTAGTTAAAATCTGTAACTTTTAGATTTTTACCAAAAAAAATGTGCTTATAATTATTATAAAGTTGTCCTTGTCTTCTTTATCAAAAAACCCTTAGTTAAACCAACTGGATGGTCCCCGGCTAGACAAACATTTGGTAAACTGGTCCCTCATGACTAAAATGTTAAGAACCAGTGCTTTAGAATAACTGGAGAAATCTCGTTTCCTGTAACTGCTGGATACTTGTGTCTGTTGCTTCTCACTGGCAGATCACGTCTAGTGATGAGCAAAAAAACCAAGACCGAGACTAAGACTATCCTAAAATAAAAAAAAAACCAAGACCAAGACCGAGACCAGGCGGATTTAACCACCTCAAAGTCTAATACTTAAAGGGTTTTGCATATCAGGTAAAGTCACGACTATAAGCATTTTCTTCTATATCTATTTTCTTCCTCTTTTTCTATAGTATCTTTCAATTCAATCAAATCGGTATACCGGAGCCTATTCGATGCTAATCAAAAAAATAATTGTTTTCCCTTTTCATAGTAGTATAGATGACTAACAGTTTGTAATCATTAAATTCATTGGTAAACTACTTTTGATTAATCCCACCAAAAATATAAATGTAAAAATGCTGAGCCAAGTTCCATGCAAACATTATATTTCTTGTGGACTTCGCCGTAAAAAGGATGGAGATCTAAATGAGTGCCAAGTTCCATGGAAAATCGAAATAAGTACGTATAGGAACCAAATAACATTATAAACAAATAATAGTCTATTTCTTTGCTTTATTGAATGTCTATAACAATTAATGTTATTTAAATAATGTGAGATCTTAAACTAGATTAGATCTAACTTGGCAAGTTTTCATTACGTCAGTCATTTTTCATAAAGTTATTGAACATTTTAATTCTCATGAAAACTAGCCAAGTAAAATCTAATCTAGTTTAAGATCTCACATTATTTAAATAACATCAATTGTTATAGACATTCAATAATGCAAAGAAATAGACTATTATTTTTTTATAATGTTATTTGGTTCCTATACGTACTTATTTCGATTTTCCATGGAACTTGGCACTCATTTAGATCTCCATCCTTTTTACGGCGAAGTCCATAGACAAGAAATATAATGTTTGCATGGAACTTGGCTAAACATTTTTACATTTATGTTTTTGGTGGGATATCACTACTTTTTGTAAAGTAAACTTTCCGAGCAAGGGTAGACACCTTCATCTTCATAATATTCGACTATATTCAATGGCAATTCGCAACCTTAATGTGTCGTTTCACCACTTCCCGACAAGTGTCGGCTATGCTGTCCGCAACTTATCTGGCAGATACTTCATCTATCAGATAAGTTGTGGATAGCCTATCTGAAACTTATCAGGAAGTGGAGAAACAGCCCCTAAGCCTTGTTGAGACGTCAGTATCAGACGAATAAAACAAAGAAAATCCAAGCGAAGGGAAAATGCAGCTACCATCATAAGGCATTGGAATAATACGGTATAACACAAGTGTATTTCCAACCAGTAACTATATAGTGTACAACTTACTATGCGGAAGTCAAGTAACTATTATTATAGCTGTCTAACAGACAGACAGATAAACGAACGGATGGACAGACAAACGGACAGACATATTGAAATAATTATATGTCTATTCTCGAGACTCAAACTATATCTCCATACCAAAGAACAATCGGTACAATCAGTTTAGGCGTGAAGACGTAACAGACAGACAGACACACTTCATAAAGTCACCTTCTATTCATTTCAAGTTTTTTCAATTCACAAACAAAATGTGTTTACGGGGAGCTCCCATACAATAAACGTGATTATTTGCCTTTTTTTGCTCTAAATCAATAATGGCAGCCGAAAGTTACTTGAAATGTTCACAAAATCCTTAATTATATTTCTTCTTTCATAACAAATAATAAAAAAAAAATGAAATAAATATTTAAGGGGGGTCTCCATACAAAAAAAAAACACAATTTTCGCTATGTACGACTCGCACTTGACCATATTTTTTGTTTTCGGATTTTTCCCTACGGTTACACACAATTATCGAGCTGGATTCCAAATTTCAGCCTTCTAGGTCATCTGGAAGTGGGTTAGAATTTTGATCTATAGGTCAGTCAGTCAGTGATAAAAATTTAGATTTTCGGACGTTAATATCTCAACCACCGTTTAAGCTGTGCTTATGAAATTTAAAGTATGTATTTATCTCGCAAGTCTCATTATATGAGCTAAATTTGAAACGTTTATGGGAAATAGTTTCTGAATTATGAGGGGGTCAAAAGTAGCTGCAAATGGTTTGTGTAATATTACACACGGTGCGGCTCGCCATTCTGTCATGCTGGAACTCGGCTTAACAATCTACCGCGTGTCTAGATACGCCTTTACAGTGTGCATCCCACGTACTTTATAATAATTTATAAATAATAATTATTATTGCTTGATGAATAATTTAAACTAGTGACTGGCTGAGATAGAAATAATTTGCATTCGTAGAATTATGTAACTGTTTTATTTAGAAGTACGAGTATTAATGTCTGAATTGTGTTTCCTATTTATAAAACAAATCCATAATATTATTATTATAAATGCGATTATTATTATAAATTCGATTAAAGATACTATTAATATTATAAGGACATCTGTCGGCCTGTCTGCCTATCGTTCTGTTCGCCCTGTTGAGCTTCTACTTACTAATACTTTGTCCTGAGAAAGGACATAATATTTTATCCCGGAAAAATGTACGATTCCCACGCGATCAACGAATCTTGACGCAACGGAGTTGCGGACGTCATCTTTTAGTTGTTATAAAAATAATGATTTGAAAACAACATCAAGAATTATATTATAACTAGCTGTTTCCCGCGACTTCGTCCGCGTTAACATAGTATAATAACAAAGATGGATATTTTTCCTATTTTTGTGGTTGCTTATACAAAGGGTGAAAACAGGACCCTATTTAAGCAAACGTTAATAAACTTTCATGTTTGCAGCTCAAGAAATGACGGACTTTCATTGAAACTTTCTACCCCAATTTCACCCCCTTGGGGGTAGAATTACCAGAAACGTTTAAATACGTATCCATTCATTTTTAATCAGTAACACAAAAATAAAGTTCCATGTTTCTAACTCAAGAAATGACGGACTTTCATTCAAACTTTCAACCCCAATTTCAGCCCCTTGGGGGTAAAATTTCCAAAAACGCGTAAATACGTATCCGATCATTTTTAATCAGTAGCCCAAAGATAAAATTTCAAGTTTCTAACTCAAGAAATAACGGACTGTCATTCAAACTTTCAACCCCAATTTCACCCCCTTGGGGGTAGAATTTCCAAAAACGCTTAAATACGTATCCATAAATTTTTTATCAGTAACCCAAAAATAAAGTTTCATATTTCTAACTTAAGAAATGACGGACTTTCATTTAAACTTTCAACCCCTATTTCACCCCCTTCGGGGTAAAATTTTCTAAATTCCTTCCTTAGTGGGTGTCTACTTAAAACAACCCTACTCACCAAATTTCGTGGCTGTAACTTTAACAGTTTTTGCTCAGCGATGATGAATCAGTGAGTCAGTCAGTCAGGACATGTAATTTTATAAGTATAGATAATATCTGTGCTAATATTATAATGAAGCTGAAGACTTTGTTTGAACGCGCTAACCTCATGAACTAGTGGACCGGTTTTTATGAAATTTGGCACAGATATAGAGTAGCCAACGAGACAGACTAATTTTTGCGGGAAAATCGCAGAATTTCATATTTACGCAGATAAAGCCGAAAGAACGCCTAGTGTAATGCGAGTCTCCCGTAGATAATTAATTATATTGATGAGAATTAAATATAATTAACTAGATGACGCTTAAAACTCCTTTGCGCCAAAATTCGTTTATCGTATGGGAACCTCACACTTTTCTGGGACGAAAAGTATCGTATGACCTTTCCCGGGACTCAAATTATCTCCATACCAAATTTCGGAAAAATCGTTCAGTGGTTTCGGCGTTTAGAGGTGACAGACAAATAGATAGACATACAGACACATACATTATATATTTTACATTATTAGTATGGATTAAAAAAAATAAACAACAAAAAAATTACATTAAAAAACTCTTAACTTTAAACCATAAGTTTACGAGAAAATTCCCGCAAAACGCTCTAACCTTCAACTGACAGAAATAACGCGAGTACTATTCATAGACGAATTCATAGCAACAGAAGGCCTTAGCATAAATATTTTTCACACTAAAGCATTACCTGTCCCCCTCACACTTGAGTGAAAAGTTGTCCGTCTCTGTCTACATGGCAGGTAGCCAAACCGACGTTACGAAATATGAAAATCATTATTAATAAAAGTTTCATTACTTTTCTTAATCATCATTTATAATGAGTGTGAGTTATGATAATAATTGGCCTCAGTTTCAATGCTGAATGAGAGTGAATTGCATCACGCTGATCCAAGTAGGTTAAGCGGTATTGTGCCTCTGTGGTCAGTGGTCAGCTTGCTCGACTAGTAGGTTCGGTTTCCGTTTAAGCATCAAAATGACATTTCTAATTTTTAATAGGATAATGTAGAGTGAGAATGTCTGTTGTGCGTTGAATGGACAATTTAAAAGTCGGTACTATACTCTTTTTTAGACATCCGATTTCTTAAATTTAAATACACGAATTTCTCGAAATTTTGTTTATACTTCAAAATACTTTTTAATATCATCATCATTATAATAAAAATTTACTAATAGTGTAATGATTGATTGACTGGTGTTTACAAGTAGAGTCTTTTGTCTTGATCGATTGAAAAATAATTTTAAGTGTTGGAGCTAAATTACTACAAGATTTTTTTTATATTTTTTATTTTTAAAGACTTCAGCATCATAAAGATTTGTATTTTGATATTTTAACCACTTTCTCAGCTTTAACATTCTAGAATAAGAAAATATTTTTTATTTACTTCATTATCTATCAAATGTACCATAAGTGCACAAATTTAATTATTAATTAATCTGTATAACTTCACAACTCTTCAGTTAGTAAAAAATCGGCCAAGTGCGAGGCGGACTCGCGCACGAAGTGTTCCGTACCATTATAGAGCGAAAATAAGGAAAAATTTGTGTTTTTTGTATGGGAGCCCCCCTTAATTATTTATTTTAATTTTATTATTTAATATTAAAGTACACGTACAAAAGAGGTTTTTGTGAAAATTTCAAGTGTCTACAATATGTTACCATTATGGATTATGATCCAAAACGACCAAAAATATAATGTTTGGAGCCCCACTTAAATAATATTAACTTTATTTTGTTTTAGTATTTATTGTTATAGCGGCACCAGAATCATAGGAAACATCCAAAAGATATATAATACATAATCTATGACAATTTCAGAAGTCTAGCTATGGCGGTTCTTGAGCTACAGCCTGGAGACAGACAGACAGACGGACAAACAGACAAACATCGAAGTCTCAGTAATAGAGTCCCGTTTTTACCCTTTGGGTACGGAACCCTAAAAAATTAAACACAATTATAATACCAATGAAAATAAACTAAAAGTTCTCTTACTATAATACTACCGGACTCGGCAAACGTTGTAAACTGCTATATTTTTGCCATATAAATTATTTCTAGTATCAATAACTAATGTACATACAAAATTTCATTAAAATCGATAGAGCCGTTTTGGAGGAGTTCGCGAGACACTGTGACACGAGAATTTCAATTATTAATGTCTTTGCGTACTACGTAGCATTGTAGCGCGAAGTGCTACGCCGCGGCTACGGTTGACCTACGAGGCCGCTACGGTTAATGGCTCGTAGCGGGTGCTACGAAATTTATGGCTCTGGTTATTCGTCCAATATTATTGCATTTTACAGGTTATTTCAATGCCATATGTTACGAAATTAAAGGTTACAAAGTAATAACCCTTTTACTCATAAAAAATATTCATGCAGCGAATAATACAGGACACCAGTCTACGGCTTCATTATTTTGTAATACATAATATAATTAAAATGTAAAAGATGTAGATCTTTATTGTACCATATTATTTTGTCAAGTGAGAAAATTTAATCAATTAAAAAATACAATTATATAATATGGTCTGCTTGCCTTTGCCACAAATACTCTCAACATAACCTCTAGACTTTGTTGCTGTGTGTATTTTCATCAGTAAATGTACTTTGTTTGTTAAAAAATTCAGTTTCATGTCAACATATTTTAACGCTATGTTAGCAAAATACAATAGCACATTAATTTAATCTCATAATGATGCATTTGAATTTGTAAAAAACTTATATTGTCTTCATATCTTAAGACTGAAATTTCAAAAGCGTTCATATCTTTCTGGGTTAGTATAATTTAACCAAGATTTTGAAATTCAAATACATTTTGCACACGTCTTACAGTGAAACTAATAAACTGAATATTTTATAGACTACTTAATGCTGGTTTTAACTACCTTAGCTGTACTTTATCAACATTTAAACTTTATTGCTGTAAACTCATTAAAATATATTTAACAAGAAACCAGTAAAAATCAACAAATAATATACCAACTGCTAAGGTAAATATCCATACTAATGTTATAAATGGGAATGAGTTTCTGTCTGTCTGTTACCTCTTCACGCACAAACCGTTGAACCGATATTGCTTAAATTTGGTATGGAGATATTTTAATTCCCGGGAAAGGATATAAGATACTTTTTGCCCCGAAAAAGTATATGGTTCCCGCGCGATAAACAATTTTTTATGCAACGGAGTGGGGGGCTTCAATCTTCATCTAGTAATTACATTTAAATAAAAGAAGTGAAAAAATGAAAACATCCAAAAGTACAGGGTCGTCTATTACTTTTACTTCATACTAGATGACCTGGTGAACTTCGTTTCACTTCCCTCCTAATATGAACCTTCCTTGGACTTCCACGAATATTTCAAGACTAAAATTAGCCAAATCGGTTTAGCCGTTTTAATGCTATTAACGAGGCCAACAAAACTTGAAAACATGTTATTTTATTTAAACAGAAAATAAAAGATGCACGACAGAATAATAATATGGCTCAAACACTGAGATAACTTTCATTCGAGTTCACCTGAGTTCTTATGAGTTTTTGAATTATGTACCCTCAGTTAAAATTTACTCATAGGCAAATGATGAACCTACTTTATTTGGTTGGGTTATAACAAGTCAATGTTAGTTGCGATCTGGCGACTAGGTTTCGACAAACCTTACTACGAGTAAATTAAGGTCTGCCGGACTATGAATTAATTTCTCTAATTTTGTTTTTTACAACTAGCATTCACTTGTTATAACCCAACCAAATAAAGTAGGTTACTGAAGCAAACTGAGGTTAAAATAATTAATGTTTTAACCGACTTAAAAAAAGGAGGTTATAAATTCAACCCGTACGTATGCAATATTTCCAGAACTGCCCAGTTTTCGTATAATATGTTAGTCTATATCAGTGTTTGAACTAACGCGCCAAACAAATGTTTTTAGGGTTCCGTAGCCAAATGGCAAAAAACGGAACCCTTATAGATTAGTCATGTCTGTCCATCCGATGTTCAAAAAAGATTTTGTGAAAATAATATAAAATTCTTGAATAAAATTATTTTGATTTTGATTTGCTCTTTTGAATATTATACACCCAAGTAGACCCTAGCTTTTGCATATTATTTGCAAGAATGCACAGCGAGATGTTGATGATTTTATTCCACCATCCTACGTGTATCCCACGATTTCGCGTGGGACAGTGTTGGCAGCATTGACCTTATTGTTCTATATCGGACGTGAATCACATACTTGGAATTGTAATTTCTGCACATTGATACACGAAATAATTCAAAAGAATATTATGTTGTCCACAGAAAAAATGTACGGTTCCCAAGTCATATTCCTTGTAACTCGGGAATCGTTACACTTCCTGTGACAATTAATAATATCTTATATTATCCTCTTTTGTAAAAATTCAATATTATTATACCTTATCGGCTTAAGCTTGAAGAGTTTTCAGGTGCATTGCTTTGCCATAATATTATAAAGTATTTCGCCCATATTATTTTATTGAAGTGACTAAATAAGTATGTCGCCATGGCAACGTCAATCGCTATCTCGTCGCACAAACAATGGTCGCCGTCAGTTTCAGGTTGTAATAATTTACTATTATTTATTCAACAAATGCACTTATCAATATATTAAGTACCCAGTAGCCGATTCTCAGACCTACTGAATATGCATATAAAGTTTGGTAAAAATTAGTAAAGCCGTTTCGGAGGAGTTCGTGGACTAACATTGTGACACGAGAATTTTATATATACTTATAAGAAGATTATACACATTGACATAGTATAGTATAATGTTATGTCAATGTGTATAAACATTGATGACTTTTGAAAGTGATACAAAAGTTTATTTCACAAACGCTTATTCACATGGCACCTTCAATCAATCTTTTTTGCCATCCCATAATCTAGATTCTAGTCGAACTAAAAGATCTTTTACTTTATTATATCAAACATTCAAAGCAAAATACACTTTAAAACGTAAAATATTGTTTGTTTGTGAGTGTGTAAGTGCCAGATCAGATAGTCGGACAGATATAGAGCGTACGTGTTGCAGCTGTTAGCTTCAAATGTTAGCAAAAGATATAAAAAGTTCTGGCGACAGTTTTACAGAGATATCACTTTCGTACATTACATTATTTACTTGAACAAGAATAAGGGTGAAAAATTAAATTAAAACAATACTGTTATATTGTTGAAGGTTATAAAGGTGGGATGAGTCTATCTTACTCAATCTTGAAATTTTGTGTTATCTTGATGATGAAGATGTTAAGATGTCGGTTTTATATGGACTAGCTTTTGCCCGCGGTTTCGCTCGTGTTAAGCAGTATTATTATTATAATTAGGTACCTACCAAAGTCTCAGCCCGATCGGATTAAAATTGACAAAGTTTGAAATGCAAACTTTCATCTCCTATTGTATCGCTTTGGAGGTAGAATTGTTCAAAATCCTTTCTTAGCGGATTCCTACTACGTCATAACATCTACCTTCATGCCAAATTTCAGCTCGACCCATTCAGTGGTTTGGGCTGTACGTTAATAGATTACTATGTCAGTCAGTCACGTTTGAGTAATATAGAGGTATATTTAGATGAGAATTATTTTAAATAAACATTTTTAAATATTTTCAACTGAATCCTTCGATCGCGGATTCTTGGAAATCTATTGTTTATGCGGTCAAATTCAACCGCTTGGGAGTTAATAGGTTAATCCAAATTATATAATACAGCAAATTCAAAAATTTAAAAATTAACTCAAATTCAATATTCCATACATCCTTATAAACTTTGTTTCAAAATTATAGAATTCAAATCCGTCGAAATGTGGCTTTCAACGAACGAGATTAAATCGACGATGAACACTGCAAGTGGGCTTAAGGTGAGAACATTATTGACAAGGTTAGATGTGTTTACCCCATAACCACAGGTGAAGTTGGCACAGCTCCACACAGAAACAGAAGGTGACCGTGATTCGATTGCACAGAATAATTATTTGAATAAACGTATTTTAGTCGGAAAATAATGTTGAATATATTTTGTAATTGTACCCTGATCTTACTATATTTTATGCAGAAGATATTGTTAAAGATTTTTTGTAACAAGATGACGCCCGCAACTCTGTTGAGCCAAAATTCGTTTATAGCACGGGAACCGTAGATTTTCCTGGATAAAAAGTATCCTATGTCCCTTCCCGGGACCTAATGTATCTCCATACCAAGTTTGAGAAAAAACCGGTAAGGAGTTTGGGCGAAAAGAAGTAACAGACAGACAGACACTCTTGCTTCATAATATTATTGTACCTTTATTCTCTTATATTTTGATGTAACAGAAAAGTGTATTTTTGTTCGATCTAGTCTGTTTCGATTTTTCTATCGAAGTATAAAATGGTATACTCATGAAATATTAAACCAACGTTATGAATACTAAGATTTTCTTATATGAAAAGTAGATTAATATGAAAATTATTCTTTGCTGTTGGTAGGAAAATGATTGATAGTAAAAGTGTTTTGACGTACAACTAAATTACAGCCAAATTAAAAATATAATATAAAATATAAATCTTTCCTTTTGAACTTTACCTATTCACTAAACAGATTCAAGTAACGGTGTGAACCTTAAAATTATTTTATAGACTGAAGCCGTTGATTTTAATTTCAAGTATAAATTAAAATAATTGGTGATATTAAATTATTATAGCAAATAATATTAATAGTACACAACTAAGTATTGCATTGAGGCTACGACGCGTAATTTACAATATTATTAATAATTGTAATTGGTATTAACTGTAATAATATGTCGGTAACCTTCAGTAGAGTACATTTTATAGGATATTAAATGGATGACCCCAGCACCCGTTATACAAGAATCAAACTTGTAGTTTTAAAGATTATATTCTGACAAAATTCGATTGTCGAAAATAACAATGTGTTTTAAATACAAAATATTGCATCATGTATTCTTTATTTTTCTTACAAAACACATAAATTTACACCAAATGTAATTATCGACTTTGGCTGTAATCGTAAATACAACAACACTTTGATCAGTTTCCAAATTGCGTTATCATTGCTTTGTAAAATATTGTAATTCTGTAGATACAATTACTCGTATGTTGATATAGTTATTTCATATTAAAGGGCATATTTTGTTCAACAAATTATCCTTACGACGCAGAAGCTTTGGCTTCCTTATTTCAGCAATCTACATTAAATAAAAATGTATTTTCAATTTTGTAAGTCTTGCTAAAGCTCGTAAACAGTTGAACCGATTTAGTAGATTTAAGTCTTGAAATATTCGTAGAAGTCTAGGCAAGGTTTATGCTAGGAGGGAATTTACATGAAGTTCACCGGGTCATCTGAAAGTACATTAATTTTTTGCTAAATATAAAGTACTCCTTTACTACTACTTCTTTTACTACTTTCTATAAAAATTGTACCTTCAGACGTCTTCAGTAACATAAATGAATGGTATGAACATCCACACTCAGGTAGATTTAATGTTATTACTTATTACTTAAGGCCATCCCCTGAGCAAACGACCTTGACCATACATTTGCCGCGTTGTCGAGATCGAACAAAAATCCATTTTTTCACTTATCTTAGTTCAAAATTATTAATCTTAAAAAAATTAAACGGGAAATGTTATGTAGTTATTGAAATTGTCTTTCTATTGTCGTGTGTTTAAAATAAACGTAATTTGTAAATACTAGGGAGATGCTTAAAGAATGCTTGAATTTTAATAAATTGGTATTACTTTGGAAGCTAATATCATGAGTATAATAAACAAAAATAGAAAATTATAAAACAGCGAAAGGAATGTTGATATACTGAAGATTATTGCTGTATTTTTATTATATCTTTGTAGCTTTCAAATTATGAGTTAATAAGGCTCTCAAGACGGTAAATTATGGCATCTCCGTAGGGAGGCCGCCTTAACGTACGTAAGCTCCATACATTTTCTATTAAACCCTTCATCACATTACAGGTAATCAATAAATGTCTCAGAGACATTTCTGAACAAGTTTCTGAACAACGAAAACAACGAAATGTTCCTGTCAAGTCCATTCTCATGTACCGGACTTGAATGAGAATATTTCATGGAAGCAACGACACGGCAAGAGATCTTGAAATCGTTCTTCGAATCTGCCTCGTAATAGTTCTTTTGGGATTGCGGTAGCTATTATTCACGATACTATTTTGGTTTTAAGCATAATAGGGAAGTAGATAACAACCGTACATTTTACCGATAAAAAGTTGCACATGTCCTTTCCCAGAAATAAATAAGTGCCAGATCCTTTGTGTCTTCTTACTGTGTGTAAATTATTAATTTGTGAATGTTTTTTTGGGCACAATGAGTGATTAAAGGCCTTCCCTATGGATATTCCGTAATTTACTGTATTTAGAGGCTTATAAACTCATGATTTGAAAGCTACAAATTTATAATAAAAAAAGACAGCAATAATCTTCAGTATATCAACATTCCTTTCCCCGTTAAAAATTTTCTATTTTTGTTTATTATACTCATGATATAAGCTTCCAAAGTAAAACCAATTTATTAAAATTCAAGCATACATTCAGCATCTCCTTAGTAATTTACAAATTACTTTTATTTGAAACACACGCCAATAGATCGACAATATCATAAAGTACATATTCCCCGTTTTCATTTTTTTTTGGTCAATTTTGAACTAAGTAAAAAATAGGGTTTTAGTGCGATCTTGGCAACGGGGCAAATGTATGGTCAAGGTCGTTTGATCGGGGGACGGCCTTAAATAAAATTAAAATGTCTTTCCTTGGTCCATTCTAAAAGTGTGCCAAACAACAAACTAGTCTAGTAGTGCGGGCCTATTCCGTGCAAACAAATTAGTAAAGTATTATAAATTTCCTTTTTAACCGACTTAAAAAAAGTAGGAGGTTCTATGTTCAGCTATAAATATTGCTTGTTAATAATTTGTACAGAATATGACATACAGTATAATTGCATAGGTATACGCAGTTCCATGTATGCAAAAGAATAACCTTACAGTCATAGCGTTTTTCCTTCATCCCGTATAACATTATAAATCCTCTTCACGCCCAAAGCACTAAACAGACTTTGCTGAAATTTGGTATGGAGATACTTTGAATTTTGGGAAAGGACATATGATAATTATTGTTATCCCGGAAAAATGTTCGATTCCCAAAATTCGGTGATCTTGTAGTCCTTATTTCTTACCACGCGATATTATTTGTAAATTGAATAATCGGCCAAGTGCAAGTTGAACTCGCGCACGAAGGGTTCCCTACGGTTATAGAGGAAAAATGAGCGAAAAATTGTGTTTTTGTATGGGAGCCCCTCCTAAATATTTATTTTATTTTGTTTTTAGTATTTGTTGTTATAGCGGCAACAGAAATTCATAATCTGTGAAAACTTCAGAAGTCCAGCTATAGCGGTTATTGAGTAACAGCCTGGAGATAGACAGACAGACGTCTGTCTCGGGACCGTATAACGGGACCCTATTACTGAGACTTCGATGTCTGTCAGTCTGGACAGACATTGAAGTCGCCCTTTGGGTACGGAACCCTAAAAAGTTGTCCAATATTTTGATAAGTTGGTAGGTATTTATTTTGTAATATTATCAAACCATTATCATTTTGCTGCTGAAAAACAACATTATTTTCGTTAAACGTTTCTTAACGACCATGGTTTAAATAAAAACGAATCAAAACTATGACCATGCGAACAATATTTACAACAAGTATAAGAAACAAAAACATGGAAAACATGGTTTCAAATATTGTTGAAGTTTTGAAGTAAATAAAAATATTGAATAAGCAAGGAAATATTTAATGGTCCTAGATAAAGTTTATAAAACGATGCCCCAGATATCTACACAAATCGGCTAGATTATAATAATTTATTTATTTTACTATCGATCAATTAATACATCACGCTACTATGATTATTATTATTATACAGTTTAGGCAAATACTAAATACCACCTAACACGTCTTACAAAATATGGTGTAACTTTTCTTGAACTAAAAAACTTTAGAATATAAATAACAAAGATTTAGACTCAACTATTGTTATGACAATGTTAGTAATACTTATAATCCATTCACCGCAATACATAATATAATACATATACATAATATAACAGGCATAATACAAACAAACATCTATATTTTAAGGTAAATCTATGATTAGACAGAAATAAATTTTGGTCAACACGATTTTAACAACATTTATGCTTAAATCAGTGAAATTAATATCTTTTGGCATCTAGTTTATAGTGTATCCATACAATAAATAATAATCATGCCTAGACCTAAATGTCGTACATACGTTATGCATCAATCACATTTATACGATTTGAGGATTAACGAAATTAAGCGAGAAAAACATGTTTACGTAGAAGTAACATTAATTGAGGACACAGTTCAAATAGTTCTATATCCACTACGAATGTTTTTGAAATTGCTGGTAAAAAACCTATTTTGTAGAGGTAACAGTAATTTAAACAGCTATCAATGGGCATTTGACTACTTAACCAATTCCTGGTGCATCAAAAATGAAATAATGAAAGCCTCCTTTTCATATAAATTTTGACTAGTAACAAGGCAAAAATGAGTTTAATGTTAAAGACCCTTAATTTCTAACGCTACGTGTATGGCGTTTAGCCATCCCGCGTCCGCTGCCGGCAGAAAGCTGTTATTTCAAGCTAAAGACAATTGTCTAACTGTCTACTGTCTGTAAACCTCATAAACGCTAAATCATGGAAATCATCCATCTAGTGATACGGCCGTAATACATCTGACCGACGCAGATCAAAAATAGTCCGCGTCGACCGGTGCCGCGCCGCATACAAAAGTGGCGTTCGCCTGTTCGTCCCGCCTTATCAAATTTCCCTGCCCACACCCTGCGCCCACGCGGCCCACATCACCACATTCTATGCCCGACCACCGTTCGAGTCAGACCTGTTAGTATGTTAACACTGTACACAGCACTGAAGCATTAAAAAAGCGCACTTACAGCTCACGCACTCGCGAGATACGCTCTCCGCGCCGGCCGTCGGTTAACTGGGAGCTCCGACACGCACTCCCGGCCCCCGATCCCAAAATACCACTCATTGTGTATACTCCAATACCTAGGGTTTAGTAAACGGAATTATAAATAGTTCGATCCAAAGGTAAAAGAAATAAAACCGAAAGCGGGCAAACCATTAACCTTAATGATCGACCTGGATGCGTACGCGCAGACGTTCTGATTCAGTTCTCATGTAGCTGTGTAGAGTGCACCTGGAAAAGATGCAAAAGAACTTATTAATTCCTTCGTGACAAATGCAAGAGTTTGCCGGCTATTGGTGGTATGCAACACGTAGGACGTTCTGAAAACATTCGATTCAATTTTTTTCATAAAATATAAGATTTTAAACTTCAATAAATATATAAATTTTTTATATAATATATTTTATTGAAGTTGGAACAAAAGTTTTATGGCATATGAAATGTACAAGTCTCGTCTAGCATAGCAGATACATACCAACTTTATTTTGTGAAATTATTGATTTGTGTAGACAGTAGACGAAATTTATCTTACGAAATGGATACGATGACACAAAACTAGCATTTTCAGGTCACTAAGTTTCTAGTACACTATATTATGGGTACTAAAGTGTTAACTAACATTGATATAAGTGGATTATTTTATTATAATAGTAAATTACTTAGAGGTCATATTGATCTAAAATTAAAAAAGACCATTAGATGAATAACATAAAATATGACCAGCAAACACACTATTAAATTCGAATTATTGCCGTATGAATCTTAATTAAATTTTGGTTTGGATCCAATATGTTGCATTATTTATTCTAATGTATAATATAATGCACGCTCGAGGTAGTAAATTGTATTTGTTTTAACCATTTTGGAATAATATGTTGACAATATTTTGTTACAAATTATTTATAAAACGCGGTACGTGGGAGAGCCATGCTTCGGCACGAATGGGCCGGGTCGACCGGAGAAATACCACGTTCTCACAGAAAACCGGCGTGAAACAGCGCTTGCGCTGTGTTTCGCCGAGTGAGTGAGTTTACCGGAGGCCCAATCCCCTACCCTATTCCCTTCCCTACCCTCCCCTATAACCCTATTCCTTCTTAAAAGGCCGGCAACGCACTTGCAGCTCTTCTGATGCTGCGAGTGTCCATGGGCGACAGTAGTTGCTTACCATCAAGTGACCCGTTTGCTCGTTTGCCCCCTTATTTCATAAAAAAAATGTTAATATTGGAATCAGAATTGAGAATACAATAATATGACTAGATGACGCCCGTAACTCGCGTGGTAACCGTATTTCTCGTGTCAAAAGTATATCCATCTTAATATATATATTTCTTGTGTGCGTGTGTATGTGACTGAACTCCTCCTAAACGACTGGACCAATTTTGATCAAATTTTTTGTGTGTGTTCAAGGGGATCTGGGAATGGTTTAGATTCACAATTTTGTCCGCTGGACAATGTTTTTTTAATTAATTTTTAATTTATTAGTAGTTGTTGATTTTGGAATATTTTACATTGGATCCGACAGTCGGCTGCCATCGCAGTGTCAAATTTTAAATAATATTCGAATTCGGATTTTAATTTTAGTCTGTCCGACAGTTAGCGCTTCGACCAAATTAAAAAAAAATACTTTATATACTTAATATGGCAAAGAAACATTTGCCGGGACAGCTAGTACCCATATAAATCAGTTCAGCGTTAGCGTGAAGAGGTTTTTACCTCTTGGACAGACATACACACTTTCGCTTTTATAATATTAGCTAGGATATGAATTTTCTTATGCTTTTTCGACCACTTCCACGCGTCAGCCCAGCTGATGCAGCCACCATCCAAACGCTTCCACAGTTCAAATTCTTTATTATTATAGTTCAAAGCCTGAGGCCTCAAGTTATACATCACAAAGATGTTTCACATCTATTATTAGTAAGTAGGACAGAATGTGATATTTTATTGTAATTAGTTTAAGTATAAATGAATGTTCCTATAAACTGTTGATGTGCCAATAAAATATAAATAAACAAATAAATCACGTTGTAGTATTCCAACTCCCATGCTAAGTAACACTTGTGTTACGAGTATCGCAATCAGATACTAAATACACCGAACAATTTTCTCCTTCACGCGCTTTGGTTAAAACACTTCACTACAATTTTTATTAAATATGTTCTTCTTTTTATTATTAAATAAGTTTCAACAAAACATATTTTTAATTCGATAATTTTTACACTTTCAGTATGCGTATCGAAGCAGAGATGTCGAACAACTGATTTAGTACCATTATAATTCGAAATTGAAGATGAAAGCGCATAATGTGGACATCCACATTATGCGCTTTCGTCTTCAATTTTCGTCATCTTCTTTCATTCACCTTTCGTTTTGGCGCATTCAATAATTGAATGGTCAAAGAACGTAACGTCAACAGTCACTTTTAATAACAAAGCGAAAGTTTTGGACGGTCAGAGGGCATGCGTCGCGGGCATGCCTCACGTTCGCTGTTGACTACGCTATAACGAATGCCCTTCACGAACAGACAAAGCTTATGATACCTGTCGAACTGGCTTGACAAGAGCCCGACCAAATTACGTAGGTCCCTCGTCTACGTATGAATTTTCTCTGATAGTACCTAATTAGATGAGCTTAGCTTTCATGTATTTTCAAAGAGTGGAGTGTCGAAAGCGTGCGTTGCTTACACTTTGTCACATGATGCTGTATATTTCAGCAAATGACCCAAAACATCATTCAGGATTAATTAGTATAGTATTATAATTTATATATTTTATACTCATTACTTATTAGAAGTAATTTATGCACTTTTTGAGGTAGTGTGTCTTTCTGTCTGTTTATTACCTCTTCACGGCCAAACCTCTGAACCGATTTGGCAGAAAGGTCTTTGAGTCCTGTGAATGGATAAAGAATACTTTTTATCCCGGAAAAATGCACGATTCCTATGTGATAAACGAATTTTGGCGCAACGTTGACGTTTTGACGAGTAATTACACTACTCAAAATTTTATGCACACTTTGTTCCAATTCAGAAACCACGACTTTCCTTCAATATTCTATTCGTCCATGAGACCCTGACATAAATATGTTATTTAGTTCATCTGGATGCTCTTGCCAAGCAAATGAGCTGCGTCGAGTATAATCTTAACCATCTATTTTACCCTTCGTTGACAATTTAAGAGTCCTATATCTTTGTTTTCCAAAGTAATAATTACTTGTTATCCAAGGTGACGATCAGACGAACAGCTGAGCAATATTTAATGTAGAAAGCATATGACATAGATTTATTATATTTTAGGGGTATCGTACAATCTACAACAACTACAATGTTTCAACTCGACCAGTAACAAAACTTTGCGCTAGGACGCTTTAGAACACATAATAAGCCAAAAGTATAATAATATATTCTCCATTTTTGGTCTATTCTTGGTCTATATTTTGATAGAAAAAACGAATATTTCCAAAGCTATAATCAACGTGGTTTTACGATAAAATTACCAGAAATCTACAGAAATTTTATAAATCTTATCGGTTTCTACCACAGACAAAAAGTTGTCACTAAAACCTTATTCATAAAAAACATGTTTGTGTCACAATATGACACGACACAAATATCACTCTTCCTGTTAAAAATGACAGTCAAGGAAACACTCGACCAAAATACCATGTGAGTAAATTTGTTTTGTGATGTTTAAAAGCGTCTTCACCGCTGCCTACAATCACCAGGTAGCAGTTTTCGCCAACTTAAAGAACTGGACCAGGAAAGCATTGTACAATGAAATCGACCTGTTCACCCAAGCCTGCTATTCCCAAATCATTCCTGGACTATACCTCAGCAACGCTAGAGCAGCAGCCGATAAAGAAGTCCTAAAAAGACTAAGCATCACCCATATCCTGACGGTCGAAAATCGGAAGCTGCCAAGAAGCGCGTTAGAAGATGGAATCAGCAATTTGTTTATCAAAGCATCTGATACGTCAGACACAAATCTTCTGCGATACTTTCCGCTTTCGAACTCTTTTATCGACGAAGGACTGAGTAAAGGGAACGTGATTGTGCATTGTCACTTCGGCGTGTCCAGATCAGCGACCTTGGTCATCGCGTATTTGATGTACAAGTACAGGTTGCCTTTCGATCAAGCGTATAATATCGTAAAGCAGAAGAGGAAGTTCATCCATCCGAACCCTGGCTTCGTCAGACAGTTAAAGCAGTACGAGCGAGCGAACTACAGAGTGACCGGCTTCAAAAAATTGGAGGCGTTTTATAACGTGAACGCCAGAAACATCAAAATAGCGATATCCGTTGTGGTTATTTTGGCATCAGTATTTATACCCATAGCTTTTTTTATGACAATATAGCTGAAATCATGTAACTGGAAATGTGTTGTTTTTTGTTTCCTGGTGCTGAATGTTTTTGATTTAGTTAATTTTATGTCTTGGTTGTGGCTGACAGCGGATGGATGAGGGCTGTCCAAGATCGGGATGGTTGGCGCTCATTGGGGTAGCCCTAGGTTTAGCAGTGGACGGCAATTAATATAGGCTAATGATGATGAATTTTATGTCCATGCAGTTCTCACATTGCATACGGCCACTAGCATTTTTTAACGGTAAATCTATTATTTAAGAACCCCCGCAGACTGCAGACTTTCTATCGGCCGATAGTTTGATCCAAAAAGATTTATGAAGGTGCGCCCACTAAACGATTTGTATCGGCCGATAATAATATTATACTGAAACCCCAATTTAGTCAAATTATCGGCCGAAAGTCTGTAGTCTGCGGGGGCTCTTAAGCGAACTCCCACTAATAAAGATATCTACGTAACCTGTCTTCGTCTGGCGTGTAATGTTTCCAATATTATGTCAGATAAAGACAATAATAATTAATACCTACCTAGAGACCCGTCTAGTTGATTCACTATCGGTTATGAGCATGTTATTAGTATTTAAAGGAAGCGGTACAAAGTTGCAAACATGAATGAGAAATGTGAATATTTAAATTAAATTAAAATATTATGTATTATATATTGTATTAATGTCATTTTGTTTATTGGACATTATTTAACATGCGATCACAATAAACTTTACATACATTGTAAAGAAGTGGGTGTTATGAATAATATATTATTCAACAAATTGCAAATTATGGAAAAACTAGCTTTTGCCCGGGACTTCGTTCGCGTGGACTTCAGTTTACAGCGCGATAAACTTTGACTCCCATTGACTGGTTAGTCAATGGGGGTCAAAGTTTATCGCGCTGTAAACGGTGGTACGGTTGTACCACCTTTTTTCTAGTTAAAAAGTGGCCTTTGTCCTTTCTCAGGTCCTAGGCTACCTGTGTACAAAATTTCATTAGAATCGGTTCAGTAGTTTTAGCGTGAAAGTGGAAGAGACAGACAAACAGAGATACTTTTGCATTTATAATATTAAGTATGGATTTGGATGTTGAGTCGTAAGTAGCATTTTTGTCAGTCTCGTCGAATCTAACGATTTCTTGTCATAGGAGGAGAGTATAGGACATAAAGTTAATATACCTAGCGGAATAGAGAAACAAAGGCCTGAGCAAGCGAGATGCCACTATCAGTATCA
Source organism: Polyommatus icarus (assembly GCA_937595015.1). Taxonomy (NCBI): domain Eukaryota; kingdom Metazoa; phylum Arthropoda; class Insecta; order Lepidoptera; family Lycaenidae; genus Polyommatus; species Polyommatus icarus. Next base: position 6,578,557 of record OW569341.1, on the reverse strand, counting down.
CCGCGTGGTAAAAAGAGACGTGTGATACATTACAGCAGCACTCTTTTTTTGACGTCCAGTCGGCACGTGCCGCACGTTGTCAATATAATCTCATAGAATTCATGTTCAATCATGCTTGTGTAAGTGTATACGTACACATATTTTTCACACAGATGAAAACCAATTTTGGTTACGTTTGACAGCTCGAGATTGTTGCTCTATTCCGATAGGTATATTAACTTTATGGTATAGGAGGAGAGCAAAGAGAAGATCAATAGAGAGAAAAAGAGAGAAAAAAGTCAATTTTTTCGCAATTTGTGGACTCCCCATTCACAATCGTAGAGTAATCACAAATCAGAAAGGACGTTCAGCACAGCATTTCTTTTTTCAGTCCGTCTGTCAGTGCCAAGTACAATATAAATGTGTCAATGTCACGCGATTCAATTTGGCCCGTGTGCCATTGTAGTAAATGTCAAAATCGTGTGTCAGTTTTTTGAATTTTCCTCGTATTAATTGGTGGTGCTAAATATAAGCAGAGGTTACAGGTGTCCAAACTAGCTGTCCATAAACAATACCTACGCGATGACACAGTGTAAGTATTAAGTATCATACAGTAGAGGACACGCGGTGTCCTTAAAATAGAGCGAGCTGACCTTCATCTTCTTTTTTAAAATGGCTCCTCAGCTTGAAGAAACATAAAATAATACATTACTCCTTAGTTAATCGCTAATGTCAGAGTGTTGTGAGTGCAGGTGAGGTACCAGTTACCACTCACCACTCATCACACTCTGACATTAGCTGGCTACTGGTGACTGGAAGAGCTCGCTCAACGCAAAGACAATAATATGTTTTTCAAATGACATGATACGCATTCTTTTGTTATGCTATGCGTGGATCCGATTCAGGCAATCGAATATGAAGTTTATCTACTGTATATCAATTTATATTATGACGTTAGCGAATCTAGTTGATTCTGTCTACTCTGGCAAAGTCATCGAAACTTGTATGAGATGATTTCTTTGATGTCTAGTTTATATTTATCTACCAAAATCTCTAAAACTACCAGCATATTTTATTCTTCGCTTAGCTCTTCAGACCATTTGTAACTCAAAAAATAAAAAATCTGCTAAAAACAAACGAATTGTGGTTGGCGATTGCACATCTTGAGTAGTATCAGAAAGGAAAACAGAAGATTTATAGATAAAATAAGAGGGGAATATAGCTTCCTCTCCAACGATACACCAACGGTGTACTTCCTTTGTCTTACGAATTTTTGATCAAGTCACGTGACCTGACTTTTACATTTTTTTACCCATCCTAAATGAAGTGTACAATGCCGCTAAAGAAGCTTTCACTTCAAAAGAATATATTATGTATCTTTGACTTTAGACAATCTCATTTGCGAGTAACATATTTGTACTTAACAGACGGACACACTTTCGCAAAATGTAATAATAGCTCCCACACCGGTTTCGGTGACGGTGGCCGTTTTCACTGAAACCAGGCCAGTTACGCAGGAGTAATTTTATAGTGCCCAAGTGTGTGCGCAGTATACAAGAGCACACTCTATTCCTTTACTCTCATAACCCAGTGGGACGGAAGACCGACACGACTGGCGAGAGATCAGGCGCAGGAACGACTTTTTACACGCCCGTCCGACGCATGGATCATCTTACTTGTCAGACAATCAGGTGATCAGATGATGATGATGTTTCCAACGCAGGAATCGAACCCACGACCTTCGAGCCACGCCCTAAACCAGCGGTAGGTAAGATTCGACATTTCGACATTTCGACGCGAAAGGACAAGTGAGTTTTTTTCTGGACCTCGTTAAAATTTTCCCACAGTATCCGGACCCCACCTAAAATTACTTGCCGACCCCTGTTCTAAACCATTGGGCCACGGAGGTGATACGCAAAATGTTATTAAGATATGGATTTGTAAAGATTTGACCCGTTGCCATGCTATTAGAATTTATTTTCAGTTGAAATTAAATCTTGTCCAGCACCCGTGATACATTTTGTCAATGTCGGATTGAATTAGAAACACTGTTTTTCACAACAGTAGTTTATTCTTGTGCAATCAAAACATTGTGGTCAATGATATATTATATAAATGACCTCCTCGTTTTTTGGAAGTCGGTTATAATCTCAAAGCATAAACATTATTAGCACAAATATTATGTTATTACTAGCGCGCGTTGTGCAGCTTCAAATACGACCCAATTGGGCCGTCTTTTATTTAGTCTGTCTCTTTTATGTAAATGGCATTTCGTATCTTTTGTTTCACTTATCTGTCAAATTTGTTGTTCGGAAGAGATTTAAGACGGAAAATAGTATGAACATAACAGATCTGAATATCAATGATATTCAGATCTGTTATGTGTCATTAGGTATTCAGGTATTCTCATCCTAGTTTCACACTGCTGCACTCAGAGTCGAATATATTATTGAGGGACCTACTGGTGACGCCGCGTTTTAAAGTAAAAAACCGTGTTGGATAATATGTTTTAGATTGCTCGTTTTAAATATGAGAGGCCGGCCCGGCCTGCAATGGAACAGCAAAAATAGAAAGGTCGTAAGCGACAAAATGGTTTTTGTCGCGTAATTTAAAAACATATAAGCTACGGAAAAATTAAAGAGTATGCTTGAACCAATTTATATGTACAAAATCAAGCCCAAATTTTGGAAGCTTAAATCACTCTCCTGTGTTGGAAAAATAGGAATCCCTTTTTTTACAGAGGTCTTTTCGATTGATTATTCTGTGTTATAATAGTTGACCAATCATGTTATGCTACGGGTAATTCAAAGACAAAGACATGATGAATACTGATAATGAACTTTAATTTCTTAGCTTTATGCTGAGAAAAATCGACATCGCTGCAGCCAAATTATCTGGGCGTCGCCTTAACTGCAATTTTGACATAAGCTCTATACTTATATTATCTGTCAAACTCTTCATATTCGACTTTAGAATACCTTATCTGGGTGTATAGCAGTGCACCCGACAAGTCGAGCGCGAAGTTATGTTTACAAGAAAATCTTTGCAAACTGACTGAAAAAAATGACTGTGGAATACTGATTTTGATTAAATTTTGGGAAGATTTATAGTAGATCCCTTGGTCTACTCTAAATCTGCTACTCTAAACTTTACCCTTGGAAAGCATAGGCTACATGGAAAACGCATGGTTCTCTTGGGATTTAATTTCAAGCGTACGATGTTGATTTTATCATTACCTACATCTAAATGTCGATGAGCCCTAAAAGAGCAGCACATCCCTAATACCTGCTACGGCACTTATACTCGCCTAAAAACTTTATTTTATAAAATTACTAGCGACCCGCCCCGGCGTCGCACGGGTATAAAATATATAGCCACTGGAAAAATGATTAAAATCGATAGCCTATGACACTTCTTATCTGTGCCTAATAACATAAATATTGATCCAGTAGTTCGCGAGATAAGCCCTTTCAAATATTTTCCCCCCTTTTTTCCACATTCTCCTATTAGTCTTAGCGTGATAAAATATAGCCTATAGCCTTCCTCAATAAATGGGCTATCTAAAACTGAAAGAATCATCAAAATCCGTTGCGTAGTTTTAAAGATTAAGTTTTAAAGGACATGAGGGAAAAAAGCGACTTTGTTGTATAATAAGTATAGATATATTATAATGGGGCAAACCAAAGGGCAAACGACCAAATAGGTCACTTGATGGAAAGCAACTACCAGCGCCCGTGGACACTCGTTACATCAGAAGACTTGCAAGTGCGTGGCCCTAAAAACCTAGTTATTAAAATATATAAGCCAAGAAGCCGTTGTTTTCTAAAGGTATACAACGAACATCTTCCGACAGATTTTATTAGGCACGCTTCGTCTGGCAATATAATCTAAAATATTTTGTCTATTTTTGTATTGCCCGTGACGCTCCTCCATGGAATGTACGACAACCGTTATTTTAGTTATACATTTTATTTTAGAATAAAAATAGGTTGGTTCTGAGTGTATCTATTATCTACAACCAGGGGTAAGGGTAAAGTCGAAGCGAGGCGCATAATTTCGGTTGGCAGAAATTCTGCTGCATTCAGTTTCATAGAAGAATCCTACTTCATTCACACAAGCGTTATTTTGTATTTTATAATTAGTTTGAAACAGTTTACACAACCGAATTTCTGTGACGACTCACAAAATTACGCTCGTTTGGTTTCACCCTTAAAAATGTAAAATACATAATATCTAAAAGTATTAACATGGGTACGGAACAAATTGTAAAATGATATAACTGTGTGTTAATGTTAATTAGAATATATTATTAAGAAATAAATGGGACACCAAATACCACTTCAGCACGTCTGCAAATGTAATACAATATTTTGTAATTAATTTATTTTTTCAAACTACCCACAAAAAATATATTATAATATTATTCTTTTTACACGAGATCCACCCATACTAATATTAAAAATGCAAAAAAATGTATGTCTACTATCTGTCCGTCTGTTTGCCTCTCACTGAACTGATTTTGCTGAAAATTGGTATGGAGATTTTTTGGGTCCCGGGCAAGGACATAATATACTTTTTATCTCAGAAAAATGTACGGTTCCACGCAAAATATAAATTCTGTCGCAGCGGAACAGCGGTTGTCGTGTGATAATATCATAATATCAGGTTTAATAAAATGTCAGTCAGGTCATAATATTGTGATTTCAGGTTCACAGACTTATTCAACTTGTTATGTTGGAATTAGGTCTAACTCATGATTGTTTTCGGACAGCAATCTGTTACAGTTCGTCTGTACAAAAATACATTTTAAATATAGAATCTTACGTAACATGTTATTTATATGATACCGCTAGTTCTTTTCGTGGCTTAGTCATTACTAATATAACAACTATTGCAACATATAAAGATGAAAGGGGAGAAAGTTTTTAAAGACAACCCTTGTACTCTGCAAAAGATAGTCTAAAACATGACGTCTCTCTTTTAAAAGTTATTTGATATCTTCTTTTAGTGCAGAATCCAGCTGTTTACAGTACCCGGCGGTAAATATTGCACATCGATCTTTGGAAAGTGACAGTCGGCTAATTTCGGTTTTGTAGAGCGTTATCTCTTACGCACGAAATACAAAAAGTCCGGTATATATTAGGAGCTGTTAAAACAATTATGGTTTGCTTCTTTTGACAATTTTATTATTCTGTGTATAAAATACACCAAATTTTCTATAAGTTATGGCTTTAGGTTCGGGTAAAATAAAATAAAAAAGGGTGTTCTAATTATGTTTACGTATTTAAAATTCGTTTGGAAAATTACAGCTGTAGCAAATTTAGGGGTGTTAACAACTCTAGATATATATTTTGAACTGGACGCAACTGCACTCTATTGAATTTGAACAACGACTGATATAATGTCAAATAGGTGTGTGCTACAAAGATAACGCTCTATGAAACCGAAATTAGCCGAATGTCTCTTTCCAAAGGTCGATGTGCAATATTTATTGCCGGGTACTGTACGTTTGTTGAAATAAACTTTTACTTTGTAGATAAAAATACATTTTAGTATCTAGTTTCTAGATGAATTCATGTACCATACTAGCTTTTCAATCCTTATTAAAAATAAAACGTTTATTTTCATAAGAAAATTTTATTTTATAAATTCATTAAATTCAAAAATGTTTACAATGTTTTTTTTACAAACAATAATTTATTACAAAATACAATTATTAAAATCTATTTCATTTTGTGCGTTAAAACTAAATTACAATAACGATTAAATCTAATAATCTCACAATAATAAACCTAACAGAAATTCTACTCCATAAACAGTATTGCTTCTAAAACTTTATAGAATATTCCTTAGCTACGTCTTAACAATGTAAAAATCCTACAAAAGTCACTGTACAAAATAATCTCATAAGGCACCTATACTAAAATGTCTTAATCATAGATAGAAAGCACCTATAGGAAGATCATAGTCTATTTACAATATACATTTAAGGCACCCAAAAAGCACTCATTTTTAATAAGGAAGACGAGAAACTATCATATAGTTATGTACAAGGTTGTCTTTTCGCTATGAGAGTGAGCGTAGAACTCAATACTTCAGTAGAAGATAAAAAATTGAGTGTCATAATATGATATGTATTTTTAATATGAGCAAAGTGTGTAAACTATTAAGTTTTCATGAAATTTAACAAGTAATATACGTCTTAAACATTTTTTTCTAAGGTTGAAGACAAAATCTGCGTAAATGCATAAAAAATTGACTGGTTCAGAAGAAATTTAGACTTAAAATAAATCAATAAATCAGTCTCGTCAAACAGCTAACTAAATTATCAAAATTGCTAAATCTATTTCTATTGTATCATTTGCAAATATTGATTTTCTTCATAAAGCGAAGACAATGAAGTTTGGAGATCGTTCACAACCATGTTATCACCTCCTTGTACAGGGTGGGTCGTACTCGATACAGTCTCAGAACTCTTCCAATTCTCACAATTCTCCACATATTCTAACGTCCTCTGATATGTCTCTTGTCGCATATTGCTTTGCGTGTTCTTCTTTCTGCCGTTCGTCGCTTCTATTTGGGACTGGGATATGTCCCATACTTGGACCTCGCTAGCCTGGTTGTTTTGGCCTCTCAAGCTGTTCATGCTACAGTCTGTCTGTTCATTCACGTTTTTCACGTGCCCATTCTGCTTCTGACTTCCAATAGACATATTTACAGAATGTTGTCCGGATTTCTGCATGTTATGTTTGTTGTACTGATTACCTGGGTAATCCCACTGGTTGTACGGCCTCTGCTGGTTGTAATATTGGTTGTTATTCATCATAGCTTGGTTGTATTGATGGTTGTTTTTCGGTGGCGGCGGTCCCATAACGTTTGCAGCATTCACAACAGAGTTGTACGCAGGTGGTTGTTGATATTGCATATTTTGGTTATACTGCATAGTCGCGTTATTTTGCATAGGCGAGCATACATTCTGTTGTTCACAGTAGCTGTTCATTGCTCCTCTACTCATATTTCCACTGTTGTCTACACTCATCATGGAACCTCGTGACATCTGCATCTGATGCATTTGATTATTTGGATGCTGATAATTGGGATGTTGCTGGTAATTCATCATGTGATTGTTATATGCCATATTCTGCTGATTCATGTTCATTGCTGGCATTCCTTGCATACCTGGCATGCTTTGCATTTGCATGTTTTGCATACCTGACATTGGATTCTGATTGTATCCATGCATTGCTTGGTAAGGCATGTTCTGGTTTCTCATACCGTTTATAGGATTTTGAACGGGATACGTTGGCGCCTGCATATAATTTTGATTCTGGTAATGATTTGAAACGTTATTGTAATTTTTGTTTGGCATTTTTGCATTACATACATTTGGTGCGTTTTGTGGATATTGCGGAGGTGGTGCCATTTGCGAAGGTCCATTCATATTCATGTTATTAGAGTTCATCATCATATTTTGATTTTGATTTGGCACTGGGTTACTATTCATTGACATATTGGACATATTTTGTATCATAGGGCTCGTAATAGGACTCTGCAGTCCCGGGTGCATAGGGCTCGGCATGCCATGGCTAATGGGACTGGCTATATTTTGTCCCATAGGACTTGCCATATTAACCATGGGGCTCGGCATGTTTTGGGAAATGGGACTACCGATATTATTATGTCGAGGGCTCATCATCATATTTTGGTTAGGCATTTGAGGACTTAAGATGCTTTGCATGCTCTGAGGGCTCATGGCATTGTGTTGAGGTGACATGACGCTCATTACGCTCTGTGGACTTAGAATATTGTAAACGCTTGGAGGACTCATGATTGTCATTGTCTGTGGACTCCTGACACTTTGAGGGCTCATGGCACTATGTGGTAAACTCTGAGGGCTGAGCATGCTATGAACTACGTTGGGACTCATAACAGTTTGGGAGCTCATTACAGCGGTTTTAGGGCTCATAGCAGGTTTCTGAGGTAGTATGTTATTGTTTCTAGCTTTGTTCGCTTGTTCTGTCTTATTTGCTGTCATTGTTTGCAATGATTGTAAAGGATTATTGATTTTCACTTCAATTGGAGGCGGTTTAGTTAACTCTTTTTCACATTTCTCCACAGGAACTTCTGGTATTACCTGCTCCTGGAGTGGAGTATTTTTGTCGTCTGGGGTCTTAACTCCTAAAAGAGAGCCGCTATTTCCAGACATACTAACATCTAATGACCTTAAATCGACTTGAATATCACTTATGTTGAGATCACTTCCTATGGCACCTAAATTTTTGAGTAAGGAATCGTCACTAGTAGCTACATCACTGACTTTGTCACTGGAATTGTTCGTGTTTTGAACGTCACTGGTTGTAGTGTCTTTGGTAGTTTTGTCTTGTTCAGCTTTGTTAGTTTTTTCTTGGTCGGGATTGGTGGAGTCAGTCTTGGCTGGTGCTACCGAGTCGGTTCCCAATATTGATTGGTTAAGATATTGCATCATTTCGTCTGGTATCACCAGCTTGTTCTCCACCATTTCACCTTCAGCCACCTGTAACAACGTAAACATGTTTATAAGTTTCATTTTCAATAAACTTATTTTAAAACTGTACTTTATAGTCACCTTGCTTGTAGTACTAATGATAATTTTATAACAATATTTTTACCTGTTCTAGATTAACTTCTTGGTTTGGATGATGGACCTGGGCTGTAGTAACGACCACAGTGTTTGTAGAGTTTGACCTCGACTCCTTGTAAGTCACTTCATGATCATCTTCAGTTTTGAATGGGAATGGTGCATCTCCCTGCAACAATAGACAAGACATTGAGAAAAGATTCTAATTATTAGAGTGAAATTTCTTATTTACGTATTAAAATGCGTAAATATTAAAATAAGCTTTTTTGTATATTCAGAGAAGTTGATTCCTAGGCAGTTGGTGGACCTTCATAAGTTGTTTGCGTTACGTCAGATCAGGGTAATATAGGATTGACATAAGCCGACCAAGTAAAGTAGGTCCGTCAACTGCCTAGGAATCAATTTCTGCGATAGTACTTATAACTTCAATATTTTAATCGTTAAAGCATAACAGAATTTTTGATAACATCAATGTTACTCACCAAATCTTCAGGATTGCACGGGTACGGTGGGTAGCCATGTGTCTGGTCACTCAAGTTAGATTGTTCTGATAATCTTCTTGCTTCTTCCTTTACTTGGATGTTAGGATCCAATTCTAGAGCTAGTTCCTCAGCCCTGACTTCTGAACACGTTACGCCACGTAGTAAAACAGCCTGAAAAAATAAACTTTTGTAATTAAATGTGTTTTTTATGTTTCTTCAAAGATAATTTTATAAAATAAGACTAAAACAGGTGCAGTATATATTTCTTATATTACCTGATTTCCCTGCGATGTTCTGACAGCCTGAACTGCAGCTAAGGCTGATGAAGGAGGTGGAGCATACCCGACACATGAAACTTGACTTGATCTAAAATAACAAGGATATTATATAAGAAATTAAACTCAAAAATGTCTAAGAAGCTTTTTACATTTTACTACATGTTTCAAATAATAAATATAATAATAATAATAATATAATATAAGATGAATATAAGCATATTTTTTCATTTGTCATATTCTAATTTTTATTATTTAACTTAGCCAAATTAATTTAAAGAATAGCTAGAGTTTATTCGATTAGCTTATATTATGTCTAATAACGACTTTTAACTGTGACTGTGGAAGTCACATTTTATAATATATTTTACACACAAACACACAAACTTTATAATATATTTTACTTTGGTGGACAATAAGTTCTGACAAGGACAGGCTCGTTTTCTCAAATTCCAAGTCCCGTTTAACGTTCTATGATTATATCTAAGGGTCACCTTCTACTGCTATCGGGTGATAATGGGTCGTACATGTGGGGGTGGCGCGCCGCGGGCCCCACAACCGATGCCTGGCTGCTCTTGCGGGAGATGTCCGAGGACCTGGTGATTGCAACACTGCTGGTTTAGATAGACCTCATCTGCCTTTTGTTAGCTATTCACGTGGCAATATAATTTATAGGTGGTTCTGTTGTCACACACAGCCGATAACGAATTACACTAGGCACTAATGTTTTTGCCATTATTTGGTATTATCGTGTAAACACTTTTATGTAGGTCATCATTATCAGCAAATCTGTTCTCTTGCTTGGACCGTATCGAATTAAGTTGCATTTATAAAACACTATTTCATTTACTTTACAATTATGTTATATTTTAATATTTCTACATTGTTTTTTTCATTTTTCGAAGATTTAATTCAGTCATCATTATTTTAAAGTATTCTTACCTCGCACTGTACAAGCTACTGCCGGAAGAGATGCCGCTGTCTCGTCGTGTGTTGGGACCAGTTTTAAGGTCCACCGTCACGTTCGTGTTGCCAACCTCCGTGCGTCCGGGGATACCACCTAGAAAAAAATATATAAAGAAATTAATAATCTCGTGTCTATTATTTGCATGTTTACATTCGTTCTGTATTAACTTTGAAACACCAGCAGCTGCGTTGTTTCTTATCCATTACCCAGATTCCGATGTCCTAACTTACTTAATCCTTTCGGCTACCTTAACTTCCAAGCAGGGCAGTCGAATGGCTACTATTTTGGTTGGCCAAAACATTTAATTTAACAATCCTATGATGTTAGTTTTTTTAGTGCTCCTTAGTGTTAACAATGGAAGATTTTTCGTACTGGCTGGTTAATTCCTATCAAGCCAATCACATTTACCTAAGCTTTACGTATAATATGACTTACCACCACCAACATCGGCGGAGTGTATCGGCGGCATAAGTCGCCCCACTCCCATCTTGTGGAAGCGCGGCGCGTGGTGCTGGGCTCGCGGTTCGCCTATCGCCACCATCGCTCGCAGCATCAGGGGTAGCTGGCCCACCTCACCCACTACTTCTTGTTCCATCTGGAAAAAGGGATTTTGTGCAATTAACAATTCTAATAGCATTTAATAATAAGATTTACAGTTTAAAGGTGGAGTTACAAAAATTTTACAAAAGAGATTAAAAAAGAATATAGGCGACAAGCCTATAGACAGCCTAATATAAGCTACTAGAGTCACGAAGCTCTTCTCCCCAAGCGCTGCTGCTGCATACAAGATAGTCAAAAAGATAGACATCACACACTACACCACACAGATTCTGACTGGACACGGCGGATTCGCCTTCTACTTGCACAGATTCAAGTTGAAGGAGGATCCGTCGTGCCTATGTCAGCCAGGAGTGGAGGAGACGGTTCCTCACCTGTTACTCGACTGCCCAATATTTGCTAGCAATAGATATGATATTGAACAGAAATTGGGCACATCGATAACGGGTGAGAATCTGCCATCCATCCTGGGGGGAAAAAAGCGGGATATATTCCTGGCCTTTTGCAAGAAGATTGTGGGTGCAGTATGTAAGAAAAACTGTGATATTCTGTGTAATAATAGTTAGGTTTTAGATTGGTCAGCTGTGATATTAGGATAGTTTTACATTCACTGTGCCGTTGTTTTATCTTTGACATTGTTGCTGTATAATATTGAAAAATGTAAATTTATTTTGAAAGTACTTATCAGATTGGAATTTTTATTAATCAGAAATTTATTAAATGGAAAATACAAAATTGTTATACCACAAAATATGGAAAATTGTAATACGAAATAGACAGCTGGAAATTGTATAAGAATGACAAGAATCAAGAAAATATGACTTAATATTATGTAATAGCTATGTAATAGAAAGAAAAGAAAGAAGAAATAAATAAAAATTAAATAACAAGCCCTAATAATGTTAGGGGGGTGAATAATAAAAATAAAAAAAATAAAAATATATAAGCTACTAGATGATGCCCGCAACTCCGTTGCGCCAAAACTCGTTTATCGCGCGGGAACCGTACATTTTTCCGGGATAAAAAGTACCCTATTTCCTTTCCCGGGACTCAAAGTATCTCCATACCAAATTTCAGCGAAATCGGTTCAGCGGTTTGGGCGTGAAGAGGTAACAGACAGACAGACAGACAGACAGACAGACAGACAGACAGACAGACAGACGGACAGACAGACAGACACACTTTCGCATTTATAATATTAGTATGGATATGGAAGTATGGATGTTAGCTTAACAACTAAATCAAAACCAATTTTATAGCCTTCGTTTCCTATAGATTCTACAGTCGCACTGCGTAGATAATTTGTGTATACCGCACATTTTGTCGCACATTGCAATGTACTGAGATTATCCATGGAAGGCAACGCTAGTAATTATTTACCAGTACACAAACTGTGTGTGAAGTAAGTAACAAAGCAAAGTGTAAGAAAAGTACCTATTTGGAGAATGACACTCATTTTTGAAAAATGTTTATAGAAAGGAGCAATTTTGTTGTTGTGATTGATTGATAACTTACATCTCCGTCGAGCCTGAAGTAAGGTGCACCGTTTTCGTCAGTGAAACCACCGAGACCAGCGCCACCGAAGTCCAGTTCACCGCATTGGGCTGACAACTGAAAAATAAAAAGCACAATTAGCTATAATACGTACTATATTTTCTTAGAAATAATCAATTTTATAATATTATTATTAATGATAAACATAATGAAAACAAATCAGTATAACCATGTTGAGGACTTTTTTAACGGGCAGTTCGTGCACCACTCATTGCCAAACCTGTGTTGCCAGGATCAACAGAGGTTGTTGAAAGGAACTACGAAAACCTTTGATTTGATTTTATTAGGAAGCCCGAGAGACACCCTAGGGCCCGTATTTTTGGTCAGTACTCAAGATGCATCTCGGTCTCAAGACACGGTTCAAGCTCTGTGATTGGTTGGCTGTCAAAATTTGGACCAATCACAGAGCCGAACCGCGTCTTGAGAGCGGGTCGCATCTTAAGTACTGACCAAAAATACGGGCCTAAATATGTCTTGGGATCAGCGACGATATTCGAAAGAACGCTAAAAAAGACAGAAGTAAATATCTCAAGGATGTAACTTACCTGATGAGCAGGAGTATGCAGGCCGTGCGGGAGGGGAGACGCGGGGCTCTCGCTCTTGACGGAGGCGGAGGAGGTGTGCCCCCTGACGAGGGGTACCCCACCCTCCTCTGAGCGCGGAGAGGATCCTGCACCTCCACCACCAGATTCCGCTGAATCGTCGCCTCTGCTGCAACCTGGAGAAAGGAGTCTTATGAGTTCCATAACCAGAACTGCAGAGGTGACACAATTTTGGCAAAACCTGGTTCTAGAAACATAGCCGACAGATTAGCTCTTGCGTGAAAATTGTATCAATTGCATTTTAACATAGAAAAGCGACATGCTGGTTTTCCAAAATAGTTTTCATGTATTACTATTGGTTAACTATGATATAAATGGAGAACGAAAAATAATATCTAATATAAAGCTCAATTTCAGGTCCTTTCAAAACAAAAAACCGGTTGTCTGTAAAGTCGGTTTACTGACTATCGTTGAACGTGACAACGTGCCTCTTTGTCGCTCGTTACGCGCTCTCGCTTGCACTTCAAGCCTTAAATGGAACGCCTCAGACTTCAGAGCGAGGTAACGCCGAATGAGTCATGTTTTTTCGTGCGTGCAGCCGGCTCCATCGAATTATAAGACGTTGTCACGTCAAAAGGTGATACTTAGATCAATAAGAATTACTTACTAGACTCTGTCTTGTAACATTGTTATAACTTATAATAATATCCCATACCTTTATGCTTCTTGCTCGCGTAGAACTCTGCACCGTGGACCGTCTTAACATGTTTCCGCAACGATGAGGGATCTGTATATCGCTTCGTACATCCAGGCGCCTTACACACGTATGGTTTCTGTAAAATATTAATCCAATATTATCATTACCCTGTAATAAAAAAATCCAGGAACCATAATGAGAGACAATAAATTTTACTCGATAAAACAGGACAATATATAGGATAACTAGCTGTCCCGACAAACGTTGTTTGCCGTGACAGCTAGTATATAAAGTATTTCGTTAGTATATAAAGTATTTCGATTTTCACCCATATTATTTTATTGAAGTGACTAAATAAGTATGTCACCATGGCATCGCCCATCGCTATCCCGTCGCACAAACAATGGTCGCTGTCAGTCTCGAGTTGTAATAATTTACTATTATTTATTCAACAAATGCACTTATCAATATAAAAAGTACCCAGTAGCCGATTCTCAGACCTACTGAATATGCATGTAAAATTTGGTAAAATTGAGTTCGGAAATCCGTTTCGGAGGAGTACGGAGATAAACATTGTGACACGAGAATTTTATGTATAAGAATATTATTAATACGTTTTACTAAAAATTTGTACTTAGCTTATTATTGTAGGTTTTTAGTATAAAGCAAAGCATGAAGTACATTATATTTTATCTATATATATAAAAGAAAGTTGTGTTAGTTACGCCACTTATAACTCAAGAACGGATGAACCGATTTGGCTTAAAATTGGTGAAGAGGTAGCTTAGAACCAGGAATAGGACATAGGATACATTTTGTCCCGGAAAAATGTACGGTTACTGCACAATATACTTTTATGATTTGCGCGTAAACTATTCAATCGATTTTGATGAATTTTGGTATGGAGATACTTTGAGTCTCCCGGAAAATGTACGGTTCCTGCACAATAAACCTTTATGATTTTCGCTTAAGCTATTTAATCTACTTTGATGAAACTTGGCATGAAGATACTAATTTTAATCTATTGTTTTCTTAATTATACCAATTCAAATTAAATAATCGTCGTTAAGACAGGATAACGTCTGTCGGGTCAGCTAGTTAATTATAATTGTTCAATTCCATCCCAAATGTTCAATGGCAAAAACGACTCTTTGCTACTGATTCAAACACACTCATAATTTCCTTCCAAGATATGTTACCAACTTATAGATTTCAGTGGACTCATAACTTAAACTCTACATAGATCAAGACGACCTAGACTAAGAACTAGTACTATCAGAGATGTTGGTCGTATGATATGATGAAAGATGACGTAGGTCCGTCCTATGTTTATGAATCCCACACCGGTTTCGGTGACGGTGGCCGGTTTCATTGAAACCAGGCCAGCTACGCAGAAGTAATTTTATAGTGCCCAAGTGTGTGCGCAGTACACAAGAGTACTCTCTATTCCTTTTTACTCTCATAACCCAGTGGGACGGCAGACCGACACGACCGGCGAGAGATCAGGCGCAGGACCGACTTTTTACATGCCCATCCGACGCATGGATCATCTTACTTGTCAGAGAATCAGATGATCAGCCTGCATTGTCCTAATGGCGCATCTTCACTGGTCGATAGGGCCCGCATGCGGGGTGCGGGAGATTTCTGAAACGCATGCCACGACCAATGATAATGCGCCATTAGTTGTCAATTAGTTGTCATAGACTCCTCGCATGCTGTACTTATACCGTACGAGTTAACGACTAATGAAAATGCGCCGTAACTAAACTTGTAGATAACATGTTTCCAACGCGGGAATCGAACCCACGACCTCCGAGTCAAGAGCCGCGCTCTATACCACTAGACCACGGAGGCCTAAACATCTACACAAATCCTTACCTCATTACTATGCGTCCTATTCTGATGCTTGGCTCGGTCGCTGGCGTTGGAGAAGGCTTTAGCGCAGCCGGGGTACTCGCACGTGTAGGGCTTCTCCCCTGTGTGGCTGCGGAGGTGGGTCTTGAGGTTTTCCAGCCGGGAGTACGCCTTGCAGCACCCTTCGAACTGGAATTGTGAGGACAGGACTTAATTAAGGCATTTAAATCTAAGTTGAAAATTCTTCAAAGAGTTGATTTGATGATTCACTTAATAAAATATGCAGTTTTTATATAAAATTAGATGACGCCCGCAACTTCGTTGCGCCAAAATCAGTATATCGCGCGGGAACCGTACATTTTCCGGGATAAAAACTATCCTATGTTCTTTCCCAGGACTCAAAGTATCTCCATGCCAAATTTCAGCAGAATCGGTTCAGCGGTTTGAGCGTGAAGAGGTGACAGACAGACAGACAGATGGACAGACAGACAGACACACTTTCGCATTTATAATATCAGTATGGATAAGGGTGCAAACGAGCAAACGGGTCGCCTGATGGAAAGCAACTTCCATGGAAACTCGCAACATTAGAAGAGCTTGGTGGAGCATGAGTATGCATTAGGTGTGTTGCCGGCCTTTGCGATCTGACCAAAGACACTTTAGCAATTAGCATCGTTCATAGATTAACTAAAGTAAGATATTCGATACGTTACAAGTTACAACGTTTAGTATGCCATAACAATAAGTATTTTTTGACAATGTTATGAACGCTTAAAGTAATCATTTAGTAAAAGTAATCTGATGTGTTGCTGTGACGTTATAACTCATATCACAGGCACTGCATACAAAGCCCATACTACATTTCATTTTGCGAGAAAGAAATCGCCAAAAAAAGTTAAAACACAAACATCTTATTAATTTTTTAACAGAAATCAGAGGTTTTATCGTCATTGTATATTATCTTTCACTCTGGTATAATATTATTTTCATTAGATATTATAATATTTTCTATGCATGTTATTTTAGTCAATACTCACACACTATAACAATTGTACTTACTAAACTACAACTCATTATTTCATTACCATACTGATAACCAGTTAATACTTACTGTACATTTATGGGGTTTTTCCCCCGTGTGCCTGCGCATATGGACGACTAGCATGTATTGAGCTTTGAACGGTTTCTCGTCTCGCGAACACCCTACCCAGCGACAAACGAACGCCTTCTTACTGGCGTGAATGTGGTCTGTGTTGATGTGCTTCACGAGGTCGTCTTGGGTGGGAAACTCTAGTTTGCAGTCCACCTGGAAATTATGATTAGTGTCTTATTCTATAGTCCGTGCGCAATTTGTTGGCCGCTCTGCCGGTATAAGAGTGTATGGGCAGAGCGGCCAACTAGTTGCGCACGGACTATAGTTGCTCATAATATTAACGTCAATGATGTTAATTAATATTTGATTGATTCAGTAATAACGGCAACGCCTTTACAATAAATGGGTTAGCTTTTGTAATGTTATAAATGCCAAAATACCCTTTACTGTAACCGTGCCGAAATATCGGCAGTACTCAACTAAGCGAACAAACAACATATTTAACAAGCGTCAATTTATTCCGCTTTACGATCAAACGAAAAATCAAATGAATGAACGAAAACAAAAGAAAAGTCGCTTGACAGTCACTAAGAAAACATTGTCACATAATTCTAACATACTGGATCATTTTATTATGTAGGAGCTTGTTATAAAAACGGATCATAATACTCACCCAATGACAATTTGTTTCAATGAAATCGCCAGGTTCGTCCTTCGAGTCGAGGCCATCGTGGACTGTACTTTCCGCAGCTGCAGACAGCGGCTTGTTGCTGTGCACCTCCCGATGTGACATGTGGCTCGGAGGGGACTTGCGCTGGGTTAGGGCTGATGCACTGGAAGCCAATATAATTTTGTTAAAAAAATTAGATAGCAAAAGAAGAAAATTAATTCCTGCATTAAAACTATGATGTAACAACAAAATTATGAAAGTGACTCAAAGTATCTCCATACCAAACCATAAAAGTGAATCTATCACTGGTGTAAGCGTGAAAAGTATCTTCGCAAAAAAAGCCTATGAGTTTATCCAGAGACCAAACTACTACTATTCAAAATTTTAATAAATTTTTTCTTTACTTTTGAAAAAAAAAGACATCCATCTATGTTCACAAACTTTCACAACATCAACAACAGTAGTTCAAGATAATGTCTCCAACCTTTAGCAGTAGCTCGATAACTGAGTCCACATACCTGTCAGCCTCCATGATGCTGGTGATCTCTGGCTGCTGCTGCATGTGCTGCCCGTCCATCAGCCCAGACCGCACCTCCACCGGCGCGCCGATCAGCAGCTGCGTTGGTGACGATATGTGGGATCTGGAATTGTTGATCGCTAATAAACATCTGGTAACTTTACTAGTGACCAAGAGTTGCTGGTCACTCATCATAATACCCAAAGTATATTCCATTTGATGATGAGTGATTTGGGCAGATACCCTTTGATCAGTCGTTAAATTAGCCAGATAAAGTCGCACACATACCTATGTATACCAGCGACGAGATGCGCGTGCGCCGCGTGATGCGCCGCAGCAGCCGCCGCCTGCTGATGGGCTGGGTCCAGCAGTACGCTGCCCGTGAGCACGCCGCTGCCGCCCACGCCGCCCCGCGCCAGCAGCTGCTGCGCCAGTGACGCGTGCGAGAGAGACAACGCGGGGGATATCGCTCCTAGAATAGAAGAAAGCATGACCAATGCGCAAGGGATCTCCTGAAAGATGTCATTAGGCAGCGTGTTTCAAAAGTGGTATAGTAAGCCGAAAGTGGGTGACTCAGGGGGTCATTCTGAACAACTTTAGTTCAACAACTTTTGGAAATTCACGAAAATAACAATATTCCCTTTCGGCTTACTATATCAGTTTTGAGACACCCTGTATATAAGATGAACAATGTGCAAATGATCTTCTTGAATGAAGAAGGCATACGCAATTTGCAAAGGATCTCCTGAAGTAAAGAAGGCCATAAAATCCAGTGCTGGATTATGAAACATACCAGCACTAAGGTGTCCATAGCTCCCAGTAGATGCTGCAGAAGGTGCCCTGACTGCCAAACTAGCTGGTGACGCTCGTATCACGGCAGCCAAGTCCAAAGACTCGGCAGAGTATGGACTCCAGGATACTGCACGTTTCCTATTGGCTGAAGCGCCTATTGCACCCCCTGATAGCCTGAGACGATTGGGTGAAGCTATTCTTGAACCTGTAATAGAGTATGAATCATCATAATATTAGAAAAACAAAATCTAGACAAAATGTACGATATTCTTCAAAGACACAAATATTTTTCTGGCTTCTATAAGTTGGCATTTGTTGTGGCATTCATTTAATTAATGAAAAGGTTTCTTACCGTCCAAGCTGAGTTGGAATTCTTGACTTGCTAATGTGCTTCCAGCATGTAGCTCGGGATGCAAGCTTCTGGCGGCACTTAAATATTCTAGTCCTGAAACCAAAAGGTAATTTAGATCTTTTTTTAAATAATAGTACAGACTAATAAATTAAGTAGTCACCTTATAAGTCAAAAAGGTCAATTTAAAATATTATATTCACTGGCAAATTATCCACACTAGCATGTATCTAATGAATTAAGATGTCAGATTGTCAGCAACCATTTTAAATTTAAAGTGGCCACTTAAAGTTGAAAATGATTAATAACTTGTGGTTTATGATCCAACTTTATATCATTCTAGTGACTCAACAAATGCAACCCAAGACGATGCTGATTAAAATACCGTTTCTGTTTTTGATAATTAAAATTTATGACTCAATTTCAAATCATAAATCGCTTATGATTTTCGCAAATAAAACGTTAACGAGCAGAAAAACCATAAACGTATAATAAAACATAATTAAATTCTAAACACTAAAGACGTTCTAGCTCGACGCGATAAACACCGACAGGTCCAGCGCAAAAAGTCATAAATGATTTTGCTTGTTTTGGACTAATAACACGTTACGCTAACAATCTATTAAGATTACTAATAAAATTCAAGATTAATAAAGTTCATACTACATCACGGATACTTCGAAAAACCGATTATAATTACATGCTTCGGAGCCTCAAAAACAAACACGTTTTGCGCAAAAAGAACACGACGTTTTGATTTGTTGATCACGCGCAGCGCGGCGAGGCGGTCGGTGGGTTCCAAATAATAGGTGGATGCAAAGGCGTGAGGGACCACCAATTTGGCGAACTAAAAATAAAACGAGCGCGATTCCGAAAACCACCCAAAATATCGGTTCGTTTGACGCGCCGACCGACCAAATTTTTATGTCTTCATCTACTGTGAGAACCGAGACATGTACCGATAAAAACCGAAGTATTCGATCCGAATTCTCTGCGATTGCCCTTATATTGCGAATCTTGAAATCGTTTTTGCGAGCGAATAATTTAGATTATTCAGAATCGCCGATCGTTTCTTAATCATTCTCGATTGAGCGTAAAATTAGGGGACCCGGACATCTAGGTTCGGGTCGCGTTAAAATATGAATGTCAATAGTCTGTCGGTACCTTTATAAGGTGTTTCGAGCGCTTCGTATAATGAGCCCGTTGTAAATTACGACCGGAGCGGTGAGATGAAGGCGTTTGAATGTAAATTTATAAACGTTGGGTCATCATTTATAGTTTACATGTATTGTATATCTATATTTAATAGGATTACTCAGCGTTTGAGTATTTGTTAAGGAAATTGAGATCTTGGAAATAAGAGAAAGTCCGATAGCTATTTTAAACGGTTGAATCGGGAATCTTAGACCAGAACCTTGGCTACAAAAATAAATACCCTAAACCAGACTATGCAGTATGAGGCTGATAATTAATAACATAGAATCAAATCAAGAAAAAGAATATCCGTGAGGATCTCCGATATAGAGAGAGAGATATTTTGAGTTCCGGAAAAGGACAAAGATATTTTATCGCTGGACCATCCAAATCAGCAAACGAATTTCCGCGGCAATATCCAATAATTTAGACAATCCAGACTACGACAGTCTACACAAGAGCTCTATTCCAACGAAACTGTATCAAGAAAAAGGTATGAAATATGTAAATTCCTTAATAATCTCCAAAGCGTCCACAATTTGAGGCTTTTAATCAATTCTAAGAAGCACCTGCCGGCTACCTGAGACCTTGTTAGTATACCTTTTTTGTAAACCTGGACGTAACTACTAAACGTTTTATGGTGCTTAGAGGTGAATGATGAGCTCGGATTTGATTATAAATGTGTATTTTTATAGCTCTCTATAATGAGAAGTTGTGACGACATAAGTACCAATTATTTTTTAAAGATAATTATTTGATTTGTGTGCTACCTGAGTATCTATTTTTAGCGCTTCTGCAATCAATGTATTTAGTATACTTAGTTCGTGGATAGTTATTTTACGATTGGTGAGCATTCTACTATGTAGTTATATTAGCTAAGATAGATTTTTCATCTAAATTTTAGTTCTAACAGTCCGAATCTTCTAGCTATATGTTTTAATTGCATACACAGTACACTCTTCCTCACTAGAAAGTAAAATGAATTAGTTTTACTTCAAATCGTGAGTAGTGTTTATTCTTGCAATAAAACTGTGAATTAAAATGCATTAAATTGCGGTAGCAACTCTTCAACTACTTATATCATAAACCACTATTATCATAAACTCATTAAAAAGTTTACGATTCATGCGATACCTTACATCACCGGTGTTGGGGTCATTAATTCTATTCTCTACGGTTATGGTTATGAAGGGTTAACCATAATGTGGTGTAGCCAACACCACGGGTCTCGTAATTAGATCCTTAACAACATAATTATGTGCCTGTCTCGTTCATCAAATACCTTCGACTCTTTCTTCCAAATTAATATTTTGACGAGTAAATGATTGGACATTTGTATATTCTTGTTTCGTAGCTTTATTTTACAAATATGTGCCTATTAGTTAATTTGGACATTATTAAATATGTATTTCCTTATTTCACTACTATCATTTGAAGATAATTTAATTAAAGTTTTTCGAAACATCTACAATCTACATCAAGCATCACCTAAATCTGCCAATTAAAAACTCTCTCCATAATTTTGCCCTAATTACGCCCTTTGATCGAGAGTTCAAAACTAAATCTATCGACACTAAATCTTTAGCCCTTAACACCCTTAATTTAAAAACAAACGTCCTATTCTGAGGGGCAATTAAAGGGCCCTTAAGAGTAATTATCTCGGCGGAAGGGCATGTGGGTGCAGCTTGTTCGTATTGTGTTTCCCGATAACACTTCCAGATTTGGGGATGAGTTTTTATCCACGAGTCTCTGTGGATGAAAATAGAATACACCTTACTTAGAGCCATATACTGGTTTTAACGGATTATGATTAGAGAAACGTCTTTGGCGTATAAAATATTGAATTTTGATAAATAGTTTAATAACACGATATTTACATATGAGTATCAAGTTTAAATGATTAAGTTTGAACCTACGACCATTTGATCAATATTTAAGACATTCAAGTCTAAAATTAAAGTTTTTTTTTTTAATTTCGTATATCAAAAAGGTAGAAGCAGACGCAATAACAGAGGAAAAGTAAATAACTCATGATGTATTCTATTCCTTCGATCGGAGATTCTCGGAAATGCCATTGTATTCTATTGTTGTTGCGATCACCGGTGCTCGTACGGGGCTTGATGGGCTAGAAGGCTATTTAGTATTAAATCATTCAAATATACTCAATATTCAGTCCAGTTACTAGTAATTCTGCTAACGTCCGCACATAATAAATCTAGGATTCACAAACAGGCGAGACACTTAAAATTAGAAATGAATATTATTTGGCCATTAATTGTACAGAAATGTGCCGTTGACACATGTTGGGGTATATTCAGCGCCATCTTGTGATTTATGATCTCTGTAATGGCGTCTGTTCGGTTTTCAAATATAATTGGACGAGTTGGTAATTATCTGGAAACGCTGGATATTAAAACAGCCACGGTTCCGTTAGCAAGTCTAGATAAAAGAGAACATGTCTCTGTTAGACTTATTGTTACAAAAAGGAGGTATGACTACTGAAGTATTTAAATATGTTATAGACTATAGTTCTTGCAATCTAAGAGTGCCCGTCGCCTTTATTTGTAGTTGGAAATGTGAATAGACATTTTCGTTAGTGTGCGTACCCGACGGAGCAGTCAGTAGCGAGCGAGCCATGTACGCGTGTATAGATAATTATGGTCACTCACACAACTAAGGGCGACGCGCACTCGTAGATTGCAAGAACTATAGGTGTGTAAAGCATCAAGGTTTACATAGCTAACATATATTTAAATACTGATTACTGATTTTATGAATTATCAAAAAGCATGTATAAATAACTAGTAGGTAACTTTTGTGATTTTTGCAAATATGAAGTGGTAAAAATATTGATTCTACAATATTCTGACGATGACGTTGATGATGTTTGAGTCCACCAAAGGTCAAGTTTGGGGCTGCTTTTAATTAACACATACGTTATTGGTACAACAAACAGCTAACGAACCCAGATTAACATGCTAATTATCTTGTTAATTTTAATTATTTGTTGAAAAATGTTTTTCTAGCAACATCTAAAAACGTACACATGTGTCGCCGGCGTTTCGCACAAAAACACGTGCTAACTTGTTAATTGGCTTTCTCGGAAGAGAACGGAACGGAATACGTCTCCACATGATTAATATTTCCCTTTACTTTTTCTAATCCAAAACTAGAAGTTGCTGCATCATCATAAGCATTTGGACCTTTAATTACTTGATTTTGAAAATCATCTTTCTTATTGGAACTTGGTAGCTTTCATACAAATGGGTATTGAGTTTGGATTATCTGCGTAACGTCAAAATAAAGATCTTTAAATTAAAGGTTCAGATTTAAAGTCTGATTAATGGTACGAGTTACAATCCCGTATTTTAGTGATAAAAAGGAATAGATCGATCATTTTAAATACATAAATTTGTAGAATAAATGTCAAGTTAATTGATTTCTTCATAAAAAGAGTTGGCAATAATTATTCAATCGTCAATTTTCCTAGTCGATAAGACATTAAAGCGATTACGAGTAATTAAAATATCGATATTTAATCCAATCAAGAATAGTTGAATCATTGGCCTATCGTTCATTAGCAATTTAAAACAATTTAATTGAATCGACAATAATCGACTAGCTATCGATTAATCAATCGATTAAATGTATCGATTAATGCGAATCGCTTATCGCTTTACCATTGCGTCGCTTGTAATTACTTTTTCTATCGGTGTAGAGTCTAAAAAAATGAAATTTCTGGGAACAATTACGTGCGTGTGTCGTGGGCGTAACGGTGTGGTGCAACGTATAAGAGCTAGCGATTAGTGGCCAGATTGGATTGAACCAAAATATAAAGTTAAAAAGAAAATTCATTAGCCTATTTGCCATCTACTTAAATTACTGTGTTACCTTTACATTTTGTCACTGTTCCGAAGTTTTGTTTGTTAGTTTTGTTCTGTGAGTACCTACTGAGTGCTAACATTAAACTTACTAAACATAGGGCAAGCACCCCAGCGTCATGGCTTTGTATAGGCTGTATAGGCATTATTATAATAACCAAAAAAACAACTCTTTCAGTGCTACTACTTTAACTGTGAACTTAATATTATAATATACAGAGTCGCTCACAAAATAATGTGTAGCATGTAAATATATATTAAGTTTTTCACTAGCATCTGCTAACTGTTTTAACTGTTTGTCGACTTTTTGTATTACCCTGCTTATAATTATGCAATATCTCCATAGCCGCAGGTTTGCCTGGAAGAGATCGCTTAAAGCGATAATCGATTTTACAGTAAACATGTTAAGTTAGTCAGACTAGTTATAGTAACAAATTTGTGAGCAATAAAGAGTTATCTATGTATCTATCTATTTATCTATTATTAAGTAATGTACAAACTCTAAAGTACTCTAATCACTTTATTTGTTACACCCACGACTATATAGCTTCTAGTTACTATGTCACTTGAACAAACTTCAGTCCCATTATTACCATAATAATTAATATTATTATCGATCCGCGAAAGTTTTCGAACTTCACTACAATATGTCCCCTAATTTGGTCGCTGTTAAGCATTTGTGTACTAAGCCACAAAATTTGTTTTGTTGTTGTAAATGATCTAAAGAACATAACTGCGTTCATAACTCAATACGTAATTTTTGTGGGTGTGTACTTAGTAAGTACACGACTGCTTAGCAGCGTCCATTTATCGTACCCGCTACCGCTCCTCACGTGTCCCATCCACCTGCACCAACGAGATGAAACTCGTTCCGAAGATGTCTCAATCTCGAAGCATCAGTCGCCGCCGACGCGGTTTTTATCGAACCCAACTATTGTACATAGGCTATTATTGTTTATTTACGTTATTTAATTGTATATGTTTAGGTCGTAGCTTTTTTTATTGAGTAGCTCCGGCTTGGAAGATTTATTTTTCTACACTAATGTTATACTTAAAGAGGAATTTATTATAAAATAGTCAATAGTATGTTGTACCTGAAAAAGAAGTAAGTTGTTTCTTTTTCCGTTGTATTTAACTAAGTACTAAATTTTAATTTACTGTTTCTCTTCCTCATAATAGACACGGCAGTTTAAATATAAGGTGAAATAATATGAGTAGTTCATTGATTACATATTTAGTTTAAAAGTAACTAAAAAACACTCTTTGGTAGTGTTACTATCAGTTCCGTTTCTAGGCTCATTTAATTTCATATTATGCTACGCTTGAGCTAAGCTACAGAAAAAAACATGTAGAAAAATAAATAGAAAAATTATGAAATGTGTGAATAAAACTGTAAAATGCCTGGTTCACTTACAAATTACATTCTTAACATAATAATGTGAATTTATTAAAATAAATAAGCAATAAACAACCGCTCAGTAAAGATAAAGAAAATATCATTTTCTATATCATACAAATTTCATATTTATGCTAATTCTAGTATATAATATGCCCATCGCCTAAGAAGTCGTACCAGAAAAAGATAGGTTAAATCAAAGTGAACAAAATGTTTCAAACTAAACTAGTTTTGCTAAGTTACATTTATATAAATAAGATAAGTGTATATTAAAATACAGACCACTGACCAACATAATCTTTATGTGTTAACTTTTTCAATTTTAAATAATAAAAACATAAATAACCGGCAAACAACTCTATATAGATAACATACATTATCATAAATTTATCATACAGAATGTATACAAGTGCATAGGCGTAGCATGGAAATGTATATTGAGATATCACTGGAAAGTGGAAGTTGTATGTTATAGTAATATATTATATTTACGATGAAATTTACATATTGTATGCAATAACTATACATTTACATATTTGTTTACGCATTCGGGACGCACTGAGTAACGGCAAAGTAGCCTATGGTCCTTCGATCGTCTGTCCTTTTACCTTTAGGGACATGTTTCTTTACTTAATTTAAATCTAAATGCATAAACTACCGCTTAAAAATAACCTATCCTTTCATTGTGGTCATCTCTATGTCTAATGTAGATAACGTCTACTAGATCCAGTAATTTCGGGTCCTAAACGAACATTCGTTTAACTATATTGACTCTACCTATAGTATGATGTATATTAATAATTTAACAAAAGTAGACTTAGTTAATTTATCAGACCAAAGATATAAGATGGATTGTGTCACACAAGAACTTGGGTTCGTTCTTGTAACCGTAAAGTTTCCGAGTCGGTCCTAACTACAAAAACTCACTCAATTAAAGAACTCGAAATCAGAATTAAGCTTTCCACATTTAAAATGCATTAATCCGGTCACTTGTCACAACTAGTGTGACCATCTTAAAAGTATTATGAGGAAATATTTATTTCTAGATTTCAACTTACCACACTTGTATTTTGAGCAAAGAACCTAATAAATATGATGAATTCCATACTTATTATACTATTATTATTATTTATATCAAATCAACATTCTGAAATGATTAAATGTCGTTGGAAAATCAATAGCAATATTTTTTTGATATATTATACTACATAACTTACATAATATTTTGATATGATAAAAGTAAATATGAATCCTCCATCTAGTCAACTATGTATGTTCCTACAGAAAGTATTTTACATAAAGTGTGGTCACCGCCATGCGCAGGCGCATTTTTTATCTTACTCTAAAACCTGTAGCCGCTCACCTCTTTCTTGACAAAGATTAGGGTCCAGGAACAGATTTTGACAAAGGCAATTAAGAGCAAGTGCCTTGGGCGATTTAAAATGAAACATTTGTAATGATTTAGTTAAACTAAATTGACACTGGCATGTAATGTTATCTAAGTGATAATTTGAAATATTTTCTTAAATGCACCGACTGATTAAAGATTTAATCGAGAAATATCAAATATAACTATATAACTATATCTATATGTATAACAAAGAGAAGCTTTTGTATGGTCTGTAATAGGATGAAATAATACCTGATAATTACGTTAACAATGATGAAGTCATCAATAATTTTAAGAGTATCAATAATTACAGTGATTGAGGTGATATTGACGATGATGATTACAATCGACAACGAGCCGAAGACACCATGAAAATGGTTGATTATAGCATTATAGCGATCGTCGCGATAAAAACGAAGATAGTGATGATGATCATGTTCGAGATGAAGATAACGATAACCGTAGATTTATTCAAGACGTTGATGATAATGACAATTTATAACAAACTATCAGTACACGATACGTTATTAATTATCTCTTCCACTCGGTACCTATCCTTGAACCTATCAATATCGGTCTGTCCATTCGTTTGACATCTGTTATCATTCTTTTTCATTTTAATCTCGACTCGTTTTTTTAATTCCTAAGTAACATGAACTCTCAATTCACGTTCACAGTTTTCATGCTCGGTTAACCAAAAGCTGGACCTTAATTTACGATTATCGAAAGCCGAAGACACATTCGATTTTTCGGTGGGTTTAGGAACATTGCCAACTTGATTGCTTTTCTCGATGGTTTTAATCGTTTTCTGATTGTGTTCGATTATAATCGAGGAACCTGAGAGCCGATTAAGTAAATACGTGTCAAATTTGGAATTTAGTGACGGACCTCGTTAGTTTAATACGGACGTTTTATATATATAATGATAGACCCATTAGGGGAAATGATTTTGAGAAAACTTTTTATTTCAAATTTTCAAAATCAAATTGAAGCGATTAACCTGATAGTGATTTTTATCATTTACTACTAGTTTCTCAGAATAAGCAACGAGTATAATATTGGAAATCAAACAAATATCATTAGATACCTTTTTCCGACAATAATAATAATTTCGACATAATATAACAAAGTGGCTCTGGACAACACGCTATATCACCGTCAAAGGCATCTTGGACCAAAATCAGCAAACAAATAAATCGTGCCACCAAAATTCCATATCAAAAAGGCAAATTGGCTCCCAAAAGTACCGAGCTACACTTTTAAAAGGACATTACAATAAAGATGTCCACGACACGTTCTCGTCATTACCGGAGATGATGTTTTACAAATTCTCGAGAGTTTTCGAAAGCATGAAGTTTAAAAGGACTTTATCGCGGCACGTAGGCTCGATTTGAATAAAAATACAATTTATATGTGTCGGGGTTTCGGAGGTTGGGTTACTGAGCCGGTCGGGCAGGTTGGCTCCCAATTTGCTGGTGCATTTCTGAGTAAGTTATTAAGTTTCGGCTTGTCACTTCGGTTGCGAAAATTCGGATCGTTATTTAATATTTAAGTTTCATTCTTGGTCAGTTAAGAATTTTAAGGAACTCGTTTCATCTACTTGCGGGTTCTTTTAAAGATTCTCGTTTTGGTTTCCGAGTTATTTTGAGATAATAATTATTGACTTCAGGTTTACACCTGTCCAGTAATTAGTCATACTTAAAATATATTTTTTAAATATTACGTTATCACCAGAAATTATCTCCCAATAATTCATATTCGCAGAATAACAGCTCATTTAAAACTGACAGTGCACAAGGATAAATATATTATCTCAAATGAAACATGTTTATTAATTGAGACATTTAATTTATAATATAGGTTTCACAAAAAATATGTAACTCGATACTTCTCAGTAGCGTGACCAGCGAGACGAAAAATATATTTCATTGGCGTAAAAAATCTAGACGTAAATATTAATTTTAGTAACGGATCAGGTCCCAGGTAGACTAATTGGTTAACTCGACTGAAAGACCTGTTGCTGTTCACGATTAAAAAGACTAATTTTAGTATTAATTTTAATCACAAATTCCTGATCTGATTTTACAAAGGCCTTTGGTACCGTAGCTGTCTCTTCTCTTTCTTCATTCTGCGCTACTTTTCTGGTCTTTAAAGTCTTAGTTTTGACTTTTAAGATCACAATAAATGCCTCTATTTATACAGATTCTCAATGCAATTCTGCATAAAAATAAAAGGATTAAAAGATTCAAAGCGTATACAAAAACCCGGCAAATGCCACATACGAACAGTATCAACTCAATTTATCTATACAGGGAGGTGTTAATTAGGATTTGAACTCACGACTGCTACCATTCATTTCCTAACTCGTGCTTCTCTATTTCCAACTTTAATCCCTTGGAATATAACTCAAAATATACTCGAGAAGGTACCGATGTCAGATATGTAAAAGGCTATTAAAGCACCATGCTTAAGACATGGGTTAAAATTGGCATACATTTGACTAAAAGGGTTAGGATTTCGACCTTGCTGTTAAGCCATTTTACAGTTTGGCTTCATTAAATTTATTTATTTATTTATTTATTACAAAAACTTACATCTAATACAATTTAAGGTTAGATATGCCTAAAAACTCTTGTCGAGTTTGTCCAGGCATAACGTTCTCAACAACAATGCTTATAAATTATAGTTAATCTAATAAGTAATAACAATCATAGGTAAAATATCAAATATACTCGTAAGTTGTCAATATCTTGAATATTCGAGCGGCCAGATGGAACTTCATAACTGATAAGAAAAAAAACCATTTATATTCGCTGCGCCGCTTGGTGCGTATACCTAATTACCTATCACATTCTATGGGTAAACAAGTTACAATAGTTAATATACAGGATGTTTAGTTTTTACACTTAATTATATTAACTTTCAAGTTCACTAAAATAATGTGTTTTCAATACATTTTTAATATTTTTGTTAGTAATCTTATTTTTAGTTTCTTCTGGTAAATTGTTAATTAGGTTAGGAATTATATAATTAGAGGTTCTTTTGCCATATTCGTTGTTAAATTTAGGTATACATAGTTTTTTATTTGCTATACTTCGTGTAAACTTATGGTGATTTTTAAATGATTGAATATCACTACGAAAATATTGTTCAGTAAGCAATGCATAATCAACTTTATTGTGTATGGGCAGGACACCACAATATTTAAACAGACCTTGAGGGTTGTCCGAGTATAGATTTTTAATTTTAGGGGATACAATCAATTTTAAAAGCCTGTACTGAATGTGATATATATGGTCTAGGTATGTTTTATAGGTGCGTCCGTAACTACTTAAACCATAAGCTATTACACTTTCTACTAATGTTTTATAAGTAACTAATAATATATTACGCGGTACAGAATATTGTATTATATAAAATTTAGACAATATAATTCTTAATTTATCACAAACTTTGTTTATATGGTTCTCCCAATTAAATTTGTGGTCAATAATGAGGCCTAAATAGGTATGTTCCGTGACTTGATTTATTTTAATGCAGTATTTACAGAGCAAGTTGGGTGTATGAAGACACTCATGACAATGTGCTGTAATCTCAATATTTTCTTCCTTTTTATGTTTAGACCTTACGTGAATTAGTTTTGTTTTATTAGGATTTAGTACTAGGCCTGAATCGTGAGACCATTTACAGATTGCTGAGAAATCCTTTTGAATTTTATTTTTCGCTAATGTTATGTCATCGTCCGACGCAACAAGACATGTATCGTCAGCAAACTGAAATAGCTTGCAGTGTTTCACGACATTTCTTAGGTCATTTACGTAAGCTAGGTAGTGTTTAGGTCCTATTACTGATCCCTGAGCGGTTCCATCCTCAACTGGAATAATATCACTAAATATATTGTCAATTAGTACTTGATAGCTTCTATCATCAAGGTAGTTTTTACACCACTCTAAGATTTTACCTCTTAATCCACTACTCTCTAATCTCTTAATTAGCAATTCGTGACGCAAAGTATCGAAGGCTTTACTGTAATCTATAAAAATTAATATTACATGCTGTCTTTTGTTTAAACAGAAGTTAATTTCATCGGTGAAGCGAGATAGTAACAATGTTGTACTTTTATTTGGTTGAAACCCGAACTGCTCAGTGTATAAGATGTCATTTTTAGTATAGAATTGTTGTATTTTATCGCAAATAAACTTTTCCACTATCTTGTCTAATACGGGTAAGATGGTAATCGGCCTATATTGAGCGTAATCTTGGGTACTTCCACCTTTGTGTATAGGACGGATAATCCCCGTTTTTAGTGCGCTCGGGTAACGTCCGGTGTTAATACTCGTATTAATGAATCTTTTAATCGAGTCCACTATTCGATCTGATAACCTTATAATATCAGCGGCACGTATATTATCAACCCCTGGCGATTTATAGGGATTCATTTTCTTAATTATAAATGATTTATCGAATTAAATTCTATCACACAAAGAGGTGCACAGACCGGAATCACAGTACACAAAGTAATATTATAGATTGCTTATGACTTTTTATGCAGTCATCATCTCAATTATAGCTGTTACTGAATTACATTCCAGTACATTCCGATGCCCGTTTACGCTATTCCAGTAGTAATTAAGCGTTTTGATCACTGAATTTGAATAATGTATAGCGATCATTACATAATATTTATCATAATTATTTCCTTGGCCAATTTCTTCTTCATCATTGGCCGTATTTATATAGCCCTTCTCCTCAACTCTTTTCTGGACCGTTTCTGAATAAATTACTGTATGTTGTGCACCGTACAATACACCCAGTACTAATCATATATTCAAAGGAGTTGAAATATCCACAACGAATCGGTAATACGCACATAGCCCATTTCACAATGTCTATGTTTAACCGTAGCATACCTTTGTTTACTGTTACAAGGGTTTTCCGATGTTGTCCACTAGTAAACTTTTTCATCTATAGGAAGTAAACTTTGTAACTTTCAAGCCTTTTTATTGACGAAGTGGCGGGTCATGACCGGTTGATTATATTGGTGGTTCTTAATAGAATTAAAGAAACAAAACCACAGCCGAACATATTATTACCTCTTTGGGAGTCGGTTAATTAAATATCAAAACAGTAAATAACCTAAAGTAACACGTGATGCAAAGTTAAATAAAGAAAAGGAGATAAAAAAATCATCAATGGATTCTCCCACCATGTTGTGACAGTCAAGGTAACATCCCACTAGTTCAGTAGGTTTGTAGTCCATAGGATATCCATTGTCCGGTAGTAGACGAAACTTGATGCACTAACGCCGCAACTACTTGACCGTTCAGTAAACAATACGGGGATGGGTTATGCGAGACAGAACCAATGTAGATCAAGGATTATGCAAAGTTCTCGCGTACATTTTGATTTATTTTTTATTTAGGTACTAATTGTTTTATTTGAATGTGCCATGATTTTGTAATATCTAATGATAAGACCTTCTTAAAATTATTAAAGAAAGTAGTAAAACTTTTTTAACTATAAATATATTTTCTTAAGTTGGTTTAAAATGATGTTACAGTTTATTTATACTCGTACAAGTGTTATAGTTATTCAGTATAGTAAAATAGCAAAAACCTCGACGTATAATACATTCCCATTCATTTTCCTCGTCTTCTAACTATTCGCACCTCAAATATGCCACGTGCTGAATTAATCCGTCTTGCATGAGCCGTCCAAAATAAAAAATGGCACCTAATTGAGCGTTATCTGAGGACGTGTAAGGTGAGCCTGGCTGCCGTAACTTGACACGCCGAGCAATTTTTTTACCCATAAACAGTTTGGACCTGAAAATTCTGTGAAGGGTAAAGTTTCTTGCGTGCGCCATTTTATTTTGTTTTTGACACCCTTTTTATACGCTTTAATTATGTTATGACTGGTAAGTGGCGAGATTTTAATGATAAAATCGTTTTATTAGTGAAAAAATTAATTTAATTATCTGAATAGATTATTATGAACACATAATATATTATATTAGTAGTACCAATTATGAGTAAGTATCTACCATAAAATATTTGTGATTTATAAATTCGATATTTGCAATGAACAAAACTAAGAAACAAAATAAAATTATGATACACCGATATTAATAATTGAAGGCATCCGAGACATTTTTAACCGACTTACAAATAAGTGTTCAAAGAACAAAACAAGTTACAGACAAATGACTATAACACACATTTCAGATGCGTTATCAGGGTTTAATATTACGCCTTATCATACGTATAGCGTTGCATTATGAGAATTGCATACACTCGACTATGGGACCATGGGAGCTATATCTTATTACAATATTTATCATTATTCATAAACATAATAAAATTGTTACTGGCAATTTATTCATGTGAGCTTTTGTAAGAATCGTTGTGGCATTATATTTCTATTATCACTTCTGAATTCTGATACAAAAGTGGGTCGGGATGTTTTCTCTACTGTCTACTATATTATATTTTTCGTTTTATTTTTAAAAATAATAAACTTCTTTAAGCGGGCTCATAGACGATCAACTTTATTGACCGTCTAGGGTTGATATTGAACGCACCCGTCTTTCGATATTATGTACTTATTATCAAATAAATTGTTCAATAAAATATTGTAGGTTTAGGGACCCGCTTAAAAAGACTTCTATTTAAATAAAAGTCTTTGCCCGCTTAGAAGTTAGAACACATTCGGTACATGACATAGCTTTAGTACTTTACATTGCACAAGGCACAAACCTATCTCCTTTTTAACTCTACTGATACTACCCATTAACTAGCACTTACCTCTTAAAGTATTAGCACCATATAGCGGATGGTCGTAAGGTACAGGTCTGTAGGCGGGGTGCAGGGCTGCGAGGTAGCTCAGCTCGCTCGTCGCGCCCGCAGCCGCCGCAGCAGCCGCTGCTAGCCTGAAACAGAAGAAACAAGTAAGAAAGAGAAGCCAAATTGGATTAAAGAGAACGGACTGGAGAAGAGATGAGACAAAGAGATGATGGAGAAGAAAGCAATGAAAGCAAGGGATCATTGAATGGAAGATGAACAGGAAATAGTATTACAGGTGGATAGATAAAAATAATGCATAAAACAAGAAACGTACAGATATTTTAAGTTCTCTGGTAAGTATAATTTGAGAAGCATTTTTGGGACTAAAAACCTATAAAGCCAAAGCCAAGAATCTAAATGAGTCTGGAGGCATTTCAGGTGCAAATTAAGGGAGAGATACACGAAAAACTAGACATTTGCATTATATGTCAATAATTCGAAGATTGGTCCGGTGCAAAAACCAAAGTCATTCAGCTGGAACTAAATAATAGTGATGCTGTCCTCGGAGATCTTACATTAATATTCTGTTTTAGTTATTTTGTATTAAATCGGTTAGTTTTTTCAGAATTCGGCGGTCCATTGTGTCCGTTTTATTTTTGTCCGAAACACTGATCTCAAAGATTCCCTCCGGATTTTTGCATAACGACCGCATAATCTTGTATGGCCCTGGTTTCTTGTATATTCTATATTAGCTGTCCCGGCGAACGTTGTTTTGCCATATAAAGTATTTCTACTTCATCAGTTGATACAAAATCTTACCCCCGCTTTTGTTCCCTAAGAGGGGTGGTGGGAAAAATGTTATACACCAAATGTTAAGTTGAAAAACACAGTAAATAATATGAAGTAAGATTCATTAAAGAAAAAAATTTGATACAAAATCTGACCCCCTCTTTTATCCCCATAGGGGGGTGGGGGAAAAAATTTTTATACACCAGATGTTAAGTTGGAAGAAGACAAATATATCTGCGAAAACCGCATTCAAATCGGATCAGTGGTTTTCGTGTGATGCTGGAACAAACATACAGACAGACAGACAAAAAAACTAACCACAGTTTTAGCTTCTATAGCGATGTAGTGACACCCCCCGCTTATTATTTTTTGAATATCTTTAATGTACAGAATTCTCATTTCTACAGTTTTATTATATTATGTGAGTATAGATTTTTTACTTAAATATAAAAGTTGATAAAATAAAGGCTACCCTGCTTTTAGACTGGATGATGTATGATATTAAAGTACAACAACAGCAACCACAGTAGATAACCTTTAAACAGGCTTTATAATGTAGAGAGTATAAAGTGTTTGAATAGGTTTTCAATTGACAATAAGCAAATAAACAAAAGCCACAAGCGTTTACCCACGAATAAAAACAGAATAGCGCACGTGCAATGCGCCCAGTAATAAAATTATTAAACAAATCAAGCTTATAACATAATAATGCAGCAAGAAAATTGTCGGGTGGGCTTGGAATGAAGAAATTATCCAACTTACTGGCCAGACGATTGCGCCCCTCGAACAAAGACGTAGCATTGAGAAAACGAATGAAAAAGAAGAAAAAAATATGGCGGCTCACAAAATAAATAAAACAAGTGCAAGAACACGCGCGCCTTCGCTCCGCGTGACGTCTTCATGTAGGCTGTCTTTTTCGCACACAGGATCGGCTATCACGATTACGTAAGCGGGAAAAGGATGGCAACAGGTAAGAAGTCCCGCTAAATAGGAAGAAAGTTTTAAAAGTGCTGGATGTGAAACAAGTTTTACAGATTTCGCGCATACTACCTTTTTTGATTTTGATGTTTTTATTTAAAAGGTCGTCGAATATTACTCAACATAATTTGGACCCTGACAAGACATTGAAAAATTATATCCACCATCACATAACCATATCCCATAATACAATGTATAACATTTGAACAAGAAAGTAATATAAAAAGTTTAGAATAAAAACAAACATTAAAATTAATTCATAAGTAGCCAAGGCGAAAAGGATAAATGAATTATTATTTTAATGAAATTGATTAATCCAAAAAAAAGTTTTTTTTTTTTGGTAAATATCATATTATATCGATAACCATACATAGAAATAACCATTAATAAGACCATCTTGCCCCATGACAGTATGTCGAGGGTAATTAATAACTAGTACCGTCAACACGAATCAACTTTGATTAGCGGGATCCGTTACATGTGCGAATGCTATTAATAATAATAAAATACACGAGACATCGTTAACTCTTTCATGTTCTTGCTCATCTCAGGGCCAGGACGGCGTGAAGATTATCAGGATTACAAATAACATCAATGGTTATTGATGACAGCAAGAAATAAAGCCTGATTCGAACGATTCACAACCCTATCCATCGTAATATAGAGTCAAAAATTCAACGAGGAATCTAAAAAATATATAGGATGCTGATAGATAATTTTTATGTCATAAAGATATTTGTAATGCTATATATTTTATATACAATAAAATAAATAATCTAGAAGGAAAATGAGTATTTTATACCCAGACAACCATTTATGTCTCATTAATATTAAACTTTATAATGATAGAAACATAAATCATAGAAATTTGGATTAAGTGACAACAAATTATCATAAAATTACGCTCTTAACGACGATGGAAATTAACTAAAATAAACGACAACATAATATTAAAATTATGCTCAAGTTTAGACACAGTAAATCACAGAAATGTTAACAAATTAATATCATTTTGTTTGGTGTTAACATAAATAATATTAACGTCTCCATAATACGTTCACGGTTCATTTTAAGTCGAAATATACGGCAGTGGATCCGACAAACGCTAAAGCTTAATTCTCAACTCCTTAACACAGAAGACAGATTTATTAAGGTCTCACAGAAATCCGTGCAAAAAAATACGGCTCCTTTACTTGGCGTGATATAGAAGGATACGGGGTGATTTATTTTTTATTTAAAAATGTTCGTATCATTGACCTGCATGCAAATATTTGTGCGCCAGAATTGATCGCGCGTTAATTAAAATTTATTCGATTTTATCTTAAATTATTCGATTGAGTTTGATTTTAATTGTGCCTGATAAATATAATTTTGTTTTAGTTTTATTAAATTAAGGACGTTATTAATATATTTTTTATTTATAAGACCGTTTATTCGATATAACTGGTTTATTTAATTTATTGAGACATCGCTACGATATTTTAAAGTTTTATGACATTTTTTGCCGTTTATAATATATTTCTCGCCGCCAGTGTCAAATCTATTGTAATTTAAAATAGGGTATCCAGCTATTAAAAATTAAGCTATAATATTTGCATAAAATGTAAATAATTAATCAATTATTGAAATTAATCTCGATAAGTTCTCGAAAAACGGGTGACATCAGAGCACTAATGTCCCTCACTTGAACCCCTGGAGTGTGACATGGACGCACCGACGTTTTATTTTTCAATACGCGACCTGACAGCTCAATTAAAATAAATGAAACGCAATATGAATCACCCCGTAGGTTCCGAGAAGGATAGCCAGCGGGTGACCGAGTATTGTGTAAAACCGATGGTTTTCGCGTACAATAATTTAAAAAAAGTTGCGTCCCTTAATAACTACACAAATACGAGGCCTAACAATGTCCACAGGTCTTTGTGGAATGTATAAAAAATTAAGCATTGTGTCTATTATTTATAGCTACATGATAGCTTGAACGAAAGTGTTCAAGCCAAAAAAAGAAAATAAAAAGCTAAGTACTTATTTTTAGTCGTGTTACGTTTTGGATAACAAGCAATTACGTATTCATATCAGAATTAGAGCAGCTCACGTCCTGGGAAAATAAAGGAAGTGGACTTAAAGTAGAGCCCTTAAAACATGCAGGGAAAGGATTATAATTTTAACACCATAATAAATAAGCTTATAAATATCCATTTCATATAAGGCAGTATTAACTATTATTCAACCTGTGGGTCGCAAGACTCGCGACCCAATGGAAGTTTATATGTATACCTACTAGATGACGCCCGCAACTCTGTTGCGCTAAAATTAGTTATTCACGCGGGAACCGTACATTTTTCCGGGATAAAAATATCCTATGTCCTTCCTCGGGACTCAAAGTATTTCCATACAGAATTTCAGCAAAATCGGTTCAGCGGTTTGGGCGTGAAGAGGTAACAGACAGACAGACAGACAGACAGACAGACAGACAGACAGACGGACAGACAGACAGACGGACAGACACACTTTGGCATTTACAATATTAGTATGGATGTGTGCCTATGTAAGTATACATATTTAAAACAGCATGAATTGGCAAGGCATCGAAATCAGAAATAGATAATATATTATTATGTATTATCAGGGTCAGGCTTAAATTTTCAAAGGAAAAGTTCTGAAAACAATCCGCCTATAGTTTCTGATTTTACCTACCCCATTTTAAAACTAAAAGAAGAAGGAAGCACATAACGGATAACCATTTTTTACTTCTCTGCCTAGATGCGGTAATCGTCTTAATTTATTTTCAAAACTTTATTAAAATATAAAACCAGCAAGTAGATTTTTCAAGAAAAAAGTTTTTTTTTCTCAGATCCCTTCTTATTCATCGTGTTTGTAGCTACAATCACCAGCTAGTCCAGCATAAATCATACTTTGATATTGTGCGAGTTATTGCTAAATAAAATTTACCATAAATAATGTCACAATGGCTAGCAGTGGACAAACGAGTTACCGCAGTGTGAGCTTTCGACAAGGACTAACATATTAGGGTTGTCGTAAACAAAATCCTGCAAAATCCTAACATATTATATAGGATTGTCACTAATAATGTTCTGCGAAAGCCTAGGAGAGTTATTGGCTACGTAAGAGACATTGGAGATCCATAAAACATTTTGTACATTTTCAGACACCTAAACAATTAATGTCACTATAATATAGTGTGGATAATGTTCAATATTTAGTACATAACTAATTTAATTTCTTAACCCTAGTAAAAAGCCATAGTCAATACTTCAATATACTACAATATCTACATTGAAAACCGCGATGCTATTGAATTTTGGTAATCTTTGTCTATTATGAATTTATTTGTGGAGATGACAGGAAAACTGCTGTATTTTCTGATACACTTGGTCAAAATCATGGTTGTAACAATAATATAACATTTAAAGATAAAAAAATTACAACTTGATATTTTTTTACTGTGGTGTTTCATGTTTGTAAATGTTTTGATATTTTTTCTTTCGTGCTAACGTGCATACTTAATGCAGCTTGATATTATGTATTTGTCATTTTAATAGCAGTCAAAATCATACCCGGATTCATTTTATCGTAGACTAATTTAAATACATAAATGCAAAAATGTACAATTAAAATATACAAATAGACTTTTTATCTGACCCATTTGACAAGTAATTAAGATTAAACATGACCTGAGATTGTACTTTACATATTTGTACTCATTTTATTAATATTTATAATTATATATAATTGGGAATACATTTCCTGTCAAATGGAGCAAGATGAAGGAGTTTATGAGTAATATTTACTCATAAACTCCTTTGGTGACCACTGTTATGAAAATACTTTTGAAGCCATAAAAAAAATATTAAATAAATGCATTGTCATTAACTGTAACGCATTAGCTGTAACGTAAAAACAGGAAGCTGAACATAATATTTAATTCTTAAACTCTCATTATTGAATGTTAAATGCAAATCAACTGTATAACTAGTTCTGACTGCAAAATATTTAAAAAAAACTTTTGTTGTCATATTTTACTTTCTATTATGAAACATTGTTAACAATAAAATACTAACGTATAATATAGTTTACATCACAGTATCATTGTATGATAATTTCATATGCTACGCCGGTTCTAATGGCGCTCTTTCTGATTTATAGACCAATTAAAGTGATCTTATTATGTCGATGGCTGCCAAATAAATATGTCTTCATTATTATCTGGTCTAGTACTAACTGGTTTTATTGTTATATGGACATTGTAACAAGCTTTAGTACGAGTACTTATACTTGATACTTGATAGCTTCCATATTATAATACGGATTTTTTAACGCAAATCGGTTCAGCGGTTTAAGCATGAAGGAGTTACAAACAAAGCTTTTTCCCATTTATAATATTACTATTATTTTTCTGTACTATTTCACTTCTTTTTATATTAAGACTGACGTTACTCCACTTGCCCTGTTTTGACAGAAAAATCAACTGACAGGTTCACGAGTTGACTTCAATGAACACCTAAATAGTTAATAGCACGCTGTCACTAACAGTACCAGGCGTCAACGTCAATCTTCATTGTCTAATGACGTGAGAAATACTAGCTTGTAACCGCGGTTTTGCACGCTTTCTCACCCTGATAAGTGATAGTAGAGTAAAAACACATAAGTAACTTATAAAATTATATTTAAAATCCGCGACTACGCTTTCGCACGTAAAAAACCATAAAAAATAAAATAAATGTGGCAAAATGTTTTTTGCATGTAGAATCGCTCACTATACAGCGTGATGCGAAAATGTAAAAAATACAGGAAATAAAAATCCTACAGATAATTCTATTTAGTAAAAGATTTGCACCCATAAAATATGATATCTACTGGCATAATTACTTCATAGAAGAGTTAGATTTCATGATCGTATAATTATAATATTATGTGCGCAGCACATTCCATATCGTACGGCTGCGGTTATAAAAATGTCATAAAACACTGCCTTTATAAAGATAGACGTACACTATAGAATTTTTATTTTGGTGATTAAAAAAAGAAAATAATGCAAAAAAATCACTGATTATAATAATTATAATGATATTAATTAAACTGATCACTGATCAAATCTTCTAGTTGAAGTTTATTACTTATTAACATCAAATCAAAAAAAATCTTCAAAAATTAAAAAATACACTTAAGCGGATTGATAAAAAACCATGTGTATTTTTTAAACTTCGTGTAAAAAATAAGTTCAAAAAAGTATTAACAAAATTATTTAACTGAGAAAACTATTATGTTTTCACTATTCTGTGGCCCTTAATTTTTATTAATGAATGCACAGCCATTCTCAAAGCGTACTAGTCGTAAACCGTATTTAGTAATCTCCAGTCGTTATGGTTGTGTTTAGGAAACTCATAAAACGCTTCCCAGGCCCTATAAACAATGATATGGGTATGTAATAAATGGGCTGCGTATATAATAATAAGTCATTATATTCATTAGGATGTTATTTCGATTATATAACATACTAGCTGTCCCGGCAAACGTTGTTTTGCCAAATAAAGTATTTC
Source organism: Polyommatus icarus (assembly GCA_937595015.1). Classification (NCBI taxonomy): domain Eukaryota; kingdom Metazoa; phylum Arthropoda; class Insecta; order Lepidoptera; family Lycaenidae; genus Polyommatus; species Polyommatus icarus. The sequence goes on along the minus strand of OW569341.1, from coordinate 6,537,640 downwards.
GCGGTTGGCCTATAATATTTTATTGAACTGACTAAATAAGTATGTCACCATGGCAACGTCCATCGCTATCCCGTCGCACAAACAATGGCCGCCGTCAGTCTCATGTTGTAATCATTTACTATTACTATTTATTCAAGTAATTATGCTATTGAATTGTAGCTTTTAGTTTGTCGGTTTACCATAGCAGTGCCATCTATTGATTACTTACTCAATCCATTCGAAAAGTATCGACATCTGTTGGAAGCTTTTGGAGTTAACAGATAATCAATTAATTATAGACAAATAATTTGCAATAAAATAAAATTGCGACTATAATTAAAGATCTAAGCTATCCTATCTCTCAAGTTGGAAAAAAGCACACATTTCAAAAAAGAAACACTAAAATCGGTTAAGTAGTTTAGGAATCCATCATCGCGGACAAACATCGTGACAGGAGATTTATATATATTAGATAAATACTGATCCGGCAATGAAGGGGAACCAAAGATGAATACATACATGTACATACAATAGGACGAGGAGTCCTTTCAAACCTCCAACTTTTAGAGAAAGTATTGTGCATGGTTGACGATGTTAGTTAATTATCACAATTTACAACACCCTGTTACGTATAAATTTTTGTACATCGTCACAAAAATTATGATTACTATCCGTTCAATTCATAAAATTGTGCGTTTAACGAACAAGACTATTTTAAAATGACCCCATAACAATTGAAATTAAAAACGAACTTTAATTCGATGTAATAAGGTGTGTTTTTCAAATAGGATTTTTAACTTCCTTGTAATCAGAATTCAGAAGTTTTATGATGGAAACAAACCGAATATGTATATAAACCGTGGCGAGATACGTTCGTACTAAAAATAATGGATTTTATGAGTTCAATTCAACACATGATATTTTTATCTCCAGACCTCACGCTTGTCATTATTTTTATGATTGACTTTACGATTATTACGAAACAGTACCAGAAATGCGCAGTTTGTTTATGTTGGTAATAATTAAAAATGTTTTCTTACAAGTATACACAAAGGCTATCATGTATTATGCAACTAGTTAACTACTAACTGCTTCCAAGAACTAAAAAAAGGTTTTAGGATTTTATATTGCCATTAATTTACTAACGTTTAATTATTATTTATTACTTAATATTAAATCGTAAGCATTACTAATAAATTAAATAAACCAACATTTTTCAAAATAAAAAAAAAACATTCTGTATACGCAAGGGACATTCCACGAGTAACTCGATATACCTTATAAAACGGATATGAATGTAAATAACTTATCCAATAAACGCCTGAAATGAGTTTAGAAGCTTTTTAATCTATATCAAGCGAAAATAAACAAAACTGGCTTCGTAAACAATCCTGCGCCTGCGCATGTACAGCCGTGGAGTAAAGTTCTGAAGCATAATTATGTGTGTGTTTGTGTGTCCAACTGTACTGTCTATACTATTATTATTATTTAGCACCAGAAATTCCGCGCTACTCCGCCCGCGTAAATAAAGAATTTCGTGGGAACCGTACATTTTCGATCAAAAAGTAGATACGCGCCAAAATTACATACAAATCAATCCGGTATTTCATAAGATTAATTATAATTTATAATATTAGCACAGATCGCAGTATTGCACTTTGTAGTAGAGTTTGTCAAATAATTAGTGATGTATTATAAAGTAAAAGTAAAGACATTTTTTTTTTTGAGATATTTCTAAGGCTGGTTTGGTTAGTAAGAAGAGTGGTTTATTTGTTTAAGTAAACAAAGATTTTTTAGACTGGTTCAAGTTTTTCGTTTATCACGTATGATTATTTTTTCTAATTCAAATAAGTAAATGACTATGAATGAGTATAGTTCTTGTATCAGACTTATTTTATTTCACTGTTACTACAGATATATATGTTTTTTTTTTTCATTAATTTCTAGTAGGTATATTTAGTGCCGAATGTTCGGCATTTTAACCGAAATTCGGCCGAATGACGAAGTTCGGTTCAAGCTGCCGAAGTTCGGTTAAACCGAATGTAAAACGAATTTCGGCCCACCCCTACAAATAATCAGCCAAGTGCGAGTCGGCCTCGCGCATGAAGGGTTCCGTACCGATACAGAGCAAAAATAGGCTAAAAATTTTATTTTTTGTGTGGGAGTCCTCCTTAAATTTTTATTTTAATATTACCTACTTAGGCTATAGGTTACTTTAAATTAAAAATTAACTTTTCATAATATTATTAACTTTAAATTAGGATTAACTAACGTAACCTTAAAATAGGTAAAAAATATTCAAAACAAGTAACTTAGTAAGTTGACGCACGCTTGCATGTGTTTACAAATACATCGCTTCCGGCAGGGTCATTGGTCTGTAAGCCATATCTGTAACTTGCCACGGATATTATACATTTTTCCATACATATCACACATTTTTCTACTCATATTTCGTCATGTGAACGGATTATGCTTGAATAGTAAATACGTAATCTGACAACTACAATTTGTACAGATGTGTACACAAGTACAAAATATTTCTTAATAATTTTTCTCCATGACTTCGTATGCTTAAAATAAACCTCCATTGGAACCGTACATTTTAAAGAGCACCTTTGTTATTTCCCGTAGATATCGGAGCCTAATTTCATCAAAATCTATCGTTAAGTCTAGATCTAGGCGCCCTGTACGATATATCTACAGCTTACGCTTGAATTTTTCCATTGAGTAGATTTCTTGCGAATATACCGTTTTTACGTAGTCTAACTCTAAGCTATATTTGTAATACCAAGCAAGAAGTTATAAAGCATTTTAATTCTCCAACGTAAGTCACAAATGGGGATTGTCCATTTTTTTTTAATTTTGCTCATTACAAAAACATTTCGAGGAATAAGGTCAGTGATCGTTTTTCTGTATATAAACGAAAAAAATACCCATTAGTTACTTATATTTTTGAACAAATATGTTTAACCTTAGTTTGACCTTCAATGGCGTTAAATTAGCAATGAATTCGATCAACATTACGTTTCGAACTTTTGGTAAGTTTCTCGTATCAGCTTTCACATAATGATAACTTGCATTAGACGAACCAGCCATTATAAATAAGATTGAAAGGAAAAAAAACATACTACAGAGGTCAATTGGCCGCCGATGATGACGTCAGAGCGAAACTTTAAAAATTTATTGAGAAAAAACTAGCCAATGGATTTCAAAATTATTTAATTTATATTCTTAAAATACCCTATTTTAACGAAAAAAAATATAAAAAGTACATGTGATTTTTTTTGGACAATGCCCATTCTGGCATACATATTTTATACGCTTGATATTAACTAAGACTACTAGAAGTTTATCCATGCTAACATTATAAATGCGAAAGTGTGTCTGTCTGTCTGTCTGTTACCTCTTCACGTTCAAACCACTGAAGTCTGAACCGTTTTTGCTAAAATTTGGCATGGAGATACTTTGAGTACCGGGAAAGGACATGGAATACTTTTTATCCCGCAAAAATGTACGGTTCCCTCGCGATTAACAAGTTTTGGCGCAACGGAGTCATCTAGTACTGAACTATTTACCATACTAACAATTCTATTAGAAGTTTATACTGTTGAATTGATACTTCAATGGATGCGCTGTATGCAGAACAAGAGTCTTGTATAATTATGTAGTAATCGTCAGGGGTTATCATAACTGACCCACCGATAGTGTATCTTGCAAAATACACGATACAACTCATAACATTTGTGATGGAAATATTATTTTTTAGTACAGTTTTGATTATTGTTAAAAAAAAAGATTAATAAGTTGATAATATCATAGTAACGGCATAACGACATATAAATTTTTGGTAATATAAGATCATAAAATTGTCTCTTATGTGAGCACCCAAAAATGTTGACAGGAAACTTACAAAACTTTTTAGCGACTTTATTAAAATACTTTATCAAAAAGTCGCAGGACAAGAGGGAGAATAGACCGCCGGCGCGGCGCAGAAGAGGAAGTAATATCTTTTTCTACCTAAGCTGTACTACTTATAGTTTCTCATTTCTGTCAGCACTCCCAAGCAAGCTGTAAGATTAAAGTTGCAACCCATACTTTTCACATAGTCATAACTTATAATTTATCTACGTAATATACGCTGTAGGGTTAAAAGGATGTAAGAAGTAACACCCATCAGGCTTAGAACTAAATGAGCTATCTGTTCCATACACGGAAAGCCTCGTTATGTCATTTAGAACAAACATACAAACAAATCCATCTCCACTTAGATTCATTACAGAGCATTCACCGCAAAACGTCTTACATTTATTACTGTACAGTCGTGCGGGAAAACGCTTCAATATAAACGTTCATAAATTCCTCGAGTCTGCTTTTGTAGGAGCATTGGTAGTAAAATATGAATGACTGAACAACCAATATCCACTTAAACAAGATGGAAATTAGTATTAACCACCATGAATTAAAATTTATCGTATTCTTTGAAATTACAGTACATAATATTATTATTTAACGTTTTGTATACCTTTTGAAACTTTATGGGTGTAAATTCATTAATTAGGTACGCAAAATATATTATAATATTGTTACTTATTTGATTTGAATCAATAACGTAACTAACGCTTTATTATTTCTCGATCACATCAAAATTTCATCTGCTTATGTTAACTTTATGTATAACATAAAGTCGCTAACGCAATGCGCTCTTAGTTCTTTCAAAACACTTAAAATATTTTAATGATATTTTCAGCAAAATATATTATATTAAATTCAACGTAAATTTTATACAATGCAAATAAAGTTTAGGAGGCAAGCTGCTAGAAATATTTCAGCGCCCCTCAACCAAATCAATTTGTCGTACTGCCATATTTATTCCGTAACACTTGTGTGGCCGACTGTATTATTGATAGTTCTGGCCTTGTCCTGTCAGCGCTATATTAACCCCGGTTGTCTTCATGCAAATGTAATTTTAGATTGGACGCAGCTAGGTGACGTTATGCCGGTCCTTCACCCTATGTTCCCAGGAACTTATAAAACCTCTTTGTACTAAGATTTCTATATACCTGGAGGTATTTAAATGTGTATATGAAAGAGAACACAACCATACTATATTAAGTTATCTAATGTCTTTAATTGAAACATTTTATTTTTTATTTTGGCAGATTAATGATCTTTTTTTTCCCCCTCCCCTCGTGACCACGGCCGTTGCAACACGGCCGAAACGTCGAGAAAAAGTATGTACTCATAGTAGCACTACTATTTAAATAGGTCGCGTTAAGTCCCGAATAATAAGTTTTAAAGATAAATGATCGTTTTTGAGTCTTTTTGAGAGGAGTTAACTGTTTAACTCTTCATTAGAGCTTTTGTTTGGCTATCGTTCTAACCAATCAACCATAGAAGAGATAAACTCGTATACTACTCCAAAACTTTAGGAACTAGGTATAAAACTCATTTTTATAAGAAAAAATCGCTTGCTTTTTTTCATATACTAACTTAATATTATGTAGTTTTAATTTTGCCGTTTTATAAACTGGTGTTGTAAGTTAAATAGAAAGTCATTGGACTCTAGTGCCACGTGTTAATACTTTTAAACACTAATAAAATAATTAAATAGTAAATAAACATGATCACCCCTTGTTTATATCGAGTTTTATGTGTCCATCGTAAAAATCAAGTCTGGCGTTTATATTAGGGTTTTACAGGCCTTAGGGTCACGACCTCTGGTACTGACGGATAGGTTATCTAAGGGACTGTTTATTAGGGCCATAAGATAGTCTTTGATTGGCCGCCCCCAATTAGAGATATTTTTGGAAATGATGAAAGCTCTGATAACTGCAGTCATATTTTATGCAGTTTATAAAATATACTCTGTTTCCTCAAGTTTGACAGTTGCAGCGCCCCAAAAATAGGTCAAGATAAAAAAAAATATCTGAAAATGTAAGCTTTTGTGTTTGATTATAATTAGCTGTTGCCCGCGACTTCGTCCGCGTTAACATAGTATACCTATATAGACTTTCATTTAAACTTTCAATCCCTATTTTCTCCCTTGGGGGTAGAATTTTCAAAAACGCTTAAAAACGTATCCAATCATTTTTAATCAGCAGCCCAAACATAAAATTGCATGTTTCTAACTTAAGAAATGACGGACTTTCATTCAGACTTTCAACCCCTATTTCACCCCCTTCGGGATAAAATTTTCAAAATTCCTTCCTTAGTGGGTGTCTACTTAATAAAACAACTCTACTCACCAAATTTCGTGGCTATAACTTTAATAGTTTTTGCTCAGCGATGATGAATCAGTCAGTCAGTCAGGACATGTAATTTTATAAGTATAGATTAGGAGTTGAACACTCAAATGTTTTTCTCCTAGGCAGATACATGTAACGAAGTATGGACTCATTTTCCTGATGTTATACAGGCAAGGAGCAAATATTATTCTCTTGAATAAAGGGAATTATCGTCATCTATTGCATCACTGGAGGAATCACAAGTGCCACCTATCAAGTGAGGACGATAGTCATAAGTTCATAACTCATAAGGAACAGCAGAAAAATAGGTAGTACCGGCAAGTCAATGATGATGATCAAATGAAACACCATACAACTTTTTCCCAATAATTATTATTACTCTCGTCCGAAACCAGATGGTAAGCGAAAACAAGACCGATACAGTTCTGTATTTCACTCCAATAAAACACTATATTTTATAACTTAATTGGTCGACAAATAAACAAGTTTACGATTTCGTTTCCACGATATAAAATTTTGGAAAAGGTTTGCCAGTTTATTGGCAAAGAAACTAATTCAGAAGTGGTATGAAAATTTACTTTTTTCTTCTTTTTTATTAATGGCTCCTTTGAGAGTCGCCAGTATCAGAGTGTTTTGGCGAAGACTCTGCTTTATGAGATGGCTTTTATGAAGGAACAAAAGACGTAGGTATAAAAATAAAAGAGATCAGCCTATTTTTGATTGAAATTCTTTGTACCATTGAATAGTAATGTTATTATCCTTGCTGAAGTAAATTGCATAGAGTACTAGCAATTTTCGTAAATTCTCTAATCTCTATTATTCCTACTCTTCATCTGGCATTAGGATGGTCGTTAGCATCAGCACACTGATATAAACACCAAGAACCCTGGCTGGTTTATTATCAAAATAAAACCAGACATACACTACCTGATCACTGATGGCGTCAAAGGGTGCTGAAAATTATTCTTACCTTAGGGCTAGGATAAGACATAAAGTTGACCACGGGAAAGGTCACAACAACCAAACAGGAAGTACATAATATACAGTAATACTGTTAAATCTTTTTTGTAGACACAAAATCAGGGGTAACATGATAGTAATTAAAATATAAACATGATTAAAATGGTAACAGTTTATAAAAATATAACACCAACATGTCTCTATGTTGTCTCTGTAAACACCCACAGGTGTCTCGCCTCCGACTGTCGCTTTGATAACGTATAATGTTACCACATTTAAATACGATATTTTGGACTTACTAAATTACTGATGAAAAACTCTAATCTTGTACTGTATAACAGTATAATTCAGTAAAATCTTGAATATACTGGCCTGTTACTGCAGAAGGTCTTGAAGGTCTTGTGGCGTGTAACCTATTAAACCTAGCTTTTTGCTAAAATAAGCTTTTAGTAATGAAGGCTAAGGCTTGAAAGGCCTCAACTGTGTAACTAAGGTAGAAATAATGAGAATCTTCAAAATGTAATAAGCTAAGGAAACCGATAGGAATAGAGTTACAGGAACTTCACGCTACGGTCTGGGACTTCATCTACACATAATAACACATTTCATCCTTATATATTTTAATCCTTCGATTTACGGAAATTAAAAGTATCAGATTCTCTCGCTTGAAGTCCGTCTGTACCAACCCTCAATATTCCCGATCTGAATCCCACAGTAGCTTATGCATGTATTGGTTATCACTAAATAAGGACTGAACCGGGACCGAATCGCACACGGGCGCAATCTCGACAAGAACAATATCATGCAACGTTGCGTGCACACGGTAGCTGTAGCGTCGGCAAAACAGGCTCCAGGTTGATTTAATGCTGTGTGGAAGTTGTTGTATGTGAGTTTATCTTATATTATTACGTTTGAATTCGTAGGTGTTTATTCATAACTAGATGACGCCAGCAACTTCGTTGCGCCAAAACTCGTTTATCGCGCGGGAACCGTACATTTTTCCGGGATAAAAAATATTCTATGTCCTTTGCCGGGACTCAAAGTATCTTCATGCAAAATTTTTGCAAAATCGGTTCAGTGGTTTGGGCGTGAAGAGGTAACTGACAGACAGACAGACAGACAGGCAGACAGACACACTTTCCCACTTATAATATTAGTATGGATACTGTATTAATAGCCTGTCAACAAAAACTGGACATTTTAACAAGCTAATGCTTGGGCTGTATGTATGTAACGGAATCTTTGAAGACGATTTTTCCTATATTTAGTAGTCTAATTAATTCGAAATTTGCATATGTATAAAGAGCCCAATGACAATGCAATTTGTTAAAATTTGTGAACAAAATAAAAAAAAAACGTGTTTTTTAAGTTTTAAACAATTATATATTTAAATCAAATATGTTTGATTTTTCCGAGATGATAGATGTTGCCAGCCGATATGTTTTATTTTCGAATTTGTATGAGATATCAACTTTTGTACGGCTTTTGCCGGAACTTAAAGTATATTTCAATACGGTACTTCATCTAAATGGGTTCGGCGGCTTTGGCATGAAACAGTTTTTGTATAATTTATAAAGACACATTTTCGCATTATAAACATTAATACTTAGAGATTATTATAGCCAGAATTTAAAATGTAGTTGCAATGATGCTAAATAAATGACACAGAAGATTTATATTTCATCAAAAAGTACCTGAAATGTTTTATTTGGCAAATATAATATTATGTTTTTAGAAAAGTGTTCATTTTGAAAACTCATACAAATATTATTTTGCAAGCTGTACAAATAGCTCTCATTAAAATCTTAGCTGCGTGTTGCAGTGAGATGGGTAAATGGCTCGTAGCAATACGCAGATAATTTCTAATAAGTTGCGTATTTGCCGACCGTACCGATTGCGCACACGACATCCTTTAACCAAAGCTCTTAATTAATTAAACCCTAAGTGCTTGGGAGGGGTTTACTGAGAAATGTTTGAAGCTATTTTATTTAGGGCCCGTTTCACCACTTTCTGGTAAAATGCCGAATAGGCTATTCACAACTTTTTTGACAGATTCTCCATACTTCATCTGTCAAGTTAAGTGGTGGATAGCCTATTTGGCACTTATCAGGAAGTGGTTCAAAAGAGTTGGTGTAGATAGGATACTGCTTTTAAATAAGAAACTTCTTTGAGCTGCTATATGTAGAGTCTGAAGCGTAGCAAGTGGATGAAGTCGCTGCTGTAGCTTGTCTAAACTGAGAATTATGATAAATTATATTCTAATATCTGACTCGGCAAACATTGTTTTACCATATTGTGAATGCAAAAAAAATATGAAAATCCATCCAGCAATTTGGGAGGAGCTTGGCGACAAACGTGATAAATAATATTAGATTAAATCTACATCCATACTTTACTAATATGTATTATAAATGCGAAAGTGTGTCTGTCTGTCTGTTGCCTCTTCCCGCTGGAACCGCTGAACCGATTTTGCTGAAATTTGGCATGGAGATACTTTGAGTCCCGGGAAAGGACATAGGATAGTTTTTATCCCGGGAAAATGTATGGTTCCAGCGCGATAAACTAATTTTGGCGCAACGGAGTTGCGGGCGTCATGTAGTAGTATAATTCATAAATTATTATGTAGCTTTCTATCAAACTATTAAACAATATTCGTGAGTAATAGTTACAAAGTTTTACATCGATGTTTTCAGTGCACAGTGGTAGTGGGAAGTGTTGATCTAAAAGCATTTAACCTCATTACGCATCATTTGTCATGCCAACTTCAGGAACATTTAAAATTAGTGTTGCTAGCAGATTCATTATACCTGCTCATTCCATTAAAACAAACAGCTTAAGAAGAGCTAAGTAGTTTGTTAAAAGTATATTATTATTAGGTAGATTTGTAAGTACAGGTAGAAGTGTGATATTGCACATGATAATAAGTAGTTTAGAATTTTAATCCGAAAAATAAGTGTTGCAACGTGGTACACTAAAATGTCTAGGTTTAAAAAAACTAGTAATAACTAACAATGGTAGTGGTAATATTATAATAGTAATAAATACAGCGACGTTAAATAAATCTTTTTAGTGAAACATTTGCTCCAAATTGTGTGTAGCCAACCGGCTATTATTATTGTTTATGTTTCAAAAAGGCTTTTTACACACTTTTTCCAGTTCCATCTTTATTAAAGCTTATCAAAAAATGCACTTCTTGATTATTAGTAGTGTGTACGACTATTTATACGGGCTAGTTATGACAATGTACAGGATGCAGTGACCAATTTACGACCGGAACCCGTTTATGGGCTGACCGATCGGACCCTTCAAGGTTCGGTCAACGACAGATGTCACTTCTTAGAACATCATTGTGATTTCTAACCTTTCAGAAGCATTCGAGGTTGGATTTCAAATTTCGAACCAACATATAAAACCTTTTTGACAAAAAATGAATGAAGCAAGAAAAGTGATTTCGAACATTTCAGAAGTTTTCTAAGTTTGGTTCAAAACCAAGTTCTACATAAAAACTTTTCGAAAGAAATAAATCCAAGAAAAGCAAATTCAAACCTTTCAAAAGCTTTCGAGGTTAATCCAAGAAAAACGAAACGAAGAAGAGAAAAAGTTTTCCAGAAATCAATTTAAAAAAGAAAAGAGAAATACTCGTAGTAGAGAGAGCACTTTAAGCAAGGAAACTTGAAAATATAAATCTAAACTACAACTTATAGCCCATTCTAAGCTTTAAAGCATCCACTGTAGGAAAGTAATTAGCTTTAGACGTTTATGTTTGTTTATCAGCGACAACCTCAAAAACCTATAAATCACAAACTCGGCCCGTTCAATACTAAGAATGATTGGAAGCATGAGAAATGTCGTAAAGCAGTAATATAAATCATGGTTTTACTAGTAACATGTGGAAACTTGCTATTGTGGCTTACAGTGCTTCGTTACCACGAAACTTACTGAGCCGTTGAAAAACGCGTAACATACGAGCAACACTAGAAGTAAAATTCGATAAGAGAAAACTTATTAGGAAGATAAAAAAGAAGAATCGAAATTAAGCAATAAAGAAAAAGGTAGTGATTATTTTAAAGAAGTTGTAAAGCGTTAAAAGAAAGGAATTCGCAATAACAGATCGTAAAAACAAAAGGTAATAGAGCAGTAAGTTAAGCGATAAAAAATGATGACTACATCTATGAAAACAACTCTGTAAGGGATTCGAACACATGTCCCCACAATCGCCATTCTTTCGCCCGCATCCCGACCACATTGTCTACAAATCAAGGAGGATATGAGACAAAGGTTGGAGAATAATTGTGCAGCGTGTGTGGCGGTTTATTGTGTAACAAGTGCTTCGGTTATAAAAAATAAAGTGCTCCAGTTGTGAAATCTTCATCCAAGAGCTGATTTTTTATGAGCACTAAATATTCAGATGGTAATCAAGAAATAGGTAGTAGTGTCATTAAAGTTCGTCGTCAAGGAAAAAAGTTCTTCATGTTTTCTTCAAAATCAATTTTTTTAATACTTACTTAATATTTTTCCGACACCACAAATTAGAATAGAGAAAACTGTAATTAAATTAATTACAAAAATACTAGTTGTAATGACAAGGACTTAATAAAGTTAAATTAGTTAACCGGAAAAATAACAACAGGAACAGGAATAAGAATTATAAAACATGCTTGTAGAAGATAACTCAAACCGACAAGTTACAAAAGCAGCAACGTAACTCAGAATCAACGTGTAAAATTAGACACGTGCTACTAAAACAAACAGAACTAATTACTTGAAAAATTAAAGAACTAATAGACAAAGTCGACGACATAGTTCAAAGGTTTCCAGCTAATGAATCGGCCGACAGTCGAACGCAACACCTCTTTTGTGGCCGGACAAAATCGACTTTGACGGAGCGAATGGACCCAAAATAGCCGATCGTGTCCAACCCATTGTGCGTGATATAATTAGAATGCTCGAAAATAAACACGTGGTGGCAATTATCGCTGCGGCGGGTTAAATGAGGCACCGTGGACGTTAATGGGTACACTCGGCCCCGGCTTCCGGCGACCGAATCTTCAATCAGCATACATCACGCTTACAATACTGGTGCCTATAAAATAATGGGAGTAAAGCCCGCGAAAGGCGAAATAAATTAAGCGACTCATTCATCCCGCGGAATGATTTAGCTCAGTCTAGATCTCAGTCGAGCTCGAACAATGACTCCTATTGATCGCCGGCCGTAGTAAACTTTAAAATATTACCCCGAGCGATTGTTAAGGCGTCACATCAATCAGTAAACTTAGACTGAAGTTAACTTTAAAAATTAACTCTTGAAATAGCGCGATCTGAGGCGGGCTGTAAATCATCTCGCTCGTCCGTGGCGGAATTCCTCCGAATCCTTTGAATTTTTACTGTCTTGTTTGTTGTTATTTTTACATATTTTTTAACGTTATTAATAAAATATCTCAATCTCTTTGATGGCTTCCTTTTCGATTCGTTAAGATTGATTTAAGGCGGTGTATGTGAGCTGCGATAACTTTTATTGGTCTGAGGTCGACCACTTATAAATTTACATTAACAGGTAAAGTTTTATTATACCTGTTATCTGTTCGAGCTTCTTTTATACCTACCGTTGATCAATCGTAAATTCTTATAATAATTAGCTAAGTTTTATGTTACACTTAAGTTTACAGGTCGGTATGTGGCAGAAAATTGCTGATTTGCGCTTAGATATAACTTTATTTTAATGGATTAATATTGACTATTAATTTATTCTTAATTAAAGCTTGAGCTTCGGCATCTTTAAAGAAAGCGTATAAGTAGTAATTTTAGATAATATAAACTTCTAATATAATTTGTTTGAATCTATTTAATAATATCTATGGAAACGTACGCTGGTACTTAGTTGTTTGTTGACAAGAAACCTACTTAGGCTAAATTATTACAATTTAGTATGGTTATAAGTAGTAAACTTTTACCCACTAACTAAACTAGGTACTTACTACGCAACTAAGTCTGCTATCGAATGTATTACCTAGGTTACCTACCTAGGTTCAAAGGCAGGCCTTGTTGAGTCATACAAAAAGGATTAAGAGGCTAAAAACAATATTAATAAAGATTTAGGTGGCACTTCTGTAATTGCACGGAGGGACTGACGTGTTTATTTTTAAAAACGTCACTTAATGCGGTAATGACGACAAGGTGTGCGCGCAACATAAAATATCAAGAAATTAAACACATAATTTACGATATCAATAAAATTGTGACAAAAAATTAATATAACATGAGACTTTGCAATAAAAAGGTTTATCGGGTAAAGTTAACGAACCACTCTATTTTATGGAGTAGTCCAATAACTGAACTGGCGTGGTGGAATGGTCTAGTTGGATCGTAATAGCAAAGGACACTTGCGACACAAGTAATATGGCTGGTACAAGTTTATAATAATATGACGGGATGGACTATGAGTAAGCAGACAACATACAAAATGTACGTTCAAACTATAACACCAGAAATGGTCACTATCAATTAGTATAAGAGGGATGTGTTGATAAGAACAAAAGCTAAGCAGTGAGCATACACACAGAGCTTAAATACAAAAATTAGTAAAGGTTTAGCAAAGAAAAAAGCCCCATAGACAAAAAACAGCAAATAATCGAGCACTAATTATTGTAAGCAATTATAGGAAATACTAACGTTCCCTTAACGGCAAAAGTGGGGATGGTCTCTGGCCAGGAACCTAGAGCTCGAGGACTGGCAGATTGTTGAAAGCCACCCGAGGCATTAGACATTTCAAGTTGTTGTACTCACGGTCAGATAATCATATTTTAAAAAGTAAGTATTTATAAAATTTATATTGAATAAATATTTATTTGGGAATACAAGTATTTAATTTCATGAACTAGCCTTTTCAATGATTCAAATATCCATGAGCTATAGAAACTACTTTCTTTCCACGTAAAAAAATCAAAACGTATACTCTATCTAAAGGTTATGTTACTTGTTACACCATTAGAAGTCTATAGATAGCATTATTAAACTTGTTTCAGTAATTTAGGTACTACGATGACATAAAGTATAAACATACACTTCCAAAATGATTACCAATTACCATTAAAACTAGGCAGTGGAATGAGGCTAGTAAGCTCATAACAGCAAAGGACACTTGCGAGTAAATTGCCTGCAGATGAAACCGTCTGAGTACCAATTTCATAAGCACATAAATTATCCTATTTATGCACCAATAAAACGCTATGAAGCTACTTAATTCGGTCCCACACCTAGGTAATGTGGTGCTCCCGTGAATATTTATGGATGTAGCACCCGATATCGGTATTAATGTGACTTTTCATGAAATCATTTTGAAGAGTTTTAAAGTAAAAGATCTGGCAGTATCTCACACGTTCAAGTTATGATAGCTCGCTTGATGAAATTTCACCACCCATTTAAAACGTTGGCATGAAGGGTTTTCAGAGAGAGCACAAGCTCAAAGGGTCATTTTTTTTTTTACCACCCCCCTAACATTATTAGGGTTTGTTGTCTGCTATATTATAAATTACACTTACTTAATAATTACTGATATTATTACAATATTATCTATAGCCAATTTTAACATTAAGCCATTACATAATTTAATCCAATAAAATAAAATTCAATAATAAAATACAATACAATAAAATAAAATACACTAATAAAATCGAATATCAATAATGAAGATAAAACTATGGCACAAACATTCAACTAACCCTAATATCACAGTATGTTACCTAAGACTATTATCAATTTATCTCTATCTCATCTAATACTATTATCAAAGGGTCAAATTTAAACTAGCTGTTGCTCAGAGCTCCGTGTCGCTCATCCATACAATTTTTTAATTTACATCCTCTGATTTACCCCCTAAGTGGGAGAGTTTTCTAATAAAAATTTAAGCAGGATTATTGTATCTGTCTTTCAAGTTCTAGCTGTATTTTCTGACATTTCGTGAGTAGTCAGTGTGTGGTAATTAATGTTTTAATAATATAATTATAGATAGGTAATATACTTGGTAAGTACTTACTGGGCATGATGATGATAATGCGTGGCATGGTGCATGGCTGGAGCGGTGGGGGGCGTGGTTGCGTGGAACGCAGCGAAAGCCGATGGGAACTGTAGAGGTAGGAAACCATTGCCTGCAGTCCCAGGGCCAACCGTCTCCCGATCAGGCATTCTTTACACTGGCATCGTTTACACTTCCGTTCTATACACTTGCATCGTTTACACTTCCGCATACACTTTCGTCATTTACACTTCTGTTCTGTACACTTTCATCGTTTACACTCTACACTTTCGTAATCAAGTCAATTCCAGCGTCATCTTTGACGTCATTTTCCACATTCCCGTCCCGCGAGCGCCCGTCGTCATGACATTTTTATCTGTAACAAAAGATAATTGCTGGTTAAATATTTTCCAACAAATTCGACGGATATTTTTTGTTTCTCATTGTTGGCGTGTTAAGTTTTAATTGTTTGCAATTAAGTCTTTACTTTACGAGGATAATAAAAGAAGGTTATGAATTTTGTAATGCCTCACTTGCTTATCGACTTTTAATTTTTTATTGAAAAACGCGAGCTGTATTATATTGATAAGTATATTTTTATACACACAAAGAATAATATTATCCAAGTTCAACGAACGACATTTAGCTATCAGTTAGAAAAAGCAACGCACCTACATTAGTTCCTAACAAAAAATATATTTTTACAAAGTATAACTTGTAAAACCTCTTTAAAAAAAGGGAAAATATTTTATTCTGAGTTTAATAATTGTGTAATTTTCAAATCCAAACTAATATTATAAAATATAATATACAATATTCGTTATAATCAATAATATAGAAAATCAAACAATTCAAAGGAGAATGTCCAAAATTTTCCGCACGAACAAAAAAATGATCACGAATTTTGACACAACAGCCTGCCGTAGCTGGCGAAGTCTGTTTTTGTTGCGCTCATTTGTTTGGACCTGTATGTTGGTATGAGTGTTAATTACCACGTAACTGGACAGGCCAGGGGAATGACAAAAACATGCCCTAATTGTTACCATCATAATTATCAATACTAGTCATCTCGTACGGTTTTGTCTGCATTCACGTGCCAAATATAAAGTTCTTGAGAATTGGGTTTTTTCACCTAGCATATCACGAGATCGAGGGTAAAAAAATATCAATGTTAATTTTATTCACTAAATTTAAAGTAACTCCAATATTATGTACACAATTATCCATACTTCCATACTAATATTATAAATGTGAAAGTGTGTCTGTTTGTCTGTCTGTTACCTCTTCACGCCTAAACGGCAGAACCGATTGGGCTGAAATTTGGTACAGAGATACTTTGAGTCCTGGGAAAGGACATAGGATACTTTTTATCCCCAAAAATGTACGGTCCCCATGCGATAAGCTAATTTTGGCGCAACGGAGTTGCGGGCGTGATCTAGTTTTTAAATATGTATAGAACAATAATATTAAGTATGCAATATCTAGAAAATAATTAAAATAGGTATTTTTTATCCTGCGTCATATACGTTCACTCCATCTTTCACTGTACACTCCATTTTTTATTAAGGGCCCCCCGAGACGATCAAACGGTTTGATTCAAACCTTACGTGTTTGATGCAACCGTTTGATGTCGGTTTGAACGCTTTGTCAAACGAAACTGCGCAGTTTGGTTCAATACGCGCTGTGGACTAAATTCTTGTGACGAATAAATATTACTTTTTAAAAGATAAAACCGACTTAAAAATTGTACGAAATTGAGAATTAAATTCCCTATCTCAAAAACTACTAAACCTATTTTGATGAAAATTGCAGAAGTCTCCCAAGTTAAACAATACCTATATAGTACAACAAAAAAATATTTAAATCGGACTTGTAGGTAGTTCCGGAGATATGTGAACACAAACATAAAAACATACATACACTTTTGAAATTTTGCACATTTGTTCAGATGTTGATATAGACTAACTTATACGAAATACTTATACGAACTTGGCAGTTCTGGAAATATTATATACATACGCGTCAAATTTACAACCTCCTCTTTTTTAGTCGGTTAAAAATAATATACCTACTCCAAAGAATGGTATAAAGTTTGTTCAAACGCATCGGAACACGATCAAACGGCGCGTCAAACACAACAAAAATATGAAATTTCATCATACGAGCTTCAAACACGTAAATGTTTGACAAACCGTTCAAACTAGCTTTGTAAACGATCAAAATGGTTTGAGTCAAACCAAAATTTACGTGTTTGAGTCAAACCGTTTGATCGTCTCGGGGGCCCTTAAGATTTCAAGTAACTAGGGACAGATACGTCATAATACATTAGTGTTGGGAATAAATTTTATTCAAATAATATCGATATTCATTTCCCTTTTTAATTAGTCGACATATTTGACAAGAACTCAGAATAATTTGCACGAGGACTAATATTTGGATAAAATATGTGAATACAAAATTACAAACACATTGTTGATAGCACCGATTATAAATTGTCAATTTAAAATTTTCACAAGAAGAAGATGCGTACCGCGTACAGCGTACTGTAAGCACATGAATTATTCAATTCCTACTACATGCCAAACCATATACCCAACATTAAATAAACAAAAAGCGAGTATTTAAAAATAATATAAAGAAATAAAAATAATTTCGAGTAAATTTTAATGAGTAACGAACAATTTGACGTCCATAAACGATTGAAATCATGATCATAACCAATCCTCATAAGGCGAAGTTATGAAATCATTTCAACATGGATGACATTTTTCAGTTGTGGATGGCAGCCATTTTGGATTCGACAGGTTTTTGTTTTGTTTTCGCTCGCCTCTTATAACTTAAACGATCCATGAAAAGCTATCAGTGAACATTCCAACTGTAATTAATGAAGATGTGATTGTTTTAAATGTGTCTCGCATTGTTTCCATATAAGGTAAGACTAGTCAGGTGCTTTTATGTCGATAAGTTTATTAAAATACTAGCTGTCCCGGCAAACATTGTTTTGCCATATAAAGTATTTCTACTTCACCAGTTGATACAAAATCTTACCCTCTCTTTTGCTCCCCTAAGAGGGGCGGGGGGAAAAATGTTATACACCAAATGTTAAGATGAAAAACACAGTAAATAATATGAAGTAAATCCAATAAAGAAAAAAGTTTGATACAAAATCGGACCCCCCTCAGAGGGGTGGGGGGGATTTTTTTGTATCAGATGTTGAGTTCGAAGAAGACAAATATATCTGCGAAACCCGTTTGCAAATCGGATCAGTAGTTTCATGTTAAAGAAAAAAGTTTGATACAAAATCTGACCCCCTCTTTTGTACCCTTAGAGGGGTGGGGGGGATAAAATTTATGCACCAAATGTTAGGTTGGAAGAAGACAAATATATCTGCGAAAACCGCATTCAAATCGGATCAGTGGTTTTTCTGTGATGCTGGAACAAACACACAGACAGACAGACAGACAGACAAAAATCTAACCACATTTTTGGCTTCTATAGCGATGTAGTGACACCCCCCCACTTTTGAATATCTTTAATGTACAGAATTCTCATTTCTACAGTTTTATTATATGTGTAGATTGACAATTTTGTTCCTAACTTTCACTTCAAATATGTTTTACACAATTTTATGTAATAAAATACAAAAAAAAATATTAAAGAATCGTTTATAGAAAAAATAATCTCCATACATTGTCATAGCAAAACATTAAATTCTGGGGGTCTTCAAAACAAAAATGCCGCTGAAGTTCTATGAAAACATAATGACAATAAATTTAACAACATTGCTTTATATCAATATACGTAATGAAAACATGTTTTATCGATAAAATAACAAGCACGTCTCTAGCTCAAGCGCATGCCGCCCGCCTCAATACGAGGTTTAATTACGAATTAATTGTTTTTTTGTCGGATTGCTGCTGCATTTTCTTGGAAATATTTTGAACTTACGGTGTTGGGAGTTGCGGCTCGAATAACACTCAAATGCATAATGAAGTTTTTACTTCGGGGTAATGAACTTGATTCCATATAATAACGCATTTTATCGATAAAGGTACAACATTATTATGAAGTGTTTAACGCAGTAACTTATATTGAAATGATTATTTCGATGTAGTTTTTAAAATGTCTGCAACAATGTTTCAATCAATATTTAAACGCGCATTGTAACGTATATAAACGAGCTTGATTCATAATATTATAATATATAAGTACTTAATATAGGCGGTAGGAATTAGGGCTTACCGACTCAGGGCGATCTTTTCATATTTTTATTACCTAATTCATATTATATTCTTCGTAATTCAAAGAATAATATTAAGATTAAGGTAATAAAAATATACATTTATTTATTCTAATTAAACAGATCCTTGTATTATAGTCATAATGTTGGATTTACTAAGGGCTATTAATACTTTTACTATCCAATCAAGTCTTCGTGAATGAGACTTTGCTTATTTATTCGATAGAGTTGCATAGACAACCTTGGCAGAGGTTTACCATTCAATAAAGCCGCCGAGTTTGGTGCACGCCAAAAGCGACGTAATCGCACATTAGACGCCGCGAACACGCAGCTCTCTGACTATAAGTCACCGTTGACAAACACCTCGATATAAAATAATTATGTAGAGAATACAACGCAAGAAAATATAAAAAATTTACGAAGGAACTAAAAGGATAGGGATGTGAAATATTGGCCAAATTTTGTCGATAAAATCGCAATTACATGTGAATTATTTAAAAAATCGAAAACAGGATTCATCTGTGAAAAGCATTTCGGAATTTCACAACAATTTTGTGAGCAAAAAAGTTGTGTTTTTTTCTTTTGCTAAAAATGAAGGAAAAAATATATATTTTTTATATAACATCCAAGTCATGAACTCATCAGTATAATATGGCCTCTGCTGAGGGCGCCACGTCTTGAACACGAATTATCCTATTACTGACCATTGTTTAGCTCCTGCATAAGATCATCGCATTATTACAATAGCATTAAAGTCGACATTT
Organism: Polyommatus icarus; assembly: GCA_937595015.1. Taxonomy (NCBI): domain Eukaryota; kingdom Metazoa; phylum Arthropoda; class Insecta; order Lepidoptera; family Lycaenidae; genus Polyommatus; species Polyommatus icarus. The sequence continues at coordinate 6,517,441 of OW569341.1, read as the reverse complement.
GCATAAATTATTACTACATACCACAGCACGTGTTAAACGTCAAAGTATTTGGCTATATTGTAATTTATTACTTTATTCAAAACATTTAAATTGATAAAATATCTGAAAGTAATCGATCAAAAAAGTATAGCCATGATATTCACGATGATATTGTATTATTATATTGGTGACGAAATAATCAAATTAGAATATAAATTATTGTATTGTAGTATGAAACACTTGTATTTACATATTCAACGTACGAAACTACAATAGATCCATCAGATAAGGCCATGTATTGGCCAGTGATTCTTCATTGTCTATCGCTAATACAAATATCGATATTATCATAAGTCGCGACGTTACATCACTATAGCTGTCGGAAAAGTAATTTGTTTTAGTTAAAAAAAAATGTCGTGAATTAATCAAGTAACCCATGTTCTTTAAATATATTGATGAACCTGGAGCCTGGAGACATATATTTTTCGTACATCAGCCTGGTAAGTGTGACTCCCCAGGCGTAGTCTACCTACTATTATAACCCTACGATGATCCACAGACTACACCCAACTGTTCCTACTCCTCCTATTTTCTTCTGATTAATTTCGTTGCGGGTCCCAAGACAGTTTTAGCATGTCCCTCGGGCTCCCTGAGATCATATCAAAGGGTTTTCGTGGTTGGATACCGCTGTCGATCCTGGGCGACACAGGAGATACATTGGTGGGAATGTGTGGTGGGCCAAAGCCCGTTAAAAAAAAAACAAAAAAAAATGACTACACCCAACTTGAGGCAAAGTTGCGGGAATCATGAAAATAACCTACATGCTGAATCTAGTCATCTAGTCTACAGATTCAAAGATCTAAATCGACTTCATTTGGGCCACTTTCTCAATCAGTGCGAACATTTGAATAAATAAGTGACCTGTTAGCGGGTAATCCTTTCATGGATTTCGCATTCGGCTCACAGCGTGTGTACGCCCATAAATTACGATGAGTTCGAACAGCTACCTTCTAGGGCCCTTCGCGGTGAAACCAAAGGTACGTGCGTCCGGGGCGACGGGCTATGTGAGGTAGCAAATGCTATAATATGTTACGCGATTTAAAAAAACTTATTTTTACAATAAGGGAGTCAAACTGCAGTAAGGATATGGGAATAATGTAGTCTAGGAAAAAGTTTAACGATGCAGATCACAACACAATCGTGAGTGAAGATCGATGTTAGGTTGATAAGAGCGTGGTAAGGGTAGCTTTTCCTTCTTTGAATCCAAAATAAGCAATAAAATGCTACTATAGTAGAGTCGATGAGACCGAGTGTCAAATCGAACCACAAATAAAATACTGGTTATACATAGGAAATAAAATATGTGCCTTCTGTAATAGTTAACTTGATTTTCTTAAGAAGAAACTTCTTTAATCAATGAGATATGCTGGAATTTTTTCTTTAGTTTAAGCTTTAAAACTTTATACAGTACCAGTCAAGTACCAGTTATAGTTCAGCTGTTTTTAGATAATATTATGATATTGTATGTACATATATTGTATGTCACATCTATAATCGATTTTCCTAAGAGCAATATTCATCGTTTGCATCGGATATTCGTTTCTGACACTAGAGTCTAGAACCATACATTTTCTTCATAAAAACTATCCCAATACTGTGCTCGAAACTCAATCTCTCAATCAAAATCAAAAAGTATCATCTTTACCAAAAATTTCAACCAGGCCAGCAGTTTAACCTAGCCCCTAAGAGCACCGGTGATCGCGACAAAAATAGAATAACGATAGATTTCCAAGAATCCGCGATCGAAGGATTAAGTACCAAAAGTGTGTCTGTCTTTCTGTTTGTTGCCACTTCATATCTTGTACTGTCGCGCACACCTAACAGGATGAACGTACGATTTGTAAAGCTGGAGCATTCATTCACTATTCCACACCACTGTCCATTCTATTTTTACACAAAACAATATACAAATTACCATGTCTAATTCGTTTTTAAACTATATTTCACAGGGTAAATAATAATTTAAATTTAAATGTAAATAGTTTTAACATAACATTTATAAATTATAATGCACTGACTTTAAACGCGAACGCGTTCGAAAAAAAATTATGTTTGCACTTTTAGCGCGCTAACCGAAATGGTTGTTCGAATTCAAATCTGAAATTATGGATATTATTATCAAAATTTCAGTTTTAAATTCGAACAGACTTTACTCTTGGTCAGTTTTTTAAAGAATTGGTTTGTTCAAAAACTGACAAGTAGCAAGTAACAAGTAACAAGTTTTTTTACAGTTTTTAGTACACATTTTGTTTTCTGTACGAAAAAGTCTTTGGAATGGTAGTTCAGTTTTTACAAGTGACTTTTTGATTTATTTAGTACTGACACTTACCATAAACGCTATGCTAAGCGCTATGTATGTATAATGTATGTCCTTTATAGAACAGAATACTAAACCTTCGTCAAGTCTAGAGAATTTACAGGTTTAGTATGCTCAGACGTACTTGTAGCGGCAACCTTTTGACGTTTTCCACTTTTATGACCGTTCGGTGACGATTTCATAATGTCTTTACGTTTCGTTACAAAAAAAAATAACGTTAAGCCGTTATTGTAAGCGCTCAAAGACTATTTTTGAATAAAAAAAATACCGAAAGACGTATTCCTAACACGGCTAGAGGAAGTTTAATATAAACTAACAGCTAAGAATATAAATTTAGACAATAAAATTTGGAGTTAAATTTATTGAGTCGTATTTATTGGAATGTTTTATTGACTGTCTGTTTGTGCTAGTTAATCTTGTGGGAATTTAGTTGTTGATAGATTATTATTAGTTACAAGCTCATAAAACTTACCTTGACGACGCTTCTAGTATTTACTATGTCTACGGCAATAAAATCTTCATTTTGTATTTACTTTATATTCAACAGCAATATAATAGCAGTTTTATAAATACACTTTTGCGTATTGTAATAACCTTGATCAAATTATGATTTTACATCAGTGTGCACTCAGCACGTAACTGAAATTATGACTTCGTTTTTATTCTGATTATTTTATTTTAGAATTAAAGGCAAAGCAGACTTTTATTTTCATGCAAGGTTTATTTTAGAAGACTACAAAATATTTATTAAGCTCAACATGTGAATTTATTCTTTTAGTGTCACTCATTAATTGTTATTTTTTATTGAAACTAAAATTTGAAAGGTATTAAGGGTAAGGTAAAACAGCACCATGTTTTTCAAATACAGTGTTAACTGATAACCATTCGTTAACGTTAAATAGTTACTAATAGAAAGTTCTATTACTACTATCAAATACTTGAACTCACTAGACACAATTTAATATTCAAAGATGAAGAAATGTTGCAGTAATGCTCCTACTATTTCGAACACAAATAAAATAGTACATCCGATAGTCGTAAACAGCGGGCAGTCATCGAAGCCGTTTGGATGGAATATGAAGTGTGTGCTGATAGATTTATCAATATTTGGAACAAGCTTTTTTCCACAGCTTCGCCTATTCTATATGGTCCTTGTGAAACAGTATTTTTGATTTTATACATACTTTGATCGCCACTTAATACTTATGCCTTGATGACACCTACCAAGTGGAGTGCCGAGTGCCGAAACAGTGCCCTCGACCGAGCACTCTTTAGCGATCAATCTTTAGTATGCTTTCGGCCAATCAAATTGTGTGCTTGCACTGTCTTGCCACTGTCCGCCACTCTACCACAGAATACATACAAGACTCTGCTCGGTAGATGTAATCAAGGTATTAGAGATGGAAAATATGGTGGATAATTCTTTTCTTAGTGAATATCCCTATGATACTCGTAATATGACTGATATGAGGAACACGTGAGCAAAAATTTCAAGTTTCTTCCTTTAAGAATACGTTGGTCAATGTTAACTTGACTTATTTTGGAATATCTATACTTTTAAATGCAATCACAGACTCTGTAACTCAAACTCTTATGCCTCCCATTGGCAAATATCATTTAACATTGATAATTAATATGCTTGACAAAACAGTAGCTGTTAAACTGTTAGGAATAAATCAGGGGCCGCGGAATAAGTTAGTGCCTTCATTAGTATGTACACCCATGTATTTATTTAGGGGAGTGTCAATTTGTTGACATGGGTAGCGAATACTAATAAGTAATAAGTCATGATCTGTACCACGGAATTCTATGGTAAAGTTTGAGATCCACGAAAATCCTATGGCAGAATTTAAGGTGGCGACAGTTAGTTCCGTTTTTCGGACGTTAAAACTACTTAGATGACAGCATGATCAAAATAAGAGTTTTAGAGGAGTATCAAATTGTTGACATGGGTCACGAATACTAATAAGTCATGACTCATGAATCATGATCTCCAGTAAGGAATTCTATGGTGTATGAGAGCCATATTGTCACAACAGCCACTCAACACAATACCATTTAAGTTGGTGTTGGTACCCGATAAAAATATCAGAAAATCTCAAATTCTAAACCCTCATTCCCGTATATATATAATTATTGTTTAATTACTTCTCTCTAGATTCTTTCTTTCGTATTACTTTTAAATTACTTTCACTGTGTTTCAACAAATATTATCTTGGATTATTATATAAATATTCCAAAAATAAGTTTAAGTTTAAACTTATTTTTGGAATTTGACCAATCAGACAATATTTAAGTTTGTTTTTTTTTTACCTAGCAAATAATACAATGCACTTTTTTATCACTCTAAAAACAAAGAGTTAAAGATATCAACTATAAAAATATGTAACTGACTAAACGTAAAATTATAAAAATAAATAACTGTACTGATTGATTAAATACTAAAATGTCATTTGTCATTTCGTAACTTAAACAAAACTATCGCCTAATCTCAAATTACTTTAACCATTAAATAGACCTGTTCACTACAATGGTTACAAAACCACGGTTAACGCGTGCGTTAGGTTGTGGTCAATATTTTTTAACCATTCAATTTAAACTAACCATGAAAATTGTAACCGCAAGAGTTAAAACATAATTTGAACTAGCCAGCGAACAGCTTTAACCTCGATTATCTTCGAAAAAGAAAATAAAGTTAGTTTTTCAGATAATAAATAATTATTATTGTACGCAGGAATCGCATGTTTATTGTGAAGGAACAGTACACTTTTCAGGACCAAAACTATCCTTTATGAACTTTATTCCTAATTAGGGTTTATGATCTAATATATATAAAATTCTTGTGTCACAGTGTTTGTGCGCGAACTCCTCCAACACGGCTCAACCGATTATAATTAAATTTTGTATGTACATAATATACGTTACGCCTGAGAATAGGTTTTTGTCTACTTTATATTGATACTAGAAATAATTTATGGCGAAACAATGTTTGCAGGGTCAGCTAGTATGTTTATAATTTTACCACGGTTCAGTGGCTTGAGAGGAAAGACATCCGCATCAGTCAAATTTCAGTCAGTTAAACGAAGATACATACTAGCAATGGAAACCGTACAATTTTACGGTAAAACAATTTTTACTATATATTGAGGCACAAATTGAGTCTGTACCAACACTCATGATCTTTCAGGGGCTTGAACTAGAAGAGGAGAGAAAGACAAACAGACGTACTGTCACATTTATTTTATTATTATTAAAACAATCCTTGGATTTTTCATACAAATGTACGGGATAGTCAATTAAAATGCATCCTACATATCAGTATTGCGGCGGTGACACCTACGTCGGAAGTGAGCGCCGGAAGACGCGTGCGACGGATCTGCACTAATACAGCTGGAGTTGAAGAATTACCGCATATTTTATATGAAATACTAGCTGTCCCGGCAAACATTGCTATTACTGATGTCAATGTAAGAAGTAGGAGAAACCTATTCTCAGGCCTAACGAATGTACATACACAATTTCATTAAAATCGGTTGAGTTGGAGACGTTCCTATACAAACGCTGTGGTACGAGAATTTTTTATATCAGACTAGCTGTCCCGGTGAACTTCGTGTCACTAGCCGATTCTCAGGCCACTGAATATGCATATAAAATTTGGTAAAAATCAGTAAAGCCGTTTCGGAGGAGTTCGTGGACTAACATTGTGACACGAGAATTTTATATATAAGACTAGCTGTCCCGATGAACTTCGTGTCACTTTAAAACCTTCCCTGGACTTCTTCGAATATTTTAAGACTAAAATCAGCCCGATCCGTTCAGCCGTTTTCGAGTCTTAGTGCGACTAACACATTTGAAATCCATTTTTATATAATACTAGCTGTCCCGGCAAACGTTGCTTTGCCATAATATAAAGTACCTATTTCGCCCATATTATTTTATTGAAGTGACAAAATAAGTATGTCGCCATGGCAACGTCGATCGCTATCCCGTCGCACAAAAAAATGTTCGCCGTCAGTCTCAGGTTGTAATAATTAAAAATTAAATGCACTTATCAATATATAAAGTACCCAGTAGCCGATTCTCAGACCTACTGAATATGCATATAAAATTTGGTAAAAATCAGTAAAGCCGTTTCGGAGGAGTGCGTGGACGAACATTGTGACACGAGAATTTATATATAAGACTAGCTGTCCCGGTGAACTTCGTGTCACTTTAAAACCTTCCCTGGATGTCTACGAATATTTTAAGACTAAAATCAGCCCAATCCGTTCAGCCGTTTTCGAGTTTTAGCGCGACTAACACATTTGAAAATCCATTTTTATATATAAGATAAGATTATACGTACAGAACTGAATAGGGATGATGACAAGGTCAAAGATTAGTGAATTTTGTTAATAAAATATAGAAATCACGGTAAAAAATAAGCGTTACCAAAATTTCAGCTCGATAGCATTTGTATTTTTTTTTTGTTAGGCGCCTTCAGAGTTGGATAATCAAGTCGATTTTTTGTTTTGATTTCTTAATATTTGTATACCATCGTAATATTGTATACCATACTTATGCAATTAATTATTAAAAGCAACTTTTGGTATGAAACCACTTTTATAAACGCAATATTTAATATACCTATCCAACAAACTTCTCTCCCGATTCGTACAAACTACGATAGACAGACTTACGTCAGTCTTTCGTAGCACTTTGTATGGAGCGTTTCGTTTATGAGACGTTTGAATTGTTATTATTATCTTGGTGAATTTTTAAGCTATGAGAGTCATTCTTTCAGCGATGTTTCTATTTTTAAGGGTCTTTCAATTACCAATAAGAAAAAAAAATTGTCATCAAGCCTATTACCGCTTAATTTACTTGAAATAAAAACGTATTCTTTTATAGTTAGGTAAAGTATTATAAAGATTAGGGGTTTTCAAAAAGGGGTGAAGTAGTGGGGTGTTGTGCTAACGCCTGAAAAAAATTAAAAGCCACTAATGGAAGGATAGGCTTATAATAGCTAAAAAGTAAAATATGATCAAAATTATAGTTACCCTAAGCAATCATAATATTATTTTGTCTTAGCTTCACTTCGATGCAAATTTGTAATTGCTCCAATCACAAAGTGTTTTCAAATGTTTCTTGTAAAAATCTATCTGAATTCTGAAAGTTCATAGAAACTACAAAATTCTAATAAACCGAAACAAAAGTCTTCGATGATATATCAAAGCTATAAACTAAAGTTAGTTATTTAATTCTATAATATACAAGTATAAAAACATACATATTTATTATCTTTACTAATCTATACACTAATATCACAATAGAATATATAATGTACTTACTAATATAAAACTATCCCTATCATCAACAAGTATAAAACCTTGGAATATATGGAAAGTTTCGCATCTTTTACTAGAATATTTAATAGTGTACTCTAAAACACCTCGATCAGGTACAGAAATTGGTATGCGTGGCGCAGGGCTTCCACGAACAGAGATAAAAACCGGCGGCGACACCGTTTATTGTGTCCTACAAATAATTCCCACCTATTTAGGGTTCCGCAGAACCAATAGCTTACTTTGTAGCAGAAAATATATGATCTCATAGGTTTGCGCGAATAGCTGAACCAATGTAGAAGAAATTTTATGTGATTTAGAGAGTCAGGCCTTGCACCATGAAACTGTTTTGAGACTCAAACAATCGGACGAAAATGCTGCGTCCTACTGTAACAAACGTGAAATGACGTTGTTAGAGCAGGACGCGGCATTCTCGTCCGATTGTTTGAGTCTCAAAACAGGCCTTGTACCATGAAACTGTTTTGAGACTCCGTTTCGTGGTACAAGCCCAGTTTCGTAGTAGGCCTACTGGAACGGTCACAGAATAGTTTTTGCTGTGGAAAAATGTACGGTGTCCCGTGACTACAATTTTTGGCGCAATGGAGTTGTTGGCGTCATATAGTTAAACTCACATTTTATGTTTATGCCTGAGTAGTTTTTCATCAGTTTAGGCAACTTTTAAAAACCTTCGACTATAGTTTTTGTGAGAATGAGGTGCCTGGTGACTTGAAACACAGACCTAGCCTAGCTTGGGCACCAGACTCGTACAATATAGTATTTGGGAATAAGAATGTACATTATTATGTACTTAATTACTAAGGACAAGAATTTACTGTTAAAAATCTCTATACTGTATTGTACTGAGAAATAAATATTTATCTTCTCTTATCCAGTTTCAATCGATTATCGCCAAAAATATACCTACCTACTTAGCGGCAGAAAATGTTAAACTAAAGCACAAAATACAATTAGTACGAGCTAAAGCAAGAAGTATTCAAAAATTACTTCTCAACTTAATGTTTTTGGATGAAAATATAAAGATATTCAGTTGTTTTAACAAGTATCAAAATGTTATGCAAGTTTATGTACATATTTTAAGAAAATTTTGTATAGAAGCATTTCAAATATGCGGAACCTTCTTACACAATTTAAAAAAACACCTTAACCCAACCAATTGGTACTTATAAAGGATATCCAGGGTATATATTACAGGATTATTTATAAAAGGTTGACAGCCCATAGGCAAGATTGTAATCTAATACGCTTCTCAATTATGGACTTTATTTTTATGATTATAGCATTTAAATTCAAACGCGGCTTTATACGCGGCTGTTGTAATATTAGAAATAGGTGTTTTCTTATGGTAAAGGTTTGAAATCTTACTTAGTGATTTAATTTGATTAGTTATAGAAAGATTTAAGAGTTTCCAAATTTAAATGACTTATAGTCCCTAGATTAATTAAATAAGGTTATATAGAGAAGGACAGGCACGTAGAATGTTTTTAATTTTATCCTTCTTCTATGCTATGGTCAATAATCTAAGATCGTTTGACGATTGTTTGAAGTATAATAAAATAATAAAATCTTGTTAGACTCGACTCTCTCGACTCGACTAGATTAAAGTTGTTGAAAAATATATTATCAGACTAAATGAGCCGGTGAACTTCGTATCGTATCGTGGATTTCCACAAATATTCAAGACTTAAATTAGGCAAATCGATTTAGCCATTCTCGAATCTAAGCGAGACTCACATAATTTTAAATTCATTTTTATTAACATGGATTGCTAGAATATGACGCCCGCAACTCCGTTCCGACACAATTAGATTCGTTTGCGGGAACCGTACATTTTTCCGGTATAAAAGGTATCCTATGTCGTTTCCCGGGATTCGACGTATCTCCGTACCTAATTTCAGCTTAATCGGTTCAGCCGTTTAGATGTTAAGAAGTAACAAACATAAATTATACACAAACTCACAAACTTTTGCCTTTATAATAATTAGTGAGATTAAGTAGAGGTGTATTTAAAAAATCACTTAACTTACTTTAACTTCCAACCGTAGTTATTAAACGTAACTCATGCGTGTTTATTGTACCATTGTGAGCGGTAACAATGTATGTTTGTTTATCAAATTTCTCCTCAACTTGCCGTAGTATTTTTAAGTTGTACATTGTTTAAGTCCAGTTAGTCACGCGCGGGCCCTTTATTGGCATATTCCATATATACCTTTAAATTGTAGCGAAATTAATTTACTGAGCTTTGTTTCGATTCATAACTACGCCATTGGATACTTTTTGCACTCTTTTATATAATGTTTAGCTAGTATGTTTTTGTACCAAACTTACTCAAAAAACATAATATATCTACGTAGAGATCTGAGTGTCTTAGAAACACATTTCCATAATATCTATAATGTCCACATCCATACTATCCATACTAATAATAAAAATGCGAAAGTGTGTCTTTCTGTCTGTCTGTCTATTACCTCTTCACGCTCGAACCGCTGAACCGATTTTGCTGAAATTCGGCATGGGGATACTTTGAGTCCCGAGAAAAGACATAGGGTTAGTTTTTATCCCTGAAAAATGTACGGTTTCCGCTCGATAAACGAGTTATGGCGCAACGAAGTTGAGGGCGTCATCTAGTTATGGATATGCAGTCATATTACCTACTTTCGAGAACCCCTCGCATTGTCAAAAGAGCTTTTAATCCAAGTTCTGGCACAGGCTTCAGACGCGCCTAGTTGGCACTCTTAAGTATAGTTTTCACAGAGCCAGTACTGGCTGCCAATAACACTGGTAGCCAGTATAATATGCCGCGTGTGAACAGTTTGGCCTGGCTTGAAAAACTGTTCACACGCGGCATATACCAAGCCAATACTGGCTGCCAGTACTGGCTCTGTGAAAACTATACTTAATAAACTTTTTGTAAATTTCTGAATTATGAATTGAGTCAAATTGCATTCGATAGTTTCGACAGCAAAGTTGGGATGATGGCATCAAAAATGAATGGGATTTGATGAGGTGACAAAGCGCTTGCGATCCCATAACCGATGCCAAATTCCATACAATATCTTGATTCTTAACTTCTTTCGTTTGAATGCGATTCCACCAAGGCCCTTAGCTCCAGCCAATTCGCTATAACGATTCAAAGATTTATTTATCCAACTACCCGTTTTATGTGTTTTAAATTGTTATTCCAAAACAAAAGAAGTCCGTAAAACATTCAGCCAAGATTCGCAATTTCTTCTGAAACGCCGTTTACGACCTTGTTTACTGCCTATAATCCGTACCCAAAGCATACGAACCGAAATGACATTTATAGTCCTTGTTACTGAATGCGCTCAGATAATTGAAGGGTTGGCTACGCAATCGTAACGTAATAAAAAAGTACAGTTTCCATACATTCGACTTTCGATAACTTTATGATTACAAATCTAAAGAGATCATGCTTATTGCTCGCTCTTAAAGTGCGACAAGGCTTTTTAATATGAACGTGGGCGTGCCGCGTGACCAATGCTGGTAAAGGAAAACTGTCAAAAATTACGTTTTTGTACGATGGCAGCGTTAGTTCCTTTTTTCGCCACGTTCACGTTAAAGCACAGAATATATTAGTTGGTTAAAGCCTTGTCGCGCTGTAGCTGTAATTTTGTATACAGTGCAGTTTGTGTATCACGTGGGAACAGCACATTTATCTTCGCTAAAACCTACCCCTCAGACCAAATAAAAAGTCTTATTTGGTCTGATATAAAGGTAGATCAGGTCCCTTATATCCCGTGACTCAAAGTATTTCCATATCCATGGATATCGATTAAGCATTTAAGCGTGAACAGGCAACAGACGGAAATACATATATTGTATTTAACAATATTATATGTAAGAATATAAACAAAGATAGAAATAATTGAACAATTAATTAAACACAAATCAAGCATTAATTTAAGTAATTAAAAAATGCTCTGGTCAATTAATCAGAAAGCATGGCAGAAATGACCAGCAGTTGCAAACTAACGAAGAAGAAGAAGAAGCTTGACACTCTAAACGACGTTCACGGTACCGTAACACAAATTGGCAGGTGTTGTTGAACATCAAATACTTAAAGTAACCACAGCGTAATCATATTAATGACTTAATTGAAGGCTTGCCGAAGGTACACGACAAACTGACAGGATGAAAAATTTTAAAATATTAATTTCGTGGGTAGTTGGGTACGGCAAGTTACGAAATTCGGTGTTATTTAAAGAAACCGCCAATTTGCCAAGTGCCAAAATATTAATGGCAGAAGACGACTTAAGTTTTGATATAAGTAAAGATTTGCATCAGTATGAGAATTCTTTTTAGGGTTCCGTACCGAAAGAGTACATACGGGGCCCTATTACTTTTATTCTTTACATTCAGTCATCTTTGTACGTTGAATATTGGATAATATTCAGAAATATAATATTATGTTGTTAAGCAACGATTCCTGCATGGGTTTCCATCAAAAATAAGGTTGGTAAAAGTGATTATGACATACCTTATAGAAGTTCGTTAAAAGTTGATAAAAAATTCACCACTTCATCTGGCAACCTGCGAACAACATAATGACTTTATAATTACCATACAAAGGTGACTCGATAACTCAAAAGTTCATACTCCACACTCGTAATTAAGTAAGTGATTAATACGCGAAACGCTCCATAGATGGCGTTGTTATATTTTGCATCGCGATAGCACGTCCGCCGTATATTATAGCGGTGTAATTTACACTTTTTACACAGATCTCTGATTGCTTTTGTATTAATCTCATACGTTTTTATTGTTTGCAATTTATATGACTCCTTATTTGTGTTTAAATCACTTTCTTGTTCGTTGCAACACCTCTTTATTTTGTGATGAAATTTTTTGTGAATTAAGCACAAGAAATCACAGAAATAAGTTATAATAGACTGTAGTTTAAATGTATTCTTCTTATCATACGTAGTATATTTTTGTATTTATAAATCTTTCATAAAAAACGCAAGTCTGCACTCAGTTTTCAGTTTAGCATCACTCAAAAATTTGTTAATATAATTGTTAAAATAATTTAATAATTTTACAAGAATTTTAATTTAACGAGCTTGTAATTACAACATACATTTTGTTTCTTATTAGGTATAATTTTGTTTATTTTACGAAAGCATGATTATAAAGTTATTAGCTCCACGTACGTGCGTGAAAAGTCAAGAACGTAAGAAATTGAACATAATTTATATAATGGATCAAAATATTAACTAGACGTCAAGTAAGACAATCATTCTGAAAACCTTTGTTAATTTCAGTGTATGTATAACAATAATTATAAATGGGAAATATTTATTTGTTTGTTTTGAACAGGCTTTGAAACTACTGGCTGATTTTGATAAGTTTTGGCTACTTTTTTCCGCAGACAAAAGATACTTTTTATCGCGGTAAAAAATGATTACTCTTTTTAAGCGAACATAGGCGCATTTTTTTATCTCAGAAATATTTTATTTTAATTTCCACACCTCAATTAATTTTCATTTGACACCCCATATTTCTACCTATTGCATCAGCCTTCATACTTTGGAATTAATAAGACAGTAAGGACTCAATTATTGGGGTCCCAATTATATGTTTCCTGTATGTTTTTGTAACGCCCCGGAGTCCTGAGGCCGGACTGACCGCGACAAAAAGCGCTCATCAACTTGAGCTTTTCGATTATTCATGCGATACGCTGTCGCCGAGCGGTGGAATGTTTGAAGCTGCTACTTATTATGGTCTAAAGTACAAGACATGTCGCTATTAAGTATGAAGATGTGTATGTGTGAATCGTCTATTATTGTGCAGACTTAGGTTATTTTCTTACTGATCTGGTACATCAATCATCGTTTTACTCTATTGAAAACTTTTCTGATATTGTTGTTAGTTGTAACATACGTACGAAAGAAAAAAATATATTTTATATATCCTTTTTAGTGTTTTTTTGTAATCCTTCATTACAAATATCCTGTTATTGCAACCAAAACCATGAATTTTGAGATATTTACGCTTCTTGACTCAATTTATACCTTAAAGACAAATAAATTGACCGACGAACAGCTCTATAAAGTTCCACGCGTAATCGAGTGACGGCTGATAGAGTCGGCGGAGATAATGACATCTGCGGTAAAAACTCGGACACTCGGCTATTTATCATCCTGCCTCCTTAATTACCGGACAGTGTGCGCCCGCCTTAACGCCCGCGTTTGAGCAACCCTTAATTCGCTGTCGAGAAGACGCGGTACACGCGCGTTTTGGAATGGGAAACTAGATGACCCGGCTAACGTTGTTTTGCTATATTATTTCGGTTACGACCTACCCGATGGGCATAAAAATCGAATCCTAGCCGTTAAGACTAGTTTGTAGCAAACACCACTTTAAAGTTGTAGCATAATTTTATTATTCGAACTAAACTCTTTTATTTTTTTAATTTATAATTTTTATTTGGACATGATGCACAACTTAACGAAGAAAAAGCAAAAACATATTAATTTTATATTATTTTCTCGTTCCGTTCCGTTTTAAATAATATTTCATAACTTCAAAAGACCTATTGAGATACCATAAATTCTAGATACAGCTGCGCTATCATATCGCGCGTGAATCGCACCATCTCAACTCTCGTGTTTTTCACCTTACGTTATTATAACCACATTATTCACATTTTTTGATATGACGTCTCCGGCCTCATTATAAAATGTAACGATGAAAATGCTATTCAGTTATTTACTTCGATGACTTGTAAGCTCGATGTACCTGTTTACACATTAAATTAAGTATATAAGGTGTGATAGGTTTGACAGTCTGTTTGTGTTGTAATTAGAAGTTATATTATAGGCCAATAATAGATTTATAAACCTAATTCTAGATTCTGGCTTTAGACATCGTGATTGTCTGTCTAGTGTCTATGCCTCTTGTCTTACAGCTGTACCGATTTTAATGAAATTAGGTGTGAATTTGCCTATAATTTATGTAGGTACTCTGAGCTCCGAAAAATTACATAGTAGCACCTCCATCGTGGGTATAGCAGACACAACAGATTTTCAATGGCTTATAATAGTTTTAATCGCGGAAAATTGTTTAGCTTATACGCGATAAACATATTTTAACGCAGAAACATTATATTTTACTTTAAAATAATATCTTATCAAAATTATTTACATGTCAAACACACGAAAATAAGATATCGCCGATCGATAAATCATCGAATTCTCAATTAACCTGAATCGCCCTCGGATCTCACGTGAATCGCCCGCCGATCTCACTCGAATCTCTCGCGGGGACACGCGATAAATCCGCGATGGATAATTACCTGCCAGCGATGCTTTATATGTTTATGTCGGCGCGTGCAAGTGACGAGAGAAAGCGATTCAAAACTGACAAGAAACTTTAGTGTTTCTTGATTCTTGATCTTGAAATCAAAACGGTGTAGGTGGTAGACATCACGTAAACTCAACGTTCAAGGTGTAATCAAATCTATCAGCGTTAACTTAAATATCCTTAATGATCCTTTAAATAAATATTTTATGATTAATTTTGTTGCTTGTTAGTAAAGGCCTCTCTCCACATTGGGACGTCATGAATAACCATGGTCCATGATTGACCTATTACAATAATTATGAAGCTGTAAACCAAGCACAAATAGACGTCGATCATGAACAGATTACTGTTTACAAATTAAATGGAGTACAGTCAAGACCAGCGCATGCCTCGAGATCTAGAAACTTTGCCTAACAACTCCTCAAAGCTTTTTAAGTTTCAAATTAGAACGTAATGGAATGGAAGGTAAAAATACATTTTTTAAAGTACATGGAGTACAAGACCAGCCCATGCCTTGAGATCTATAAACTTATTGCCTACATAAAATTATACTTGATGTCCTTCAAATCGCTTTCCCTCATCACTTGTACCACAGTCACGATTGCATCTCCCTAGGAACCCGATACTAGAACATTGTCACCTATCTAGCGGTAACATCGCACCTAGATTAGACCTGACTACACCTTCTTCTGGAAAATAATATGGCCATAATATTACGGCTAAATATGTGCCGATATGAATGACTAACCCGCTTTTAATTTAATTAGTATCGTTACCACCAGTAAAATATTATTACTGGATAACTTACTTTATTTAGCCTTGTCCATCAAACTTTTAGCGAATCAGACAATGACGAAACATAGCTCTGTGTAAAATATATATCACCTGGATATTTTTTTCAAAAAAAAATTAAAACAAATTTTCACTGTACTTAAAGCTATTTTCTTATGCAGAGTCAATCTCCCTAAAAGATATTACATAATATATTAAGAAATAGTTTAGATTTTATTATGTGTAAATGTCGTACCTACTTCTATACTACTATTTATTACAAAGCTTTAAAAAAGTTATCTATTTTGACCACCGTGGGACTGATCTTATAAAAATGTAATAGATCTCTATCTATTAGGCATGGCAAATTTGTATTACCATGTGTAATAGCAGATTAATTTATAAGTAATTATTGTGGTGCCGTCGATACATCAGCCATTTTATCATATTGAATATTAAGTACACCCGTTTATGTAGTAGGAAAATTACATTGGGAATCTCAACAGGTCTCGAAAAGAAAGAAAGAGAGAGGAAACTTTAGGAAAAATCTTAAGTATCTAAAACGTTATTATTTATGAACAGTGTTGTTGGCGAAAAGCGAGGAAATTGTTATAGAAAATGTAGGATTTAATTAGATAATAAACGATTTATATGATAAATACTTTGCTTCTGTACAAAACCTAGTTGGATCATATTGTTAATAATAATAAAGCTTTATTTACTTTTCAAATTACCCACATGAAAATATAAATTAAATAGAAAAGATTAGGACATTATAAAAATAAATAGTGACCATAAATTTAACAAAACATCTTGACTTAATAAATTTAATTTTAATTTCATAAATCAAGACAATAATTAAGCACCAAAAAGCATCAAGGTGTTCTAATGAATATTTTATCAATTAAGTGATATCTTGTGGCTAAAAAACTTGTGAAAGATTTGCTAAGAGTAATATTTTCAATTTTAAAATTTAATTAAGTTCAAAAATTAAAATTAAATTAAGTAAATCAAGATGTTCTGTTCAATTTATTGTTACTATTTATTTTTTTTATGACCTATTAACATTTTTAACCATACAAGAAGTTTCTAAATATAAGAATAGGTTCTTAAACTATGGGCTCTTTAAAAAAATTTAATCAATTAAGCGGTTTAACCGTTAAGAGGTAACAGACAGACAGACACACTGTCACATATTTAATTAACTTTTTTAAATAGCCATAATGCAATGTGACACAAGGAGTGCATGCGGCACTTATGAAGAAAGCCATTGATATGTATCTTATAGATGCATATCCGAAATTAAATCAACATCTGCTCCACACCTTTTCAAACTTAATGAGTTTAGAAACGACCAATTATCACTTTAGTGTTACACATAATCGTTTTATTATGAGATCATAATCTATATTTATTTTTCATTATTATCAGTTGATCATTTGCATATTTTAATTTTTAATAATTAAAAAGATAGCACAAATGAGGGTAGAAGCACAAAGAAAATGTCAAAGAAATTGGGGTATTTGTGAAGATCACTGACCTCAATAATAATACATAGAGGTCAGTGGTGAAGATGCAACTGAGTTACAGATATTTTTAACCGACTTCCAAAAAACGAGGAGGTTATATGTTCGGCTGTTGATATATATTTTCTTGTATGTTCAACGATTACTCTGCTGTTTGTGAACCGATTTTCGAAATTTTTGTTTTGTTGTATTTGGTTTCACTCCAATTTGGTACCATGTTCACAAAAGTGGTGACCTGATGATGGGATCCAGGAGTAATCGAGGGAACTCTTCGAAATTTAAATGGAAACATATGGTAATTTTAGTTTTACGTGAAGTGTACTAAGAATATGCTACCAAAAAGTCAAATATTGGGTCAAGGTATACCATGGTTTCGAAGAATCTGAGAGAACTCCTGACTCCTTATAGATACACGTTTGGGAGTTTCGGCGTTATTTTAAGAACAGAAAGCATATGCTACTATGCAATTCATATTCATCATCATCATAATCATCATCATCATCATCGTCATCATCATTACCACGTCGTGTTAAGGTCACCAATGTCTCATAACACAGAATAGATAATAGTACAAGGAATAGGTATGGATATACTCATAATAATAATTATGTACTGTATAATAACACCTGTTTGTTTAGTACACGGCGGTCGGCGCTGCAGAGGCGACGGCATCGCCGCGCCGCGCCGCCGCGTGGCGCGTGGCGGCAGACGACAGATCGAATACTTTACTAACTACTTTATAAAATTTTAATAGACAAATAGAATTAAAATAAAGTTATTTTAAAACGAGCATTTAAACAAAACAAAGTCATCAAGTGTCTTTTTAATTAGTTATACTTATTAATCGATAGATGGCGCACTAAGTATTGATTTGAAATTGAATTCTTGATTAAAAGAACAGCTGTCAATAATAATTATGATAATATTATTTATTATGAGTAGCTACGCTACATCCTATGCAAGTTTCTACAATTTTTTATCTGATAGATCCTTCGATCGCGGAAAAACGAGACACAATAGCCTTTCTATTGTTATCGCAATCGCCGGTGACCGCTTGGGGCTTGAAGAATTGTTAAATTACTTAGCACAATATGTTCACTTCACTGATAATATATAATTTTGTGAGTGTGAACTGTGACTCTTAACAAATTGTAATGAGATACGTAAAATATACGCGAAGGTTTACCTACTAGTGTAACTAAAAAGAGTGAAATTATTATAATTTTTAACAAAAAATTAAAACCGACTTCCAAGGTAAAAACAATAATAACATTAATATGAACTAAAAAGTATTAAATAATTTTTACTATCTAATAGTGCCTTTTTCCGAATTCGGCTAAACCTCAACTATTTCTGTACTCAATCTTCATAATTTTGAAGTCGGTCCCAGTTCCAAAAGTTTCAAATATTCTGTCAGAGGACTGAAGATTCAGCTATTTGGTACCGACTTCAAAATAATGAAGATTGAGTACAGAAATAGTTGAGGTTTAGCCGAATTCGGAAAAAGGCACTATTAGTAAAAATTATTTAATACTTTTTAGTTCATATTAATGTTGTTATTCTTTTTACCTTCGAAGTCGGTTTTAATTTTTTGTTAAAAATAATAATAATTATAATTAGTAACGGCATCTTTAAAAATTGTCAAAGGAAAGCTAAATATTAAGCTCTATAATATACTAAAGCATGTTTTTAGATCAAAGTGCACATTTTACCCATTGTAAACACCTAAATGAATTACACAAAACGAAAAACTCGAAGAAAAGGATTCAGAGTTATGCTTCACGCCTATCGTTGGCAAAGACAAAACTGTAGGCAGTTCAGTTCTTTGTGGGCACAAAGAGCGTATTAATCTAAGCTGCTATATGTTTATCTCTACGCTGTAACAAATGCCGTACTGCTTTATAAGCACATTATAAAGCAGAATAGCATTCATCACGTGTGGCCGTTTGCGAATATATATCTCTTATATACAAAAATGGATTTTCAAATGTGTTAGTCGCGCTAAAACTCCAAAACGGCTGAACGGATTGGGCTGATTTAAGTCTTAAAATATTCGTATAAGTCAAGGGAAGGTTTTAAAGTGACCTGTGACACGAAGTTCACCGGGACAGCTAGTCTTATATATAAAAATGGATTTTCAAATGTGTTAGTCGCGCTAAAACTCGAAAACGGCTGAACGGATAGGGCTGATTTTAGTCTTAAAATATACTTAGAAGTCTAGGGAAGGTTTTAAAGTGACACGAAGTTCACCGGTACAGCTAGTCTTATATATAAAAATGGATTTTCAAATGTGTTAGTCGCACTAAAACTCGAAAACGGCTGAACGGATTGGGCTGATTTTAGTCTTAAAATATATTTTATACAAGTCCAGGGAAGGTTTTAAAGTGACACGAAGTTCACCGGGACAGCTAGTAATATATAAAAATGGATTTTCAAATGTGTTAGTCGCGCTAAAACTCGAAAACGGCTGAACTGATTGGGCTGATTTTAGTCTTAAAATATTCGTAGAAGTCCAGGAAAGATTTTAAAGTGATACGAAGTTCACCGGGACAGCTAGTCTCTATTAAATAAAAATGGATTTTCAAATGTGTTAGTCGCGCTAAAACTCGAAAACGACTGAACGGATTAGGCTGATTTTAGTCTTAAAATGTTCGTATGAGTCTAGGGAAGGTTTCAAAGTGACATGAAGTTCACCGGGACAGCTAGCCTAGTATATCGAAGGATATATTATGGTAGTCTGAAATCTGAATAACGATTTTATTGAGAGCCTGTTTCAAGACCTGTATGATGCAACTTAACTAAAATGTTATCAATCAATCAATCATTATGCAGGAAATCATCAAAATCGTTATCTATTTACTATTTTAAAGCAAAAATTTTAACTGCAATAATTAGAAACCTACATCTATACCACCTATGGAACTGTTCGAGTAACTAATATCAGTTTAGATCGTCGTTAGAGCTAACTAGACCGTATGCACTAGATAACTGCTATGCGTTTGAAAATTAAACACGCTGTGAAAACGGTTATGATTTAAGATTACTTGCTTTATTATAATACGAAATTTTGCTAGAAACTTTGATCATGCATAAATCAGATTAACCGCGAGAGAAAAGAATTATTCTTTAATTGCGATAAAAACTTTACTACGTTATTTCACGACAATTAAAGTATCTTCATATAAAATTTTCTCATCTAAAATCTTTATAAAGAGTTTTGTGTTTCGAATTTAACATATTACCTTATTTACACTGTCCTACTATATTATCCTACTAATTAAAATATATTCACACAGCGAATAACTTAAATATACACCGTCTTGCATAACAAAATTGTCGACAGTCAAAGATCTTAACTGCGCTCCAAAAAAATTGAGGGTTATTCTGAAAACTATAGTCAAGCATTCATTCTATAACGATTTAATCGATGTAACTCGATCACGTGTGGTCGGTATCGGCGCGATCGAATCGATGCGAGTACGCCATTATCTCCGACTCGTGTTTGATCACGATTTATAAGTTAATTCTTCTGTTTATTCAATAGTGTGCACTGTGCATTTGAAACGCATTCATTTGAAAGAAGTTGTTTTCGTTTAAGTTATCAAAAATTTTGAATAATTAACAGAAGTTAAATGTAATTACAATTATTGAAAATTATGTGAGAAGGCATTTAGCTGGATAATTCTTGGTCAACCAATCAAAACCTTTGCTAGTACTACAAAGTAGAATTTTTTACACAAAAAGTAATCGCATTGGCTGCAGACACATTTTAATTTACACGTATGTGTACAGTTAACTTTAATAATCGAAGTACACACAAACACACTTAAAATTAACCGTTAAAACATGTTAATCAAACACTGGAGCAATCCCGGTAGTCATTTTCACACATCAATCTTATCGATTTCACGTAAAAAATCAATGTTACGGTACCAAATTACGATCATGTCACGGAAGGCTGTTATTGCGGTCTTCGATGTTTCCTGTCACTTTTCGGACACCTTAATGGTTGACTTTGACGACTAAACTAAATTGCGAATGTTGGCGGGAGCAGTTAAATATATGCACCAATATTTAGGGCCTGTTTCACCACTTCCTGATAAGTGCCGAATAGGCTATCCACCACTTAACTTGACAGATGAAATATGGAGAATCTGTCAAAAAAGCATATTCGGCACTTTATCAGAAAGTGGTGAAACAGGCCCTTAGACTTTAGAGTCCATCCGACGATAGTATAATAATATGAAGTTCCTATATTTTTTTACATACAGATAAAAAATAAGTACTGAAAAATATTTATGGAAAACATATTATTATGTCATACTAAAACTAGCTATCTATAGATTATATATATATATATATATATATACTAGCTGTCCCCGGCAAACATTCCAAAATCAACAACTACTAATAAATTAAAAATTAATTAAAAAAACATTGTCCAGCGGACAAAATTGTGAATCTAAACCATTCCCAGATCCCCTTGAACACACACAAAAAATTTCATCAAAATTGGTCCTGTCGTTTAGGAGGAGTTCAGTCAGATACACACGCACACAAGAAATATATATATTAAGATATATATATATATATATATAAAAATGCCCGTTTTTTTCTATATAGTACATTATTTCGGGGATAAAAATAGATATGTATTTAAATATTTTAAATGAAAAATTGTGTGCGTTACGGATAGGCCGCAACGCAAATCATTTCATTTCATTAAAATCGGTCTAGCAGTTTCGTAGGAGTTCACAAACAACGCGCAATAATTATCTCCTTTATCATTACATCAATGAAACAACCTGATCACTTTTGGCAACCCTCAAATCATAACATTGTAGAGGACCAGTTCATAATGAAGCCATTACCCCCAGAACGAGCTGGAGTGGGAAAAATTCCCAAATCGCCCGCAGCGGGGCCGCCGCGCGCCGACATGCTGTCTTGTACCAGTTTTGGTACCTGCCCGACGGTAAGGATACATCCATACTAATATTATAAACGCGAAAGTGTGTCTGTCTGTTACCGCTTTACGACTAAACCGCTGAACCGATTTTACTGAAAATGTTGTTTGTCAATAGATGACACCCGCATCTCAGTTTACCGCGCGGGAGCGGTACATTTTTTCTGGGATAAAAAATATCCTATGTCCTTTCCCGGGATTCATCAGCGAGTATCTACTCGTACATACCAGTACTCCAAAATTAATAATGCGCATGAATGACCGTGAATAATGCCCGTGTTACAAAAGCTACAGGAATATCACGACGAACTTTGACTAATTTTGTATCAAACGCAAAGCAATTAGGAAATGCAATATCGTCTACCATCGCTCGGGAAATACGAACGTTGCCGAAAGTTTTCGAAAACTTCCATGCGCATTATCACTTTGGGAGCACTGTACCAAATTTCATCAAAATCGGTTCAGCGGTTTGAGCATGAAGAGGTATCAGACAGACAGACACACTTTCGCATTTATAATATTAGTATGGATTATTACTTCTTACGACGTAAAGTTTTATGACTGCTCTCGTAGATAGGACCATAATTTTCCAGTGGTGATGTTTAAAATATCAGTAAGTACATCATATGTATAATATTCTGAACCTGCTGTTCTAACCTTTGACATAAACTCTATCCCAATAGAATAAGGATCAATCTCATTCAAACTTAGAGGCTAAATAAATCTGAACGCCCTATGGTTGGTTCTGAAAAGCGCCCAGAGCGATTCTGTTCGATGAACATATTCTGTGGAGGGCGTAGAGCGAAATTATAGCAATTAAGATGTTAAAAACACGCGTGGGTCGAAAATTTCATTGTTTTAAACCTTAAACCTAGTTAGTAAAAGCTGTTACATCATTTTTAGCTTAAGTACGGCTGTTTTTAGGCAACCGATGTTAGTTCGAAACATTTAGTTGACAATCTGGATACAATAGGTATGCTTCATTTAATCCTTCGATCGGGGATTCTTGGAAATGCTATTGTATTCTATTGTTGTCGCGGTCACCGGTGTCCTTATGGTGCTTGATGAGTTAAATTACATATTTATTTCCTCAATTTGGTCTAATTTTAGTTTTGGGTTTAATTAAATGATATAAATAAAGTGTATTTAAATATATTTGAGATAAACAATAATCTAAAAATATTATGGAAGATAATACTCTTTTATAATATTCGTAGAAATTTTAGATTTCTGTCTGTTAGACCACAGATACCTCTTCGCCCACTCAAATTAATGAAAACTGATATTTTTCATTAATTTGAGTGTTAAAGAAACTTTAATAATTATTGGGGTAGAATATAAGAATTATATGGATGGTTTCTATCTAGGAAAATTTACGGTTCTTGCTTGAATGACTTTTTTGTAACGAAGTACATAAAAGTACACCATCACAAAGCATTAAATAATTCTAAGACTTATAGAATCACTGTTTTCGGCTCGGTCATGTCGACATGTTAATCTCAGATCATTAAGATAAACTCTGATGATTTCCTTACAATGTGATGTAAAAAACGTAATCAATTCAAGAGGAAAGCGACATCTTACGCCTACGTACGGAGGGCTATAATGAAGCGATTTAAAAAACGACCCGTTGTTTAATGGGGTCCGTATGAATAATGAGTTTCAAATGCATTATCATCATGAACATCATATTTGACGTATCATCTAGCTAGACGTGTAACAAAATTAAGTGATAATACTTTAGGGTGTGTACGTGTTCCTCGTGGAGAGTTCACTGTGAAAATAGCAGCGCTGAAAGACCACTTTTTTTCACTTTTGTATAATATGGGGAAACTCGTGACGCCCGGGCCCTTCCTCATACAAATGTGAAAAAAAAATTGTCTTTCAGCGCTGCAACTTTCACAATGTACTCTCTATAAGGAACACATACACACCCTAAAGTATTTACACTTAGTTTTGTTACACACTGTAGAATTCATTGGACACTACAGTGGAAAGTAACTTCTTTTGCGATTTGTATGGGCTACCCCATTGTTGACTTTGGCCATACAAAATTTTTAAAAATTGATATTCTTTCAGCGCGGCTACTTTTACAGTAAACTCTACATATACATGAGACTTATACAATAGACATAATCTTAAGTATTGTCATAATTTTGTCACAATAATTTTGTTACATTACCTGTAGAGAAAACTTTGCTGGTCCTTCGAGAAAAAATATGTTTACGTGTTAAACTTCACAAATCACATACATGCAGATAATGTAATATATTGAAAGTCTCGGGTTTTAGGTTGGTTTAAAGTAACTATTTAGTAATGTGTTTTATAACCCTAGGTTGCGATTCACTCACTCTTTCTTAAGGGCGTTCCGTCCGGAGATTCCGTAATTGACCGTATTTAAAACCTTATAAACTCATAATCTGAAAGCTACAAAGTTATAATAAAAATACAGCAATAATCTTCAGAATATCAACATTCCTTTTGTCGTTTTAAATTTTCTATTTTTGTTTCTTATACTCATGATATTAGCTTCCAAAGTAATACCAATTTGTTAAAATTCAAGTATACATTCAGCATCTCCTTAGGATTTACAAATTACTTTTATTTGAAACTCACGCCAAGAGATCGACAATATCATAAACTACATATTCGCCGTTTTAAATTTTTTTAGGACAATTTTGAACTAAGATAAGTAAAAATAATAGGGTTTTGGCGCGATCTCGGCAACGCGGCAAATGTATGGCCAAGGTCGTTTGCTCGGGGGACGGCCTTAACTTTCTTTAAACGAGTTATTTGGACACCCAATACCAAAAAATAATTACGACATTTTTAAATGCTTTACTCATATTAAATTTCTCTAATATAAATGTCTTACAAATATAAACATTTTTGTTGAAAGTCACACGTCTATACGATACTTTCAACTTATTGATACTTTAAAATTAAAATATTGCTGTCTAAAATAACAAATTTATGTAAATTTTAATTAAATACGTATAAAAATATAATAAATAAAAAAAATAACCTTATCGCCTATGAGACGATTTTATAGTTGTAACTTGTAACCTGTTGAAAAATTTAAATTGATTTTTTATGCAGCTACATACGGTATACCTAATTAAGCTATCTTAGAAAACTGGTTGATGTAATATAATATGTGTCTACACTCTATATTATCATGTATTCTTGATATAAAGTTATATGTAGAAGCTTTTTAAAGCTCATGGGTTTTCTTGAGTGCTTCTTCACTCGAATGAATGTTTCTTTTTTTAAGCGTTCAACAATAATGTTTCATTTTGTGTTTATTTAGATGCAGTAAAATATAAAAGTAAAAGACAAAAAAAAAACATGTCCGTTGTAAATTGTAATGTCATGTGTATAAATTATTAAAAAATTTTCATCGATCACTAATATTTTGCATCTTTCATCAAATAGATGCGGACCGAACACAACAAGAGAGATTTTTATTATTTTATAAAAAAAAAATGTTTTATAAAATGTAAACGTACTTAAGTAAGGTTTCAATATTATATGAGATTCTTTCCTTCAAAAAACTTCAACTAAATTGGACTTTCTACATCGAATATCGATTCGACAAACCTGTTGTATACATCCGAAGGTAATAACTCAATCGTCTAAATTACAGACGCCATTACTATCATTAAAACACACTCAGCTCAAACCGATACTACGAATGGGGAATTTTTTTGTTTTTCTGTGTTTTGCCAGTTGGCACTGACATTTTTATGTTTTTGTGGCAAGTGTTAAGACATTTTTTCATTATATTATATAAAAAGAAACAAAAGTCCTCGTGTTATGCGTTGCGTAAATATATCGTTATTAACAATAGGACGTAGAGATAATAACAACAACATATTTTTATAATGATTTAACTGCAATTTTATAATTTGGCTCGTAAATGCATGGTACTTATGTGAAAATCTTCATTTAATGGCAGTTAAGGTGAATAATAATTTGTCTCTGAGAGCGTCAGTCAGTTTATTTGCAGACTTTTAACCCGTAATCTTATTTACCTCACTACCTTATTAGACGGGCAAATAGGAGATAGGTTTTATGGCTATAATTTACAACGGGATGAGAAACAGGTGCATCGTTATCAAGATGACAAATCCGTCCACTTTTGAGACTGGATTTTTACACTTCAAGGCAAAAAGTAGCAACGTTTCTATATATTAAGGTGACGCCGCGTATAAGTAAAAAAACAGTGTATGGTGTTTGGAAAACAAGTAATGGAACAGTAAAAAAAAAAGGGCGTAAACGACAAAATGGTTTTATTCGCGTAATTTAAAAACCATCAATACATTTTATATATAAAGCTATGGGCAAATGAAAGTGAATGTTTTAACCAATTTATGTACAAACTTTGGAAGCTTAAATCACTCTCCTCTGTTGGCAAAATAGGAATCCCTTTTTATACAGAGGTCTTTTTGATTGATATTATTCTCTGTTATAAAAGATGACCAATCGTGTTATGCTTTGGGA
This sequence comes from Polyommatus icarus, assembly GCA_937595015.1. NCBI lineage: Eukaryota > Metazoa > Arthropoda > Insecta > Lepidoptera > Lycaenidae > Polyommatus > Polyommatus icarus. The sequence continues at coordinate 6,490,657 of OW569341.1, read as the reverse complement.
AATTAAAAGAAAAAGACATGATGAATACTGACATAATGAACTTTAATTTCTTAGCTTTAGTTATTGCTGAGAAAAATGTTATTTTGAGTACTTACTTATAAAGTTCGTATAAATTAAAAAATCATAAATCTTTTTGTTCCTGGCATCACGTGGGAATGGTTGGAACAATTTTGATGTAATTTGGCATCAATCATCATAGATTATATCATAAGGAAGAATAATATAATATAATACCTACACGATTTCATTGCAAGTAGGTACGCGCGGTTATCAGCATTATATTAATTAATATAAGTACCGTAGTAAAGTAGCACTCACAAAAAATTGTAAATAATTCTCAATTTGCGAAGGCTCTAGTTGGCTTTCGATTAAGTATTAATGAACAAACATGGCGCTAGGGCCGGGCAAAATTATATCGACAAAAACCTAATCACTGCTCAATTCAAGAAGCAGGATGTTAAATGACATCAGTTCTACTTTATGTGACAGCCTATCAATTTGCACTGTACAGTTAGCAGATATCTTTTTCAGATTTTTTTTTCGCCAAAAAATGTAAAGGGTTACGTAGTGGGCTTTAAAATTGATCTAAAGTCTACTTCTTTTTTGTTATGAAATACAAATTTTACCTATATGTAAGTCACATTCAATAAAGATGAAAGGACAATCTGTAAACAAGAAATGAGATTGGTATTTTTTATTTGACGGGATCCAAACTGGATTAACCCTTAAAGGCTACAATGATTTCGTTTCCTATTATGACTACAATGGGTGTAAAAACACCCGGTTCTTAAAATTGGAAAATAATGACTTAATTAAAATCTGAATGTTGCCAAAATAAGCTTAAAATCTTAAATAAATGCACAAAACCCTCATATTTATTATAAAAATACATTCTACCATAACAATTAAGCAGAATCCTCAAAACTGAAGAAATATTACTACCTGTATGAAAAATCTACTATATTGTACGCAAAAGTTTTTTAATTTATTGAAAAATCTTATTATTTTTTTATAATCATAGAACAGACAATATTGAGGCGCACAAAAATATTTATGAACTTATAAAAAAATATCTTCTTTTCGTAATTGAAATTTCCATAAAATTTGTATAGTAAAAAGTTTGTATGTTACGAAATAAATAATCCGTAAGGCAAAAAAATACAATTTTATATCATAGTAACATAAACATAATCGAAATAAGCTTAAAAAGTTCAGCTTGACAGCCTTTTTTGGCGACAATACTTTATGAATCACTTAGCGAATGATTTTTGTATGTGGTCCAATTTATCGATGTCCAAAGTAGTTTTTGAGACAGCCTATGATCTTAAATGAAACATAACAACGAATTTTTAAATAATGAGTTAAGAGGCCGGGTACCCTTGAAAAATTAAAATTTTTTTGTTTAAATATTTTGAAGTTAATTTTTGTGTAGGAACCTAGGTAATTACTATCTTAAACTGAAAAATAATTCAAACATGTTAAATATTTTCGTATGAGAAAATGATTTTGGTATTACGTTTGTATGAGAAATTCCAAGGGTACCCGGCCCCTTAATGATAACACATAGGCATCAAAATAAACATTTTACTTTCGACAAATTTTAATACCCCACTTTAACTACAATGGGTGTAAAAACACCCGGTCCACCTTCGTATATCAAAATCTACGTGTGCTAGTCACTGCTTTTCCTGCGTATTCGGAGGCTACTTACCTTTTAGAAGAATACACGAAATCACGAAGCGATCAGTTAGCGCATAAAAAACTATAGCCAAAAGATTTCGTGACACGGGTGTAAAAACACCGTTGTAGCCTTTAAGGGTTAAAGACCCAATAATGCGAAATTAGATGTTTTGAAAAAGAAAACTAGCCAGCCACTTTTTTAATTAGTTGAATATATAAAGAACAATCCACGCTCTATATCTATGGTAATATACATAGCATAACGCGTGGATTGTTCCTGCTGACTGTATTATACGTCACGTATACCAGTTCTGTGCCCGCCCAGGCCATTATAGCAGAGAGCGTAGGACTTATCTCATGATAGTACTCATTGTTCGTTCTCGTGTAAATTATATTGTAAGTGTATTAAGTGCTTCAAGTGAATTATAACACAATAATTGCATACCATACAAATAAAACAGGTTACTTATTGAAAGCCCGCGGCTATAAGTTCTGTTGTAAAGACAGGTACTATCTATAAACCCGACTTAAATGCACCAATCCATACTAATATTATAAATGCAAAAGTGTCTGTCTGTTACCTCTTTACGCCCTAACCGATGAACTGATTTTGCTTACATTTATTACGGAGATACTTTGAGTGCCGGGAAAGGATATAGGATAATTTTTAACCCGGAAAAATGTACGGTTGCCGCGCGGCAACAAATTTTGGCACAACGAAGTTGCGGGCGTCATTTAAGGAGATATAAGACTTGTTAACTAAAGTACAGTTAAACCTCACAAGAACTTTAACCTTACAAGAACAGGTGCTTATAATTTTGTCAATAATATAAGAAAAAATTGCCATTAAATTACAAAAAACGTGCCAAAATGTCGCAATATCAGTATATTTACTCTTAAATGCATTTAATCCCACTATAATCCCTGTCTTACAACAGGCTTTGACAAAATTGCACCGGTTTTGACAGCAATGGCAGTAAGCTGTCATATTGACAGTAATACAAGTATGTGCCTCATGAGTTACTACATAATATTATGCATTAACGCCTACGTAATTATTATATTCATGTTAATTCTACTCAAATTATTTAAGTTATTCGTTGCGTATATAAAACAAGTATTTTGTTATTTATATCTTCTCTGACACGCCTTTTCCTTGCTCTATTTACTTTTCTGACACTCAATAATTGAGTTTCACTCAATTTATAACTAAATTTAAATATTAAAGGGTAACTGTAAAGGTAACAGATGATAGATTTAACTTTATGTGGCAGAAGACTCAGCCTCGTTTAAAATACTCTACAAAAGGTTTATAAATTGTGCACCGTATAAAGTAACATAAACTTTAATAAAAAGAATAATATGCTAGACTAGTGTTGTTGCAAATAGCGATATCGATGAACTGCAAATATTTTCAAAAAAGCTTAGTTACGAAAACACAACCTTGTCGATACTTCCTGATCTGTGTAAACTATATACATAATTATATTTAAATAACACAAATATTTAAAGATATCTTTAAGATTCCAACTTTGTTTATATACATTATAAGCCCATTTTCAATAATACAGTAATTATAGCTATCATTAGAAATTTTTTACTTCATAAGTCAAAATATTCAAGGAAAGAAATCACAAATCAAAAATGCGTAGTGTACCAGGAACTGACCTAGCAATTTTTTAACCTTACGCTTACTATACTAAATCTGATAACAGCGTTGACAAATCAATAAAATTCAAAAAAATACTTCACATAAAGTTACATACGCTTTTTAACCGACTTCCAAAAAACGAGGAGGTTATATGTTCGGCTGTGGATATTTTTTTTTTTTTTTTTTGTATGTTCAACGATTACTCCGCCGTTTGTGAACCGATTTTCGAAATTTTTGTTTTGTTGTATTAGGTTTCACTCCAATTTGGTCCCATTTTCACAAAGGTGGTGACCTGATGATGGGATCCATGAGTAATCGAGGGAACTCCTCAAAATTTATATGGAAACATATGGTGATTTTGGTTTTATGTGAAGTGTACTAAGAATACGCTACCAAAAAGTCAAATATTGGGTCAAGGTATACCATGGTTTCGATGATGCTGAGAGAACTCCTGATTCCTTATAGATACACGTTTGGGAGTTTCGGCGTTGTTTTAAGAACAGAAAGCATAAACTACTATGCAATTCATATTCATCATCATAATCATCATCATCGTCATCATCATCATTACCACGTCGTGTTAAGGCCACCAATGTCTCATGGCACAGAATAGACAATAGTACAAGGCATAGGTATGGATATACTAATAATAATAATTATGTACTGTATAACAATTAACAACACCTGTTTGTTTTTAATACACGGCGGTCGGCGTCGCCGCCCAGTCCGTCCGTTCAGTTCCGTCTTCTGCCGCGTGGCGGCAGAAGACAGAATATCGAATACTTTACTAACTACTTTATATACAGATCGAATACTTTAACACTTTATAAAATTTTAATAGACAAATAGAATTAAAATAAAGTTATTTTAAAAAGAGCATTTAAACAAAACAAAGTCATTAAGTGTCTTTTTAATTAGTTATACTTATTAATCGATAGATGGTGCACTAAGTACCTATCGATTTGAATTCTTGATAACAAGAACAGCTGTCAATAATTATGATAATATTAAATATTATGCTACGCTACATCCTATGCAAGTTTGTACAATTTTTTATCTGATAGATCCTTCGATCGTGGAAAAACGAGACACAATAACCTTTCTATTGTTATCGCAATCGCCGGTGACCGCTTCGGGCTTGAAGTATTAAAATTGTTAAATTACTTAGCACAATATGTTCACTTCACTGATAATATTATATTATTTTGTGAGTGTGAGTTGTGACTCTTAACAAATTGTAATAAGATACGTAAAATATACGCGAAGATTTATCTACTAGTGTAACTAAAAAGAGTGAAATTATTATTATTTTTAACAAAAAATTAAAACCGACTTCCAAGGTAAAAACAATAATAACATTAATATGAACTAAAAAGTATTAAATAATTTTTACTATCTAATAGTGCCTTTTTCCGAATTCGGCTAAACCTCAACTATTTCTGTACTCAATCTTCATAATTTTGAAGTCGGTGCCAGTTCCAAAAATTTTAAATATTCTGTCAGAGGACTGAAGATTCAGCTATCTGGTACCGACTTCAAAATAACGAAGATTGAGTACAGAAATAGTTGAGGTTTAGCCGAATTCGGAAAAAGGCACTATTAGATAGTAAAAATTATTTAATACTTTTTAGTTCATATTAATGTTATTATTGTTTTTACCTTGGAAGTCGGTTTTAATTTTTTGTTAAAAATAATAAATTATAAAATCATCGATAAAGTTAAAACTTAAACCCACCACTATTTGTATCGCCACGTTCAGTACGTGCGCTCGGCGCCCGCTGGCGTATTACAGATCAATGCTGGCTTGATTGTATACAATTGTATCATTTGTTGGACAAACAATCGCCGCGAACATGTTTATGTTCGTACGTGAATTGTATTATTAAGTAAATACATACTCATATATGGAACGTTTAGAATTGTTGCTGATTTAGGGATTTTTTTGTAAAGTATATTGCGAGACTAATTTATAATGATAAAATATATAATATGTACTATTATATTAATATTGTTTGAAACTAACTTTTAATAAGTAGGTAATTCAATAGATTTTAATTTTAAATACTCTGAACATAATTAGGCATAAAAAGAAAACATTAAAATAACGTTTGTTTTCACAACTATGCCTATAGCAAACAAGTTATACGAGTAAATGAGTCGTGTTTATCTCTTAATTACATTAAAAAATAATATTTATTTTAGTGAATTATCTCAATTTGGGTAAAAAATGTGGCGACCGTTGGCAAACAGTGTGTTGACGTTTGCCGTGACGCCTCGCTGCAGCTTACTGCCAGCGTCAATATTTGACTGCGCAGGCGCAGCTAGGGCTGTGCTTGCAACGATATTTTTTAAAACCTTTTGTTACATCAAAAATTACTGGAGATTTTTGAATTGGTTTGGTTTAAAATATTGCAGAATACAAACACTTATAATACAATATACACCAAAATTTTATGGAATTGTAACAAATGTTTATACACACATTGTGCACATCAGTTCATACGCCTTTAGACCATAATACAATTTTTAATATAATATAAGCAAAATAGCTGAAAAGTAAGCTAAATAATAATTATATTATATAAGTACCTACTAATTTTGACTACATAGTTGTAATATTATGTCCAAAACAGTCAAATAAATCTTGAATCCCAAAAAATGGAGATTGCACAACCCTAACGCATTTATAGGAGTAGTTAACCAAAAGAAACCTTTACATTACTGCTTTATAAAGAAAGTTTTGAATTCCAGCCCGTGTTTACCAATCATTGTATGATAAGGTAAAGAATAAATATGTCCCAGAGGTAGTTTGTTTTGCTGAGGAATGTAAAAATTTGAGTATATTAAAAAACTAAGTAGTGATAGATTCTTGACATTGTGAAAGGGATATGAAAATGTATATATGAAAATGTATGTCTGTCAACAAACCTACTTTATATCTGTGCTAAATTTTATCACAATCGACCTAGTATATTCAGAGATTATTAAATACAATTTTTTTTCTTCTTGTCATGGTCTTCAATAGAGATGACTAGCATTTCTAGATGTAAACAAAAGATTTCGTAACATTCCCGAAAACCTCTAAATTTGTAAGTTGACGGTGAAATGTGAAAAATCAATATTGATCCACGTGATCCAAAGTCCATAATACCAATAAGCTACTGTTCGCCCCCCGGCCTCGCTCGGCAAACACGCTTAAAGCCTTCCTGGTATTCCACCCTATATGGTCAACCTGCTACACGAATTTGACCCCTATCTCCCTATATTTAGAGGTTTATAAATTTAGAGCGACTTCTACGAATCTAGGTAAAGTAAACTCTAAGCGAAAGATATAAGGTTGGTTTTCGTTTGAATGGTACGGCTAATGATTTTGTACGAATGTGTTAAAGCCTACGCAGCTACGTATCGCTACGCCATAGAAAAAACTTCAACGCGCGCCGTTCCGATGCATTTTTTTTTTAGCAGAATTAATTTATAACACACATACATATATTGAAATACAATGTATTGCTAGTTACTACATAATATTGTTGTTGCTCTAAGACTTCTTGTGGAATCCTAAAATGGCAAGATTAATTGGCTTTAAAAAGGTACCTTGCATCTATAAACATCAATGATAATGTTATAAATGTCCAAGTCTGTTCGTCTGCTTACGCCTGTTGCTGGCATGATTTAGATGAAATTTGTCTTGGAGATAAGAGGTACTTTTGAGCCCCAGGAAATACATGGGATAGTATATAACCACGCCAGAATATACGGTTCTTGCATTATATTCGTAACAAAAGTTAATAAGTAACGTAATATTATATGGTTACAATTACATACAATTATGTATATTCAAAACCAATTTCTATTTTTTTTAAACAAAACTACATAATATGAATACAGTACGTACTTGTACGAACAAAAAATACAAAGAGCGTCCCCAAAATATATTGTTATAATTTGAGCAAATCCTCCATTGTCAACACTTCAAAATGGATATGCGACCACTTGTTCAAACATGCAAAGGATTAGGAGCATTTAACATTGTGGTGATTCCACTTGAATATTCTAAATCTTCTTCTTTCAGAGAAAAGATCTACTGGTTTTAAATGGATCTAATGAGATGAGAAGCGAAAACCTCTTCCTAAGGCTTAGAAAGACAGTATTTAAATCCATAAAAATTAATTTTAATTATTGTTAGTCTTGTTAGAACTCGAGTATCGATCTGGATAATTAGTCTTAAAATGATCGTTGAAGTCCAGCGGGGCTAAAATGGTCACAGTTTAGCAATTCCTTTCAATCAATTCAGCAAATGAATTGTCAAAACTATTAAACTGACGAATTTCAAATTAGTATGAATTACTAGACATGAATTACAAGCAGAGTGACCATTTTGCGATTTAAAAAAAATCAAATTACGATTTATGATACGAATTGGAGGACCGAAGCGACCATTTTAGCCCCACAGGTTAGGTTTATATTAGAAAAATATTAAATATTAAATATAGAATATTTATATTAGAAGGAAGTGATATAAAGTTCACCGGGTCATCTAATATAAACAATGGAACACTAATGCTCATAAAAAGAGTTTATCGTAAAACAAAACACGCATCTAATTCAGTGTCTCATTGTTGTTCTAAAAAAAAAACAATCGACTCTTCAGTTTTCATTGTTCCATATTCAAAGCTAAAGGCGTCCATGAAACGTAGCTGATAATTAAGCCAAGCCCGAACGTGTAATTACTAACTCCGCGCAAATATAACAATCTCGTAGAGATGCTTTCCCTGTATAATGGAATTAATTGAGAAAGATAATGATTAGAATGCTCTTACTTCAGGGTTTTGACTGGAGTTTATCCATTTACCAACGCTTTTGATTGGCTAATGTCAAAATGTTGACCAATCACGAACGCTGTATAGATAAATCAGCTTATAAAAACCCTCCAAAAGCGGGCATTATATTATTCATATTTTTGAAATATTATATCAGAATTAGGATCACTTGAAGACTAGCTTTTTAAATTTTAAAAGAATAAATCAAAAACCTTTTAAGAGATCCTAACTCTTCTCCATACTCTATATCTGTCTCTCTGTCTGTCTGTCTGTTACCTCTTCACGCCCAAACCGCTCAACCGATTTTGCTGTTATTTTGTATGGAGATACTTGGAGTCCCGGGAAAGCGGGTAGGATACTTTCTATCCCGGAAGATGTACGGTTCCCGCACGATAAACTAATTTTGACACAACGGAGTACCAAATAATATAGTATCTGCTATATCAAAAACCTATTAAGACCTCCGTGGCTCAATGGTTAGAGTGTGTGGCAACTCAAGCCGAGGGTCGCGGGTTCGAATTCCGCCGACGGAACAAAAAGTTTTTAAATGTTCCTGGGTCATGGATGTGTATTAAATATCATATAATAAAAATCTTTAAATATATGTAAAGTATAAAAGTATTAAATATATTTCCGTTGTCTGGTACACGTAACACAAGTCCTTCAGGAACTTAGCACGGGGCCAGACTGACGTGATGTGAAGCGTCCATAGATATTATTATTATTATTAAACATGCAATCAAACTTGCATCCAGCTCATAATAGAGAGAGTACCTAATTATGACATAATGTCTACATCAATGACCTATCATTTGGTTCCGTAGCTCTAGGCCCTCGGACCCCAATTTCTTGTACAAACAGTCGGGAATCGAACTCGCGCCCACTCGCATTCCTACAAAAACTGGTTTCGGTACAGAATTAACTACCTATTAGGGCCCTGTAGGACTTTTATAGAGCGATCTAGTTTTAAATAAGCGCTCTAAAGGTACTTTCTTTGTTTGAATTTTCTTTATCCTTAAGCTGTGTAGTAGTGAAACGCCATTATTGGTAGCAAAGGTTGACATTTTATATATTCTACATTGTAATGCGAAAACGATGAGAAATGTTGCTATTCTGAAGTAAAATTATATGTATTGTATTATTACATGTACCTGGGGTTTAGCTCATAGCAAAAAATATTTCAGACAGATACGTCTATCTAAAGGAAACTAGAATGCAAAATATAAAGCCTACCAAACGACTGCAAGTCGCTAATCGGCCCTTCACGGAACATATGAACCGTGTTATTCCAGCACTGAGCAGGCTGATGATGATGAACTATAGCTAAGAACACTCTCGATCATGTCAGCTTTCAAACAAAAAAAACCAGATCAAAATCGGTCCACCCATTTGGACGCTACGATGCCACAGACAGACACACAGTCAGACAGACGCGTCAAACTTATAACACCCCTCTTTTTTGTCGGGGGTTAAAAATATATACAGCAGGAACAGAACCTTCTCCTTTTTGGAAGTCAGTTAGAAATAACTGGAAAGACTTTAGTGGCAATAACACATAAAACAATCTTTACTAAACATTAAGGAGGATCAGTGCTCTTCCATGTCTTACAGGCCACGGTGGGAAAGGCTTTAAAAAGGGCTTCGTGGAACCTTAATCTAGGCCCTTAAGTACATAGTACAATTCAAACACATTACCTTAAGCCCGGGTGATAATAACAGTTTGCCCCGTCGTTTAGCGAGGCCGTGCTAGCTACCAGTGTTTGGACATTATTATCTTGACGTTGACTTAGGTACGGGAAATTCAGGTAATAACGTGTTTAATGTTTGTTTGATGCAAGTTTTGGAGTTTTCGAATAGACTGAAAATTTTCCTTGAAAGGTTTGTAAACGTTAGATTGATGAAAAAAAATAATACACGGGCTGTTAAAGTTAATGTCGTCAGTATTCTAACCTAGGTCCGACGGTGAAAATATTCCTACGTAGACTATCAGATCTACTGTCGTTGGCTTGTCCGTTGAGGATTAAATAGGAATGAAGCAATATTAAATTTTTTAAATACACTGTACTTTTATAAATACAATAATTGAATAAGGTACAGCCTGTATAGCTAAGTTCAGTATATTATTGTCAATTCCATATTATAAATAAAGCAACTTTTAAATATGTAATTAGTAATTTCTGCAGTCAAATTCAATTTGATACTGCATAAAAGTAATTTAAAAGTATGTAGCTGTGGTTTTATAGTGGTTATAATTACCGCTAAATATGCCGTCAAATTAAAGTATATCAATCTTTTGGGCAAGTTTAAGATCTGGCCGTCAAAAGCTTACATCCTGTCCGTTTAAGATTAAGCTTTTAAGCACACTCGAGCTTTTAAACGTTAAGCTTACTTCCTGTAGATGGCTATTAAAATGCAAATGGTTTATTGGACTTGATTTTATAGCAAAACGATAATTATCTTTTTACTTTATGACTATATTTAGTTTTAGGCAGAGTTTTAACAAAAGTTACTTAAATATAAAACCAAATCAAGAGAATACTTTTATGTTTGCAATTAAAAATGATTTATTTTAAAAATGGAATGTCAAAGATATATTTTTTACATTTTCCGGAAGGCCGCCATCTAATATGGTTAACAGTAAAATTTAATACCATAAAATACTATTTAAAACTGACTTTTTAAGTAACAACTAAGATCTTATTTCGTCAAAATATTTTTTGCTCGTGAGCAATCTAAAAAATAATGACAGTATCCGTAGAAAGCGGAAACGTTCGAACACTGCAATTTCGAAGACAATTATCGTGGACACCGTTTGATCACACATTTCACCATAAATAACACCCACTTGACAGCCCTAACGATTCCACAGGTACTAAATAGCTTCGCAGAACCGACCAAATCGGTGCAAATTGTGAAAAAATCATCGAGACGCCCGAACAAAAGTGTGTTTTGTGTTCACAAAACTAGTTTCACAGATACACCGACAAAAAAGTGTATTTTGATGTCTAAATAGACTCGTCAAGGCAGGTAGAGGCCGGTGAAAGAATAGTCATTAATTTTAACCAACCGAAGCGACGGATCCCCGTATATTTTAATTTATAAACGGTATCAGATCGCGCTTTAAGATGATATGATTTTTTACTCCTAACCCTATTCTCGGAACATAATCGAAGTTCAATCTATTTCGTAAAAAACCTCTGTAATCTTAGTTTTTGCTTTGAAAAATTTCTTCTATCGCCCCCGGATCTTGTTAGATGCAATTTGTAATAATTTTTTGGGGTACCGTTAATTTGTCATTGTATTTTCTTTAACCCTTACTCACGAGCATCCCATATTATGTCTTTTATTCAAGAGCTTACCTACCCTACGCATTTGTGGGCCATTGCCCTAGAAATGTCATGTTATACAGGTGCTTCAAGCTTAAATTTCTCAACTCTCAAGAGCCTTTCTATCCACTAAGGATTACTATGAACGCAAATTCCACTCAGTTCGTTTATGAAAAATTCAATAGCACGTCCTAATAGCAGTTTACAATAGAAAATATATTCTACCTGAGCGTGTTCCCATTGTTCAACAAATTCGGGCACTCGTTGGCTTTTTTTAGGCCCTTGTTAGCAAGTCTTCGGATAACTCTCCATTGTATGAAGTATATATAGAAAACAGGTGTTCTATATGAAAAATAATTGCTAGGGACGTTTGAGATGTATTGTTTTTCATACAATACAGAAGTGCTAACATCTCTTCTCAATTTAATTCTTCTCGCCGGGATAGTTCCTGAACCACAGGCGTCATGTTGACTCAACGTTTTTCTGTTTGTCAAAAAATATATCTATTTGAAACTAGAATTTTAATTTTAGATTTTCCTATTAATTAATCTTTTTACAAAAGACAATTTTATAAAAAATCTAGTTTTAGATTGTCCACTGTCCAGGCAATCAAATGAAAAGGGGTTAATTCCAAGACACTTCGAAAATATAAAATGACTCAAGCAGGATATCTCAATCGAGCTCGAATAAATCAAAGTAAACATCCAATTTTATTTAATGAGTCGAAGTGCGATACGTACGACAATCTTGAAAAAACACGCTGGATAAGAGAACACAGAATGACCATTATATGACCATTATAGCTCGTTTTTTGCCGCCAGATCTATTGGATCACAAATAACTTTTTTAACCGTAGCTCCAGCAATTAGTTCTGCCCTAAAGATGACTCTGTCGACAGGTTTTTATATATCGAGATTAGTTTCGCTTCTATTACAAAGCTGAGTGTACAAATATTTTGTGCTCGTGTTATGGTAGTGTCACGGCTTCCTTCTTCAATTACCTGAAAGCTTCTGTTCAATTACTATTTCAGTCTTGATCTGTCCTTTGTTGTATATTTCTAAATGATTGGAGCTTGGTATCTACTATAATGATGATTGACAAATAAAGTTGATAAGTAACAACTTGAAAACTGTAGTTATTTTGCGTTAGCTTTTGGACCGGGAAAAATATTTTATAGATAGGTATATCAGAAGGATAATGAAGTAGTTAAGTAACAAGGCTTATTTCCATCCATTCATGTCTTTTTTATCTTTATTAAGGACTTGGTTCACAAACAGAGGCGACCATGTCGTCCTCGTAAGGCTACAAAATTACAATTTGACGATTTCTTACATCTAAGCTAAACCTAACTTAAACTTGTACAAACATATAGCAAGACTAGACAAAGGCCATTCATGTCTTCATTTATAATTTTACAAAGAATTTAAGCCTAAGACATTTCTCACAAAAAGTAGCTATTTTACTTCGAACAACTTTTATAAAAGGTTTCAAGTTTTTTATCGACACACAGACTCGGGCGCAATAAAACCTTAAATCCAGTGAAACTTTCTCACCGCTGACGCTACCGAAATAATTAACAAGTGTTTTGTATACGGCTATAAAATATAATAAAATAGAATACCACAAGATTTATCACTAGGTTGTTAATTTGTATTAAGGGACTTCGGAATGGATGGGAAATCTTAGGCCATGTTCACACCAAACCGACTGTGAGCCGCTCAATGTGAGCGAACGTTACGCAGTTTATTGTATTTCCATACATATTCACTTTTTCGTTTACACCAATGACCAAACCGACAATACGCCATTACGTTAGGCGTAGCTTAGGCGCGGATATTCGATACCGTATATTTTCACGTTCACACTGGGGCTCACAGTGAGCCTGCTCACATTCGGCGGCTCAGATTCAGTTCGGTATGAACACGGCCTTAAGATGCAGCGGGATTCAGATGATATGAAGAGGAAAGATCAACTAATGAAGAGAATTTTTGATGAAAAGAGGTTTTAGAAACAGCAACGTAAAAAACGACAGTATTTGTAAAAGTACATAAAGTATAATATTTACCAGGCGGAAATATATTAATTTAAAGACCAAAGAATGATACATGAAGTATTACAATATAAATACATATCATGATGATCAGAGATGTACTATGATTGTAATTACTTTTATATCATTAACCTATCAAGCCCCATAAGAGCACCAGTGATCGCGACAACAATAGAATACAGTAGCATTTCCAAGAATCCGCGATCGAAGGATTTAATTGAACTTATTGGAAGTGCAAGGAAGATAACAGACAAATAAATAGACTTAATACATGTACAAGGTACCAGAGAAGACTAAAGAACTTCAATTATTCAGATAATAAAATAGAATCGATTGATTATACCGACGCGGACGTTTTCAACATACGTAAGAACAAAACGAGGAATTCCGAATCGAAACAAATGATCCTCGGAGATTAACAACGCGTAATTGATGATAGCGCGCTTCGTGACATACCACTGACAATAGATCATTGCATAACTTACAGGTACTTTGGGACTTTCGAACCATCATCACAACTATCATTATCCACAGAGAGAGGGGAATGTTTTGTTTTCAATGATAAATATTATTTTTAAAAATAGATAAGTATATGAAGACTTCTTTGCTTCGAAGATGGTTCTTAAAATTTTTAAGAATATTTTTTTCATCATTTCGGAAATTAAAACTACATTGTAATTATTATTAGATTTAAGAAATAATATCTACTGTTCTTAATGAATGCTGTACACGTCTATAATTGGCTTATACATAAGTGCACGTTCTAGTTAAATATATTTAAATGTATTTCTGTGTTTTACTGTTGGCGAGTCTAATAAAGAAATAAATAAATAATGAGATACAATTGGCAAATGAAGATTTTCCGTTCCAAAGAATGTTTTTGTTTAGTCATTATATTTTGTTTAGTCACTACTCACTAGGAGCTGAATTAGTAATTCTATGCCATAACATTTGACAACTTCTTCATTGAGCTGTGACCGTCACTTTTATCATCCCTAAGTTTTTAGCTAAATTGTAAGTTTAATGTTGTTGTTAGATCCTCTTCTAGTAGTATCTTTTTATCATGGGCAATGTATTCACCACCACCACTGAATCTTCAATCTATTGCATTTTTTTACACCAGCTTTTCACAGCTTTCATCATCATAACCAAGAAAATATCTCATTACCAATATTACCGAACTCACGATAATGGTTAATAAAACCATTAAGCGATCCCCATCGCCCAATGTCTTCATCTAAAGCCGTGACCGCCGTTGACCCGACACGACCAGTTCCCAACCACTTAACAATATCATCGCGCTCAATAACTCAAATATACATTTAATGATAACAATATACAACTCATTTGTATACTCATTGAGATTATATTTTAGCAGTAAGTATACTTAGGTATTAATCAAGTATATTGAAATGTAGCAATGAACAATTTTTACAAAATATCATTTTCTCTGGGGGCTACTGTAGTTTTCTCTAACAAATACGAACTGAAACATAGTAAACCTGGAGTATACGCTGAACTCTTTCGTGATTTTTTTTAATATTATATACCTTTATTATAATATACACGTCTTCTTTTTTGAAGTCAGTTTAAAAGTAAGTTTGTATTATTAATTTATTATGGATTGTATCAAACTAATGCAAATAATTCAGATTTTCTTAACTATTAAGAAGAATAAAAATACTGTTATTATTCTTTGGGTATTTTTTTTTACATCAACATATTTTATTGATCATGACGGTGGTTCTAATAGCTTTAATAGATTCAAAGTTTACTGGAATGGAACTTTATGGTTTGGTATAAGTTTTATCTTTACTGACTTGTTTACTTAAGTGTGCTTAATAATTATTTTTAGAAATCTTCATAGAATAAGGTATTTTTATGAAATACTTGATATTCCTCTTAAAAGTACTTATAATAATATAAGCATTTCAAAAAGTAGGCAAACGAAAATTCTGCAAGTAATGTAGTGTAACAATATTATTATAATATTGTCAGCCTATAAAGGCGTGTTATGTTGGTTGTTTTTATTGAACACTTTATTAATTTTATTGCTTCTTCAGCTGTCAAAGTGGAGAAAGGAATTTTTATGTTTCTATAAAATATTTTATTGTTTTTGTTTATCTGAATTATCGGTTTGTTGTCTGTATAAATCACTTTTATTTTGATATCATGATTAAATCTGAAACCTCTGTTATGTTACACTTTAGAAGTTATAACTACAGAGACTTAAAGTTTTTTAAGCACAACTTAGTTTAAGTAAGTAGGTGTTATTTTAAATTTAATGTTGTTCGTTAGGTTGTTATCAAATTCAATATTATTAACAGCATGGTTATAGTTAGAAGTTTTAGTAACAATTTTCAATTTTACAATTTCAATTACTTCTGTTATCGTTTTGATCTAAATATCACTTTTGAAGTTCTCATTTATTAATTCTGTGCTTTCAAGTCATAAATCTCGTACAAGGCTCTTATTATGCGATTGAAATAATATTTATATGTGTTTATTATAGGCTGATAGCTGATACCAATGTAATTATAGGGAATAGGCCGTAGTTCTTTATTGTGAAATAGAAATGTAATGATTTATTTCTATTTTGTTAGTAACAATAAGTATTTAATTTCTTGCCGTTGTAATTGTACTTTTCTTTGTGTGTTTAAAAAGCTATGTTGATAATTTTACGTTAAATTATTATTAAACCATATGATTAGTTACTATTTTTTATGCTTATTATTATTTATAATATATAATAAATTATGTAAGGTTAGTTCTAACTTTAATCCGACTGTGGTCCTTCGAGCCGGATGAAGAAGAACTGCTGCTGGTTTAGAAGAAAATCAGCCCTTCAAGTTCGAAGAATAGTCAGCTAGTTTTCGTCGGAAGAATAAGAAGAACGAAGTACTTGCCAGTGCCAGTTTACCAAGACAAAGAGGTTTGATACAACGAACGTCTAGCGTTGTAATCACTTGTAACGTTGAATCCACGCACTTAAAGTCATCGAAGCTCAAATATATAAATATACATACATATAAATATCAACAAAAGTTATAATATTGTTAAAACTACCTAGGGCCAAAAACGAGTGGACTTACAAAAGGGGTTCTTTCAAAGAAAGTGGCAACCCTAATATTGTGATAGCCCTATCATAATGGGTCTACGGCTATCAATTTCGCGATACAAACAAATGCGATAGGTCGTGATCATGATCGCTCGGGGTCGGGACGTGGTCGTGAGCGCGTTTGTCGGGTAAAAGTCTTGCAACAAAAAAATGACCCAGTGGAAGCACTGGGTCATTTTTTTGTTGCAAGACTTTTACCCGACTGGAGGAATATTTCAGAGAAAGAGAGCATAAAAGTTTATTAATCCTTCGATCGCGGATTCATGGAAATCTATCGTTATTCTATTGTTGTCGCGGTCCCCGGTGTCCTTATGCGGCTTGATGGGTTAAATTGGATTGTTTTAATAAGAGGAATACAACTCAGTTAAATATACTATACCAACCATGAGGTTGTTTTTAGTTTAACGTGTCTGTCTGTCTGTGAGTCTCTGTGTGTGTGTCTGTCCGTGGCATCGTAACATCCAATCGGATAGGTCGATTTAGGAACTTCTCCACATCATTCCGGAAGGTTAGGAGATAAAGCATAAGTTGGAAACGGGCCTAACGGCATTGCGGCTAGCAGTCCTGTCAATATTTCTTTGAAGTAGGTAAATGTCGTATTTGCAGCTAATCTGGTAAACGATGTTTACATTATTAATTCGTGTATGAAAAATAAATGTTCGCCGTTTTTCAGATCTGCCCGATAAGTGACTAAAAAGCGGCGATTGCAATCGGCACATATTTGGAGCTCATTAAAAATTTCCTCACACTTTCAGCATTTCACCTGGCACATGATTGATTCCACACAATTTACCCCAGCAGGTGTGTATTTCCCCGTCTTCGGGCGTATTATTTGTCAATTTGAGGAAATTTATGGTGATCCTGGCAATAAATTGTACCAGTTGAGCTGTAGTGACATTTCCGCGTGTAATTTATGGGGTACAAACATGCTAAAGATGCGGATTCAACATCAGCATGTTTATTCTAAATGGGGATATACAAGGAGGCCGATCCCATCCGGTCGAACTGATATCAGGCCGACCTGATCGGATTCGTGCAACGGGAATGATAAAAAATCTTGTCAGGATGGTCTTCGTCAGTTCCACCGGATCTGACCGGCCTTTTTGTGTGAGGGGATTCTCAACCATGCTTGTGAAGTATTTGCAGTCCAAAATCATTGAAAAAAGCCAACTTGTTCAAATTCACCAACTTCTTCAAATTCATTTGTTTTGTTTATATTATGTGTGTAACATTGATAGGTGTTGTAATATTAAATGTTAGATTCAGCACATAGGGGTATTTGAGCATGCAATGTTGTTCATTTAATATCCCAAAAACAGTGCGACAGAATTAGATTAATAAAAAATATTTTCAACCTTATTTGTAAAGTAGATTGCAATAAAAATGTATCATACAAAATATGAATAACTGTAAAAGAAAACAAGATGTTACTCATAAATATTTAAAATCAAGAAATCCTACAAATTGGCTTGCCGTATTTGGACTTTAAATTGATATGTCTGAATCCTCATATTTTTGTGTTTTAACGTTATTGTTATTTTTTATTTATTCATAATAGCGTTATAAACTTCACAGTGATGCTGACACGCTTTATGTTCTTCTGATTTATATGTATAACTTAATAGCAGTGTTTTTAGAAAAACAATAGCATTTGTAATTTATTGAATTTTCTATATTAGAATTTCAAATGTTATTTTTTGCTTGTTTCAAATATTATTTTAAGCTCGCCTATTCCCTTATAAAGTGTATAATTTGTGCTTAATGAATTACGGCCGCACTCAGATTTAGGTAATGTTTAAATCTTATATTGAATTTCAGGAATATTTTGATATTTAAAACTCATGTACTTTTGAAATCATTTAAAGTCTCTGCATACAAACCTTGTTTCCACATTATATGCCAAACGAAATAAAAGCACCAAACATTCAATTCCTCTTGACAAATTAATACATTCCTTTACATGCACTGTTATTTATGTCCATATGCGAGAGGTGACAAATAAAAAACCGGCAATTCCCGGGAACGTCTAAAAACGTGACTGCACCGCAACACGGCCGGGCTCCCCGTCGTCGCTGGGATTTCTTTGTTTTTAAAACTTACAAAAAGTCAGCCCCTTCTCGTCCTGACCGAGGCAGGTACAAAATATATCCTGGATGGTGGACCACATGTTGAAACTTGAAAGTCGCTAAATCGACACTTGTCAACGGCTAAAGTTAAATCTAACTTTGTTGGTATTGTTGTTTTAATTACGAGTGTAAACATTCTTGTTAATTTAATTACAAATCTTTTTAATTACTTATTTATGATGGTTAATTGAATTATTATTATTGTTCACTTACTTGTTCAGTATTTCAGAGCATCACAAGTGCAGTATGTCGCGGCAGCAATCCATTCGCATATAAATACAACACAACACACGTGCACTTGTCAAAATAAATTCTATAACACCATCCCGAAACTGTCAGTCCACGTACAGTCACAGAAAACACCAGATGAGCTCCCAACAGTCACTTTATAATTGATAAATAAAAATTGTGCCGATTGTTTATAAAATTATTATCGAAAGAAAATAACAGTCGACAACGTCCGTCGCGCACGCGGCGAGCTCCGATATAGCAATAGCGGGAGGACACGGATAGAACGCTGCTGGCGATTTCATCTCAATCTCACCCGTCGAAACGAGACAGTAACATGACAATAAACGATTGTAAGACGTCAAGAGCGAGGGAGATAGTCGATTTCTCATTATGCACGCGTCGAGGCTGACATTTCAATCGCGCCGTCCCGCTCGCACGCGGAGTTATTTCCTTACAAATTATATGCGGGCGTATTTGTGCTGCGTCTCACTCGCGCGTGGATAGTGGTAACCAGATAATGTCTTAATCGCATTTTCTTAGCGCTATGCTGACTGATGCACTAACATAAACAATGATAATTCATGGATTTGCATAAGCGATAAAATGTTTTTAATGAGTCAACTTCGATGGATACCATTTGCTTGATGGGTGGGCGTTGTGATAAATTAGCATATTTGTATTGATAGACTTATTCCAGTCCACTTTATTGAGATGTCTTACCTACGAGTTTTACCACCCAATCGATGTCACCTTTGACCTTATTGAATATATTTCAGTACCTAATATTTGGAGATTCAGGACGATTTATTTTTGATAAATTATCAAAATTTCAAAGTGATGATCTTAAATTTGTAGACCCAGCTTTAGTAAAAAGGAAATACTATAGACTAATTCAAGATAAATAAAATATACAAAAGAAACCAATAATAAAATTATGTAACACCGATAAAAAAGACATAGCAAAGATAAAAAGAATGCACCAAAAATTAAAGGCATGTAGCGGTAAATGAATATTTATAAATCTAGGAATGGACTAAATAATTATGTATTTGTTAAGTGGTCTGTAAATACTCATCGCGACCGCTTATTTGCCTCTGCGACTACTATCCAAACATTTACTTATGGATGACAGAGCTGACGACTCAAGCAAGGGCAATTTTCTGGGAAACGAAGAAAAAAATTAACCAGTTCATCCAGAACATACTATAACTATTGATTATAAACTATCTATGGATTAAATGAAGTTAGACGTTAGTTAGACGTTAAAAATACAAATAAACAGAACATAGACAATATAATATTAGTATTGGGACGTATAATAAGACTTTGTTAATTAAATTGATACTGAAAGTTAGAAGCAAGGCTAAGAAATTAACAATGGAAATATGTATCTTCTTTCCACTATTCGATAAAGGTTTAAATATATTCTGTATTATATAACTAAGAGAAGTTCAGCACATTTTCCTTGTACCGTCAATAGTAGTAAAGTTTTGCAAAAGTGGTATCCATGATCCATCTGATAATCTCGTATGTGAATGTCAACGTCAATGCCTTGCGTGAAATCACATCACTTGGCGAGGTTCCGTATGAATCATGCATGATCCCACTTCGAAAACTAACGTACAGCGCAATGTTAGTATGTCTTAATGTACGAACAAAAAGAAAATCAACATCTTGCATCGATAGAACGTGACAATAACATCTCGGAGAATACATTCCAAAGAACGCATCTCCGTAATTCAAACTCCCATCAAAACTCCCTTTAAATCGACGAAATAGGGATGAGTTTCAAACGTCAGAGTCAGTATTAAGAGGATTTCAGAATTGAACAGGTTTTCTTTACGAATGAAATACTCCGAGAAAAGGGACGGTGCTACAAAAAGCAATCGCGGTAAAGCAACTAAACTCGAAAGCTCAAAGGACTTGTGCTGTATTTTGTTTTGTCCGAGCGAGATAACTTGATCATCCTACTCGCTTTAGAAACGGCGTAACATTTAAAACAATTCTTCAATTAAAAACCTTATCAAACGACGCTAAAAGTGCATTTTTGTACGACCCCACAAAGGTCCTACCGCGTTCCGAACCGGGCATATCGTAAAAAGAACAATTTACAAGTTCGTCTGGCGCAAACAGGGATGGAAGATAAATTTGTATGCCGGCGGAGAGGGACATAAAATGTGCTCGTTCCGAGGCTGAGGCTGTGTATTTTTTCTGAGTTATTATGCCGGCTTCAATCTTTAATTAAGACATTTGTGCATTTATAATGAAATAACAATATGAGTGAACGTAACCGACGCGACGACACCTAAACTTGTTGAGGATTACTTTTTAAATAGATGGCTATACCATTATGGGAGTAAAAAACTTGGCATTCTTGAGCAGTATTTTTAGTTTTATATTAGCTGGTCCATATCTTGAACTTGGAAGCGCAGTCATTATGGGTATTGCACACGCTATAACACTGAATAGATACACCCACACACTTATTCGGTTTACTTCACTATACGTACTGTTTCAATTTATTTTTATCTAAATGCATCCATACTATAGTCTATACTCTATAGTCTATACTAATATTATGCGAAAGTGTGTCTGCCTATCTGTTTACTTGTCTGTCTGTTACTTCTACACACCCAAACCGCTGAACGGATTTTGCTAAAATTAGGAATGGACTATGGATATACTTTGGCCGGGTCCCGGGAAAGGACATAATGTATATATAATCATTTATATCCCGGAAAAATGTACGGTTCCTACGCATTAAACTAGTTTTTTAATTGACTCATTTTTGTGTGTACAACACGGTCAAATTAACTAGACGCACGGTTTGATGACGTCATTACGGAGCTCCCATGTTAATTTGACATTTCGATGCGTCAAGTTAATTTGACCGTGTTGTACATATTATTTTAGAACCAAAACAATCGAAACGAAAAGTTGGTCGACTAGTCGAAAATCGATCATTTGAGTGGTGAATAATAATAATTGACCGACGAAGTGTTTGTTGACTAGTCGACTTCGATTGAGATCTACTAGAAACTTAGAAAGTATGAACTAAGATGCTAGAAGTTAGAAAAATGGCAATTGATACGGAACGCTGTTAAGCATTCGTGTACTATCGCACAAAAATAAGTTACTGAGTAAATTAAGAAGATGTGAATGGAAGAATCGAACAAGTAACATTTCGTAACATACGGAAAATAACTCATTTTTTCCTTAATTATTTTAATAAAACTTGTAACTTATCTGCTTCATAGCCTAGCTAATATATAGTAATGTTTTTTTTATTTCAAATAATTTTACCGGCCCTAAGCAAAAAAAAGGGAAAGTTTTTTCATGTTATTTACCTTATTCTTCCACTCACGTCTTGGGTTTTGAATGCAGTTATATTCTTTAGATCATTTAGAACATTAAGACTGCATTAATTGAACAAAAAAAAATATGGGCTAGTACACAAATGCTACAGCGACCAACTAGTAGAATACGAACTTTGTGGTTCCTAATTAATCAGTCAATTATTTACTAATTAGGGGGACATTCATGAATTTCGTTAGACAACTAAATTATTAATTTAGATTTAAGTTAGATTATTCCTCCCCTGTTCTTGTCACAGGCTGTATGTGGCTGTAACTGTGTGCTCAAGTTTAGTTCCCATAAAGCGGCTGCACTGACTTTGATTAAATTTTTCGTAAGTATAAGTACATATGTGTTTAAATGGTTTATGTATGATTAATCACAATTTAGTTTTAGATAATGTTTGCTAAATAAAATTTATGTTCTAGATTGGTTACAACTTACAATCTGTTTAAGCTTATTAGCTCATTTCAAAAAGTTTCTATTTAAGATGCGTGACAACTGACATAACAATGTCTGTCGGGACTCGGGTCCAGCAGCAGGCTTAGCATGGTCACCATAGAAGGGGTTCGGTACGGAAGAATAAACAAAGTGACAAATTCACTTTGTCTATTCAAATTAAATCCGACATTTTGTCACTAAAATCTGTCAGAATGTCCATTCTTTCCCGTTTCTAATGTTGCTATGTTTGTGTAAAAATGTAAAAAGACATCCAAGCCTATCGATGAAATCTTTCTATCGTAAAAAAAATTCAGTTCACAAGACAACATCTGTCGGGTCCACCAGCAGATTATAGAGCAAAGAAAACACTTTCCATATTCATCTCGCGAGCTATTTGTCGATAATATAATACTTGTACTTGCGGTGTACCGCGGTGAGCAACTACAATGTTGATGGCTATTAAACTTTAAAGGCACCTGAGGTTATTCTCAAAATAGAACACAAATGGACCAGTTGATGTCTAAGAATAGATTTGGTAATTTATTTAATAATGTAAAAGATAGTTTAACCAACAGACCTCCTAAAACTCTAGGGATGGATTATGCAGGATGTTGTCGGTGTGATGGGAATCACAGCTGTCATTTTGGCATCAGCGGTAATTCCTAATAGGGAATATTACGAAAAGGTCAAAGCAGAGGGCGATACTAGCACATAGGTACAGTAAATATTCCAACCAAAATCCGATATATTTCACACGTTATATCAGTTTATTGACAGAAACGTTGTCAAACGACGAACAAAACTTTTTGTTACCTGTAATGCTGGTGCTACCACTAGCGTGAAAGCATTGCACTCTGCAGTAACATAATATCATATTTAATTCGCTTTATGATACTGACAGAAGCTATAAACTATTTAGTTATAGCTTCTATCAGTCGTAATGCAAGTGTATGGTAATTTTTCACCAGTTTTCGAGCTTGCCACTTACGGCCGTTCCCAATATTCAATCTATCTCTGGTTTGACATACGACCGATCGCAGCTGACATTGAATTGACATAAAATATATTATGTCTGTAATGTCTAATGTGAGCTATTCCTATCTCTAGTAGGGCAAAACCAGAGATAGGTCAAATATTGGGAACGGCCCTTAGTGCGTGGATCTCCCAATCTCTCATTACGTTGAAGCAACAATATTTATATTTTTTACCATCTTTTCAGGTTCTCCAGGAAGAAACTTTTGCGAAAACAACTGCTTATTTAACACGACTTACAAGATGTCTTTTAAAAGCCATTAAAACTTGACAAAACCATTGCCCTTAATAAGTTACATCAAAATTTATAGTCAATTAATTAAAACCTAATGAATCAATAAAATATAATGGCAGTAACAAAATTATATTAAATGTTATGTAATTAAATTTTAATCGTTTTTACTCCACTTTATTATTATGTATAATAAAGGATACCTTTATTACTTGCGTAGCACCTGGGCTTTTGTCTTTTAAAACGACATTTTTAGGGTTCCGTACCCAAAGGGTAAAAACGGGACCCTATTACTAAGACTTCGTTGTCTGTCTGTCTGTCCGTCTGTCTCCAGACTGTAACTCAATAACGGTTATAGCTAGTGAGTTGAAATTTTCACAGATTATGTATATCTGTTGCCGCTATAATAACAAATACTAAAAATAAAAGAAAATTAATATTTAAGGGGGGCTCCCATACAACAAACGTGATTTTTTTTTTTGCTCTATATCAATAATGACAGGTAAGTACTTGATTTTTTCTCAAAGTCCTTAGTTATATGTCTTCTTTAATATTTATTAATAATATAAAAATAAAAAAAAAAATAAGGGGGGATCCCATACAAAAAACACAATTTTTGGCCTGATTTTGCTCTATAATGGTACGGAACCCTTCGCGCGCGAGTCCGACTCGCACTTGGCCGATTATTTTTAATTGACATGAATTTCTACTAAGAAGGTCTACGCATTAAGTAATAGAAGATCAAATAAATTCTAAAGTGCGTTTTCCTGTTACATCTTCACGCTTATAATATAAGTACACCTGAAACAATTAAAGTAGGTACATTATGCAATTTGATGACCTTTCATCAAATTGCATAATGTACCTACTTTAATTGTTTCAGGTGTACTTATATTATAAGCGTGAAGATGTAACAGGAAAACGCACTTTAGAATTTATTTGATCTTCTATTACTTAATGCGTAGACCTTCTTAGTAGAAATTCAGTCTCTACTCTCCTTAGAGTAGAGACTTTATCCTGGATATAAAATTAAAAGGACGAGATAGTATTTAATATTTATAACGATAACAATGTGCCACCCGACAAACGAATTTTTGCTTGCAGGAATTTGCCAACAACTTTTTCCCTAGATGTCCATGATATTATGTGTTCAGTCGAAGTATGTAACCTATTTAGGGTTTAAAAAGATACATTTGACAGGTACATTGTGTCATGTAGTTAGTCTATTAACATGGCTTGTAATAGCAACATCTAGTAGTAAATAAATACAGTTATTAAAGCTTTACAGCCTTTGAGTGACTCAAAAGGGACCTTAGTAGTCTAAACATTATGTGTGACGTTTTCGGCGCTTTAGCTTGACAGATACTTCGAGTAATTTATGAACATCCCCTAACTAATATTTAATTTTGTTGAAGTTTTTATAGCATGTTAAAAGGTGTTACTTCTCATCGTGTCTGTTATAAGCCTATAAGTTATAATCTGATAAGGCTCGGGGTTAGAGGTTACCACTGGTTAACAGTATTAAGACGTGGTTTTAACACATGTTTGAGACCAAATCACCACGTCAAAACTAAGATGCAGTTTGTTAGTAATATTTTAATAACATAAAACATTTTACATCTATATAATACTATCTAACAATATATATAATTCTCCTGTCACGATGTTTGTCCGCGATGGATTCCTAAACTACTTAACCGATTTTAATGTTTTCTTTTTTAAATGTGTGCTTTTTTCCAACTTGAGAGATAGGATAGCTTAGATCTTTAATTATAGTCGCAATTTTATTTTATTGCAAATTATTTGTCTATAGAGAGCGACCATTTTTATGCGACGCAGATCACGACTCACGGGATAGCGATGGACGTTGCCATGGTGATATACTGATTAT
Source organism: Polyommatus icarus (assembly GCA_937595015.1). Classification (NCBI taxonomy): domain Eukaryota; kingdom Metazoa; phylum Arthropoda; class Insecta; order Lepidoptera; family Lycaenidae; genus Polyommatus; species Polyommatus icarus. Next base: position 6,464,705 of record OW569341.1, on the reverse strand, counting down.
TTAGTCACTAATTCAATAAAATAATACGGGCAATATACTTTATAAAATATGGCAAAGAAACCTTTGCCGGGACAGCTAGAAATATTATAAAGCGGAAGAGTTTGTTTGTTTGTTTGAACGCGCTAACTTTAGGAACTTCTAGTCAGATTTCAAAAATTATTTCATTGTTAGCCCATTTACCGAGGAAGGCTATATGCTATATTTTATCACGCTAAGACTAATAAGAGCGAAGAAATAGAGGAAAATGTGGAAAAACGGGGTAAATTATTATTTGAAAGAACTTGTATCACGAACTACTGGAGCAATTTTTCTGTTATTTGATGATTGATAAGTAGACCACGTGAAGGATCATAGGCTATTTTTTGTGGACTAATTTGTCTCTGAAACATCTAATTTATGCGGACGAAGCCCCGCGGACTGTCTAGTTCCGCTATCCCCAACCCGCGGCCCGCCGCCGGGACTTTATTTGTGGCCCGCGTGATGTTAAAAATTTTGAAATTCACGCCCACCGGCAAAATAACGTAAAGTCTACGTGATGGTCGTTAAATTATTTTCACTTTAAATCGTTAATTTTGAAGAATGTTATTTTTTAACCTTAAAAAATTTTGCGGCTCGCGACACCAAGACAAAAACATGTTTGTGGCCCGCATGAAAAAAAGGTTGGGGTCCAACCACTGGTCTAGTTTATACAAGCTCATCCGGTAATTTGGCCAAATATTATAATATGGGGAATAGGTACCTCTATACATGGAGGCAGTCATAGGCCTGTCTTGCCCTTTTTTATGTTATTAAAATACCGTTGTTGTGGCATTCTGACGCCATTATGGTTCCATTACGACGCTAATAATAGTACCCATCCGTTTTCACTCCAGTGATCCAGTCATTTCCAATAGTGGTTTCATACGCCAAACAAACTTTACTTTCATTTGTTAATATTCATTTTCACATTCAGAAGTTTCATTGCTACATAATGAAATATCGACAGGAGTAAAGCTGCATCCGTACCGCATGAATAAAGTAGAATACATACAGATTTAAGGGCGTTCCGTCCGGAGATTCCGTAATTGACCGTATTTAAAACCCTATAAACTCATAATCTGAAAGCTACAAAGAAGTAATAAAAATACAGCAATAATCTTCAGTATATCAACATTCCTTTTGTCGTTTTAAATTGTCTATTTTTGTTTCTTATACTCTGATATCAGCTTCCAAAGTAATACCAATTTGTTAAAATTCAAGCATACATTCAGCATCTCCTTAGGATTTACAAATTACTTTTATTTGAAACTCACGCCAATAGATCGACAATATCATAAACTACATATTCGCCGTTTAAATTTTTTTTAGGACAATTTTGAACTAAGATAAGTAAAAATAATAGGGTTTTGGCGCGATCTCGGCAACGTGGCAAATGTATGGCCAAGGTCGTTTGCTCGGGGGACGACCTTAAGACCGTAAGGTAAGGTTTTTATCTCGCCCTTCCATTTCTTTTATAGCTGGGACCGATTAACATAAATTCCAATACGGAATCACTGTGACACGTTCCTTATCAAAATGTTTATTTTTTTTAACCGCGGCCCTCCTAATAAAATTGATCACTTACTTTCGGACCGGTTCGGTCGGTGATTTTGGGGGAAATTATTGGGTGCACGTTAATATCATTGGGTTATGGAAGAAGCTAAGGAACATGCTGAATAAAAAGTGTTGTGTAAGTATACGAAGTTGAATAATTTAAATATGTAGTAGTCTCTAATAGCAGATTTAAGAGGTTTTGATAATTGTATCTAGCGACGTTGTAAATTTTTTTTTGATTTGTAAATTTTTTTTAGCTCTCGGGACACGAGCCAAACTAGACGCCAAACGAGCAAACAGGTAACCTGATGGAAAGCAACTACCGTAGCCCTCGCAACATCAGAAGAGTTGCAGATACGTTGCGGGCCTTTTAAGAGGGAATACTCTCTTTATTTGAAGGTTTACATCTTTTTTATTAGGGTTCCGTACCCAAAGGGTAAAAACGGAACCCTATTACTGAGACTTCGATGTTTGTCCGTCTGTCCGTCTGTCTCCAGCTGTAACTCAAGAACGGCAATAGCTAGAGAGTTGAAATTTTCACAGATTATGTATTTATGTCGCCGCTATAACAACAAATACTAAAAACAAAATGAATTAAATATTTAAGGGGGGCTCCCATACAACAAACGTGATTTTTCAATCATTTTTTCTATCTATTATAATATACATCTAAATGATGACAACACTGGTAGGCACTTGAAATTTTCACAAAGGCCTTAATCAAATGTATTTTTTTAATAATTGATATTAATATTTAAATAAAAAAAATAAGGTATTTTTATTAAATATTATTTCCATATTAAAAAAAATACCTTAATTTTTTTTAAAATTTAATTATCATATAAAAAACACAATTTTGGCCTATTTATGCTTTATAACGGCACGGAACCCATCGTGCACGAGTCCGCCTCGCACTTGGCTGATTTTTTCTAATATCAATTTAAAATGATTATGCTATTTAAATTTAAACAGCTACTAGCTACTATTAATACCCGGAACCACGCGTAATTGTCTGACAAATCAGGACACCGATACCCCACCACCTGCGCGGTGTCCGCTTACACAATACTCAGTATTCCGCCGGCATGCAAATATCTTTCCCAGGATATTTTGTAGCTGACATAAAAAATGCATTTTAACCGACTTCCAAAATAAGAGGTTCTATGTTCGGCTTTAAATATTTTTGTGTGTTTTTTTTACTAAGGGGGCAAACGAGCAAGGGTCATCTGATGGAAAGCAACTACCGCCGCCCATGGACAAAGTCAGAAGAGTTGCAGGTGCGTTGCTGGCCTTTTTGTTTCCGTGTAAAACTTCTTATGAATTTCGAGATGAAAGGGTTGCACTCCCCGAAATTAAACGAAATAGGCAGGAACAGACTTTTCACTATTCGGTAAAAATTAAAATGATTAGTGGATATTGCTTCCTTTTCACGCCGTGCCGGCGGATTTAACTCCCTCCGTCTTAAGGTCGTCCCCCGAGCAAACGACCTTGGCCATACATTTGCCGCGTTGCCGAGATCGCGCCAAAACCCTATTATTTTTACTTGTCTCGGTTCAAAATTATCCTAAAAAAAATTTAAAACGGCGAATATATAGTTTATGATATTGTCGATCTATTGGCGTGAGTTTCAAATAAAAGTAGTTTGTAAATCCTAAGGAGATGCTGAATGTATGCTTGAATTTTAACAAATTGGTATTACTTTGGAAGCTGATATCATGAGTATAAGAAACAAAAATAGAAAATTTAAAACGACAAAAGGAATGTTGATATACTGAAGATTATTGCTGTATTTTTATTATAACTTTGTAGCTTTCAGATTATGAGTTTATAAGGTTTTAAATACGGTCAATTACGGAATCTCCGGACGGATTTTAGATAGAGTAAAGGGTTTGCCGGAAAAAGTGATAACGAAACAGGCAGGCAGGCACAGACTTTTCGCCGTGCGGTAGAATGACAGGGGTATGTTAGATCCTCTTCTATGCCGTGCCGGGTGGTTACTTTTCCTAAGGCTTAAGAATTTTCTATCAGGTCACGTGTCCATGTAAATTTAACATTTTTTTACCTGTCCCCAAAAAGTCCAAAGCGCCAAGTAAAGTTGCAAGAAATATAATTAAATGTAAGATTTTTTTTGCGTCTGCAATGTAACATTTTTAAAGAGCTGGAAAGCCGAACTATCACGAAGATATCCAACCCAAACACGATGACAAGAAAAGATGAAGTTGGCAGAAGGTATTTTTATCGGCTAATAAAATCCTATAGCCTCCTATTGACTTACCTAACCATACCGTGTTAAAATATAACCCTGGACAATCCCTGCGCACAACACTTCGATAAAACGAGTGGGATAGACATATTTTTAATGGGAGATACAACGAGTGGGAGAGGGACAGACGATATGAAGTCATAAATATCACTCAGCTGGATTCTTGCCCGATACTTTTTTCTCCAAAACCGACGGTATACAAGCGAGACTGTCGCGTATAGAAGTGTCTTCTTATCATTTTAATGGGCGTTTTGTTTAATTAAGGTTTTGGGAAAAAGGGCAGGGATTTTTGGACGTCACCTGCAGATAGTGACATGTTTTTAATTGGTTACCTTCTACGGTGTTTCACAAAGATGTTTTGATCCTAATTAAGGAGTAAGATAAAACAAATCGAAGACAAAAGGCCAGACAATTGCAGCTCTTGGCTTTAAGTAGATATATACATTTTCGAAAAAAAAACCTATACCTATGCAAGGTGTAACAAAACTAATTGATAACAAGGGTGTGTACTGTGCACCCAGCTTACCTACGGGCAAGGGTTCCCAAACTGTGCGTCGCGGCGCCCTGGTGTGCCGTGGAAAGGCAAGAGGGGCGCCGTGAGTCGATCCTCCATCATTATCTGAAATCACAAAATATATAATTATTGAATTATAATATCAATAATAATCAATGAAGCAGGTAGATGATGTTTAAATATGTGTTTATTACTATTTACCTGCTTAATCTAATTACTGCAATCATTAAAGGCACTTATTTATTTAAGTATCTTTTTCTAATAGCTAGGTAGAGACGTAGAGTAGGGCGCCGCGCCGCCGTGACAAAGCATTTTACATGTAACTGCACCGCAAGCTGAAAAAGATTGGAAACCCCTGCTTTAGGGTGTGTACGTGTTCCACGTAGAGAGTTCATTGTGTAAGTAGCAGCGCTGAAAGACCAATATTTTTTTCACTTTTGTATGGGGAAACTCGTGACGGTGCTTGTCGTATTAGTAGACTTTTTAGGCAATTTTAACACTAAAAATTTTTATCATTCGATCGGGGATTCTTGGAAATGCTATTGTATTCTATTGTTTTCGCGATCACCGGTGCTCGTATGGGGCTTGAAGGATTAAAATTTAAAAGCTATAAAGGGGGTAGATATAATAATAACACTGATAATATAAGTCATAGTCATAAGATTTGTTAATCATATTATTTTCTCTCCTTTTTATCCGATTTCCAAATGGAGAGTCTTTTTTCAAGAACTTTTCACCGCAACTGTACAGGGCAAGCTAATAAATTCAAATAGGCTTTATTGGGAACCCCACAGCGGCGGTATCGGCGCGTTATTAATACTACCCCAGTAGGTACGATTACTCATTGCCTTATCAATATTATACGTTAAATCTTTATTGCAAGTGCTCTCTGGTATTGCAACCAGTTTTTATAACGTAAGACCATAAGGTTTAACAATAAACATGACCAAATGCGAAAGAATGGAATATACATGAGGAAATTGACTAATACGTATATGTCTATAATATTACTCTGTGTCACAGACCACAGTGCATGAGAAATCTATAGTTGGTAACTGATAAGTGATAAGAGATGGAAAACCATTATAATATCGCAATATAATATTATTTTTGTTAAAGACGATTTTGATGATTTTTAAAGGATTCGGCGAGATTTGGCTTTTGGGTTTTGGATTTGAGTTGTATATCTTGGATACCTTGCGTAATTTGTGGTCGCCCCTCATACACTTACTGCTCTATATTACTATTTAAACTCTACATACGCAGACCGCACCTACTACGGCTCTTAGTATGATGATAGTACTGTTGTTCTATAATAATATAAGCTTATGACTTTCGTCTAATGCTAAGTACTCGCATACGGTTTTGCTCGATAGTTTTACTCCAAATCGAAGGAAATGACATATTTGACATATTTAATTCTACCGTGCCCGGCTCGAAGCGAGCCTTCGAGCTGTCAGTTTTGCGGTCCAGACGGTGGTTATTGCTCGATTTGGAGTAAAACTATCGAGCAAAACCGTATTTCAGTACTTAGCATAAATGATTTTTAGTTTTTACGTTGCCCATCGGATAGCCTTGTCTCAAAAAAATTTGGAAAAGACATAAGTATTAATAAATTTATTAAATACTTTTAATCGTGTCCAAAAATCACCCAGCTTTAAGTATAATTTACACAGAGCCAGTACTGGCTGCCAATAAAACTGGCAGCCAGTATTGGCTTGGTATATGCCGCGTGTGAACAGTTTTTCAAGCCAGGCCAAACTGTTCACACGTGGCATATGTCAAGCCAATACTGGCTGCCAGTCTTATTGGCAGCCAGTACTGGCTCTGTGTAAATTATACTTTACGCATTGTATCGTGGAAAAGTGCGTTATCCAATCAACCCTATACCCAAACTGGACATTACGATTTTTTACCCAATCACAGGTATAGTTTACCCATGGGTGTGTGACTGTGGCGGCTCTGTCTACTAATTATCACGTCTCCTGTGGGATAGATAGAGATATTTTTTATTTTTTATTTCACCTCACCACTTAATAACCTTCTTCACGCTGTAGAGTACACAAAAGAAACAGGAGAGGCGTGGAGGTGATTACATTTTTTTTTATTTGAAATAGATCCTTAATACATACCAGCATGGGCTCAAAATACCTACTAAAAGCTGGTACGTCTACAAATTTATTAAACAGGAAGAAATTAACAATTTTTACGATTTAAGTACCGTATAGAAAACTTTACTTATCCATACTAATATTATAAATGCGAAAGTGTGTCTGTCTGTCTGTCTGTTACCTCTTCACGCTTTTTATCCCGGAAAAATGTAGGTTCCTGCGCGATAAACGAATTTAGACGCAACGGAGTTGCGGGCGTCATCTAGTATTATAATATCTTATATATAAAATTCTCGTGTCACAATGTTAGTCCACGAACTCCTCCGAAACGGCTTTACTGATTTTTACCAAATTTTATATGCATATTCAGTAGGTCTGAGAATCGGCTACTGGGTACTTTATATATTGATAAGTGCATTTGTTGAATAAATAATAGTAAATTTTTACAACCTGATGTCGGCACTACAAATAGGCGAACGCGTTAGCAAACGCATTGGCCAACGCGTCGGCCAACGCGTTCGCCTATTATGTAGTGCCGACAAAACGCGTCGGCCAACGTCTAAATACCTACCGCCAACGCGCGAGTCGCCTGTTCTACACATTGGGCCGACACGTTGGCCAACGCGTTGGCCAACGCGTTCGCCTATATGTAGTGCCGACATGAGACGGACGGCGAACATTGTTTGTGCGAAGGAATAGCGTTCGACGTTGCCACGGTGACATACTTATTTAGTCACTTCAATAAAATAATATGGCAAATATATTATTAATTATGGCAAAGCAACGTTAACCGGGACAGCTAGTATTAATATGTAATTCTATACTTATTATAAAATGAAGTCACTTTTTTTCCCTCATGTCCCTTTGTTCCCTTTAATCTTTAAATCTACGCAACGGATTTTGATGATTCTTTCAGTGTTAGATAGCCCATTTATCGAGGAAGGTTATAGGCTATATTTTATCACGCTAAGATTAATAGAAGCGAAGAAATATAGGAAAATGTGGAAAAAACGGGGAAAATTATTTTAAAGAGCTAACTTGAACGCGCTAATCTCAGGAACTACTGGTCCGATTTGAAAAAATATTTCAGTGTTAGATAGCCCTTTATTGAGGAAGGCTATAGGCTATATTTTATGACACTAAGATTAATAGGAGAATGTGAAAAAAATTATTTGAAAGGGTTTAATCTCGCGAACAACTGGCGCGATTTTTATGTTATTTGGCACAGATAAGAAGTAGACCACATGAAGGATCGTGATAGGCTATCGATTTTAATCATTTTTTCAGTGGCTATATAATATTTTATTCCCGTGCGACGCCGGGGCGGGTCGCTAGTTATGTAGTATGTACTATGTCCAACTGATTCGCTAGTAGAGTATAATTTCCTGAATATGTTTCAGAAATTTTTATAGAATTTGAAAATTAAAATGTGACTTAATTAACGTGCATATAAATTGTTTCTTGCAGGGTTACAACTTACAATAGATGACATTCGGCTAAGCTCATCCATACTCAAATAGGTACTAATATTATAAATGCAAAAGTTTGTCTGTCTGTCCGTCTATTGCTAGAATGTCCCGGAAAATAACATAGGAATTAGGAAAGTTTCCTGCGCGATAAACAAATTTTGGCGCAACGGAGATTGCGAGCGTCTGCATCTAGTAATATTTTTAATTTTTATCAAAAGGAAATGAAGCAGATTTTTTTAATTAAGTATGTAAGTATATTAAAAATTTATTGAACAAAAAAATATCACACCAAAATGATTACCGTCTCCATTCCTTTCGTTTTTGATACTCAGACCGGACCCTAATGCCTCGTCGTTAGCGGTCGTACCTGGCGGAAGTTACCGAAACTGTTTATTTCGACTTGAGGACTTTTTGTAATAAATTGTAAAAAATAAACTATCCTTAGAAGCTTGTCTCAGAGGTAGGTTGTAGGAGGTGGACTCTATCATCAACGGGCGAGTTACAATTAGGCCCTAAGTATGAAAATGTGTCTTGTTATTAAGGGGCTCTAGGTCAAGAAACAGACGATTTTCAAGATTTAAACGGGACACGAGACATAAAAATATAGTAATTTAAATTCTGAAAAAAATATAATATGTTATACTTAGTTAAGGATCACATTGGAATTCATATTCCAATAGCTTTGTCCATATTGTGCCTTTTTTGTTCAACAAGGGCATGCGTGATAGCGCACAGTGCACACATCCACCCGCGTCGAAAGAAAAGTGTCATAGCGCGCGCTACGATTTCAACGCGCGTTACGGACATGCCTCACGTTCGCTGTTGACAGCGCTATAAGGCATGCCCTTGATGAACAGAAAAAGGCACAATGTGGACAAAGCTATTACACAATAATATCATGAACTTCACTCGATAAAAAAAATCCCAAAGTTACCTCTTCTTTTAACGAAATTGCCATACCAAGACTATGTCCAAATTATTTGGAATTTTCAGATAATTTTTAGGGTTCCGTAGTCAACAAGGAACCCTTAGGTATAGTTTCGGTCTGTCCGTCCGTCTGTCCGTCTGTCTGTCTGTCTGTCTGTCTGTCTGTCTGTCTGTCCGCGGTTTTACTCAGAGACTATAGGAGGTAGGACCTACAAAGCTGTAATTTGGCATGAATACACATATTAATGATGGCAACAAAATGGTACATGAAATCGTAAAAAAAGATATGTTTTAAGGTACCTCCCCTACACATCAAGCCGGGATGAATATTTTTTTTCGCGCCCACCCCATTGTGTGGGGTGTCGTTGAATAGGTTTTTTAAAAATATTGCGAATATTTATAGATCATTTTCCGATTTAGGGATCCGTTTGTGAAATATTAAGTTTTAAAGTGGAAAAAATCGTTAGAGTCCAGTGTCCCCCCCTTCTACCAGCTAAACGGTTGGTTCTGGAAATGTGAAAAAATTCACGGAAGTAGGAAATATGCTCAATTAAAAAGGAAAACTATCACAGCTAAGAAGACTTCATAAGTTATTGAGTAATAGTCGATCAAATAAATTAAAAACCGGCCAAGTGCGAGTCGGACTCGCGCACCGAGGGTTCCGTACAAACCTGCAAGGTTTACAAAGTTCGTTCATTACGACAATCGAGTGCTATAAAACGTTGCTTCATGCCAAATTTCAAGATTCTAGGTCGACTGGAAGTACCCTTTAGGTTTTGATTCCCTTGCGAGTACTTGCGAGTTTCAAAATATGCAGCTTAAATTGCTGTTTCTTTTGATTGCGTTGACATAGAAGTTTGATTTTGTTACAGCTTAAAGGTATTATAGACCTGAGTATTTGGTATGAATTTCAATTTAATACCTCTACGCGTTTATGAGGAAATGGGTAGTAAGTTTAAAATTATTAAAAAAATATATATTATGTGATGTAACTAAAAATTTATGGTTTTCGTAATTTTTCCTTTATCTATGCTATAAGACGTTGCTTCGTACCAAATTTCAAGATTCTGAGTTCACGGGAAGCACCCTGTAGGTTTTGATTCCCTTGCAAGTGTCGAAAATTTGCGGCATAAACGGCTGTATCTTTTGATTGCGTTGGCTTAGAAGTTTGATTTTTTCACAGCTTCAAGGGACAGTAGACTTGAGTAATTGATATAAATTTCAGCTTCATACCTCCACGCGTTCCTGAGAAAAAGGGTCTTGACAGACGGACGGACGGACAGACGGACAACAAAGTGATCCTATAAGGGTTCCGTTTTTTCCTTTTGAGGTACGGAACCCTAAAAATTGTATTCGGCGAAGTATAAATTAACTTTTCGTCCAAATTCCTTTGAAAGTAACTGAGATGATGTTGTTAGTAGTGTAAAACGCGCTATAAATATACATTCATTGACCATAAAAAATGGACAAAAACTAGCGGTACTACGGAACCCTATATTGCGCGTGGCCCGACACGCACTTGGCCGGTTTTTGTACTGAATTAAAGACAAAGAATGTATAAAAGTTTTTACACTGTTAATGAACATTTAAATTAAATTTTAATATGCAATAAAATTAATATATTAATAGAGCTCAATCATAATGAATAAGTATTATCCTTCCATGTTCAATTCCATTTCGTCGTTGCCAAAACAAGACCTCTTATGTGACGGTCTGGACGAAAATGACTTTTTTACACCATATTGTAGAGAATTAAATTCTCCACCTTGTACAAAAACTCACATGTGAAAAGGAGGCGAAAAAAAAGTCTCATGTGAAACTCAATAATAATTTCACAATCAAAATATCTCATGTGCGCAACTTTTACCCACTGTTACCTCTTATGTTGCTAAATTTAGCAATCAAAACCTCTCATGTGCAGCATAAGTGATAAAAAAAGAAAAAAAAAAGAGGTATATTGACTAGGTATCGATATCGTAATAAGTTTAAAAAATGTCTGAAATATAGATACATAAATAAGAAAAATAAACTGGCATGCTTACATATAATTTTTTTTCACGAAGAAGTTTTTTTAAGTTTTTACAAAACTTGCATCTTTGCACATGAGAGATCTTGTTTTGGCAACGACGATTTGTAATAATGTAATTATTAAAATGTACTAGCGACCCGCCCCGGCGTCGCACGGGTATAAAATATAAAAATAGCCACTAAAAAAAATTATGCCTATAGCCTTCCTCAATAAATGGGCTATCTAACACTGAAATAATTTTTCAAATCGGACCAGTAGTTCCTGAGATTAGCGCATTTAAGTTAGCCCTTTCGAATAATTTTCCCAGTTTTTTCCACATTTTCCTCTATTTCTTCGCTCCTATTAGTCTTAGCGTGATAAAATATAGCCTATAACCTTCCTCGATAAATGGGCTATCTAACACTGAAAGAATCATCAAAATCCGTTGCGTAGTCTTAAAGATTAAAGGGAACAAAGGGACATGAGGGAAAAAAAGCGACTTTGTTTTATAATAAGTATAAGTGTCACCTGGCCGGCACAGGGACAATAAAAAGAAGAGATAAATAAAAAGAATTTCACAATATATCAAATTTATTTAAATAATAATTACTAGTTAGTCAGCGGTGAGCGGGGAACGCGGGTACGAAACTATAGGTAGATATAGAAGAAGTATAATATTTAGTTACTTTAGGTTCCTATTTATTGTAATATTTGCACGCCATTAAAACGGCAAAACATGTATTGTACTATTTTAAAATTGTAACATCTTTTTATCATGTTTTGTGCAAATAAAGATTTGAATTGAATTGAATTTAATTATCTAGTACTCGTCAATTTGACTCAATTTAATTGATGTTTAAAATCACGACGATCAAAAAACTATAAAATTGCAGGCGCAAAGTGTGTTCAACTGAAAGCACCAGCCGAGCCTTTGCGTGGTTCGGCTGGTGCTTTCCGTTGACCTATTAGTTTCTTGACCTACGAGTATAAGACCCCCTTAAGAAATTCTGTGGCTGTGTTTTTATCCATTAAAGGATTTTTATTGCAATACGGTTGATAAAAAGTTGAGCGAACCACTTTTAGAGCGAACCACTTGGTTTCTTCCGTATAACATCCAGTTTTTTAACAGGAGTTTTTCTACTCAACAGCTTTGTTCATTGGTTTCTATGCTTCCTTTTTACGGTTCCGTACCCAAAGGGTAAAAACTAGACCCTATTACTGAGACTTCGATGTCTGTCCGTCTGTCCGTCTGTCTCCAGGCTGTAACTCAAGAACGGTAATAGCTAGAGAGTTGAAATTTTCACAGATTATGTATTTCTGTTGCCGCTATAACAACAAATACTAAAAACAAAAGAAATTAAATATTTAAAGGGGGCTCCCATACAACAAACGTGATTTTTCAAACATTTTTTGCTCGGTGTCAATCATGACAACAGGTAGACACTTGAAATTTTCACAAAAGCCTTAATAATTATATGTGTACTTTAATAATTATATAATAATATTTAAATAAAATAAAAATGTAAGGGGATGTCCCATACAAAAAACACAATTTTTGGCCTATTTTTGCTCTATAACGGTACGGAACCCTTCGTGCGCGAGTCCGACTCGCACTTGGCCGATTATTTAGGGTTCCGACTTCCGTAGTTTGCTGTTTGGACTTAGTAAATACATAAAATAGATACACGAGCTTCAAAATTATGAGCATGATTTCGTTAATAGACCTAGGTAATATTTTCAACATTTGAATATTTTTGGTTGCGTTCATGGGCGCCGCCAGGTGCACTTGGAATTTGCACCCCTTTGGAATCTCGATTCTCGGGATCAACAGAATTTTTTGAAATAAACAGCCTATTAACCCATGCTGTACAAAGATAGTTCGTAATGTTTCGGCACTAAATGTAGAACTGTTGACGCAAGTCACTGTTGTTTGTAAAAAGACAAAAGTAAAAAGAAAAGAAAGAAAACTAAAATCTGCACCCCTTGGAAATTATTTCTGCCGGCGCGGCGGCGCCTATGAAGTATGATTGCGTTCTTGAATAACTTGATACTGATTACAAACTATTATGTAGACGTATTTTGTCGATTATTGAATCTTTATCAAATACAATTACTAAAAATAAATACATCATGTTAAAATTGCTTAAAATCATCGTTTTTCGGGAGGGTAGTCTTAGATACAATCGCAAATAAACAAACAAAACAGTTCTTCTACTACTAGTCCAATTTAAAATTGCTGGTAAGTTAAATTCAACGATGTTAAAATACACAGTTCGACATTTTGTTAATACGCCATCCAGCGGTACATGCGAGAAATAATCAAAGCATTATGATCGTAGCAGTTGCTACTACTTGTCTAGAGATGACACTTTTAACCTGGGTGTGAACTGAGGGCCCATCTAGTGATATATTTTAGAATTAAAACCAATTTACTTACAACCAACGCTTCCTTTATTCAACAGGAGATGGCGCACGATAATCTTTGTAGAACTTCAACCAGAATTACAGAACGTTTGCAAGATTGTTCAATAGATGCCGCACGTGTATAATCCGACTATATTAAATTGTTCAAAAGTAGTACGCTTTTTGCGAAAACCTACATTGTATTCAATTTAGTTTCGTAATAGAAAACTCAACTGGCGAAGTCAACTCAATACCCGGGAAAGGACAAAGCGCACTCTGTCTGTTCTCTGTGGATAGGTTTGGGAGTTTTTGTCAGTGTTGCTAGCATTTTTGTGTTACAATAATTATATTTGGTTAATTTTTCACATTTTAGTAACCATCTATAAATTAAAATAGTGTTTTGTTTAATATGAATTATACAATTAAATTGTAAATACATATTTTGTTTTGACGTGATAACGTCTTATAATTCGATATGGGCTGCGGGCCCAAAAAACATGACAGTTCATGCGGCGTTACCTCGCTGACAGCTCTGAGGCGTTCCATTTACACTTTCAAGTCTCTCAACAACCGTAAGGCCCACCTGGGCCGCGCTCTTTGTTTCGATTATATTACGTATTTCGATGACTTAGAGAATACTTTTGTATGAAGAAGTTTGGTTAGTTATGACCTTATGACATTTGATACATTGACCACACTCTGAATGAAAAATAAATAAACAATCTGTGAGCTATTAGTATTATTTCGGCTATTCAAAATTGTGCTCTATTTCCTACGAGTCAAGGTATGACTTGTTCTTTGTTCGAAGATTTTACTGGATTTCACGAATGTATGTAGCGTTTTGTATAGCGAGTTTTATATAGTTTTACTCATTAGAAATATTTTATTTATAATGAGTAATTTATTCGTTTATTTCTTCTGAACAAGTCACTAATTATAGTTTCGAAAGTTTATAATTGAGAAACTACACACACACCGGCAAAATTAGCGGAACATAGGTAAAAAGGGCCACAACTTGAATTCAAGTGGGTCAGGCTGTGTGAAATCCTTTTTTATAGTTTCTAAGCTCATTTAAGAAATAAAATATTGAACACAACTGGGAAGCTAACAGATTTTTATTGCAATTATGCCCTACTACTAAGTGTTTTTCGATGATTGACGTTGTAAGTGTTTCTGATAAGAATGGCGTTTTTAGCGGGGTGCAAGGTATGCCAGCTCATTTTATTGTTTGGTTTTTGGAAGAACACATTGCTTAGATACAAAATTAATGATTTTCCAGCATCTACGACTGATAGAGCTGTAACCACGATAGAGAAAGGTCACACCTACCGTTCAGTCAGTCAGGCCTTAGGTGTGTCGGCTTTCGTAGTCCATCGTAACTTTCAATGCTACAGAGAGACTGGATCTTACGTTTGAAGACGAGAACAAGGCAGATTTCGGGTGGCAATGGTTCAGGATGACCGTTTTGTAAGGGTACAAGCCTTAAGAAATCGACCTCAAACTGCTTTGTAGAGACGAAACCTATCGGAACAGGTCCGAGATGGACGTGTAAGTGATTATACAGTAAGAAGAAGAATCAAAGAAGTTAAATTAAACTCAAAAGTGCCAGCAAGGGCACCAAAACTTGAGACAGGACCGCAAAGAGCCAGGCTAAGATTTGCGCGTCAACATCAAAATTTAACAAGTGAGTGAAATCGTGTGCTGTACAGTGATGGGAGCAAACTCTGTGTAAATTTTGTTGACAGGCGATAAAGAATGTGGATAAATCGTAAGGAACGCTATAGACCATCAAACTTAACGGACACAGTAGCCTATCATGCAGGCTTCGTAATGGTTTGGGGTGGCATATGATTTGGAGCCCGCACGGAGCTGATGATTCTTAATGATGGTACTTTGACAGTACAGGGCTATAGCACAAACATCCTAGAACTGCATGATGTGCCTTTTACACAGTTTTAGGCAGTAACGTCAATTTTATGCGCGTCCATAGAGTAAAAAAATCGGGTATTATTACCTAAATGATGCTGGCGTAGCCCAGGTGGAGAGGTCAGCACGGTCTACGGATGTGGATCCGATTGAGGACGTGTGGCACATCAATGGTAGAAGAATCCCACAGGAAATTATCGACAATCAAAACGCAAGCATGGAATGGCGTATCCAGACCCTCTTGAGATCCATAGAAGGCATTACACGCTTTAAACATGGCATTTCTTAAGTAAAAATGAAGAATTTAACTTAAAAACTTACTACTGAAATTTCAAAGATTCTTCTTAATTTTTGATTTTTGCAGATTTTTTCTATTTTACACGTTTTTATTCCCTAAATTTATAGAAGTTTTATTTTTTAATCGTCAATTATTTAATAAATAAATAAATATATAAAAAACAGCGAATAATTTTCAAAAAAAATTAAATTTTGTTATGTTCCTCTAATTTTGCCGGTATGTTTATTATGATGGCTTGATAGAAGATTTAACATATTATATTATAATGTAGGTCACACAAACATAAAATATGGATTGTATGTAAGGATATTACATTAATTTTACAAAGAAGGTAGGCCGGGCGCCCTTTTTGCACATTGACCTGCTAACTTTTTGCATAGATTTTTCCCGGAACTGAGGAGTTAAGGCTATGACGTTGTCACGTTCAACTATCGTCAGTAAACCGACTTTACAGACAATCGATTTTTTTTCCTAACGAAATATCTTATTGGTAACGTACTAGAATTGTTAATTAGGTAGTTTAAAACCGTAAATGTTGTGTTTTATCTATTGAAGTATATTTTTTTTCAAAATAATCGGTTGTCTGTAAAGTCGGTTTACTGACTATAGTTGAACGTGACAACGTCATAGCCTTAACCCCTCAGTTCCGAAAATTTTAAAAATATTTATAATGAGTAAAATAAACTATTCGCAATACAAAACGCTACATAAATTCGTGAAATCCAGTAAAATCTTCGAACAAAGCACAAGTCAAACCTTGACACGTAGGAAATTGAGCACAATTTTGAATAGCCGAAATAATACTAATAGCTCACAGATTGTTTATTTATTTTTCATTCAGAGTGTGGTCAATGTATCATTACTAACCAAACTTCTTCATACAAAAGTATTCTCTAAGCTAATCGAAATACGTAATATATAATCGAAACAAAGAGCGCGGCCCAGGTGAGCCTTTCTGAGAGCTGTCAGCGAGGTAACGCCGCATGAACTGTCATGTTTTTCGGGCGCGCACCCCATATCGAATTATAAGACGTTATCACGATTCACGTCAAAAATAATTTTGGCCTATGATTATGTTTTTAATAGGTTTAATGTCGTTTAATTGTTTTGAGCTGAACTGGATGTGTTTGACAATATAGAAAGGCCAGTAACATCACAAGATCTCGAATTGCCTATGGAATAAAAGAGGGGAGGCCTTTGCCCAGGAGTGGGACACAGTGGGCGAATAATAATAATAATTGTTTTATTTAGTGTGCTATTATGCTGCTTTCGAGTAAAGCAGCACGAATTTGACATTAAAAATGTTTTATAAGTACATTGTAAATTTGACTTCAAAATAAGACATATTAATTATCATGGATTAAACGTGTATTTTATTATTCATCATTTTAAAATCTAATATATATAAATCTCCTGTCACGATGTTTGTCCGCGATGGATTCCTAAACTACTTAACCGATTTTAATGTTTTTCTTTTTTAAATGTGTGCTTTTTTCCAACTTGAGAGATAGGATAGCTTAGATCTTTAATTATAGTCGCAATTTTATTTTATTGCAAATTATATGTCTTACAACCTGAGACTGATGGTGACCATTGTTTGTGCGACGAGCGTAGCGATCGACGTTGCCATGGTAACAAACAATATATTTAGTCACTTCAGTAAAATAATATGGCAAATACATAATATATTATGGTAAAGCAACGTTTGCCGGGACAGCTAGTATTATATATTTTTGAAGTGAAAACTTCTTTAGCGGCGTTGAGCACTTTTGTGGGATATGGGTAAAAACTGTGACACTCGCGTGAGATTCTCGTGCTGATCGAAAAACCGTAAGACAGTTGGAGAGTAGTGTTGTAACATCGAAATCGATTAATCGAACAATCGATTGTTTTTTTTCGATTGTCGATATTTTTAATCGATTGTAAGGGTTTCGATTAATTAAAAAAAACGATTTTTTAAATAACGATTTTCATAAAAATGGGTTAAAAAAATTGTGACCTGGTTTTCGATCAATTAAAAAAATCGATTTTTTAAAATTGATTTTCATTAAAAATGGGTTAAAAATTAATTGATTATAAGGGTTTCGATTAATTAAAAAATCGATTTTCATAATAAATAGGTTAAAAAAAATTATGCACAACGTTAATAATCAAGTTTTCTTCTGCCGGCACTCCCGGATGCAACCCTTTTTATTATTAAAATTACCACATTTTTACTACTGAACGACGCAAGATTAGTAGTTTCGCAATAAATGTGCTGGCAGCACTGAGTTTTTGTTCTGTCATTCAGTTTGTTGCCGTTGCTAATGGGAGCAATTTGTGTTGGTTGAGTGAGCATACTCATCGTGAAATTCTGTGTGTTTTTACCAATCTTATGACTGATATTTTGATCGAATCAAACGTTTGTTGTTCTTTTATTACAGTGAAGTGTGTTTTAGTGATTTAAAGTGAACATTTCAGTGTTTTACGTGCGACAATAACTGATAATCGGTAATATTGCCTGAAGTTCGCCGGCTGTCTTGTTGTCGTGAGTATAATCGATATTTACCCCCTTTTGTGGTGTATCTGGGCCCTTTTTGTATTATAATAAAACAACGTGACCACGGTACACGTGAGCTTGCATTAAAAACGTGTTGGTACATTCATTTTCCATAACATTTCTTATTTGAAACGACGCCTATACATACTCGATCGCTTGTTTGTTGTGCTACGGTACGGTGTAAACAGTTTATCAAATTAGTAGTAAAATTTAAAAACGCAATTTCTAAGAGTAAAAAACTGTAAGTATCAATTCAAGACAATATTATGGACATTGGACGCGCTGTCTAATAAGGTCGCTCATACTAATTAATCGCGAAGCTAGACCAATCGAACTGTAAAAATCATTATGAATATGTAGTAGAATTTATCTGATCTCAAAAGTTATAATGCGTTAAAATAAATACCTAGCCAACATGCTCAATAGGACAATAGGTTAGAAACTTAGAACTTTTAAAAATGCTATTATGTACCTACATTATTTATAATTTTATGATCTTCAAAAAGTTATTTAAACAATATAAGTACTGCAGACTACAGTGGCTTAGTTTTGCAACATATAAAAATGTTAAATCAGAGACTTATTTCATCCATTTAATCCTTCAGGCCCCGCAAGAGCACCAGTGATCGCGAGAACAAAAGAATACAATGGGAATTCCTAGAACCTCCGATCAAAGTATTATATCAAGGCATTAGGCAAGGCAAGGCAAAGGATCACGGATTAAACAAACCGTGATCCTTTGATCACGGTTAAACATGCATACTTGATACTGCATAGAAATAAAACAAGGTTGCTTACCACTGCCTGTCCCTATCTTATATCTTTAAACGAGCAATTCTTGTATTTATCTATATTATATATAATTGGAATCTCGGAATCGGCTCCAACGATTTTCATGAAATTTAGTATATATGGGGTTTCGGGGGCGATAAATCGATCTAGCTAGGAATCACTTTAAGAAAATGACATTTAAACAGTGAACTTTAAACTACAGGAAGAGTAACTCTGTCAAAAAAAGTGCACCAAATGGCTACAAAATGTGACCCGAATACATGCACATTTATGCATGTGTTCGGTACACATTTTTCGTGTATATATACTCGAGTGACGTTCAGCCAGGTTGACATGATAATTATTGTCAAACTCATTTTACAATTTGTTTACTTACTTTTTACGTAGCTTTTTACAAAATTTTCGTTGTTAAAATGCCTAAATGCCCTGTAAAATGGTGTAGAAGTCATACAGATACGACTTTTAATACAGGAATAACCTTTCAAGTTTCATCAGTAAGTGATTTTTTTTAAATTATGCTTGGGTAAAGTTCTTGTATTTTTTCCGACCCAAAAACATGCCCAAAAAGATGGTTTATTTAAGTTGGGTGCCAGGGTAGTATTTGCGTAAAATTAAGCTGGTCTCTTTGTGTTTGTCTTATTAAGTTTACATGTTATTGTAAAAATGCAATAATCAAAAAATAATATAATTACAAAATTTTTACAAAGTCGCCATGGACAGTGTTATGCAAGATGTAACAATTTAATCATAATTCATAACCGGGGGTCACTATAGAGTAACTTATTTTTATAATGCCGTTCGTACTTCGTTTAGTAAGAAACGAACTGAATTGGATGCCGAGCCAGATTACTCGTTTATGTAGCATACACTTTAATAGTCATGATTAGGGAATGTGTTTTTACACGAATTATCATATTTAGACTGTGAAATCCCAAGTTTTATTTTCCATATTTTTCCATATTTTAGGGTTTTACAAAGATAAGTCTATATTTTGCAAGAAAATGTCACAATCGTCCATATTTTCACTAAAATACAAAAAAAAATACGTTCCCGCCACCATGCGGCTGCGTATTTCGTTCCTCTCGCGTTTTATATTATTATTTATTATATTTTTTCGGTATTCTGTTTTCAAAGAAGATTATTGAAGAAATAGAAAATAAAGTTTCAGCTATGCTGAAGGTCATGTTACTGACATGGCTAAACAAAACAGAAGTAAAAAAATATCGTGAATTGTGAGTTGTGACATGCAGGGATCATTTAGCCAATATTAAGCGAACCCAAGACGATCATTTTTTTAAATGAAATAAGGGGGCAAACGAGCAAACGGGTCACGTGATGGAAAGCAACTTCCGTCGCCCACGGATACTCTCAGCATCAGAAGAGCTGCAGGTGCGTTGCTAGCCTTTTAAGAGGGAAGGGCAGGGGAAGGAAAATGGTAGGGGATTGGGCCTTCAGTAAACTCAATCACTCGGCTAAGCACAGCGCAAGCGCTATTTCACGCCGGTTTTCTGTGAGCCGTGGTATTTCTCCGGTCGAGCCGGCCCATTCGTGCCGAAGCACGGCTCTCCCACGTCAAATCATGCAGCATGACGTGCGTTACGTGCTGTCAAGGTTACAATATTATGATCATTCAACTGTACAACTTGCATGACATGCATGCAAGTTGTACAGTTAATACTGTCACATAATATGTTTATTCCCAAACCATTTATGCATAGGCAAAGCCACTATAGCATATTTCTTGCCTACCAAATATGCAAAGGCAAAGCCAGCATAGCATATTTCTGGACTCTATCTCTTTGTTAACTGTCACGAGTGACTCTTTTCTTACCTATAACACTAAAACAACGTTTAATTTTTGGAATTTTATACTCCATATTTTTTCCATATTTCTATTTAATACTCCATATTTTTCCATATTTTCGATTTTTTAGTCCATATTTTATGTACATATTTTGGATTTTTTAGTACATATTTTTCCGGGCCCTAGTCATGATATATTTTGTATGAGTAATGACCGAAAATAAAAGAGATTACGAAAATCTGCATTTGTACCGTTAGTTTTTTATTTCAATTCTGTAATAATCTTTGCTAATATTTTAAATGCGAAAGTGTCTCTGTCTGTCTGTCTGCCTGTCTCGCTTTTACGCCAAAACTACTGAATCGATTGTAATGAAATTTTATACACAGATAGTCTAAAGCCTGAGAAAGGACATAGGCTACTTTTTAACTGGAAAAAGGGGTTGTAAGGGGGTGAAAATGCGTAAATTTGTTCAAATTAAGTTAGTTCCAAAAAATAATAATAGATGGCGCCGTGCGTCTCCTACATTGCGATATCGCTTGCTCGTGCATCTTTCTATAAGAGGTGGTACCAAGTTGAGTACCGTTTTTCGATTCTTGCGATTGTTATGCACGTCTATAAATAATGAATAACTCACTACTCTACTTAGTAGTCAGTACTCAGTACTATATCTACGCAGTGATGAGTGACGAAACCTTAAACCTACCAATGCTAAATAGTTTATAGGTAAAGCTAAAGTTGTGTAATGGGGGGCTAAATAAGCTTTAGGTATAATATAAAAAAATGAAATATTTTGTGCGCACTGCACAGCTGTTTTTAGATATTTTGATTTAAGGGGTACCAGGATTTTAAAAAGCTTTTAAATTTGACACCAATTTTGTTGCCATCGCGCGCTATAAACTGAAGTCCACGCGGACGAAGTCGCGGGCAACAGCTAGTTCTGTAATAATTTAGCACATATATTTTTGTAATCTGTAAACGTCTTGTCTAGGTGCTCTGGATAGTTTAAAGTTCGTCCGAGTCGTACACGGTTTGTTCAAAATTATTATATATTATTATTATCGACGATTTAAGGATCAGAGGAAAATGTTCGATTTTAAAATAATAATTATGTACTCCTTTCTTCGTGATAGTAGTTTGGTGTATACTGCATAATGCCATCCGCTTTGTTTCATAACTGTGACATTGACAATAACCGCGCAGGCTGTCGTCCAGCGCGCAATATTATGATACGTTACCTGGGAAACGACCTTGGCGAGAATCTGAATTGTCATATTTTAGTGTTCGAAAATGAGCCAAATTTAAAACGGTTGAAGTATGGGAGTTACATTTCCTGTAGTTTTGTTATTCGTTGCATTTTAATCATGTTTTATCGAAAACTGAGCAAAGCTCCGTCAAATAAAGTATTGTATAATGTATTATGCTGATAACTTACTAATTTTGATGCTGTTTCTTTACAATTTTGGTAATATTTAGGATATTAACAAATAACACATAATATTAGAAGATAAAATATAATACCCATAAATTATTTTGACTTATCATACTTGTGATACAATATTATATATATATCTTAAGATAAGGATAAGTGACTAATTGTTGACTATATAAATTATCTAGTATCATACTCATGTTTAAATGGTTTTTGTAAAAAGAAATTTTCATAACTTTAAACTGTGCTTTATTTAAAATTTAAATAATAATAGTCATTCTCAAAGTGGTCCGGGTAGAACCTCAGCTATGGACAGGGGTCTACATTGATCTACGATTCACCTGATCCAGCATAATTTTGAAAAAGGTGGACTATGAGACAAAGAAGTCTGAGAACCTCTGATTTTCATTACATGGTACACTTTTGACTGACTATGACCTGACTATGGCAAAACCAATAGGAAGGGTAATGATAGAAGTTTACTTTCATAGAGGCTGAACTGACTGACCTTAGGTCAAGTGTCTCTGGAATGGTTGGCGCCTTGCGGTTTCGAATAGAAATTAGATCATATTGATGGAAGATGAATGGTGATACTGATTTAATTTACCATTTTGTTTTTTTATTGTTCAATAAAATATTCACAAATATTTTGTGTGATTGCCGTAAGTTCAATGAAAACTCAAAACTAGTATTTTAACGGACCACCTATCAGAATCATTTTGAACTTATTTATTTCAACTTTAGAATGTAACATGTGACAAAGGGTATCATTTTATACCAAATGTCTGTTAGTATTTCTATTCTTTTACGTTTCTACTGTGTTCTACTGGATGGCAACCCTACCGAACTGTTTAGATACGGTCGTAAGGCGTGTTTGAGACGAAAACATTGACCTCCCAGATGTAGACGCTTAGCGCCTCAGATTCGCCGCATGTGGCACACGAAACAAAACGACTGGCCACTAGGGCTGACAAAAACAATCTACATGGTACATTTTGAAAAATACAGAATTCAAGCTCTATATGGAAAGTTTTACGGAAGGATGTGCTAGGTAGGTAAAGGTTGGGAACTTGGGATCTATGTACTACACCAAAACTAAAAATAATAATCTTAGTAATTAAAGTTACATCATGAATTACAGGCATCAAAACATGAAAATTGGAAATAAATTATAGAGGAATCTATCCCATATTATTGGCATTTCTAGATTTTGTTAGAAACTACTAGGAATAGGCATTAGCAGTAAAAAGACTTTCTGGCTATGAAGTCTTGAAGTGTCAATTTGGTGTCTTGCCTTAAGCCGGCTGTACACAATGGACCAACATTGGGCCAACACATTGAGCCAGCGCATTAAATTAGGCCAAAGTGTACGAAATGTCGCTCCCAATTTATGTCCAAGTAGGCCTCTATACGTTGGCCTAATGCGCTGGCTCAATGCGTTGCATAGTTTTCAAGTTTTATTTTATTTCCTAGGAAGTGACAACCCTACCGTCAGTACTACTAAACTTATATAGGCATAGAGAGGTGTGCGGAAACCATTCGGCGAATAATTGTGATAACTCGTTAGAAAGCCTTTTCCTTATAAAAATCCCCTTGTCCATTTCCTCGATCATTAGTAGTGACTTGTGATACAAGTTGACAGGTCGATGAACTTTTACATAAACAAAAACAGAACATGTGTGTGTGACTTGTGGATTATGGACGTTGCTTAAAAGGAAATAATTACTCAGTTTAGGAGTGTCGTGATTGAGGCCAATCTTATTTTTACTTTGTAACGTACCGTTTTAACACAATAGAAATATAGTGGGCCATCTAATCCATCGGCTGTCGGTTTTCGCGCGAGCACAAAGGTTCGTTTGGACAATTCGCTTTGAGTTCGTGTGCCGTCCACATTACACGTAATCTTACATTACACGTTACACTCGTCTGGACCCGGCTTTAGACATAACAATACTTACTAGAATCGGTACATGCACGTAACATAAAATTACATCTCTGTTTTGAACGAGTTTCATTTCAAGGACATCAGAGATGACTGAATGACTTTACTGTCTAACATACTAAATAGTAGTTCATAATTAATCTACTTCTACTAATTCACATAGGTCACCTGACTCTGAAAACGTTGCAGACAGACACACAATTTGTATTAGAATGGAAGTTTCCCTCATGCCAATAAATGCATTGTCAACTCCTTTCAGAACGGTCGATATCCTTGGGTTCTTGGTCCCAATCTCAATGTTTATTCCTCGCATTAGAACACCTTATTCTATCGTATCCCCATTTAGGGTAAATCCCTACCTGTCCGTTGGGAAATGTAGGGAAATCTATTCTGTTCCCGCATGGGGACTAGAAATCGCGTGATTTATCCCCGCACACGTGCTGTCAATTGTGTCTCGTGTGTTACTTTCGCTTTTTATTATAACGCTGAACGACGTACGTCATAATAAGGGGTATACACGTTCAAATACATTCAAGATAATATGATTGGCCAAGTCCAAGATGCAAAATTTTATATTTTAAAAAGTTTCCAGTCATATTTTGTGGTGTATTGAGATTATTACAAGTTTCTACTTAATTCATTGTGAATTAGAATCAGTGAGACTAGAAATTCGTTGTGTCTGCATAAGAATAGAACAATATTGAAATCTAGATTGAGGTTCTTACTATGAATAAAATAATCGCAGAGGAAACTTAAGATCTCATCCGACAGCGTCGACTGTCCATTATTAATCTGTGATAGTGTCTATACGTTCTTAGAAATCTAGTAAAGAAAGTATTACCATTAGAATTTAGAACATCTAGTTGGCAAATGACACGATCTTTGTAAGGGTTTTGTGTTTTTGTTTGGTTCTAACCACATGATCTAGATTCTAGAATCTAGAACGTTGCCATGTAACATAATATTTTATTATTCACAAAGCTTTCTTACTTGTCAGTTACTTGGATAGTAGTTCGTCTGATATTATATTTACTTGAACGTGTATAACAGGCTTAAGCGTCTGGTAATGTAATGAGTTTACTAGGTAGTTGAACTAATGCGTAGGCGGTGTTTTAGTAAACAAACGTACATTGGTGCTTTTTTTAAGTAAATTATGCTGCTAGTTATTTTACTAATTTGCTATTAATTGGTTTCAATTAAGATTGCTTAACTTTCATTCAAAGATTATAATGCGACTGTAAATTCGTAATTCGTCTGTTACGCAGCACGGTAGCAAGTTTATTACACAGTAACCGTACTTTTTGCAGACGTAATAAATTTATTTTCTTAAAATCTGGGACCTGGGTGCACGGTAGTTAGTGCCATAGGTAGTGCACCCGCCGAGACCGGAGACGAGCCAAGCGAAGCGCAAGGGCACTAGTCAAATTTTTGATTTTGTTTACGTCAACAAACAAAATCAAAAATTTCTCAAAAACTGTAAGCGTGCGATTCTTGCGCCTGTAGGTACTTTCAAATGACCTATCTAGCTACACATTCGCAGCGCAAGCCCCTGTCGCGTATTTTCGTAACGCAATAGCCCCTCAAATATCGTGGACTACAGGTGTAGTCCGCGCAACCCCTTTACGTAAGTATTTTTTTTTTATTCATTTTTTTATTATTTCCGTATAAGTATTTAAATATTATATTAGTACATACTAGTAAAATAAACTGTGTTTTATAATTTTGATTTGTTTTAAAATAATATCTTAATATATATATTTCTTGTGTGCGTGTGTATGTGACTGAACTCCTCCTAAACGACTGGACCAATTTTGATGAAATTTTTTGTGTGTGTTCAAGGGGATCTGGGAATGGTTTAGATTCACAATTTTGTCCGCTGGACAATGTTTTTTTAATTAATTTTTAATTTATTAGTAGTTGTTGATTTTGGAATGTTTTACATTGGATCCGACAGTCGGCTGCCATCGCAGTGTCAAATTTTAAATAATATTCGAATTCGGATTTTAATTTTAGTCTGTCCGACAGTTAGCGCTTCGACCAAATTTAAAAAAAATACTTTATATACTTAATATGGCAAAGAAACGTTTGCCGGGACAGCTAGTTACTTTATATTTTTAGACAAAAAATAGCCGAACGACAAGTTGCATATAGGCGTGGTTGAATGAAGTCGATGGCGATAGGGAAGAGTATCAAGCGCAGTCAAGCTCTTTATTTTTGTTATTTTAATTACTTTTATGCAGGGGTCGTGATTAATTTTTTCTGATTAAGATGTATATACTTATTATAGTTTAATAAGTAAAATAGATAAATTATTATTTAACATGTTTTTATCTTTATTTCAAATTGGACTACGTATGTAGTCCGCGCGACCACTCCCGTCACATTCAGGTGCGCGACCACTGCAGGGTTAAGCATACAAAGTTTCAATTGAATAGCTCTTATACTTTAGATTTTATTGATGTCTAAAATACACCGATTTCGTCACTGACTCACTGACAAAATGTTTGGCTTCTTCCTGAAGTGCTTGAAAGCTGAAATTTGGTATGTGATCTAAGTTTAGTACACAACCAACAAAAAAATTCATAAACTTTAAATAACTTTCACCCCCCATCAATTCTCTTTCCAATATCCGGATTATTATCGAATTCTACTTTATCGTAGATTATTACTTTATCAAGCTTCCTCCGAATAAATGGTCCGTAAAAGCAGTCAATCTGACTAATGAACACATAATGCATTGGTTTGTAAACCATGACCTTACACCCTATGAGTGAGAGGTCAATACTCGACCTCGTAATGGGCCAGCTAGAGTGTTGGGAGTCGAGTACATAATACTTAATATCCGGAACTATAAACCTATAAGGGCGTTCGATTCGAGTAATGGATCGAAACGATCGATTGCGAGTAGCCAATATCGATAATGTTTGCTCGTTCAAAACTTCATAGGACCTTGTTAGTGCTTGTACTAGCGCGGCAGAGTCGCGGTTGTGTATTCCGCGTATCCAGTGGCTCTGGATAGGTGCCTTAGGCCGTGTTCACACCAAACTGACAATACGCCGCTGAATGTGAGCGAGCGTTACACAGTTTATTGTATTTCCATACATATTCACTTTTTCGTTCACACCTAACGGACAATACGCCATTACGCTAGGCGTAGGCGCGGACATTCGATACCGTATATTTTGTATGATTTTCACGTTCACACTGGGGCCCACAGTGAGCCTGCTCACATAGTCAGTTTAGTCTGAACACGGCCTAAGCGGAAAAGCAGGAAAACCATTGGGGTTTTAGTGGGTATGCCCGGGGAGCTCCACATACCACGGTGGCCCCCAGACTGCTCTAACTACTCCGTAAACGCATCTCCTCAACGAAAAAAAGGACATTTTACTAGCGAGTAGTGACCTATGCTGCCGCTGCTTTGTTGGCGTAGACTCGGCGTAGAGCAAAACCTTTACATCCTATTTCGTCCTTTAAGTAGATTAAAATTAACAAAGCTAATGAGGATTAAAAGTGTAAACAGTCGGCCATTTTCCGTGTGCGGTTTCCCGCTAGAATTAATGGTTTAATTGGATAGGCCATAAGTTACATAAACCTATTAGCTAGGATTGTGGGGCCGATGCATCACCCGTAATCGCTCGAACAGCATGCAGGATAACTGCAATACTAAAGTCTTTACGGCCGTACTCAGATATTTAACGATTACTTAAGGCTGGCCGCATACACACGTTTTTCGTATTCGATTTCCGAATTCGTTTATTCTATTCGCAAATTCGAATGCATGGAATCGGTATAAATTACTTGCCCACGTTTTTTTTCCGAACGGAATGAATTTCACACACGGTACGTTTTAAGCGCAAGTTGGCGCGTTCGCGCTTGAAAAAGACGAACGTTTGCGCCAGTCTCACATATTTCCAAATCGTAAAATTCCGCATCAGGAAGACGAATGGTTGTTATTAATCCTTCGATCGCGGATTCTTGGAAATCTATTGTTATTCTATTGTTGTCGCGGTCGCCGTTGTCCTTATAAGGGTTAAGAGGTTAATTTACTTAACGTTAATTATAGATAATAACACATTCGCCGGGCGATCACAAAATGTGTGTGGCGTATAATCCTTTGTTCCTGGAATTTCTACGTGTCCCTAACCACATTTTGTTCATATTTAAGAAAATGCGTGTATATGTAATCAGCCCCTAAAACGTCGTCTATAAAAGTTTTAGCACCTATCGCGTGAGGTACATGGCTATTTTCTTTCATCCTCCTTTTGGTGAGCACTTAGGTAAGGTAAACAAAAGCTATTAACAGCTTCGTTTTCGGCGTGCCCCATTTTGGGTGTATTTCACTAAAACAATAACTCAGAGTGCGTTGAACTTAATCTACATAATATTTCATCTTGAACCTCGTAATAAATTGTCAGTAATACACGTTTATTAATGTTAGCGGTAGTTTTATGTGATAAATCGGGTTTAAAAACAAATCCTTTTGATTTTTAAACCCAATTTATCACATGAAACTACCGCTTCTAAAATAAACAAAGGTCTCAATACTCACTTTATCAGCACAATTAGGTATCGAAAAAAAAAGTATTACTTTATCACAATTATTAGTGTGCTTAGACAATTAAACCCAATTTATCACATAAACTTAACTTAACAACACTTTAATTGCATAAATAGGATTGAGTTGGGTAATTGAATATTATATTTATGGTACCAGTCACAGTGGGTGCAAAGGATAATAATTCCATATTAACCATACATTTTAACGTGAAAAAAGTAGCCTTAGATGTCATTTTTCGAGTTCTACCTAAGTCGGCGCCAAACTAAATAAAAATCGGTTCAGTAGCTTATTTTGTTCTCTTTCTAATATAAGTAAGTATCTAGTAGGTACACAGTACAAGCTATAACAGCCAATGTTTATTTTTGCACGAAACCCTTCCAAGTCTGCTAAAGCGATAGACAATTGAATTGTGTGTTACATCGTGCCTCGTGGTCTTAATACAGTTGTACGATAGTGAAAACAAAGGAACGGTAAACAGTCTTGTGAACGGTTACGCGATTACTGGAACCATTTATCTATGACTAGCGGACGCACTCAGAGACGTTTAATGATGATTAAACACTACGGTGCGTCCACATTTGTATCATTTGCGCGATCAGATCTCCGATCAGATCTCATCATGATCGCTAGTGTGGACGCAAAATGATACGCGTATCATGATTACAAAGTATCATGATACGCGTATCATTTTGATACGGCGCGATGATCGCGACGGAGATCTGATCGCGCAAATGTTACAAATGTGGACGCACCGTAACTTTAATGAAATTTTTTGACATGAACTACATAAAGGTACTAATCTATCAGAGAAGTTGACTCCTAGTCAGACGGGGCCTGGGGGAACATAATTTGGCCGCGTTACGTCAAACCCAGCCGACAGATCACTATTGACATTGAATTGACATGCGACCAAATGACGTTGGTCTGTCAACTTCCTAGGAATCAATTCCCTCGATGGTACATCTGCTAAACTCAAGTAAGTAGTTATGATATCTGAATGGGGACCTAGATGTTGCACATCGGTTTGCGCGTTCACTTGTCGCTCGGAACGTGGTTGCTAAAGATACACTGTCCATTTAGTATTTAAAATGGACAGTGTATCTTATAATTCTGGAACGAACTGTCACCAGCAGTATTTCCAGACCTAAACGACCTGCAAACCTTCAAGAAGAGAGCGTATTCCCTCTTAAAAGGCCGGCAACGCACCTGCAACTGCTCTTCTGATGTTGCGAGTGTCCATGGGCGACGGTAGTTGCTTTCTACGGTAGGTGACCCGTTTGCTCGTTTGCCCTCTTATTTTATAAAAAAATTGCCTGTACGTTAAATCAGAGCCTAGATTAGAAAAAAACTTTACGAGACCAGAGCTCGGACTAAAGTAGTATCATGATCATGAAGCGACCACGATTTTTATATTTGTCTTAAAATCGCACTCGAATTTCGAATACTAATAATTGCGGCCATTTTGGATCACATCCGAAGTTGTCCCTTAAATATTTCCTGCACGTCATACACTTCCGCGGTGAGGCGACGACGGCTCGTAATTCAATACATACACCACAGACATACACCATAGCATCATAGGATCATCGTTTTCTGACGTTACATGCATGGGAGAAAAAACCTAGTTGATACCAAAAAAACTTGAGAGGTGTCAAGGGACACCCGAATGGTATAACGAAGTTATTTCTGATGTTATGATATATCTCTTTTTGTAGTGGAATAAATAGTAATACTTTCTCTCCTAGCTAATTTGTTTCAGGGTGGCTCACATCTTCAGGAATGTCATTTTTACGTCCAAATCTTCTTGAAGCCAGGCTTGCAGAATGGAATCTGCTCCGTGTTCTCTTAGATTGATTAAGTCATGTTTTTATGAGCTATTCTACAATTGTACAACAAAAAAATAAAGCATACATAATTTAACACTTTAATATATAACAATAATCATAACGTAATTCACTAGTATGAGTCCCTGGGACTCACTCGGCGTAATAACTCACCAAATATGATATGTACCTACGCACTCATCCTCTCGGCGCCATGTCCCCCGCGTCACTACATGAAGGTACTGAGACGTGGAGGAAACTAGCTGTTAAGACTTTTTAATTATGGCCGTTTAAAATTTTGATGTGAGTCCCTGGGACTCAGGAAGTGAATTAAGGGTTAATGCCAAGTACGTACTTATAATGTTTATGCAACATACATATTTAAAAAGAGAAAACCGCACTTTTATTAGCCAAGTCATTATGCTTATTAATTTACATTTAAATAATTTTTTACACTTTCTTTTGTAATGTAATAAATAGCTAGACAGATTATGTATATTAGCAAGCCATGAAGGGAAATATTTTGATAAGAATACTCGTAAAAATAAGCAAACCTTTACTGCGCAATTCAAGTGTACCTCAAGTTTAAAATCAAATTAAGGAGGAAAATTTTGAAAATCCTGTGCGTTATTCAAAAGCCCCACGTCGAACGTGAGAATTTATAGACGAAAACAGATTGGTAATTTCGTAATCGCCTTTATAAGTTCATCATGTACCATGCATTGTGTTTCCTAGTTAAGTAGTCAAGCAATAAACTGCTAAGATGTCAAAAGATCAATGACCTTTCCGCCAGCAAATATAATACTTTGTCTACTAATTATAACACAATATGTTTAAAACAAATTAATACCCTACCTCGTGGGTAACCTCAACAATAGAATTGGTGATCTTGATATTGTAACCCTAGTTAACTAAGTTACTGGGAAAGAGGCCGCTTAAACCGTTTACGTCGGCCAGCACAGCTTGAACCGTCTCTATCCGAATTTCAATAGTTACAGTTCTGCGATGAGAGATCAAAATAAACTGGTTCAGGTGTGCATGTAGCCAATGTAACACGACCCCCGGAATAGTTTAGTGCCAATTGTAAGGTGGCGGTGACTAGAGACCAACGTTTTCTGGTCTACCACACAATAATACATCTGCGGTAATAATTGCATCATTTACTCGTATGTTGATTTTCAATATCATTTTTTAATTGGTAGCCTCGTGGAGGTCAGCGTAGCATTCTCTAGTATCGTTGTTTTAAATTGGAGCATAAATTACATAATAGTAATTTATAAAGTACAAATAATTTTGTCTATGGCCTACCAAGGCACGATAAAAAAGTATAAGTGTCAAGTTGACAGGAGCTGTCAAGCTCATTTGGCGCGCTCCGTTTGAGGCGCACAGGAGGGCCGTCAAGACGATTTTCCGACCCAGTAATATTTTATCGTGTGACGTGTTTAATTGGGGTCACCGCTCCCGGCCCATCCGACTGGCAAACTTCACTTTTACCTGAAATAACGCACTCGGTGCTAACATTAGACTGTCGTAATCCTTTACGTCACTCGTGTGAAGAAAGTCAGGTTTCAAGTTCATAAATTATGTTGGAAAAAAATAGCACCTTTGTAGCCATTAACAGCACTTGATTAACTGTTAAAATGTCTGGCTTAGAGCTTAGAATCAGATAACTTTGAGGCGAAATATTAAATAAGCATTTTTAGGTACGTAAGAAGCACCATACAGGCAAAATCAAACAAACAGTATTATTATATTATATGATGCATCATGTCCTTGGCCATGACTATGACTCCATGATGACGCTAACACTATAATATATTTTTTTAAGTAATAATAATATCTATGGATGCTTCACACCACGTCAGTCTGGCCCCGTGCTAAGTACCTGATGGACTTGTGTTACGGGTACCAGACAACGGAAATATATTAAATACTTTTATATATACATATATTTAAGATTTTTTTTTATTATTTGATACACATAATTATTTTATACACATCCATGACTCAGGAACTTTGAAAACTTTTTGTTCCGTCGGCGGGATTCGAACCCGCGACCCCTGGCTTGAGCTACCGACAGCCCACCCACTGAGCCACAGAGGTCGTCAAACTGCAAGTGGCATGACACCAAGAACTTTGGAAATACCCTACTCTGAAATTTAAAATTTTTAAAATGGCGACAATTCGATATTTAAACTCCAAGTCCAAAATCCTAGCAGAACAAAGGCTTGCCCTTCGAAATATGGCGGCTTATATGATTACAATTTACAATTATGAATTCAGGGCACGTCTCCGGCCGTTGATTAGCATTGATAATTGCGAATAGATGTAAGCCGCGTAAACCCCAAAGTATCAAGGATTGTTTTGACTAAAGTCCGAGGACGGCTTCGGGCCTTTTCGGGGTTAGTTGAATGGGCTATGTGCCCATTTGGACTATATTGTAACTTCAGTTTAGAGTTCTACCTGTGATGGTTAATAGGTATAATAAAGATCTGAAGTAAATAAACTGTGAGAATGGCGTTTTTGTTGCGAATCTAGGATCCATGTGATAGTGGCGATGGCTCATTCTTTTGAACGAAATCAAGGCAGATAATAGGGAGGCATTAGGATGTCTTGAAGTGTAAAAGGCAAAAGCAACGAATGGCAAAAGTGAACCCCTCAGCACTGCTAGCCGCTAGGTAAGCATACTGTTTGCGTTAAACCGGAAGCTTAAGAATTTTCAGATTTTTTGTAAATTAAAAAGAATCGTCTCCTTTTAACTTGAGTTTCCAACTTTGTATCCCATCAAACTTTCCATTCTTTCGCAAGTTTAAAAGCGTTTTCCGATACTGAAAATAATCGATGGCAGTCGATCTTGCATTTTGTAGCGTGTATTGTAATTTGCACAGTCGTCAGTATCAGTTTCGAGCCTTATTACGAAGTGGTAAGGTGGAAAACTGGAATACCGAAGGTAGCAGCAACCGTCCAATATACAGTATTGTTCCTTCTCCAATTAAATCTCTGACCTATTTGCAGACAAAGCGAGGCGCACATTAATCTCCTGGTTTGTCTACCTTCCTATTATTCTTCTTATTTGAAGATCCTTTAATACAAGACCACTTTTAATATCTGCCTCATTATGGTGCAGATTATTCCATATTCTTGCGAAGAGTGCGATTTAGTCTCATGCGACCTCCATGGGCAATGGACCAATAAAAGCGATTACAAACGAGTTGGCCATATTCGTCTATGATAAAGATGATGACGTTATCAACGTCTGTACTTTGGACGTTGATTGCGCATGATATAAAAAAGAGTTACCATCATGGTGCCAATCATGGTTATTCATCATGGGTTAACGTGAAGAGACCCAACAGCCAAATTATCCACTTACTTGAAAAATGGCCTTGCAAGTTGCAAGTTATGCAAAAGCAAATATTATTTTTGCCTCGTTAGAATATATTCAATTTTTTGGAGACTTTCCAAGGTTTTCGCTATCACAAATCTTTACATAACATTGCATAAGGTTAAATAATGTTTTGGGTGATCAAATGCTGAATAGAAATAAAAAAAAATAAAAAAAAAAATATCTTTATTAAACATACAAGGACAGAGCACAGCCAGAGTTTATAACACAAAAGAACAACAACAATTTGACATGACGCACTGTAACATATAACATTGAAGTACTTAAAAACTAATGGGTGATTGGTTATGGCTGTGCAATGCACACACCGCATGTTTAAAGGGAAAGCCACTCAGGCATCGACCGCGGCAAGCCGTGGCGCCTGATCTTCTGTGGCCCCCTGACAGTCTGCGATCCCACAACCGGCACTCTTACAAAGTTAACTACTATAAACGTTACAACACACACATACATACATATACACTGGACAATGGACAATTAATAGATAAGGGCGGCAATTATTCAGGATAGACAATAAAATATGACAATAATAATGAAATACAAGTTAGTCGGCGCGAAGACGCGCTTACTAGAGGTCTTTCTCTGCGCTAGACCTAACTAAACTGTAATTATTATATTCTATAGTTACATTGCTAATAATTATACGAGTATAATATTATACCATACCAATGTATACTCAAAAAATAATTCTCCGTACCAATGTATACTCAAAAATAATTCTCCGTTATAATTTAAGTAAATAAGAAAAGTGCATGAAGATGTGATGTGTACAGTGTTGCCGTGCGAGAATTTACTCGAGAACGGCTTCTGCACTGGGTGTGGTCGAAATAAAACACTTCGTCGCTATGTACTATTAGCGGGGGTCGAGGTAAACGCGATTCCGGCCAGCCTTCCTTCTATATGATGAGGATCCCAACAACCCAACTATTTCCCCAGTTCTATTATTCGATGTTGGCGGTAGGCTGGCGCGGAGCGGACTGAGCGGTTTGCCGGCGGCCGGCCCGACCCTATATTTTTACCTGGCCGGCTGCCTGTTATTCCCCCGCCCCCTGCTAAACTTTATTTATTTCTAAAAGCTATTTTTCACTATTTTAAAACACATAATAAATATTTCTATTGTAAATAAACTACGCATCTGCTAGCTTTCTTAAATATTGCCGAACGCCTATTCCTAAATATCCTTTGTTTATTGTTTTGACAATAAACAAAGGATATTTGCTTTATTACTTTTAAGGTCTTTACGGAACACAATAATAACGTACTTATTTAAACTAACGAAAATACAGTCAAAGGGACCGAACATGTGGCGATTTCAAAATAAGCCATTTTACTATTGAAATTAAATAAATTTACAAATGAAATCATACAAAACTTAACTATTAAAATGCGACTATTAACTATTGACTATATTTGGGAATAAAACACACGCTATCAGATGATTTATTTGAAAATTACTGTCTCTATCTGACTTTTACACGAACTATTACTATTTAATATTTTAGACCTATCGCTATTACAAATAAACTAAACTATAAAATACTATCTATCACTATAACCTATCTAAATATATTTATTGTCTCGTACACAAATTCACTAAACTATAAACGTTCTTGCACTAAACTATAACCTATCTATTTTGCGTCGTCTCGTACATTTCTCCCGCCGTGCAGCGACGTAACCTCGACGCTGCAGATCCGATGTCCTGGGAGAGACGACGCACTATGTCGACAGGATCACCAGCCGCTTCGTCGGTCGCCGAAGTACTCCTCCTTTGGTCCTCACGTCCACCACTCGAACCGCGCCATCTTGTCCCGGGTATGTGGCGATGACTATGCCCCGGGGCCAGGTGTTCCTCGGGAGGTTGCTGTCCACTATCAGCACGACGTCGCCCTCCTTGATGGTCCTTCCGCTCCCGCGAGGCTCCCGCCGGTGTTGGAGTTCCGGCAGGTACTCTCGGACCCAGCGCGCCCAGAACATGTCTGCCAGGCGCTGCGAGGCCCGCCAGTTGGAGCGGGTGATGAGGTCGGCGTCGTCGAACTTGCCGGGCGTCGGTACCCGCGCTGACCCGCCCAGGAGGAAGTGGTTGGGCGTGAGGGCTTCGTCGTCTTCGGGCTGGACCGATACGTGTGTGAGGGGGCGGCTGTTCACTGTGTATTCCGCCTCCACGAGCAGGGTGCTGAGGACCTCTTCGGACGGATGACGTTCGCGCAGCACGGCGGAGAGCGCTATCTTCACGGACTTCACGATGCCGTCTTCCACTCGAACGGACAGTTGTCGAAGACGGCTATCGTTCGGCACGGGCTTCCCACTATTTAACATTCTGATTTCTTCTTTGAATGTTTCTTACTGGATTGGGACGAATCTTCGTTTTTTCGTCTCGATCTGTTTTTCCTGTTTTGGCGCCGTTTTCTTTTGTTTCCTCCAGTCGGGATCACTATCATTTTTCTTCTTGCCTCTTCTGTAATTCACTATCTCCCTTTTCGGCTTCATTCTCTCCACGAACTGTAGTACCCGAGCTGTGGCACGTAGGTACTTCTCCCAACTGGATAAATGTATGGCGTTCGGTATTACTTGGTCGATCGACGGCGGATTTGATGTGATGTGATGAGTCCTCTCTTCACCCGTTTCCTTCTCTTCGATGATTCGCTCCGCCGGCCATGTAGAGCTGCTTTCGTACAGGAATTCTGGACCTCTGTACTACCGATGTTCCGTACCGAAGTCAGGCGGGGCGCTCCTCGTCCCGTCGTCGGCTATTAGGGCCGCCATGAGTTCCGTGTACTTCTTTTGCTGTTCCGGATCCTTGTCGATGCGCTTTTCCGTGTTGTGCAGCCTTCTCAGCACGTTGTCGTAATTGTTCGGCATCACGCAGTCCTCTGTCTTCCAGAGCATCCCTGTTTCGAACCGGCCCCCGACCTTTTGCGTGCTGCTATTCAGGATGTCGAGGGCTCTTCGTTCTGGATCGGACTGCGGCTTCTTCTCTTCTATTCCCATTGACTCGATGGAGAAGTGGTGCCTTAGCATGTCGTCCATTCTGTCGTCCACCAGGTTATTTACGAAGTGTACCTGGTGTCCGAGGGTGCGCGAGTCGGTGCCGTGCAGGACCCAGCCCAGTGGCGTCTTCGATGCCGCGGGTTGGCGGCGTTCTCCTCTTCTAACTTCGGACGCCACTAGGAGGTGCCAGTTGTCCTGGCCTATGAGGACGGTCGGCTGCATCTCTTTGTAGGTGAAGTGCTGTCCCAGATCTCTGAGGTGGTTACAGGCCCACACCGTTTCTTGCCGGACGACCTGCGGTGATAGCTTCAGGTCGTCGATGGTTCGGGCCTCTATGTCGTGGGCCTCTCCGCTGCCTCTTAGCTGGATGGTAACCCGACGAGACGACTCGGACTTGAGGTTGTCCGGCGCCAGTGTCTCTATCTCAAGGGGATCGATGTGTCCCTTGGCGCCGATCTTTGTCGCTACGTCAGAGTCCAGCAGGGTGACCGTTGACCCGTCGTCCAGGAGGGCGAAGGTGTCGGCGGAGCTCTTTGACCCGGTGACCCGAACTGGTACTATCTTCAGGTAGGTGTGGGCTCTTCTATGTTCGTGCGTTGATATGACCTGTTCCTTTTCGCCTTCCTTTGGCTTGTTGAAGTGCAGCAGTGGGTGATGGCTCCTAGCGCACCCATCTATTTTACAAGTCCGGAAATCGCACTTATGAGACATCGCTTTATAGCGGAGGCATCTGAAGCAAAGTCTGTTTTTCTTTGCTATAGTCCATCTATCTTCCGTCGACGCTTGCTGCATTTTGTCGCACTTGACCGGGGAATGACCGATTTGTTCGCAGAGGAGACACGGCCTTTCTGTTTTCTTCTCGCCTTCTGTTCGTGCGTGGTGCGCACGCTGTCTTCTATAAGGCGGCGTCGTATTGTCCTCTGCTATCGGTTCCGGAGCTGCGTATCGTGCGCATCTTCTTGCTTCTTTCTCTATAAACTCGCAGAATTGTAGCAGCTCCGGTTCATTTTTCTTCTCGTTCTCTATTGTCTCGACGTAGTCGAACCAGCGATACTTTATGGTCGACGGAAGCTTCTCGACTATGTTTTTGATTATTTCTGGACTGTATAAGTATCTGTCCTTTCCCAGGAGCCGAAGTGTGGCGACGCTATTCGCTATTTTGTTAGCGAACAGGCAAATGTCCCTCGGGGCGTCGCTTGTCCTGGGCAGGTTGCGCAGCTTGTCTAGCTCGGCGATCGCTATGGTGTCCAGTCGGCCGAATCGATCTTCCAGGGTCTTCATAATGATGTCTGACGGAGCGTTTGCTATGAGGAGGCTGGTCACGGCTTCCTTGGCCTTCCCTTTCAGGGCTCTTCGTAGCCTTGCTGAGTTTTCAGCCGTGGCCAGGTGGCGCTCCGTCTCCATGTAGGCTGACCGGAAGGCGAGCCATTCGCTGTAGGCCCCGTTGAAGAAGGGCAGCTCCCCCAGGTATTTCGAGCTTCTGTTCGCCGCGGCGCTGTTTACGGCCGCGGTGATAGCTGAGGTGAGCTGCGCCAACTCGCTATTCATTGGCTGCGAGGCTGCGTGCGATGCTATTTGCCCCGACGTAGATGGTGCCGCTGTCTTCGATGTTTCGACGCGGGGCAGCGGGGAATCTTTCGGCGGCTTGGGGCCCGCCGATGACGAACACGGAACTATATTCCCCGACGGTTGCTCGACGATCTCTATATTTTCCTCGGGTGCTGTGTTACGTGGTGGTGGCGGCGGGGCTTGCGAAACTATGAGTGCTCCCGCCGGTAACGAAGGCGGCAGAAGAGGCTGGTTATCTATATGGCCCTCTTCCGCACGCTGATTTTCCAACCACGATGTCACTCTCTCCTGTGCACCCTCGGATTCGTGGTCTGTGTCCTCCTCCGATTCCGCTTCGAGAACCCTCATTCGGGCGATGGCGAGCTCCAGTTTGCGCTTCGCTATTTCTTCGGCGGCGCGGGCGAGTTTCTTCGCCTTTTCCGCCTTACTTGAGGCGCTCCTGGACTTCGCTCTCGTCGGCGCGGCTTGTACGGTAACCGACACCGACGGAGACTTCGGCGGGTCTTCTTGTCGTAGCGGAAGCGACGGGTGGGACGTAGGTGCTTCTCGAACTGTTAGATCCGCTTCTTCCTCGATGGTTGGTCGGTCCTCTTCACGGGGTGCCGACGCAGCTATTCCGCTCTGCGATCGTGTGACGGGCATGGCGACGAAGTGTTGACTATGTTCAACTATCCGGCTCGAACGTGACCAAAATGTACAGTGTTGCCGTGCGAGAATTTACTCGAGAACGGCTTCTGCACTGGGTGTGGTCGAAATAAAACACTTCGTCGCTATGTACTATTAGCGGGGGTCGAGGTAAACGCGATTCCGGCCAGCCTTCCTTCTATATGATGAGGATCCCAACAACCCAACTATTTCCCCAGTTCTATTATTCGATGTTGGCGGTAGGCTGGCGCGGAGCGGACTGAGCGGTTTGCCGGCGGCCGGCCCGACCCTATATTTTTACCTGGCCGGCTGCCTGTTATTCCCCCGCCCCCTGCTAAACTTTATTTATTTCTAAAAGCTATTTTTCACTATTTTAAAACACATAATAAATATTTCTATTGTAAATAAACTACGCATCTGCTAGCTTTCTTAAATATTGCCGAACGCCTATTCCTAAATATCCTTTGTTTATTGTTTTGACAATAAACAAAGGATATTTGCTTTATTACTTTTAAGGTCTTTACGGAACACAATAATAACGTACTTATTTAAACTAACGAAAATACAGTCAAAGGGACCGAACATGTGGCGATTTCAAAATAAGCCATTTTACTATTGAAATTAAATAAATTTACAAATGAAATCATACAAAACTTAACTATTAAAATGCGACTATTAACTATTGACTATATTTGGGAATAAAACACACGCTATCAGATGATTTATTTGAAAATTACTGTCTCTATCTGACTTTTACACGAACTATTACTATTTAATATTTTAGACCTATCGCTATTACAAATAAACTAAACTATAAAATACTATCTATCACTATAACCTATCTAAATATATTTATTGTCTCGTACACAAATTCACTAAACTATAAACGTTCTTGCACTAAACTATAACCTATCTATTTTGCGTCGTCTCGTACATGATGTGTTCGCGTTCGCGAGTAGGGCTTGTTTATGATCGTATTTAACAAGAGGACAAATAGTATATAATATGGGCTGGGTGACCTTAACACCATTATAGCTCGCCCTTTTAATGGCCAATAC
This sequence comes from Polyommatus icarus, assembly GCA_937595015.1. NCBI lineage: Eukaryota > Metazoa > Arthropoda > Insecta > Lepidoptera > Lycaenidae > Polyommatus > Polyommatus icarus. Next base: position 6,424,658 of record OW569341.1, on the reverse strand, counting down.
GTTTTCTCCCGAGGGTGTATGTAGGTTACATTGGCAGTTTTTTTACCTATTTAACTGATTTTGTTAACATATAAAATGTTTTGTCTTAATATTGTCATATATTGCCTACAACATTCTTACAGAACTTCATAGACGCTTTTACTAAATCTAAAGTAATTTCAGACCATACTTAGCTGTACAAGTGGACATAGTCTACATTGGTACTGTAGTCACGTTGGAATTTACGAGTAGTTTATCAAATAGAAATCGAATGAATTTTAAGGTTTTCTACCAGGGACTCGATTCTTATAGCTCGAATGCAGGTTCGATTCCAGACTGTCTTAACTCTCAATAGAGTGTAACAACACTCTATAGTCTATTAAGACAGCATGTGTTACGAAAGGTATGGCAGGCGGCGGTCTCTTTCTGCGAAACCGTCCTTTCGCAGAATGAGGCTGCGGAGCGGAACAGAGAGGATGACCCATCCTATGTTCCGCTCCGCCGGCGTAGGACGGGAGTGCGGAGGCGTCGTTACGCGAACCTCCAAACTTCCGTCTAATCCGGCGCCGAGGGGAACGCTTCAGTTTGCCGGAACGTTTCCTTCCCTTGTGAGGTAGACCGGCCGGTCGTGGAGAGAGTCCTGCGTTAGACAGATCCAGGACATCCCTCTGTATACGGCTGAAGGCAAACCGCAGGAGGTTTTAGTGGGTAAGAGTTCCACATACCCCCGGGGCGCTTCAGTAACTGAGCACATCCCCAACCCGTGGGACCCATGACGGGTCTAAAAAAAAAACGCATAAAAAAAAAAGCACGTGTTACATACACGAGTGAGTCAGTGACGACTGACAAAGCAACCATCGGGCACCAAGTTAATTCAGGCCTGGATACTGTTACGTAGTTTTCACTTATTTGTTTTGTTTAGACAATAACTATGAATGTGGGTCGATTACATACACCACCCACCAGTTGTTCTATAAAAAGCCGTTTTATTAATCGCAAAGCCAACTGCGAAGATACCGTAAGCTTCCTTATAAGGGTTGCTGGTATGGGAGAATGCAAACAAAGCCATCGCATCTCCAAGTATGTAGGTTTTGTTAGGTTTTAATTGTAGCTTCAATGCTATTCTTATCTAGGCTTTCAGAGTTACGGACCTAAAATCTACTTTTCAAGAAAAGGTTACCACTGGGAAATAATTCCGTTTAGAGAAAAGATAGTTTGTGTTTGTTAAAATCGGTGACTAAAATACAATGAAGATGAAGGCATTTATGTGTAGGGGTCCTAAGTTTAGCTAGGCCTGTGTAGGCCTATTTGAAAATGCTTGGAAGGTACAACGCATTCTCAGTTCTCACCATTTGCATTGCCCTATTGACGCCAGCAACGACAGTTGTAACCAAACCCTCAAAAGCCTTTGATATCATCTCAGGGATCCCAAGGGACAAGCTGAAGCTTAACTCAAAAAGGGCCATATTAAGTTGGGATGCAGACTGCACTACATTGTCGTTACAAAACAACTCTGTTAATAACAATTTCGTACGTCTAATTTCCGTAGCGTCAGTTTTATCGGCACCCCGTCCGTTTCACGGTAATAAACTCCGAACGGTGCACTCAAAATTAATTGCAGTAAGCCCCCAAACATCGGATCAAGTGTCATGCAATTTTAGATAAACTCCAAAAGTATTTTGGGTGTTTCGGAGGATTAGAAACGAGTGATACGTATTTTAATCCGGCTTCCTTTAAAAGGAGCTGTGTATGCGCTTATATTTTTATGTCATGCTTAAATCTAAACGTTCTCTTTGTCGTAAAAGCAACACTGTATAACCGCAGTCGAATTTCTGTTGTTGGTTTACAAGAGGTTAAGCTGGATAATGCTGAAAAACGAATTCATCGTCGGAGCCAAATTAGAAGGTCCACGAAATAATATTATATTCCTATCGTCAAAGAAAAATATGGTGCGCCAAACTAATAATAATCTGAATAAGTACAGGCACTTTAACTTTGCCAAGACACTCAACCCCTGCTTAGTTTACTAATTCAAGGCAATATTATTGGAACTAATTGAGTGCCTCGCCAAAGTGACTTAAGTCAAAATTTAAAACTTTAATGCTTTAACAGCTTTGAGAATATTTTATTAATACTTTACTCGCCTTTCAGGCGAATTCCCAATTATCTAAGTTGTTGCCCCTTAAGTTCATTTTCTTGGAGGGAAGACAAGGTTTAACCATGTTACACTAGCAGGCTTAGCATGACAGCATAAGAAACGGAAAAGCATAGACGGACTGATAGATTTTAGTGACTAAATGGCGGATTTCTTTTGTCTATCTGTCACATTGTCTATTCTTCCGTAGAAAGAAATCATTTCTTTGGTGACAATGATAAGACTGCTGGGCTTCTTGACAAGTAGCGTTTAATCCGCTGCTACATAATTGATTCCATCTCACTTTCAGCTTTCATAAATCGAATTATGATTCAATGAATTCCTCAACATCAGTGGCACATAACAAGATAATGTCTCGTAAATTGTGTCAGTGTAATTGTCGATTTCACGTCTCAGAGTTGTGCTTGAGTAGGCTGTGGTGGTGGATTTGCTTGCGGCAATTTAGGCTAGATAGCAATATAGCAAATAGCAAACTTCAAGACAGTTTTAGCTTTCCTCTGATGAGACTTTGTAAAACAAGAATTGATGCCGATATTTAAGGCGATTCAGTTACTTTGATGATGATAATCTGCCATTCGTTAGTCACTCATCAGCGAACCCAATTCCAAAATAAAATTCCAAAGAGCTAATCATTCTAAGCCAGCTATGGTTGTGTGGATTCAATTTTGTTTGATTAATATCTTTATTAAGTTTGTGCGGACGGCTATAATTGATTGTACCCTTCAATAGGACAAAGAGAGACTGAAAGAGATAGGACGATAATAGATGATGTTTATATTGTGATGGACGATTTAATAAATCTAGATGGAGTTTGCTATTTCGGTCGTGCTTGAAGAAATCAATGTCTTTGGAACCTTATGATCTATTAAAGGAGTTTAGGAATTTTTCTGTGCTCAAAATTTAAATGTAAAACCTACGTGTGGCACACGGGGATTGCTGCGGTAAAACAATTGCATAGAATTTTTCATGCAATTATAATTCGCATACGTCTAGACGCACGCGCACAAACACCGTGCTGAAGTCTGCTGAACTGAAACGATGTTAGTCGATGCACGGCTTTCAAAGCTGCACCGCTCGCGCTGTGCCGGTCGGAGTGAAGGGTGTTAGGTTTTCGTTACGGAATTTCTTGACTCGGTCGCCGCGCTCAAAGCCTAATAAAAGCTATGTAATTATAGCTTAAAAATGTCATTTCTTATCAATCTAATAAAACCGTAGCGAAGAGATTTTCCAACGAAGTGAATTCCATGAGAATTTCTTCTATTTATTCAATTTGTACGAGAAAAATGGAATTTCAAGTAGCACACGATAAAATACGGAGTGCCGTGCAACTTAGTTGTCAACTTTCGTGTAATAACTGCAAGTGCTGTTTGCTCGTTACAAATTAATGCTGAGTTTTATTATTGAAGATGGTTTGTAATAATAGGTACGACTAGATAGGTCTTAGAATAAAAATTGTTTATGGTCACACTGGATAACCATGCCCCCAGGCTCGCGGCTCTTTGCTGACACATAGGCGATTAAAAGGGGTGACAGACGTGCGAGTAAGTACGCCGACTTATGGCTCGACGATCTTAATCGCCCGTGTGTCAGCAAAAGTCCGCGAGCCGCGAGCCTGGGGGCATGGTAATCCAGTGTGAGTTATTTTCGTGGTCACCGACGCGAGCCGAGTAAGTTCGCGAACTTAAAACCCGCGTACTTTAAGTTCGTACGTCTATCAAGCACTTAAGATCGTCGAGCCATAAGTCCGCGTACTTATTAGCACGTCTGACACCCCTTTAAGAGTCAATTTCTTCGATGGTGCATTGTTATGACTATATAGGTATACTCTATACATATAATGCTAATTTACACAAGTGCTAGGAATTTTCCCCTGATTAACACGTTCAATAGGTCTCCGATGATGTATTGGATGATGTCATTTTCCATGACATAAGGTTGTTTAATGTTTGAAAATTGTAATGCAATGAAGTTCCGAGTCTATATTTTACTATCTAACTTACTCACTATCAGTGGGGTGTTTACAAAATCGGCTATTGCTAACAATCGAACCATACCTAAGTTCAGTGCCGTGTTTGACTTAAAATGTTATAGAAGACTAATGCCCGCTTTCACCAACAACACCTAAAATTTAGGTGTCCCTTAAGCCTATACATATAAGGGGCACCTAACGCAAGTTTTGTTTTCATCAACGTTTAAGTGACACCTAAACCATTATAATTTGCAGGATAAATTGACAACCCCATAGCTCTTAGGTGACGTTTATTTGAAATAAAACAACCTAATATGTGATTCATCCGTCAAACCATTAGGTGACGTTTATAATTTACGGGATGAATAGACGACCCCGTACACTTAGGTGACGTATGTGGCGACGACGATGACGTTAGGTGACAGTTGCCTTGACAATGAATCTGTTATAGAGTGGCCGTCTGATATTTTACTCGTAAAATAGCGAACTCCCATAAATTGTAACATTTATCACAAACCTTCCTCTTTAATAATTCTATCTATTAAAGAAAACCGCAATTAAAGGGAACAAAGGGACATGAGGACAGAAAAAGCGACTTTGTTTTCTACTATGTAGTGATATACGTCACCTAAGAGTTACGGGGTTGTCAATTCATCAAGAACAAAACTTGCGTTAGGTGCCCCTTATATTGGCTTAAGGGACACCTAAATTTTAGGTGTTGTTGGTGAAAACGGGCATAAGTGCTACATAATGTACTCTTGAGACAAATCATCAAATACTGTTGATCAATAATAATAATAAAAAAGGTAATATTATACATTCAAATACTTTATGTCTATAGTTCAGTATAGATTGTAATCATAATAAATTATTGGTCTACCCCTCTTTGACTCTTGTAGTAGTGGGGCTACTGCACAGCGGGTGTAATGGACGCTTAAAGGTACGCACATCGTATGCCGAGCCGCAGCGTATCAGAGGCCGGGACATAGCGCACCGCATAATGCTAACTGAGCACATTGGTAACAGACACATTTTGAGACGGGCCAGGCCGCAGGCAGTCAGACGGAGCGCAATGCATTGACAGATTTTGAGCACACACTATATACACTGTGTCAATATTCTGGCTACTCCCAGAATCCAATAATTCCGCAACACACTGTTGACGAGGCGCAGCGCGGTGCGATGGGCCACATCGCAGATTATTCTCAAGACCAGGTTACAGCTCGCACGAGAGCAGCTCGACTCGCCTACCTGGGTCACACCATGCACGCTGGCGTCGCAGTATGTAGACAGGTGCTGCCCCGGTGAACTCGCCTAGTCGAATTTGTATCTGTGCTGTGATGTAATTCATACAAATCGTATGCAAGCGATTTGAGCGGATTTTAGCGCTCCGCTCCGACACTGCGGCACGGCATAATGTGTCCTAGGAACGTAATAAGCGATTTTGTGCGTGTACGTATGCGTGCGTGCGGGGGTGCATTCGTGCGTGCTCGCTTTTTACTGCATTAGAGATTTTTGGCGTTCATTAAGATAAAGTTCTTGGGGTTTTGGTGGGTACTTTCCTGGTTATTACCGCCTACGAGTTGGTATCCAAAAATGCATCTAAAATGTATTAACTTAGCGATACTAAGCTTTAGAGCTTGAGGTACTAATTATAGTTGAAATGATTTTTTTTGGTACCAAAAATTTTCTTTTGTAATTCAATTTTGTAATATTAAGATGTCAGTAACAAAGTATTAAATATGTATTCCAAAAAAATCCCAACTCCCGACGATGGCACCCAGTATCCCATTGGGCGTTTTCACACTGCGACGGTAACGACACGACACGATACCACAGAATAGATAAAGGCCGCCGCAAATATAATACAATTTCAAGTTGGCCGACTATCGTACAAACTAAATTGCTTAGTGTCACAATTTAATTGTACAACTTCATCGTGTACGCTGCCAGCCGCAGACTTTTAGATTTAGTTGGTAACGGTGTTGCGAGCCTAGCGACGTGCGTGTTAAAATGCGTAAAAAGCACGCTTTTATTGTGGCACTAATAAAACGATGGCGAAAAGAGAGGATAATATTTTAGGTGACAAGGACACAATATTAGAATTAGTATGATAGTCAGTTTGTACTATAGTCGGCCAACTTGAAATCTATACATATAATAAAACTGTAGAAATAAAAATTCTATACATTAAATATATTCAAAAAATAATAAGCGGGGGGTGTTACTACATCGCTATAGAAGCCAAAAATGTGGTAAGTTTTTTTGTCTGTCTGTCTGTCTGTCTGTCTGTCTGTCTGTCTGTACTGTATGTTTGTTCCACTATCACACGAAAACTACTGATCCGATTTGAATACGGTTTTCGCAGATATATTTGTCTTCTTCCAACTTAACATCTGGTGTAAAAAAAAAATCCCCCCACCCCTTTAAAGGGACGAAAGAGGGGGTCAGATTTTGTATAAGACTTTTGCTTTAACACGAAAACTACTGATCCGATTTGCATACGGTTTTCGCAGATATATTTGTCTTCTTCCAACTCAAATTCTGGTGTATAAAATCATCTCCCCCCACCACTCTAAGTGGAGCAAAGAGGGGGTCAGATTTTGTATCAAACTTTTTTCTTTAATGGACTTACTTCATATTATTAACTGTTTTTTCCAACTTAATAACATCTGGTGTATAAAATTTTTCCCACCACCCCTCTTAGGGGACAAAAGAGGGGGTAAGATTTTGTATCAACTGATGAAGTAGAAATACTTTAAATGGCAAAACAATGTTTGCCGGGACAGCTAGTTGTATAATATGTGCGGTGGTCCTCTATTCTGTGGTATCGTGTCGTGTCGTTATCGTGCAGTGTGCAAACGCCCATTGGCAAACAAACCAGTTTAAAGATACTTTATACTTCTTAAACTAGAATCCAGCCAGTCGATGTATCCTATGTTTCAAAGAAATAAAACGTCTTGTTCCAAACATTTAAAACTTCAAGACATAACTTTTTTGCGCGTATGGGTAAAATCTTCTCGCGATTCATTGGGCGTTTTAACACTGCGACGGTCACGACACGACACGACACCACAGAATAGATAAGGACCACCGCACATATAATACAATTTCAAGTTGGCCGACTACCGATAATACAATTTCAAGTAGTTTCACAATTTAATTGGACAACTTCATCGTGTACGCTGCCAGCCGCAGACTTTTAGATTTAGTTGGTAACGGTGTTGCTAGCCTAGCGACGTGCGTGTTAAAATGCGTAAAAAGCACGCTTTTATTGTGGCACTAATAAAACGAAGGCGAAAAGAAAGGAGAATATTTTGGGTGCATTCAATATTAAGTGACAGAATATTAGAATTAGTACGATAGTCAGTTTGTACGATAGTCGGCTAACTCGAAATTGTATAATATGTGCGGTCGCGGTGGCCCTCTATTCTGTGGTATCGTGTCGTGTCGTTATCGTGCAGTGTGCAAACGCCCATAGTTTAAAACCAACTGGGAGGCGCGCGTTTATCGCTCGTGCATGTGCACTGTTTCACTTCTGTCAGCACTTCAATCAACGTCAGTGTTTTTTGCGAAATATCCAATATTGTGGTTACTTAAAATAGGCATGGCATGTCGAGGCTAGTTTGGCTTAATGAATGTTCTCACTTTTAGCCGCAATTTACATAATATGCCAATACCTAAAAATATAATATTATTATATTTTAAGATATAAATGGCGTGACTTTCATGCAGACTGTGAAACATACGTTCTACGTGCTATATCCTAAGTTTCGAAATGTTTGCAATATATTTTTGTATTTCTGATGTTTTCTCGTAACTTTGTTGTGCTAAATCAGTTATCGCCTGAAAGGTGTTCGTTTTTCCGAAATAATATAAGTCTTTCCCGGAACACAAAATATCGGCATATCATCATTAAATAGCTTCAATGGTTAAAGATTCGCTTACACGGGCAATAATTTTGGCAATAATTGCTCGGCGACACGAATGGCGCGATCTGGAGCAATTAGTGGAGCAATATGGAGCAATTTCAATAAATTGCGGCAATTATTTCGGCGATATTGCTCCAGATATTTCATGTCGCCGATACGAATTGACGAATATCCGATGGGCTCGTAATATATGGCAGTATTGCCTAGTAACTAGTTGATGAAGTTGCGCCATATCGGTCAATTGTTTTGCGAGTTGCGATGTATTGCGCAATATTGCTGCTCGTTGCTGCTTGTTGCCGAAAATTGCTTGATGTAGTCGTGACGTCAAAGTTGACGAGAATTTACTGGAGTGGAGCGATTTTAGTTGCCCGTAGGTATATTGTATAAACGTACCTACCTTAACCCATTCAATGCCACCAATCCACCTGTAACATACCGGTGGTGCCACTTGACTTTTTTGTTTTTTCTAACTTAAAATACGTTGTTTAACGTATTTTATATTTTAAATAATGCAATAAATAACGAAAACCTCTCTAAATACGATAAACGCACCAATTGCGTTGGTGGCACTGGTGAGACAAATCCAATCACAAGTGCCATTCAACGCACCACTTACGTTGACGCTTTTGTTTTAATTGAACTGTGTTATGCAACATAGTGGGTAGCTGAATAATTTTTAAATACAGGTAGGTTTTTTTCTACATATAGTTAACCGCTTATCAAGCTACCCATGGTAATTCAAAGCCCTTTCTCCCCTTCATTATTTGAAAAAAAAACTAAAAATTGAAATAAAATCCTTATAAAATAAATAAAATCCTTACTTATTTGAAATACATTTTTTTCTTAAATATTGAAAAATACAACTGGTCAGCTAGTTAAAGATTTTGTATCAATTTAATTATAAATACAACGAATGGCTGGTAAAATTTACTAATTTGAACATAGTAGTGTTGTGTCATGCATGAAACCATCCAACAAAATTCGCCGTTAAAATGCCATTGAACGCACCATTTGCGTTATGGTAATTTTATTCATAAAATATACCGAAGAAAAATTGTAATATACCTAAATATATTGCTTACATTTATGTTCTTAGTCAAAAACTTCTCACCCTAATTCAATAAAACTGAAAATATGTTGAATTGAAATCAGGCAGTTTTTGGGCTAACGGTTTTTTCGCTGTCAAAAAAGAGGGGAGGTCCAGACCAAAAACCGACAGTGTCACCACATGTAAAATGTATTTCCAGTAGCTTTTGAGGCCAAAGATTCAAATTAAATATAGCCATTATAAAGAAAAACCGGGAAAAATATCAAAGGTACCTCAACGCATATGGTGCGTTGGTGGCACCAGAAAGTAAACACTCAAAACGCAAATGGTGCGTAGCTGGCACTGAATGGGTTAAGGTGTGAAGACTGAAAGACATACGACATACGTACACCCACTTACCCATTAATTCTATTAGTTTGCATGGATCGCTTTTGTTTAGTTCGCGGCTTCTCTTTAGTCCACCAGCTGTAACCTGACGTATCAATTCGCTCTGTAGTCGGATTGCAATCGCGTCCCAAACCGCAGTCGCCTGTCAGACCACTACAATGAAATTCGATTCATACGATGGTTTGCAATCGCTTTTAACCAGAGAGTTTATCGATTGAAAACACTTGACAAAACAGATATTTGACTTGGTGTTTTTTCTACTTGCAGGCTACATCTGGCATTAAATAACTATAAATTAAGTTTAAATAACCCCCGACATTTTCCAGCAGTGAGCGGGTTGGTTATGACTAGAGATGAAACGGATATCCGGCAACTATCCGGTGTCCGGCCTATCCGGCGGTCATAATACTATCCGGCCGGATACCGGATAGCTGCTATTCGGCCGGATAGGCATCCGGCCGATTAAAAGAAAGATCTGGATAAAAAAAATATTTTTAAGTAATTACTTACTTTGTTTAGTTAGTCTTAAGAAATATAAGTAGTTAAATAGTTTAAAGTAGAAAACGAATTAATAAGTACTCATACTGCACTAAGGGCAAATTATGGTGAATAAAACCAACTTCTCTGCATTGAGAGGTAGCGGTTTCGCTTCTCTTTATAAATAAGGCCAGCTTCAGAAAAAGTCTTTCGCTGTACACACTGCTACAAGGTGCCGAAAGCATTGAGTTTCTAAAATACATACCACATAACATAGAATATCATTGGCTGAAAGTATGTGTGCTTTTCACCAAACGGCTAAGTACCGCCGGATATTCGGCGGCCGGATATCCGGCTATCCGGCCAGTTGATTGACCGAATATCCGGTATCTGGTATCCGGCCAAAATACTATCCGTTTCATCTCTGGTTATGACTTATGATGAATTATGGCTGAGAACAATCATGTCAGCCAATAAAAAAAGGAGATTATTGTTGGTCCACACGTTCAGATGCTACGATGTCACATAAAGGCAAATAAACACGTCAAACTCATAACACTAAAGTTTTTAGTCAGGGGGTTAAAATTCGTCCTTTCGAATTAACTTAGTACGTCTGTATGTTTACAAAATGAACTTCTAACAATGTTGCGGACAACATCTAGTCTTAAATAATACTTAAAATGGAAATGTTTTTCACACTATGAAATTATCTCACAAAACGGCAGTTAAAAGTCGAAAGCGGTATATTTTTGTCCAGCTGTGGGAGCGGGATAAATATAGGATACCAACGCGAGGCGTGAATCTCACTTTTGCGACTCAAATCTTAGAACATGCGTCATTATTTTGGTATTGAATTGGTTAACTGGAAATTGGAACAAAATATTAGCAAACTTAGGTTGAGCATCTCTTCCTTATCACTCCTCGGATACAATATATTTTAATGTTTTGAATTGACGAATGAATGAACTTAAATTAAATAAATAATTTTTAAACTATTCAGTATCAGATGTGTTATGATTCGTTAAATTAAAGTTAAGTAATAATTAAATATGTAAGGTTAGGTCCACGCGAGTCGGGGCTAAGGTGAACTTAAATTTCATGCCAGTTCTTTTACTTCATAGAAGAGAAGACATGGATGTTTCGACAATTTAGGTATTAGTGGCCCTACTTGCCTTAAGCTGGCTTCCCACGGCCTGATTTTTCACAGGTCAGGCCGCGCCACGACGCGACAGACCGACAGGCCATGGGAGCCATCGCATCCAATGTGGCCTGCGGTGGCCTGATGCCGCCCGTTCGATCCATCGTGAAACAGCGCTTGCGCTGTTTCGCCGAGTGAGTGAGTTTACCGGAGGCCCAATCCCCTACCCTTTTCCCTTCCCTACTCTCCCCTATTTCCTTCCCTACCCTTCCCTATTCCCTTCTTCCCTAACCTCCCCTATTACCCCTTAAAAGGCCAGCAACGCACCTGCAGCTCTTCTGATGCTGCGAGTGTCCATGGGCGACGGAAGTTGCTTTCCATCAGGTGACCCGTTTGCTCGTTTGCCCCCCTTATTTCATTAAAAAAAAACGGTTCGTCGGTATTAGTTCAAAGGCGCGGCGCGGCCTGTCGTAGCGGTGCCTGTCGCGGCCTGTACCGGCGCGTCTGCGTCGGTTGTAATCGTTCATTAATTCACCTGCGTCTGCGCCTGAGCGTACACGCACATGATGGAGTGGTCGAACGAGCTGATATTCGAGTTTTGAACTCTTTATGAAAATGAACCAGCGCTTTGGAATAGTTCGTCGCCTCAACATAAAAATAAGAATGATAGAATGATGTCCATGATGCGTGGTTACGCATTAAAGCTAATTTATCAGATGGAGATATCCCTATCACGGAGTTAAAAAAGAAAAAAGAAAATTTAATATCTACCTACAGAAAGTTGAAAACCAAAATAAATGATTCTATGATCCTCCATATCATTGCTCATGTTGGAATGTCAGTCAACAGGCCGACATCTGCCGTGGGAAACGCTCAGTACAGGCCGTTACAGGCCTACACAGGCGGGGCAGCGCCTGGCGAGGCCTGTCGCATAGCAGGCCGTGGGAATCCACCTTTAGTAGGTAATCCTAAAAATATCGCTTTCTCTTTCACATAATATATGAAGAACGAATGAGATAGCATTGACCCTAACACTCTTAAATTGTCTACCAACGTATAATTAAAAGTTTATAAGGAAATTCATTGTTACGGTTACGCGGGCTGTCATACTATATCGCGGCCAATGTCACTCACAATCACTTAATGTCTTACATTTATCATCAGCAGGCTCATCAGCACGACTGGGCAAGCTTGACCTTATGATAATATCTCTCATTGTCAAATTCAGAGTATTATTTTTTTAATTCTTTCTGAACGTCAATTACCTACTATTAGGGAATGCAATACCGGGATACCGGGATCCCGAAATACCGGGAACCCGCATACATTTTGATGGGGCTAATCCCGCTCGAAAATTTTGCGGGATCCCGCGGGACTGGCGTGATTACAAAGAAATATGATTCATACGCGTAACTTTGCGCGCGGGAGTTCGTGAACTGGCTACAGGCAGCCCGCTAAACAATTTACCTTCAATTCACTTTATTTGACAATTGAGCCAACCAGCGTGGATGCTGAGCGAGCTTTTCCGGAACCGTTTCGGAATCTTTGGGCACGATTTTTAGTTTTTACCTATATTTCGATTTTTTTATACAATATTAAAATAAATAAGCTAGTTTTTTTAGTTTTTTTAACTATTATTATTACGAAGCCATTTCCAAAAAAATTATAAGTTTTTCTTTAATTTTTTTAAAATCTGAAGTAAGGAGGTGTTAATAAACCCTTGAAAAAAGTATCCGACAAAGTTTGTTTCATTTAAGATTCTAAGAATAAAACGGGCTCTATCAAGTAAAGTCATTATAACGATTTATTTTAAAAGTTTAAGTTCACCCAGCGGGATCCCGCAATCCAGCGGGATTGTGATGGTTCAATCCCGCAAATACCGGGATTGAAATTCTCTTGCGGGATTGCATTCCCTACCTACTATGCTCGCTATGGTGTCTACCACCGGTTCGGGAACTAACCCGGCGAGAAGAACCGGCGTAAGAAACTCGCACGGTGCCATCTTTAACCAAAAAGAATAAAGATGGAAAAAATCTCTTTTCAGAAATGGCCATGACATAATTCACCATGAACCTTTGCTACCTTTTTGAACCTTAGTAAGTTCTTTTAAATATATGCCCTAAAAGTGGTTGCTTAAAAGATGTTGAAACAAAATTTTTTGTTCAGTCTTTTCTTCTCTAGCTTGTTTAAATTATTGTCGTAGTTATAAGGGAGAAGACCTAATGGCAGACACTATAAGGAAACATGAAACATTCGAATGTTATAAAATATATAATTTATGAAAATAAAGGATTGATAACTTCTTCCATGTCTTCAGTAACTCTTACAAAATAAAACTATTATAATTATTCTCTGACAAATCAATAAAAAAATATATTATTGGTCTTTTTGTAAACTTAGTCATAAGTACTAATAGATGACATCACAATAAGCGAACAACACTAATATTAGACACCAATATGAACTAATAGTTGACATAGAACATTAAATTACATTTTACATTTTTCATATTATTAGGTCTTTATTTGCCGTTTTTCAAAAGATTTCATTTACTTCATCATAGTAACTACATGCATCAGAAATATTATCCACGTTGTCTCCAGATTCTATTCATTCTTCTTCCATGCTGAAACTATCTTTCCTTTTATTTTTATTTTTCATATTTTTTTCCCAGCAAATTTATTTTTAGTCTTAAGTCTCCATGCTTCTTTTGCCTCTTCTTTTTTCTTCTTTTTGTTCTCAGTTCTCCTTTTTCTTCTTTTTACTGCTACAAAACTAAAGCATCGATTTTTAGATCAGTGCAAGGTCTAATATTAGACACCATGTCCATTTTTAGGTACAGTAGTTCTAAGTTCTTAGTTTGTTAATAGAATTATATTTTTAGAGAATAGTGATGATATTTGCAGTAGAATAAAGTACAAAATAACTTTAGTATGTATTGAAAAACTAAAAGATGAGATCCATGTCATCTATTAGGTTTTTTTACATTTTCAAGAACTAATAGTAGACACCCTTTATATTGTTAGGGAAAAGGGATAAAAGATCATAAATAAACATTAATTAGTGTAAACAACATGACCATTAATCCAATGAAGTCAATAGAAATTACAAAAAATCTAATAAATGTATTCAAAACTTACGTGCAAAATTTCGCCTTCCTTAACCTATTTGCTAAGAAATTGCCGGGTGCGTGTTGACGCGGTCACATCATTTACGAAAACTGATCCCATTTTAAAATTTTGTTCCCGAAGGCATCCCTAATATATTTTTTCACATCAACAGATAGCATAAGAAGCTTATAAAATTTACAGTGTTGAGAAATAATTAGAATAATTCTTATTTTTATGGCATTTTTGTCGTAAGTGTCATCTATTAGTTCAGTGTCTACCATTAGCGCCTTTCCCTTAATATTTGGATAACTAGATAACGCCCGCAACTCCATTGTGCCACCGCGCGGGAGCCGTCAAATTTTCCGGTATAAAAGTATCATAATATTATGTCCTTTCCAGTTTCCCGGGACTCAAAGTATCTTCATCGGTTTATCGAATTGGGCGTGAAGAGGTAACAGACAGGCAGACATACACATTTTCGCATTTATAATACTAAGAATAGTATGGATATAGTCAGACATACATTTTAGTTGAGTTTGTTTATATTATGATGTGAGTTACGTTGTTTTACCTCAGTTTTCACGGAAAAGATGTTTTGTTTTTGCGCAGGTGAAATTGTGTTTACAAGATTCAAGTCTATTTTTGTAGGATACACTCTTGTATACAAAGTTTAATTCCCCCGTCGAGTTAAAAATAACCCGCCTAAGTTATGTTATCGCGGTCTAATTCGGTACTGATGCGCACGCGCAGCGCTGAACTGCACTTGTCTGAATAAGCGTTCACTGATCAGTGATCACGCCTTATTTGCCTCTCGGGTACTTAGGCAAATAGCATTCGATAGCATCGACAGACAGATAGACGTTAGATATATAAAAGCAATATGGTTTACTAGATGGCGCGCGCAACTTTATGTCACTGGAATTCTTTTGTGGCAAGAAAACCGTGAACTTTACCGGGATAAAAACTATCGTTGCATACGATTTGCTGGTATACGTCCTTCATGTTGTTTTAGTGTGACTAGGTAACAGAAATATAGACATGCATCTCAGTGTCATAGTAATTTAGCGATGCTCTAAGTAAAATCCCATGCATTCCTAACAGATTCGATGTCAAAACTATTATATGAATTGAATATAATTTAACTTCGAGGGTCGTAATTCTGATACTTGTCGCTAAAACCGGCAACAGGCTACCCCACTCATAAATACGTCTCAAGTACGAATGATACAGCCTTAGATTATTATAGCGACATTCGAGGTATGAGAATCAGGACCCTAAATGATAACCCTAAAGGATGCTCATAAAAATGTGTAAATGAAATCAAGTAGCAGCTTAGATTACCGGCTTGCCTATGCTTAATGACTCCATAGTCATTATGGTAAATGGCGGTATTAGGATAGGATATACAATCCACTTCTACCTCAATACATTAAACATATGAACGGATGTAATGTAGAGACTAGAGACATTAGTTTATCGGATACAGGGTTGTCACTTGTAAGTTTTGTATTATGTATGTTATATAGCTACAATCTACAGGCACGCACATGACTATAATAAGCTGGCTATTGTAAATTCCTTTGACAGAATTAGTATATTAAATATTATTAATAATGTATTAATAATGTATTAATAGTGTATTAATACACTTACTAATAAAATTATATTAACGCAGCGTTTAATTAGTCACGACTCACGACTCACAGTCCGTTGATTTTATTTATCAAGTGACAATTATTCCAATATACCCGATAAAGACAAGCAGAACTTGTATTAAATTATTGTTCACTGTGACAAAATTTGGTTTTTTTAACATTTGGTAGCATTAAACAGGGGTGTATATTATTATTATACTGAATTTTCATTAAATACTTAAAATGGAATACTAATTACTGATATTTTTTATTTGTGACAACCCTAATTGGGTAAGCGGCGGTTGATCGCGTTTGTGAAGATGTGTCTTTAATTGTAGAGAAAATGCTCGTCATTAGTCCGTGTATGGTTAACGAAATTGGCTCTCTCTCTCGATCTGTCTTGCTGTAATCAATACATTAAACCAGAGGCCGTAGACAAAGTCCGTTTTGTTAAAAACGATGACGAAATTCGTTATCAAAATGTATGGGATTTGACATTAGTCTTCGCAAGCGAAATGTCATTTAGCGATGACTTATGTCAAACCGCATACATTTTGTTAACGAATTTCGTTATCGTTTTTAACGAAAGAAACTTTGTCTAAGGGGGCAGATCCCACCAAAACATGAAATGTAAAAGGCCGAGCCAAGCAAAATATTGCAGGATATTAAATACTTCTGTCGTAAAAAGTTTTCAGATCACATTCAAGTCAAGCCTTCAACTTATTTTGTATTTGATTTTCAACATTCAGTAAAAGTATCAATAAATTTCTTATTTTATAATTATTAAAGTGGCTTGGCAATGAGCACAAGAGAAACAAAATGTATACAACTGCATATTTGGAGGAGTTCAGGAGTTCATACTTACACAGACAGCAAGCTTAAAGTGATTAAGTATGTAACGACGCATGTGGCCGATGGTACCCAGTAATATCCAATTAGTCGCTGATTATTCTAGTGCTCATTGCCAAGCTACTTTAATTATTATAAAATAAAAAATTTATTGAAACTTTTCCTGAATGTTGATTTAAATTACAAAATAAGTTGAAGGCTTGGCTTGAATGTGATCTGAAAACTTTTTACGACAGAAGTATTTAATATCCTGCAATATTTTGCTTGGCTCGGCCTTTTACATTTCAATAAATTATTAATGGCCTCATACAACAAACACGATTTTCCCTTTTTTGCTCTACATCCATAATGGTAACAGTAAGGTTTTTGAAAATTTCAGAAAATACTGAATTGTACTTTAACTTTAATAATTAATAATAAAAATAAAATAAACATATTATTCAAGGGGGGCTCTCATACAAAGAACAATGGCCAAATCGTACCAGATGATAAATGGCGTCCCGATATGCCATTGGTAGCAAAAATTCTCTAATATTTTAAGGCATCGAAAAATATTAGAAATGTGTCTGTAAATAGCCACAAAAGAAAGATCAATATATTTTAGTTTCTTTATGTTCTGACAGCCGGCGATTATTCGCATTTGTTCTACTTTTTGGGTAATACTCTAGGAAAAATTTAAATAATTAGAAACGAGATCGCCGAATATACACTTGTAGGCTACACCGCAGTCGGAAAAAGGTAGTTAGTTAAGTCTAACCTCAAAATAATTGTTAACGTTATTAATTATTGTAAAAAACTGTGGCTATTTAGACATAATTCTCAAACGGAATTATGTTTAGAGCATAAGAACAACCAAATCTAACTATGTTTTATTTTGGGACATCAAAAATAAAAGTCGAGTCCAGCTCCTATACAAATTTGACCATGACTCTTTACGGTACAAAACCTCATGTACGCCAGTCCGACTCGCACTTGGCCGGTTTCATAATTTTCCCTTTCACTGTGAATAAAACCTATCCGGGTACCAAATTTCAAGGTTCTAAGTCTGCTAGAAGTACCTTAGAATTTTGATGATCTGTCAGTCAGTGAGTGACAAAATGTTGTAACTTTGACCATCCGTAACTATTAAACTATTTATCGAAATTTCATGTAATTTGGAGGTTAAGCTAGTTTTAATACTTGCTCCTAGTGAACGAAATTCTAAGTCCCTTTGTTAACATCGAAGATAAAGGGGGTGTGAAATAGCCGCGAACCGCTTCGAGAAAAGTATGGTACGGCCGTGCCTTTGCTGAAAAGCTTGGCTGGGGCACTGCCGTGCCCCCAGATTAGTTTAAACTGACGAATACGAATTTGAGAGCAACATTTTGGTTCTTTGACAATCGATTTTATTGTGTTTAGTGATAGGTATAGAAGTATTTGCTACTAATTTTGCACTCAAATTGGTTAACTCTGATTTCTTAATCGGCGATAATCGTAAATTATGGTGCGTGTCCTTAGTACTAACAAGGTGCGTGGGAAATCACCTACATAGTCGATACTCGATAATCAATACCCGTTCAAATAAACCTGGCAGTTCAAACTTAGACAGGAACATGCTTTCGTATTACAAGCTTACTTACTATCAGTCAAAGTAGTGATTTTTGTTATATTTGCAGTATAAGGCATGTTGTCAGAAACATAAATACTAGAATTTATTACCTGGAAAACAGTAAAAAAGCTAACCTGAAGATTTCTTGTCAGGAATACTGTCCCCTGCTCTTTAACTACGGTTCACCGTAGCCCTCCAAAGGACGAAGGACCTGTGGTGTATTTAGGGAGCCAAGATCGGAATGTGCTATGCTCGTTTGATGTCTGGAGAATTTCGGTAAAGTTTGTCGCAATAAGCGTAGGGTTTTCTGCGGAAATATTTCTTGTTCCATGCGGCTTCGCCCGCGTAAATTAGGAATTTCACAGACAAATTAGCCCATAAAAATAGCCTAATTCTTCACGTCGTCTACTTTTATATGTACCAAACTAGACGTTCCGCGCGGCTTCGCCCGCGTAAATTAGATATTTCACAGACAAATTAGTCCACAAAAAAGCCTATAATAATTCACGTGGTCTACTTCTTATCTGACCTAAAAAAAATGCTCTAGTAGTTCGTGAGATAAGCCCTTTCAAATAATTTCCCCCGTTTTTACCATATTTTCCTCTATTTCTTCGCTCCTGTTAGTCTTAGCGTTATAAATAATTCACGTGGTCTACTTCTTATCTGACCTGAAAAAAAAATGCTCTAGTAGTTCGTGAGATAAGCCCTTTCAAATAATTTCCCCCGATTTTACCATATTTTCCTCTATTTCTTCGCTCCTGTTAGTCTTAGCGTTATAAAATATAGCCTTTAGCCTTTCTTGATAACTGAGCTATCTAACACCGAAAGAATTTTTCAAATCGGATCAGTAGTTCCTGAGATTAGCGCGTTTAAATAAGCTCTTTCAAATAATTTCCCCCCGTTTTTTCCACATTTTCTTCTATTTCTTCGCCCTTATTAGTCTTAGCGTGATAAAATATAGCCTATAGCTTTCCTCGATAAATGGACTATCTAACACTGAAAGAATTTTTCAAATTGGACCAGTAGTTCCTGAGATTAGCCCCTTCAAACAAACAAACAAACTAACAAACTCTTCCGCTTTATAATATTAGTATAGATTAGTATAGATAACATAAAAATTGCTCCAATATTATTTCCCGTTTTTTTTTCACATTTTCCTGTTTCTTCGCTCCCAGTTCCTAGTCTTAGCGTGATAAAATATAGCCTATCGATAAATGAACTATCTAAGACTGAAACAATTTTTCAAATCGTACCAGTAGTTCCTGAGATAAGCACGTTAAAACAAACAAACTCTTCCGCTTTATATTTTATAATATTAAGTACCTATCTAAGATGTTATAAATTCGAGGATGTGTCTATCGGTTAATACCTTTTCACACGAAAGTCACTAAACCTTTTCAGATGAACTTTGTGTTTTAGGAAAGGACAATAATTATTACGGGTAGTGTAATCATGAAAAAATTGACGGTTTTCAAACTTTATCTGAATAACGAATTTTTGCTCAAGGAAGTTGTGAAGAAGTTAAGAAGTGGTTTTAATTTTAAAGATTCAATTTAATAGAAGTTTTTAAATCTCAGCTGCGATGTCTCCACACCAGTGGTCCCAAACCTTTTTTTCTTGCGGGCCACAAACAGGTTTTGGTCTTGGTGACGCGGGCCGCAACAAAAATATTTAGCAAAATGGTTTACCATCACGTGGGCCACAAATAAAGTCCGCGGGTTGAGGATAGCTGCAGTACACCATCATCACTTCTGATCGTCCAAATTCGTTCTGATTTTACACTTTACTACCAAGATAATTGTCTCCAAACTACTCCCCAAAGAAATAAAATCATTTTATGTCTTCTATTTATAACTTACTAATTTATTATGAGGAGTTCTAAAAGATAATGTTATTTCATATTGGGTGTCTAACATGTGTGATCTAAAATATATCTGGCACTCCCAAACATGACATAACGCCGTCGTTGTGGTGAAACCGGATTAGATCTCTGACTAATTAAGGATAGAGTATACCTAAGATGATCTTTTTATGCCATTCTCATATAGCATAGTGAGTTCGATTGCCAAATTAAACTAAAATAAGCTCCCTTATGTTGACTTAGAGGGTGTGGCAAACCAATTATAACCTTAATCCTGAATCGCGCTATGAAAGTTTTTGAGTTCACAACAATAATAATTATTAATTACTTAAGACTTAGACTGGGGCCTGACTGACAGTTTGGTCGCAGATCTCCCTTTAAGGCTCCCACTAACAACCCTACTAGGCTATATTTACCATTTAAATTAAAAACCTTTTTCTCAAATCTGATCTTTAGTCATAATATTAATAAAAATGTTGTAGAAGGACTCTAGCAACTAAGAGCCGATATAAAAATGTGTGATTTCTGGCTCACGTACGTATTTTAATCAAAATACTTACGTGTACTTTACGAAATAAAAACGTTTCTACCCCCATATGTTCAAAGCGTAAGGACTAAGGACGTTTGTCCACCGCCACCGGGACGGACGTCACCTACAAATATTCAAATAAAATGCTACTTTATGACTCAGGCTATAAGTATAATTTTCTACCGACATTACATTTCTCAGGCACCCATGCTGACTATTCGCCGCCGAATGTGAGCAGGCTCACTGTGAGCCCCAGTGTGAACGTGAAAATATACGGTATCGAATGTCCGCGTAATTGTCGGTTAGGTGTGATTTGTGAACGAAAAAGTGAATATGTATGGAAATACAATAAACTATTATAATCCGCGCGCAACTAGTTGGCCGCTCTGCCCATATTATACTCACATACCGACAGAGCGGCCAACTAGTTCCGCGCGGACTA
This sequence comes from Polyommatus icarus, assembly GCA_937595015.1. Lineage (NCBI taxonomy): Eukaryota > Metazoa > Arthropoda > Insecta > Lepidoptera > Lycaenidae > Polyommatus > Polyommatus icarus. Next base: position 6,403,560 of record OW569341.1, on the reverse strand, counting down.
TACGTGTAACGTTCGCTCACATTCGGCGGCTCACAATCGGTTTGGTGTGATGACGGTCTAAAGGTGCCTCTTCGCAATGGTCCATGCTGGCTCACTACAAGCCATCGCCACTGTGTAGACGGGGGAATGGTGTGTGATGACTGATGGCGGACGACGGCCAGTGGATTGCCATTTGCCAGGCAGTAATGAGCCACGCGCTAAGACGTGATCGTGGTCTACAGTTAGCCATAACCTGCAATATGCCATTGTGGGCTATTGTGTACTGGGAATACCTGCCCCCCTAAACAAGCGGCAAGCGATTATCGTAAAAGCCAACGCTAACGCCACAAAATGTATAGGGTTTGACATTAGTATTCGCTAGCGAAGCGATGACTTATGTCAAATCGCATACATTTTGTTAGCGTTTACGAATATCGCTTGCCACTTGTCTACTAGGGTAGATCAAGTGGCATTTTATTCTATTTTTTTGTCGGTGACGTTCCGTTGACGGCGACAGTTAGGCAAACGGCGTAACTCGCGGGGAGGCGCGACGATTCACTAAATTACCCCGTTTATACCTCCCCCGTATTCAAATTAGGTTACATGTAAAGTTATGCGAGACAATACGGCTGTCGGCAACAGGAATCAAGATATATTTGGTACATAATACAGAAGATCTTAGGTAGTTAAGATAATGTTGAAGAAATTTTAAAGAGATCGAGGTGTTATTACTTATTACACACTTCGTTGTCGGTATCGCCTATTAAAGCAATACTATGATATTTTAAATCAATTTGGCCCAATAGGACATATTACTGCAATGTTTTTACGAGAGGCTGCACCAACTATACTCTATAGTACAATACCTAATCAAAAATGTTTGTTCGACGTTTGACAACTTTTCTGTCAATATTCTGATATGAGGTGTGCACACAGACATAAAGTCAGACATAATATGTAATCTTGATCTATTTCTGTGGGTGTGTAACATGTCGGATTTTGGTCGGATTATTTACTGTATGTGTTTGTAGCCCCCTCTGCCCCAACGTATGCGTTATATTCCCTTTTGCATTGTATAACTTCTATAGCTAACAGATTGTCAATATATGATGCTTTATGTCGAAATTATCGAAGGCAATTTATATAAGTACACTGATCCGTTAGATATTCCATCAACTGTTAACATAGAAAATATTGTGTAGGCGAAGCTACAATATTACAAAAGACCAGTAGCCTCATGAATCAAAGTTGTGATGTGTCGTAACTGTGTTTTAAAATCGCTCGAAGACTTTACGACAAGTTTACGACAGTTGACAGTATTCAGTCTGGTGCCATATGCAAAGTTGTTACGCGATTCCCGCCCCTATCTCAATAGGGTAAGAAACGTTCTTGCTATGCATATTGCTTAGGCGATTAAAGAGCGCATTTTCTTTTGACGTGGCCATTGGCCATTGCCCTCTTTTCAAGAAATCAATACCAAGTTCACGGGTTCTCATTGGAAATATTGACGTCATAAGCGATGTTACATTGTTTTACCACAGTAAAAGTGTGTACAGTAGATCACTCGTGAGCTAGACAGGCCAAATATTGTGGTTTTTTGCTTCCTTATGTACTCGTATGTCAGTAAGCGCTCTACCCGTTATGATTAAGCAGGAACTAAAAGGCTCTTGCTTTCGCGTCGGACAAGCTTTCCCAAACTGTCGGTGCCATAGAAAATTGAAGATACAAATCAGAACATTTGAATCAAACCTTTTATTTGTGGATTTTGAGTCATTAAAAACATATTATGCTATAACTATTTGATATTCGTATTAAGTAGTTCCTATTTTTAACTTCTTTTACGCATAACGTGAAAATAACTCTTATTAGTTATGGCTGGTTTACACGTATTAAGAAGATAAGTAGTAACTAAATTTTAACTTAATTTGAAGTGCCTGCCGGAAATTTGTCAAGTGACAAGCCCCGCCTGTCAACTTAACAGAAAATAGTCAAAATTCTAATTTCCTCGTTTAGTACTTAACTAAATTTTAACTTACTACTTGCTACTAAATTTTGTGTTTACATGCAATAAGTAACTTAAAATTAAGTTAAAATTTAGTTAACTACTTATCTATTTAATACGTGTAAACCAGGCCTTACTGACGACGCAAATGTCAAAATAATAACGTTAATTTAACTGCATTTTGTACGTTCTAATGACATAGAAGTTAAAACTCGAACAATCTTGATTAAGATCTGGTGTACGCTGGTGTACAGTCGATGAAATTGGGTGTTTAAAAGTTTCACCCTGATATTATTTTGTTCGTACTTATTGTTTAATATTATTTTGAATAAGAAAATCTTATATATAAAATTCTCGTGTCACAATGTTAGTCCACGAACTCCTCCGAAACGGCTTTACTGATTTTTATCAAATTTTATATGCATATTCAGTAGGTCTGAGAATCGGCTACTGGGTACTTTATATATTGCGTATACCTGAGACTGACGGCGACCATTGTTTGTGCGTCGAGATAGCGATCGACGTTGCCATGGCGACATACTTATTTAGTCACTTTAATAAAATAATATGGGCAAAATACTTTATATTATGGCAAAGCAATGTTTGCCGGGACAACTAGTATATTATATTATTTAGTAACTTATTCATAATGTGATAGGGATATAAAGGGATAAGCAATTATGGGATCAGAAGCCGATTTTCGATTTCCTCAAAACACTTTGACATTTAAAAAACTCAGTTTATGTGCAGCTTTTTACAGTTTTATCTTTTAGAATTTAGAGTTTAGACTATAGAAAATGTTTGATCGTCGAAATATAAAAACCATAACTCATTGCATTCTTATTTATGAAATTAGTGTGATCGCACTATAGCATTGTTCTTGTAAATGTTGTATTTTCTTTAGCTTTTCTATTTAGGTATTTGGTATTGGGTATTGTATTCTGCCAACTGTACTCAAATAAAGGGCCAAAGCAGGGCGATTTTATCGGGCCTAATATTGTATCGTTTCGCGTCGTTGGGCAATAAGATACGCGGAGGATCCAACATTAGACTCGCGTAAGAGTACTCAAGAGTAATGATGTTTGGAAAACAAGGAAAAAATATTCTGAAGATGAAATAACTCTATCTCTCTCTCTCCTTCCTGCTAAAATTTTTCCAGGGCTTAAGTATCATTTGGAGAGTCCATTTAACAAAAAAATTGTCATTAATTGTAGTGTTTTTTAGTAACAAGGACCAATGTATCAAAATTTGGCAGGAAGGTTTAATTGCACCCTGTATGAACACAATATGTTTGAGAAACAAGGAAAAATCTTAATGTTAAATAATTCTTATATATCATACAATTAAGGTTTTTAAAGTCAAAACTTGTTCAGCGGTAATTTATTTGAAACTAGATGAATCTAGTTTGAATCTAGTTTACGAATCTAGTTTACGAAATTTCAGCAAAATCGGTTTAGTGGTTTGGCCGTGAATAGGTAACAGACAGACTTTCGCATTTATAATATTAGTGTAAATGGATAAACCCGTTTTTTTTTTTTTTTTTTTTTTTTTTTTTTTTTTTTTTTATTATATCACTGACTGTCGGTGTTGATTATCCGACAACCTTATATGCCTTTTTTTTTTTTTTTTTTTTTTTTTTTTTTTTTTTTTTTTTTTTTTTTTTTTTTAATATATATATTTATTTCCTTCTCTCTCTCTCCGGCACTCCAGTGCAGTCAGTGTTCTGGCTTCGCTACTGATTGCTTTTCGCCACTTGCTCCACAATCTTCCTCGCCATCTTCATGAAAATCGGTCTGCGTTTTTTATTTTTCATTATGTCTTTAATGGTGTCTGATGTTATGACTTGGTCTATTTCTACTTCTGTTTCTCTTCTGAGCCTTCCATAAATGGGGCATTCTGTGAGACAGTGCAGAACTGTTTGGGTTGTGAAGTTGTCACATTTGCATGCCTTGCAGTTCTCCCTCAGTTTCATTCGGTCCAAGTACTCTCCGAAGCCTCCGTGTCCTGTAAAAAGTTGTGCTGACAGGTTGTCTTTCTTCACTTCGGAGAGAATCTTGTACGCTATTCGCAGGTCGTCGAAAAAGTAAGATATAGTTTTTCCGTTTCTTTCGGTATTATATTGTTCTTGATACTTGTCTAGTGTGTTCTTTCTTAGGTTATATTTTACTGCGCTTAGGGGAACTGAATCATATGCTGGCGCTGTTTCCTTTTTCGTGGCTTCCCTCGCCAGGTGGTCGGCTCGTTCATTTCCCTCCAGGCCAACGTGCGCCTTTATCCAGTACCAGTTGATTTTTGTGGAGTCTTCCCTTATTCGGTTTCTTATCTCTACGGCTACTGGATTCAGGCTGCAAGGGTCTGCGACGGTCTGCAGGGCTGATCGGGAATCTGAAGCAATATTTACCTCGTTCTTGCTCATATTTTTGATGATCTGGGTTGCCATCAGCAGCGCCGCCATCTCTGCTTGGTAAACCGAACAGTGGTCCGCCAATTTTATCTTTGCTGTTATAGTCTCTCTGTGCTCATCCCAGCAACTGACTGCTGCTCCTACTTTTCCGTCCAGTTTGCTGCCGTCAGTATATACAGTTGGGATGAGTTCAGGCATTTTCTTTAGATCTTCTTCTTCGGCGACCCAATCAAACGTTATTCGTTCTCTTCTTGCTGGATGAGGGAGGTCAAAAGGGTGGGCTCTTTTCTCTATTTTTCTGTCAGGGTAGTAGGCCATGGGTTTACCTCTCTTGACTCTATATAGTTCCGCGTTTTCTATAATCCTGAAGCGAAGAGGAATAGTGCCACTTATTACTGTGCTGTCCATTAGGGAAGTAGTTTTGTGTGCTTTTGACATCATTATTGTGAACATTCGGTTCATTCTGTCTATCTTTTTTCTGATGTACTTTTTTCTAAGGACAGGTTCCCACACGCTAGCTGCATACAGGATCGTGGGTTCCACTACGGATGTATACAAAGTCTTTATTATCTCGGAGTTTAGGCCCCATGTTGCTCTACATGACCTTGATAACTTTTTGTATATCTTGATGACCTTATCATTGACATGTTCTAGATGTTGTTTGAATGTTAACTTGTGATCAATGATAAGGCCGAGCAGCTTAAGATGGTTGGTGAAAGTCACTTTTGTACCGCAGAACTCAATGTTGGGGATGTCATAATTGCGTTTATTTGTGACTATTATAGCCTGAGTTTTGTGTGCAGCGAATTTGAGCTTGTTCTCGGTACCCCACTTCTCAATTTCCTTCAGGGCTTTATTGGCTTTGTCCTGCACCTGTTGGGCGTTAGATCCAGCTGCAACTACCACCAGATCATCAGCGAAAGCTTGCAGGTGTGCTTCAAGGGTATCTGCTATGTCCATTAGGGGGTCCACGATTATGTCCCACATTGGTGGTCCTCCTACAGAGCCCTGCACACATCCCTTCTCGGTTTCTTTTGCGATAGTATGTCCAGCATATGTCAGCTCTATTTGCCTCTCGCTCAAATAGTCGTTGAAAGTGCTGCTCAGGTATCTGTTGACGTTCTTCCTTTTTAATTGGATTTTTATTTGCGGCCACCATGCGTTGTCGAACGCTCCTTCGATATCCAGTGAGATTAGAACAACCATCCGTTTTTTCCTGATCTCTTCTCTCACCAGTTCCACTACATCGTAAAGGGCGTCTTCTGTGCTCTTTTGTGGCATAAATCCATATTGGCGAGGATTGAGACCATCCTTTCCTAATTCCCACAGTAGCCTTCTGCACAGGATTTTCTCGAAGATTTTCCCCAGGATCGGGAGTAACCCTATAGGTCTGTATGCTTTCGGGTGGGTGTAGGTGTCTTTGCCAGGTTTCGGAAGTATTATTACCTTAGCCTTTTTCCAGATCCGGGGGAAACATCCATTTTTCAAGCAGGCTTGGAATACGGCAACCATGGTGTTCGGGCTTGCTTTGTATGCATGGTCTAATATGTCAGCGGTGAGACCATCATAGCCTGGAGCTTTTCTTGGATTCATGTCTTTAAGTGTCATTTCTATTTCAGTCTTTGTGATATTGTCTAGGTCATTGTAGTTTTCCTCGTTATTCAGATCGTTGTTTATGTCTTCCGTGTATTTGTCAGCTTCTAGCCTTGTAAGTCTTTGTTGTGTTGTATCATCGTCGTTTGTGTCTTTGGGGTAGAATGTATCAGCTAGCAATTTTGCGGATTCAAAGGGGCTGCAGTCAGTGTCATTAATTTTTAGCAGTTGATCGTCCTTTCTTTTGCTAGTGATCTTCATTATTCTGTACATTCTATCCCATAAGCTTTCCTTGTTTTGTGATGTACAGAATTGTTTCCAGCTGGCGGTCTTTGTAGTGAGTATCAGATCTTTGTACTCTTCTAGTGCTTTTAGGTAATTATGTACCACCGTCTCCCTTCTGTCGCTGTTTGCCTTCTTGATTTTCCGTCTTAGTCTTTTTACTTCATTCTTCTTTTCTTTCAGTTCTGGGGTCCACCATTTTATTGATTTGATTTTATTAGGTTTCAGTTTGGGTATTGTTCTTTCACTCGCTTCTATTATTATTTCGGTGTATGTTTCTACTAGTTCATTTGTTTTGTGTTTGTCTTTAATTTTTTCTATTTCAGGTCCTGTTATGTTCAGTGCTTTTAGTCGGTCAACGATTTCTTCTTTAAAGTTTGTCCAATCCGCTTTAGATGTTTTGTATTTCCTTGTTGATTTATCATTTATTATAATTTCTGTTACAGGGTTACAAGTGGTGTTGATGGTGAACGTGATGGCTCTGTGATCCGACGTTGTTACTAGGTCTTTGTCTACTTTCCAGGTGCTGACAAGTCTGGCGGTTGGTGTGCTGCAGCAGGTAAGGTCTACTATGCTGGTGTAGGGGATGCCTCTTCTGATGGTGTAGAAGGTAGGTGTGTTACCAGTATTTAGGATTTCAAGTTCTCTGATGGCGAGGTATTCAGCCAGAGTTTCTCCTCTTTTATCTACCAGGTCACTTCCCCACCATTTGCTTTTTGAGTTGACATCGCCGCCCATCACCATCAGTTTAATATTCATGTCTTTTATTACTTTGTCTAGTTCTTCTATTTGATTATTTATGTCCTCGTAGTTCTCCCAGTATATCGATATTAGTCCTAGTTCTTGTTTGTTGGGTAGGGCAATTATAGCTCCAACCAGGTTTTCGGATTGCCAGCTTTCTTTTGTAAGTACTCTAACGTTTGGGTCTAGTATTATGATAGCGGCTTTTACAGGTTTAATTCGGTTGTTGTTCTTTTGTATTGTATTGTATCCGCACGTCAAAGTCCCGGAAGCTCCAACATAGGGTTCCTGAATTAGAACGGCTGTAAATTTGTTGCTGGTTGTACTTTGGAGAGTTTCAGTTGTTGCACTTTGACCTCTACCCACATTAACTTGAGCAAATTTTATTTCTTTATGTGATCTGGGATCAACTTTAGCAATAGCTAATTTTGTCTCTAGCTAACCGGTCCCATTTACGCCATTGAGGGCATTCTGCTGAGTAGGATGGGTGGATTCCCTCGGGGCAGTGAGTGCACTTTGGTGGACCATTTCTGTTGGGACATTCTCTTGTATCGTGCGATTGTGCACAGTATCCACATGTGAGGTCTCCTGTGCATATCTTCGCTGTGTGTCCGAAATCTAAGCATTTGTAACATTGGATTAGTGGGGATTGGTCAACGATTGGCACAATTTGGAATCCAATGTGTACTTTGCTACCTTCCAGTTTCTTCCAGATTTTCGGATTGGTTTCGATGATGACATTCACTGTTTCTCTTGTTCTTCCCCTAATTCGTCTCACTACTTTTATGTCTTTTTGATCTTCTTTTGTGATGTGTTTGTTTTGCTTCACTATTGCTTCTGGTATCTGGCTGTTAGTAATGTCGTTGGTTAGTCCTATTATTTTCAGTAATGGGTTTTTATTATCTAGGTGTTGTAGTTTTAGGTTTTTGTTTGTTTCTAAGTTTTGTTTAAGTATTTCTCTTTCTTCTATGGTATTACAGCCTATTATAATTTTCTGATTCGCTATTTTTCTTACTGTATTTATACCTAATCCAAGATCTATAACATTTATGTCGTTCTTTATAGTTTTCAGGATGTCTTCTGCTGTATGTAGTTTGTTATCTGATGCAATGCAGATTTTAAAGGTAGCCTTTCGTGTTTTAGCGACGTCGGCGTAGGTTTTAGGTAGTTCTTCGGTTGGTGATGTCGCTTCCGGGTTAATATTGTTGTGCTCAATATTATTTATGTTTCTTTTCAGGTCATCTATTGCTGTTTTTATTGGGTTAAGAAGCTCTGCTGTTGTTTCTGTTGAGTCTCCTATTTTCTTTTTCAGGTCTTGGGTGTTCGTGGTGATGCAGTGAGGTAAGTTTATTTTATATATTTCCTCTGTTTTTCTTTTTAGCTCTTCTATTGTTGTTCTTATAGGGGATATTAGTTCAGCTGTTATGTCTGTTGAGTCTTTTATTGATTGTTTCAGTTCTTGGATGTTGCTGGAGATGCTGTTGTATGGGTCTTTTATTTCTTGTAGTGAATCGTTTATCCGTTTCAGGTTTGTTTGTAATTCGTAGGAGATATTATCTGTTTGGTTTGTCTGTTCTTCTTGTGAGTATGTTTTGTGAGTACTATCTCTTTTGTTTGCTAGGCTCTGTATAATTTGTTTCATTTCTGTTATTTCTTCGTGTATTCTTGTGTCGGCTTGGTGTGGATTGTTGTGTTCCTCCGGTTGGTCTTTACCTAGGTGTAGGAGAGGTAAGTTTTCGTATTTATGGTTTAATTCGTTTATGTGGCGGCGTAGGATGTCTAGTTGGTTGCTGATCATGTCTGTGTTCTTACTCAGTTTCTCAATTTCAGCAGTTAGTTTGTCCCACTTCGCTTCGTCATCTTTATTTTCTTTGCTTTTATCTATTTTTATTTGTTTTTCTAGGTTTCTCAGTGCTCTACCAGCTTCTTCCATTTCCTTAAAAGGTGTTTTAGTTTCGAAGTTCAACCATTTCATTATGTTCTCTGTCTCCTTTAGTATGTTTTGTGTTTCCTGTCGTGTGTGATTAATCTCAACCGCTAATTTTTCCTTCAGTAGCCTCATTTCTTGCATGTGGGCCCTTTCTATTCGAACTATTTCCATAGCGTTTTTCTTTCTTTCATGTTCTAAGTTAAATTTATGTCTAGAGCGGGAGTCAGAGAGGGCTAAACAAGTTTCATATAGGGTTTGTAGGCCTTCTAGCGCTGTTATTTTGCACTCCCGTTTCATGTTTCCCACGTCTTCGATGGCTTTTTTAGCGGTGAGTAGTGTTTCATTAGCAAGTTTGGTCGCCTCGTCCATGGCAACTCCTGTTTTCCTTTTATGTGATATGGGGAGTATACTGGCTCTGCTGTTATTAGATTCGCGTGAGCATATTGACATGTCATCATCTGTGTCTATGAGGCTTCTTCGCAGGTCTCCATCTGACAAAGCCGGGTCTAAGTCAAGTAGTCTCGAGGATGGGCTCATGAAGTCCTCATGCGTTACAGAATCGGCTTTCAGACTTGCCGCTGCCTGTTTTATTTGTCCTTCTAATATCCTATCTCTGAGGCCTCTTTTTGATTTTGTTGATCCTGCTGGACTTTTAGATCTGGCTAGTTTCTTATCCATTGTTTATTGTAGTTCGTGGACTAAAAATACTTTTGTACTAATTTTGGGAAAAAGTTATTACCAGGTAACACTATTAAAGTGTCAAAGTCGTTTTATTGCCTGTCACTTGATTTTGGCACTTGAGATCTTGATACGTTAATGATATAAACCCGTTAGAACGAGTGTTCCGAATCCTAGTGGAACTGGAATTGACACTAATCCCGCTGGGGGCCTATTATGAAGATTCGAATGACTGTTCGAGCGCAGGCTAATGGCTATCTCACTCGTCAAAAACATGCCATCCCCTAGCCCTAGACAAGCGGCAAGCGATTATCGTAAACGCTAATGCCCGGGACACACAAGGCTAGTTTTTCAAGCTAGGATAGCAAGCTAGTGTTAGTAAGCTACGAGTAGCAAGCTAGTGCTTCTGGCTTCGTGTGGACAAAACTATCTTCATTTGTAGTATGCGCCAAGCTAGGTCAGCAAGCCAGGACGGTTTGGTAAAAAACTAGCTTGCTATCCTGGCTTGAAAAACTAGCCTCGTGTGTCCCGGGTATAACGCTAACGCTACAGAATGTCTGGGACTTGGCATTAGTATATGCTAGCGAAGCGATGACTTGTAAAATCGCATACGTCATTTTGTGGCGTTAGAGTTAGCGTTTACGACAATCGCTTGCCACTTGTCTAGGGGGGCTGCGATCGAAGTCACAATCGAGGTGTGAGAATACCCCCCCCTAAACCTTACCTTTCATCGATTTAATATTTTATCCAGACGTCGTTTTCCTTATTACCAGAAGGAATTCGTAATTCGTATGGTGCTTATGTCAAATCCGACGTAATAGGAAAAGGAGCAGGTTGCTGGAATCCATAATATATCTGGCTAATAAAATGAATTGGATTTGTTGAGGGTAAAACATGGGACGGTAAAATTATACCGCAGCAGGTGACAGGAATGAATTAAATCTAAAGGATGGAATAAATAGGCATCAAGTTATAAGGATTATTTCCTACTGAAAATTGGAATCAACAACCTACAGCTTTGATTAAGAGAGGATCCCTATCAAAGATACCAAAAATGTAGTATCCAAACGTACTGGTAACTTACACCCACGTTAAACTCATTTTAATTGGTTTAAACTTAAGACCAATAAGCACGCGTTTAACGTTGGTTTGCCATTTCAGGGGAATTCCAATCTTTAGCTTTATTATACCAAGACTGCATCGAAACCAAATCAAAGCTAAAGCAAAATAATAGCAGAATAGGGGCTCAGAAATCTGTTATTTTGAACTGCCACAGTTGGGGCAGTATAAAAAGACATCCCAAAAGATCATCAATGATATCAAAGATCAAAGTAAAACCGTCTTTGAGATATTAAGTTGCTTGGCTGCTGGAATAAAAAGAAACTGGCTTTCTTCAGGATCATGATTAAAGTTTTCGGATAAATGATTGGTGATGAGTTGATAACTGATAAGTGATAAGGAGATTTAAAGTAGAAAGAAAAATTTAAGTAGTTGAATTTAGAAAATGTTCACTTATTATTATAATACTTCTCTACAATGACTTGGCTTTTGGCTTACTACTTAAGATTTGTTCACAAATTATAATAATACATTTAAATGTAGATTATGTTTACTTGAAGTGTAAGTGCGGAGTGAGTAAGTGTATAAATTGTTAAAAACTAGAGTGCAATGTTTATTGACCCAGCCAGTGCAAGTCTGTCGCAAGCAATTAAATATTTGTAACCCTCGAATATTTCGCCGCAGTATCGATCCACCACTAGAATTGCACTTGCATAGCCGAATGCGATGTAAAATAAACTTTGTTGTCAATAGCTTAGAGTGTATTATTGTTTTGCTATAGCTTATAGGGGTTAGGGTCACCCAAGCCCACGTGCTAGCATTATTGCGTTTTTGCTAGACATATTATGCGTTTTTTGGGGATTGAGGCTTACTGCCTTTTGCCTGGCCTATGCAAGTTATTGACCAAAATCCCTATAAGCTTACTAAATCCTAAATAATGGTCCAAATTACCAAGACAGTGAACGGCCTTTGTTGTAAACTAACTGATCCGGAAAACGTTGTTTTGCCATATTATATACGTTTTTGCAACATTTCCTTTCTAATCACTAAATTCTTACTAATATTATAAATGCGCAAGTGTGCCTGTCTGTTACTTCTCCACGCTAAACCGATTTCGATGAAATTTAGTATGGAGATACTTTGAGTCCCGGGAAAGGACATAGAATACTTTTTATCCCGGAAAAATGTGCGGTTCCTGCCCGGCACTATTAGATAGTAAAAATTATTTAATACTTTTTAGTTCATATAAATGTTATTATTGTTTGTACCTTGGAAGTCGGTTTTAATTTTTTGTTAAAAATAATAATAAGTTACACTAGTAGATAAATCTTCGCGTATATTTTACGTATCTTATTACAATTTGTTAAGAGTCACAACTCACACTCACAAAATAATATAATATTATCAGTGAAGTGAACATATTGTGCTAAGTAATTTAACAATTTTAATACTTCAAGCCCGAAGCGGTCACCGGCGATTGCGATAACAATAGAAAGGCTATTGTGTCTCGTTTTTCCACGATCGAAGGATCTATCAGATAAAAAATTGTACAAACTTGCATAGGATGTAGCGTAGCATAATATTTAATATTATCATAATTATTGACAGCTGTTCTTGTTATCAAGAATTCAAATCGATAGGTACTTAGTGCACCATCTATCGATTAATAAGTATAACTAATTAAAAAGACACTTAATGACTTTGTTTTGTTTAAATGCTCTTTTTAAAATAACTTTATTTTAATTCTATTTGTCTATTAAAATTTTATAAAGTAGTTAAGTATTCGATCTGTATATAAAGTAGTTAGTAAAGTATTCGATATTATGTCTTCTGCCGGCGACGCCGACCGCCGTGTATTAAAAACAAACAGGTGTTGTTAATTGTTATACAGTACATAATTATTATTATTAGTATATCCATACCTATGCCTTGTACTATTATCTATTCTGTGCCATGAGACATTGGTGGCCTTAACACGACGTGGTAATGATGATGATGACGATGATGATGATCATGATTATGATGATGAATATGAATTGCATAGTAGTTTATGCTTTCTGTTCTTAAAACAACGCCGAAACTCCCAAACGTGTATCTATAAGGAATCAGGAGTTCTCTCAGCATCATCGAAACCATGGTATACCTTGACCCAATATTTGACTTTTTGGTAGCGTATTCTTAGTACACTTCACATAAAACCAAAATCACCATATGTTTCCATATAAATTTCGAGGAGTTCCCTCGATTACTCATGGATCCCATCATCAGGTCACCACCTTTGTGAAAATGGGACCAAATTGGAGTGAAACCTAATACAACAAAACAAAAATTTCGAAAATCGGTTCACAAACGGCGGAGTAATCCATGAACATACAAAAAAAAAAAAATATCCACAGCCGAACATATAACCTCCTCGTTTTTTGGAAGTCGGTTAAAAATACGTTGTGTAGCTTTCAACAATCTTGTACTTATATAGGGGCACACAGTGGAATTAATCCTTCAGGCCCCGTACCGCGCGAGCACCGGTGATCGCGAGAACAAATTATTATTTTTAACAAAAAATTAAAACCGACTTCCAAGGTAAAAACAATAATAACATTAATATGAACTAAAAAATATTAAATAATTTTTACTATCTAATAGTGCCTTTTTCCGAATTCGGCTAAACCTCAACTATTTCTGTACTCAATCTTCATTATTTTGAAGTCGGTACCAGATAGCTGAATTTTCAGTCCTCTGACAGAATATTTAAAATTTGGAACTGGCACCGACTTCAAAATTATGAAGATTGAGTACAGAAATAGTTGAGGTTTAGCCGAATTCGGAAAAAGGCACTATTAGATAGTAAAAATTATTTAATATTTTTTAGTTCATATTAATGTTATTATTGTTTTTACCTTGGAAGTCGGTTTTAATTTTTTGTTAAAAATAATAATAATTTCACTCTTTTTAGTTACACTAGTAGATAAATCTTCGCGTATATTTTACGTATCTTATTACAATTTGTTAAGAGTCACAACTCACACTCACAAAATAATATAATATTATCAGTGAAGTGAACATAATATTGTGCTAAGTAATTTAACGATTTTAATACTTCAAGCCCGAAGCGGTCACCGGCGATTGCGATAACAATAGAAAGGCTATTGTGTCTCGTTTTTCCACGATCGAAGGATCTATCAGATAAAAAATTGTACAAACTTGCATAGGATGTAGCGTAGCATAATATTTAATATTATCATAATTATTGACAGCTGTTCTTGTAATCAAGAATTCAAATCGATAGGTACTTAGTGCACCATCTATCGATTAATAAGTATAACTAATTAAAAAGACACTTAATGACTTTGTTTTGTTTAAATGCTCTTTTTAAAATAACTTTATTTTAATTCTATTTGTCTATAAAAATTTTATAAAGTAGTAAAGGATTCGATCTGTATATAAAGTAGTTAGTAAAGTATTCGATATTCTGTCTTCTGCCGCCACGCGCCGCCCGACCGCCGTGTATTAAAAACAAACAGGTGTTGTTAATTGTTATACAGTACATAATTATTATTATTAGTATATCCATACCTATGCCTTGTACTATTATCTATTCTGTGCCATGAGACATTGGTGGCCTTAACACGACGTGGTAATGATGATGATGACGATGATGATGATGATGATTATGATGATGAATATGAATTGCATAGTAGTTTATGCTTTCTGTTCTTAAAACAACGCCGAAACTCCCAAACGTGTATCTATAAGGAATCAGGAGTTCTCTCAGCATCATCGAAACCATGGTATACCTTGACCCAATATTTGACTTTTTGGTAGCGTATTCTTAGTACACTTCACATAAAACCAAAATCACCATATGTTTCCATATAAATTTCGAGGAGTTCCCTCGATTACTCATGGATCCCATCATCAGGTCACCACCTTTGTGAAAATGGGACCAAATTGGAGTGAAACCTAATACAACAAAACAAAAATTTCGAAAATCGGTTCACAAACGGCGGAGTAATCGTTGAACATACAAAAATAAAAAAAAAAAAAAAAAAAAAAATATCCACAGCCGAACATATAACCTCCTCGTTTTTTGGAAGTCGGTTAATAATGGGAATTCCTAGAACCTCCGATCGAAGGATTAAGCGACTTTGCTTCCTATGTAGTGAACTTAATATTATAGACTATAGAACTACTAATTTTCAATTAGTTGGAAGCAATTAGGTAACCATGTAATATGTTATTACTTATTAGGTTTCATTGTTTTAACTAAAATGTAGGACGAAATAGGGTTGTCTCTAAGGAAATAATTTCTAAATAATATATTATCAGAATTTGACACATAGTGTACAGGAGAAAATTATTTCTGTGGTCCAAAACCAAGCTAGTTTTTTCGCGTAAAGTGTAAAAAGACAATAAATATGTATATCTAATATATTATTGTATTGTTTGTTACGGTGTTTTGTAAAGTAACAATATTTTTTTACTTGTTTCAGATGATGGAGTGTTTTTGTGATGGTAAGTTTATTTTATTGCTGTACCTATCTATTCATTCTAAAATATAAAGTGTATCATTAATACTAGATACTTACTACGAAATATTATTGTCAATAATTAGTACTCACTGAATCCGTTACGACGCGACTAATAAGTAAAATAATTATATATAGTCATAGATTTATAAATATTAAATACTTATGTATCATGTAATTATTATTATCATTCATAGATCAATCAATATTATTATCATAAAATCACGTCATTTATGTCGCAGCCGACTGGTTTAAATAGCCGTTCAATCAAACAGCTAGCCCTTTGACTGAACAACGCTATTCAATCTCACGGCTAGCTTTTTAACCGACTTCCAAAAAACAAGGAGGTTATATGTTCGTCTGTGGATTTTTTTTTTAAATTTTTGTATGTTCAACGATTACTCCGCCGTTTGTGAACCGATTTTCGAAATTTTTGTTTTGTTGTATTAGGTTTCACTCCAATTTGGTACCATGTTCACAAAAGTGGTGACCTGATGATGGGATCCAGGAGTAATCGAGGGAACTCCTCGAAATTTATATGGAAACATATGGTAATTTTGGTTTTATGTGAAGTGTACTAAGAATATGCTACCAAAAAGTCAAATATTGGGTCAAGGTATACCATGGTTTCGAAGATGCTGAGAGAACTCCTGACTCCTTATAGATACACGTTTGGGAGTTTCGGCGTTGTTTTAAGAACAGAAAGCATATTATACTACCACGCAATTAAAATTCATCATCATCATCATCGTCATCATCATCATTACCACGTCGTGTTAAGGTCACCAATGTCTCATGGCACAAAATAGATAATAGTACAACTTACAATGAAACCTAATAAGTATGGATACAATAATAATAATTATGTACATAAAAAACACAAATTATTAATATAGGCTGTTTATACACGGCGGTCGGTGCGGCGCGGCGTCGCCGCACGCCGCCGCGCGGCGTGTGCGTAAACATCGCGGCATTGCGTCGTACCTATTCAAGTTCTAATGTCAGGGCATGCCGCGCTGCGAGCATTTTGAGTGTCATAATATGATTTTAAACTTTATCTTCATTAATGTAGTACAATATAGTATCGCTTGAGAAAGGCGCAGGCGGCCGCGAGGCCGGCTTTCCAAGTTTCTCATGCGATAGTACTATGTATTACAATAATGAAGGTAAAGATTAATATCATAATATTATTATGACACTGAAAATATACTCGCCGCGCCGCTGGGTGTGATTCGGCTCATTCGATCGCGGATTCTTGGAAATCCATTGTTCTGGCGTCCGCTTGGGAGTTGAAGCGTTAAATTGTTAAATTACCTAGCACGCATAGGGTTGTGTTCACTTAGATTTTTTTAATGTATTGTTTAAATTTATCTACCTGATATTTGGGCCTTGGGGTATGACTCTTAACAGTCTTAACAAATTGTAATAAGATACGTAGAATAAACGCAGTAATTCGACGCGTAGGGTGGTATGGTCACTAAGTCACTACTCAGTACTCACTAGTTCACTACCACCGACGACCACTTATAAACTCGCGGACTATGACGGAGGTCATCTTGGAGGGTTAATTAATATTTCTAATAACAATACGAGATCAATAATTACCACTCAAAATGTTGACAATTCAAATTTCAATGCTCACTGCTCACACCAATGGTGACACATTTCTGATTTCACACAGCCAATACAACTATATAAAACTCCTACGTACAAGCGATACTGCGATTCAGGAGCACCTCAGCGAAATCTATTGAATACATCGTGTAACTAAAACTATATGAACAACAATCGGAGTTCGGACAAGCGATAGCGCCGACAGACCGCCTCAATGACATATAGTGAAGACAATATAAAACTATTTTTTATACAATTTAAATTGGCAGTAATTATAGTTTATCTACTAGGTAACTAAAAAGAGTGAAATTATTATTTTTAACAAAAAATTAAAACCGACTTCCAAGGTAAAAACAATAATAACATTCTTATAATATGAACTAAAAACTAAAAAGTATTAAATAATTTTCCTCTCTAAATGTGCCTTTTTCCGAATTCAGCTAAACCTCAACTATTTCTGTACTCAACCTTCATAATTTTGAAGTCGGTGCCAGTTCCATAAGTTTCAAATTTTCTGTCAAAGAAAATATAAAGATTCAGCTATATCTGGTACCGACTTCAAACCGGTTGAGTACAGAAATAGTTGAGGTTTAGCTGAATTCGGAAAAAGGCACATTTAGAAAGGAAAATTATTTAATACTTTTTAGTTTTTAGTTCATATTATAAGAATGTTATTATTGTTTTTAGCTTAGAAGTCGGTTTTAATTTTTTGTTAAAAATAATAATTAATTGAATATTTCAGTCGCTCGAAACGTTCAACACTACAGCTGATTCAAGCCGCCGCTGTTTGATTGAATTAGTTCAGCGCTCACCACACCGGCGCTAGGTGCGTTTTGTTTACAATATTGCGTCAACTAGCTGGTGTTTTGTGATTGTATTAAGATATTTTTCGTAAATATACGTTACAAGTGTTATTAAAGTGAAAGAAATTATGGGGGCACATACGAGTGAAGCAAAATTTAAACAAATAAGTATTCGAATTTCGAGAAGAAATTACGAGATTATGAAATGCATCACGAAGGTATTAATAATTGCAATTGTGTTCAAAATGAGTTAGAATACAATTTATTCTGCTCATTATCATTGCGCTTGTGTAATAATAAAACTAAACTAATGGTCAGCTTAGTTAATATGCCATTTAATCACTTAGCTAAGCGTCGTCTAGCTGGAGTGTTGAACGTTGCAGTCAACAAGTCGGCTAAACGACGTATAGCCGTGTGATTGAATGGCGCTGTTCAGTCAAAGGGCTAATTGTTTGATTGATCGGCTATTTAAACCATTTGGCTGCGACATATACACAATATTACTTGCACTTTCTCCACTATATTCATAAATTACAATTTAAAGACTTAAAACACGACCGGTTTCGACCAAATCATCGTCAGGTGTATCTACTTAACGTCAGTAGTTTTGAATTTTTTAATATAATCAAAACAAACATTAGGGTTGTCAGCGTCATAGTATTTTTTTACAATTTGGTAGAATTTTTCTTCCAATTACGACTATTTTCTACTGATGTTCAAATTAATATTTAGTTGTGTTTACCCATTTTATATTGATAAATTAATAATGTTTTGTCACGTATACAGATGTAAGATTTAAAAAATAAATAATAATTGTTAAATTTAAAATTTCCGATTAAAACATGTCATAAAAATAACTATCAAATTTTTAAATGTCAAAAAAATATACACAATGTCAAACAAATTAATAACGCTACAATAATTGTCCCATTACATCACCAATAATTTAATTGAAATGTCCACAATATTAAAAATTATAAAAATGTCAATATCTATACCAATGTCAAATAAATTAAACTAAAATAATGTCTATAAATATTGTAATGTCCATAAAATGTATAAAATTAATATATATCAGGTCAATAAATTAAATTAGCGGTGATTTGTAAATATAAATTAATGTATAAGTAATAATAATTTAAATGTCTTGTAATAATATTGAATTAGATAGGCAATTCTGGTCGTTTAACAGGTTCCCATATTTTATATTTTTTTTGACATTTAAAAATTTGATAGTTATTTTTGTGACATGTTTTAATCGGAAATTTTAAATTTAACAATTATTATTTATTTTTTAAATCTGACATCTATATACGTGACAAAACGTTATTAATTTATCAATATAAAATGGGTAAACACAACTAAATATTAATTTGAACATCAGTAATTCTACCGAATTGTAAAAAATACTATGACGCTGACAACCCTAATGTTTGTTTTGATTATATTTAAAAATTCAAAACTACCGACGTTAAATAGATACACCTGACGATGATTTAGTCGAAACCGGTCGTGTTTTAAGGTCGTCCCCCGAGCAAACGACCTTGGCCATACATTTGCCGCGTTGCCGATATCGCGCCAAAAACCTATTATTTTTACTTATCTTGGTTCAAAATTGTCCTAAAAAAAATTTAAAACGGCGAATATGTAGTTTATGATATTGTCGATCTATTGGCGTGAGTTTCATATAAAAGTAATTTGTAAATCCTAAGGAGATGCTGAATGTATGCTTGAATTTTAACAAATTGGTATTACTTTGGAAGCTGATATCACGAGTATAAGAAACAAAAATAGAAAATTTAAAACGACAAAAGGAATGTTAATATACTGAAGATTATTGCTGTATTTTTATTATAACTTTGTAGCTTTCAGATTATGAGTTTATAAGGTTTTAAATACGGTCAATTACGGAATCTCCGGACGGAACGCCCTTAAGTCTTTAAATTGTAATTTATGAATATAGTGGAAAAAGTGCAAGTAATATTGTGTTTCATTTGTGTATAAAATGAATTTCCACCAAGAACCGACAGTACAATCAATTACATATACACACGTCATTTATAGTTAATACTTATCGAGCTATTAATATTTAACTGTGTAGAGTTATCCGCTTCCGTAGACACATGGGAGCGACGCGGCTACTACCAATGTCTTGTTAGTTTGATTTATGTAGGGCTGTCCAAAAATACCTTTGTTCCAAATGTTGGGCTTTGTTATATAAAGATTTAAACGTCTTTAGTACGTTTGCTCCATATTATGTAACTCTAGTCTTGTTAGAATATTCTAATTGTTTTTCAGCGCTGCTGCCTTGACAGTGAACTCTTTGTAAGGGCACAAACACACCCTAAACTCTAAAGTATTAATAATAATAATATCTTTATTTCAGGCCAAAATAGCCCATACTGCAGCCTAACAGTTACAGATTACAATATTACATATTGACAATGAAAAATAAATAAATAATACACTACTTACAAGACATAAAAAAAAATAATAATAATAAAAGCAAACAAAATAATATGTGTTAGTAGCTTTGTTAGTAAGTACACAAATAACAATAATTAATACTTAGTTTTTTTACACCCTGTATTATATATGTCACTCTTTATTAAATTAAAGTTAAGTCATAATTAAATATGCAAGCCGTGAGCGGTGAGAGTGATAGTCCGTATTACATACATATTTTGTGTTGATATGTGATAATATTATAATGTAGTATATTATATAGAAATGTTTTTCAAGGGCCTAAATGATAATAATAGATAACGGCATTACAATAATTCTGATAAGATCCGATATTGTTTATCTGTGAAAGTGTAGTTTCCGTTTGCTGACGATCAAAATGAATTTAACCGTACAATTTTCCGGAATGAAAAGTATTATATGTGCTTTCCCGGGACTCAAAGTAACTAGATGTCAAATTTCAGCAAAATCGGCTCAGCGGTCCAAGCATGAAGAGGTAACAGACACAAAAACTGACACATTAAAATCCAAATATTATTTTGTCCGACTTCAGAGATAGGATAGCAAAGAATAAGATTTTTAATTATTATAGTCGCAATTTGATTTTATTGCAAATTATTTGTCTATAAAGAGCGACCATTGTTTATGCGACGCGGGTCACGTGATATATATATATATATATATATATATATATATATATTTTTAGGAACCAGAAGTGGGTATGATTTAAAAAAAAATACAACGCAAGCCGATTAACGGCTTTTATTTAAAGTTATAACAATTTAAAATAACAAAACTAAATTAATACCACTTTATAGCTACAAAATTACAAAAACAACTTTACACTAATTACAAAGAGCTGATTTAGTAATATTAGCAATCACAACACAAAAATTACACAAAGAAAATAATTGGAAAGCACAAAGAAAATAACTAGGAAAGATCTCACCAAGCAGGGTAGCACCTTACGGTCCCAAGTCCACGAGCGAAATGGCCCGCAACTCACAACCGACCGGTTTATATACCCAGCGTGGTGGGATGTTGCCTTACAAAAAAAAAAAATTAACTTATCAACTAATACGGCCTATCTTGACGGTGCAACGTCCCGGTGCCAGTTCAAGTTTCTCTCGAAGGTCCCGCAACTGCGTCGTCTCGTACATGAAGGGGACGAGTCTCTCTCGGTTCTGCACTCTGCCTGTCGTTGCTCGTGTTGTCATCTGCTGCATCATCACATGATCCATCGTCTGAAACATTATACACATCCAGTTTACAAAGCTGTTCATAGGTCTTAACACATCTCCTAAAACTTTTCGTACTTCATTCTGACAAGGCCCTCAAACATTCATCATACTCGTAAACCAGCTATGTAAAACAAAACATTCAATTATTTATTTCATAAAATATCATTCTATCACACACTCCACATATACCCAGATAAGAACATCGGAATTATAAATAGTCATTGTAGCAACACAAACGAACAACAGACAGTACGCCTCGAACACGTATGTCAGTGTTAAATCGTAAGACAGGGGCCACTATCACCCGTGCCTCACCACCCGGTCATCATCATACAAACCATCGAAAAATGCTGCACATGTTTCAGGGCACCATTCCCCTTTCCACAGTATCATATGTTGCGCCGCAGCTTGAGTCGACTTCCCGTAAGCTCCCGCCAACAGCTTCAGCTCGTATCTTCCGTTCGGTAGCACACGTATTACGCGATACGGGCCGCGCATGCCGGAGTCCAATTTGCCAGTGGACTGCGCAACTTTTATGACAAACACCAAGTCATCGATCTGGTAAGTAGAAGGGGTCCGCCGTTGTTGATTGGCGTACTCGTCCTGGTGCCTCTGGTTCCTCCGCAACAGTTCGGTAGCTCTGTTGCGACATAGTTCGCGCCATGCCTCGCGATTTGGTGACTGTCCTTGGACGGCTACATCGCGCACGAGCGAACGTATGAGAGGAGTAGCAGCATTGATACCTGTCAACAGATTCAGAGCAGATGTTTGTGTGGTTTTGTGTTTTGTCATATTCAAAACCAGTTGCAGCTTCCAGAGAGAACTCGACCACTCGGCTTTCTTGTGGTTAGTTTCGATGCGTATCATGTTCAGCACTGTGCGGATGTAACGCTCGACCTGGCCGTTAGCATGGTGCATTTCCGGGGTAATGTAGTGCACATCTATTGACAATTCTTTGGCCAGTTTGACAAATTCGGCCGACTCGAACATTCTCCCACGATCACACACGAGTAATTGCGGAGCACCGAAAAGAGAGACCACGCTAAGGAAACCGCGTTTGAGTTCATTAACGTCTTGTTTATAAATAGCACACAAAAAACAAAATTTCGAGAAAGCATCTACTATAACTAAAACAAATTTAAAACCATTCGATTCAGGCAGAGGGCCTAGCGTATCAACATGAATAGTATGGAAAGGCAAATCGGGTTTATTCCATGACTGAATAATTTGTAAAGGAGCTCTTGGCACCCTCTTTTTAGATATACAAACTAAACAGTGAGCTATATACTTTCTAACAAACTGTCGTAAGTGAGGAAACCAGAAGTGCTTTAAAATTAAGTCAGTAGTTTTCTCAGAATTAATATGACCGTGCTCATCATGAAATATTCTCAAAAGGCTCAAACGGTGTCCTTTTGGGATAAAACATAGCAATCTAGTTTCCTCGCCCACAGCAGTGTACCTGTAGTACAAAATATCATTTTGGTTAACATAGCGCTGAGCATCCAGCTCACCATCAGTTAATTTTTGCAAAAGCTGCTGCGTCTCTTTATCAGCAGCTTGTGCAATTTGGGCCCAGTTACGTGGCCTTTCTATTTGATTAACACTCTTAACAGGAGGGTTTCGGCTTAAGTAATCAGCATGTGCCATCATAATGCCTTTGCGATAAACAAGTTCAAATGTGAAATCTTGTAAATACACCCACCAGCGAGCAACGCGGGGGAGCAGATCCCTCTTACGTTCTGTGGACTTTAATGCATTGCAATCTGTAAAGATCTTAAAATTTAAACCAATTAAATATTGTCGAAAGTGTTGCAACGCTCGGACTACAGCTAGCGTCTCCAGCTCGTAAGAGTGGTATCTGCTTTCTGCTCCCTGTGTAAGTTTACTGAAGTATGCAACAACTTTCTTTTTATTCTCGCAGTCTACTTGCATTAAAACCGCGCCGTACCCTACACTACTGGCGTCAGTGTGGAGTTCCGTCGATAACTTTGGATCGAAGATCGCAAGAATCGGTTCGCTTGTGAGGGCTTTAATTATCTCACAACGGGCATTCTCCTGAGCTTCACCCCAATGGAACTTGACATCCTTTTTAGTTAAATGAGCGATACATGCGGTCTTCGATGCATAGTTCCAGATGTACCGTCTGAAGTACCCCGCTAGACCGAGGAACTGTCGGACTTGCTTGACAGTTTCAGGGATCGGAGCATTAACTAAAGCAACTATCTTACGAGGGCTCGGCTTTACCTGACCATGACCTATAACTCGTCCCAAGTATTCAACTTCCTCAGTTAGAAACGAACACTTGCGAAGATTTATAGAAAATCCCGCGCTCGTTAATGTTAACAATACTTCACGCAACAATCGTATACCAGCTTCCACAGTATCACTTAAAACTAAAACATCGTCCACGTAAACGATAACATTGCCCGCATCGATGTGTTTGCGTAAAGTGCCATTAATAATTCGTTGGTAAACAATAGGGGAATTCGTCAGGCCATAAGGCATCTTAAGGTACTCATAATGACCTTCTGGCGTAACGAATCCTGTCATGTGAATAGACGACTCATCCAAGGGGATCTGATGGAAGCCTGATGCCATGTCTAAACTACTGAAAAAATTACAACTTCCAAGCCGATCGATGCAGTCGTCTATTAAAGGTAGAGGGTACCTTTCTTTAACAGTTACCCGGTTCAAAGCTCGAAAATCGACGCACATACGATCACTTCCGTCTTTCTTTTTAACTAAGATAATTGGGCTCGAGTACGTCGATTCCGACTCCCTAATTATTCGCTTTTCTAATAAGTCATTTATTATCTTTCGCACTTTTAATTTTTCATGATACGACAGTTTATAAGGATGATAAACGATAGGGGTTTCTTCAGTAAGTCGAATACGCATAGTACCAGTTTTAACAGTAGTAGTCGCGGTGCCGGTAATAAAAAATTCCTTGAACTCATCAATAACAATCTTTAAGTCACGTAAATGGCTCCCGGTTAAAGGCGTGTTAATATCACTATGCCCAGTCGTAGTTACTGATGAAATTGTTTTTAATGAATGTGTAAGGTACTGACGATCTCGGGTACGAACGAAAATAATTCCCTCCCTGTTTAGCACATCGGTGCCGATTATAATGGGCGCATTCATACAAGATGCGGGAACAACTAAAAGATCTACCTCAACGCTTATGTCACTAAATTCTATAGTTAGCGTAACGTAAGACGTAACAATTATTTCACTCTCACTAATTCCTTTAATACATAAGTAAGTAGGCTCAAGACAACAAGAAAAATACTTGAGGTAGTTTGCTGAAATTAAAGACACGTCCAACGCGCCACTATCGATAAGGACGTCTATAGCTATACCTTGCACTACTGCGGACGTAATATCACTATTTCGGTCAAGTGTACTAGGTTTACACAAATTAACTTTTCGAGAATCAGTCCGGGCTTTGGCAAAACATTTTTCCTCCGAGTGTCCTAGCTTTTTGCAGAAGGCACAGGGTTTATTTTTATCGTTAGGTAATTTGTTATTTTCGGGGCAATCGAAAGCTTTGTGGCCGCGCTTGTTACATTTAAAACACGTATGACTAATCGGTTCAAACGCGGGCCGTTTATTGTTTCGATTTGAACTATTAAAATTTTTGTGTTTTAACAACTTATTCGGCGGTGGCTTACTGTGAATTGATAAAAAGGAAACTATATCCGTAGTTGCAAGGTTTGCGTTTGCTGCTGCGACACGCACCTGGGGGTCAGTAATACCTCTTATAATAATCTGTACCATGAGCTCCTCACTGAGACCTTTTACTATTCGTAGACGCAAAAGAGTTCGTCGTGCATATTCCGCGTAGGTAAGGTACTTATCGGACGTAGTTTGCATGGTATCAAATAGTATAGACGCATAGTCTAACCGTTTAGGACACAAGGACTTAAAGTCATTTTTGAAATTTGACCACGACCTGTCGTTCGTTGACCATTCGTTTAACCATGCTTTTGCGTCGCCTTTTAGAAAACCTGACACGCGAGACAAACATTCCTTATCATCCCAATGATTAAGCAACATCGCACGATCTACCTCCTCGAACCAGACTTCGATGTCATGTAAGGCCGGGTCAAAATTAGACACGTAATAGCTTTGCGGTTTAGTCGTTACGATCTTATTGAGGGCATCAACAAAATTCTTTGTCGAATCCATTTCAGAAACAGACGCCTTGGAATTATCGTTACACACATTCGAAACGGGGGTAGTAGAAGAAAAGTTTTTGTCTTCTAAATTACCTAAACGGGTTAAAATACTACTCAAAGTTTCGTGCAAACCGTTATCTCTCCTTCGTTCTGATTCACGCGGGGATCGAGAACGATCACGACTGATACGCACAAGAGGACCCGAACGGGAACGCGATCGCGATTTTGTTTGTCTCGGACTGCGATACCGTTTGCGAGAACGTTGATATTTCGAGCGACACGAACGTACATTATCACTAGGCACTGTTCTAGACGGAGACCGAGACCGCGGCCGTCTCGGCGGCGTCCCACTGTCCCTAGCACGCGGCATTGTTACAATATGCGATTGCACTAAACCAGCTCTTCAATTACAAACGGATTACAAAAATTAGGTCAGGATAAAGCTAGGTTCAGATCCCACTTCTGATTTTAGGAACCAGAAGTGGGTATGATTTAAAAAAAAATACAACGCAAGCCGATTAACGGCTTTTATTTAAAGTTATAACAATTTAAAATAACAAAACTAAATTAATACCACTTTATAGCTACAAAATTACAAAAACAACTTTACACTAATTACAAAGAGCTGATTTAGTAATATTAGCAATCACAACACAAAAATTACACAAAGAAAATAATTGGAAAGCACAAAGAAAATAACTAGGAAAGATCTCACCAAGCAGGGTAGCACCTTACGGTCCCAAGTCCACGAGCGAAATGGCCCGCAACTCACAACCGACCGGTTTATATACCCAGCGTGGTGGGATGTTGCCTTACAAAAAAAAAAAATTAACTTATCAACTAATAATATATATATATATATATATATATATATATATATATATATATATATATATATATATATATATATATATATATATAATTTAATATATATACGGGCGATATATATAATATATCGCCCGTATATATATTAAATTAAATAAGGGGGCAAACGAGCATACGGGTCACCTGTCGCCCATGGACACTTGCAACATCAGAAGAGCTGCAGGTGCGTTGCCGGCCTTTTAAGAGGGAATACGCTCTTTTCTTGAAGGTTTGCAGGTCGTATAGGTCCGGAAATACTGCTGGTGACAGTTCGTTCCAGAGTTTTACAGTGCGCGGTAGAAAGTTACGCGAAAAACGCACTGTGGTAAACACGATATACTTTATAAATTATAACATGGCAAAGAAACGTTTGCCGGGACAGCTAGTAAAATTATAGAAATACTAGACGACGCCCGCAACTCTGTTGTGCCAAAATTCATTTATAGCGTGCTAACCGTACACCGTTTGGGCGTGAGGAGCAGCTTACAGACAGTGCAGACATTAATTTTACATTTATTATGTTAGTATGAATACAGGATGTAACAAAAGTAAGGGATAATACTTTGGGATGTGTACGTGTTCCTTGTAGATGGTTCACTGTGAAAGTAGCAGCGCTGAAAGACCAATTTTTTTCACTTTTGTATGAGGAAACTCGTGACGCCCTTGCCTATACAAAAGTGAAAAAAAAATCGTCTTTTAGCGCTGTTACTTTCATGACTGTGAAAGTAGCAGCACGTACGTACACCCTAACTAAAGTATTATCACTTAGTTTTATTACACACTATATAGATAGTTACTTAATTTATTTGTGGCAACCCTATACGTATTCCCAATTATAATTATTGTCGTTAGTAGAAATTCGGAATCGGACAAGTTGTTGGGCAGATCAATCTAACATTTTACTCGGAAGTCGGGATTCCTCAGGGGTATTTGTCGATCATTTAAAACTACCAGAAAATATACATGCACAGATCTTCCCTGTATGGGTTGTACTAATATCATTTATTCCAGGGGTTCCCAAGCTTATTTTGTCTAGTGCCCCTTTGAGAATAAATTATGTTTTAGAGCCTACTTTGTTTCAATTTAAAATGAATCCAGATGAAATAAATCCCCTAAACCTCTACACAAAGCCCCCATTTTTTTCTGGGTCCCAACCCAGACCCGGCCCCCCTTTAGACCTTCAGCGCCCACTAGGGGGCGTTTGGGATAGGCTGATGTATTCTAAGGTATGGGGCATCATTATCATCATCATCATCATTATTATCATGAGTATCATCATCACCATCATCAGCCTAAAGCGATCACTGCTGAAACTAAACTCCCCATACGAGTGCCAACTATATCTTGGCCTCCTTCCTCCATCCAATGCCCGCCATCTTTAAATCGTTGGTTCATCGAGCTGGGCGTCCTACGCTTGTGCTTAATCTTGGTTTCTGTAAATACAAGCTACAGTGATATATTCGTACTTTCTAGTTCTGTTGGCCCACTAATACAAGCAATCACGATGGACACATTGGTCTGCGATTGCCCACGATTGACGTCGATTTGCTGTAGCTGTAGACAGATTTGCAATCATGGTGGTAATCTTGGTTATCTTTGGCATTTTTTTTAGTTTATTAGAGTTGTAAACTTATAACGCACGAGATGACGCCCGCAACTCCGTTGCGCCAAAATTCGTTTATCGCGCGGGAACCGTACATTTTTCCGGGATAAAAAGTATCATATGTCCTTTCCCGGGACTCAAAGTATATCCATGCCAAATTTCAGCCAAATCGGTTCAGCGGTTTGGGCGTGAAGAGGTAACAGACAGACGAACAGACAGATAGACAGACGGACAGACAGACAGACAGACACACTTTCGCATTTATAACATTAGTATGGATTGCCAATAGAGTTTAATGATGATTAAACTTCAATTTAATGAAAAGTTTGATAGATAATGTAAGTATGAGTTTATGTCAAACCCTCATTTAATTACAGTTATGTAATTAATTTTCGTCACCGAGTGCGACAGATAGTCTCGTTGGTAAAACAAACAGTTATTGTTCTGACGTTCGTTTGTTTCTAACTGCAGGCGCATGGTCACCAGACAACGTGACAATTAGACAAGACAAAGTGACAGTTAGGCAATGGAATCCGCCATTTTGTCGATAAAATCTGTCAGTATGTCGATTCTTTCCCATGTCTACTGTTGTTATGCTAGCTCTGCTGGTATCGAATAAACAGGTACTTACGGCATGGAGGGAGTCCTGTGTTATCCAGGATATCCCTCTGTATACGGCTGAAGGCAAACCGCAGGTGGTTTTAGTGGGTAAACCCGAAGTCGGGAGTCCCACATACCCCCGGGGTGCTTCAGCTTAACTGAGGCCCAACCCGGGGCACCCTTAAAGGGTTTCTCCTGCACATAAAAAAAGGTACTTACGGCAGATTTCTCAAAATATGCTTAAGAACTTCTCAAATAGCACAGCAGCTTATATAAAAATATCTTGAAAAATAATCCAACATTGCAGATAACATTTGAATAACAGGTTTGGCAAAATTGAATTTGGAAGTCAATAAAATAAAATTGATTCAATTGAAGAGAAAAGTCAATACTGTCCCCGCTGTCTTCGCTCTGAATATTTTAAACATATGATTAAGGAGGAGAGAATTCATCCGAAATTCGATAAAACATTTACTCCAATATAAAAAAACAACGGGTTTCACTTCAGCCTGCCTAGCATACGCCAACAAGATATCTCACACTCGAGAATTAAAAACTACTCGTCTCATAATGTCAAAATCTCGACATTATCTCGACAAAACTCTACAAAAATGTGTTATTTCGATAATAGATCTACGCGAGAAAAAATGTTTGTCATGCTAGGGTCAATAGAGATGAAGATCAAACATCGAGAAAACATGTAGAGTGAGATATCTCGTTGGCGTATGCTAGGAGGGCAGGAGTGCCTGCAGAAGTGAAAAATCCGTCAAGTGCGAGTCGGACTTGCACACAAACGGTTCCGTACCATTTATTGATATCAAGCAAGAATAGGCAGAATTATGGTTTTTGTAGAGCCCCCCTTAAATGTATATTTTTATTTTGTTTTAATATAGACTATTTGTTGTTATAGCGATGATAGAAAAATAGAAATACATAAATTGTGAAAATTTAAGCTATCTAGCCATCGTGGTTTTAGAGTTATCTCTACATGTTTATCACCAGCCTATAAAGCCTGATGAAAAATGCCAGACAACTAAGTGTAAAAACTAAGTAACTAAGTAATAAAAAGTCCCGTTTTAACATTAAGGTAAGGAACCTTGATATGGAAAAAAAGAACACTGTAGTTTTATAAAACTTTTAGGCCCTGTTTCACCACTTCCTGAAGTGGTGAAACAGATCCCAAGCGTGTGTTCACAGTTCACACCAATGACCGAACGGACTGTGAGCCGCCGAATGTGCGCAGGCTCACTGTGAACGTAAAAATATACGGTATCGAATGTCCGCGCGTACGCCTAGCGTAATAGCCGAGTATTGTCGGTTTGGTGTGAAAAAGTGAATATTTATGGAAATACAATTAACTGCGTTAACGTTCGCTCACATTTGGCAGCTCACAGTCGGTTTGGTGTGAACTGTGAACACGGCCTTTGCTGCCGCACTCAGAAATGAATATAAATTACATAATTGCATAAATAAATAAAGATTTTGACATAACCCTCATACATTATCTGACAATTCTCCATTAAAATATGTCAATGAAAGCGCTCTTTAGGTAGTTTTACTCTCTAAGCTAAAACAAAGTCTCTGAAATAAAATTTCCTAAGAATCGGGAGAGTGATTTTTCTAATATTTTTCTAGTAAATTGCTTCTTCGCTGTAGCGACGTTTTTGTGTCATTTCCCCAGAGTCTTAGCCTCGAATATAAAGTCAATATTAGTTTTAGCATAATTGCGCTAACAATATAACGTAAATAATTCTGTTACGAACTTTTCTTTAAATTTTATATTGGAAAGTAGATTTCTTGAAGCTGTGAAGCCACATAAACTCGTTACTAGCTGAATTTTTATATTTTAAAACGTTGCTAAAATTTATAATCGAAAATGTGTCTCTATATTTTTTATTAATTCATAAAGAATGTAATGTTCGTCTTTGCGCTAAAACAGCACCAATTTTGATGTTTGGTACAGAAATTCTTATAGCCATAGGTAAAGACAACGACAAGGAAAGACTTCGGCCTTG
Organism: Polyommatus icarus; assembly: GCA_937595015.1. Classification (NCBI taxonomy): domain Eukaryota; kingdom Metazoa; phylum Arthropoda; class Insecta; order Lepidoptera; family Lycaenidae; genus Polyommatus; species Polyommatus icarus. The sequence continues at coordinate 6,372,982 of OW569341.1, read as the reverse complement.
GGATATTTTTGAAAAATGTATGATTCTCGCGTGATAAACGAATTTTGGCGCTGCAAAGTGGCGGGCAACAACAACTAGTATGTAATACATATTATATCATAAATTACGTTCGTTAATCACTAAACGACGTACATAAAAGGAGGATGTTATATTACCATAAAATATATTAAATATGTGCCCACGCGACGCCTTTTTAGTAAATTATTTTTACGTCAAACTTAAATTAGCTAATATACAGGATGCCATATTTGACCATTATCTGGTGTTTTTCGATGTTATAAAATCTTTGTCTTATTTTGAAGTTCAAGGTTTATAATATTTTACCTTGACTGCTATAATATATATAATTTAGTAATTTTGCGATACTGCAAATAAAACGATACTTTAAAACCTATTGCTACTTTACTTAAAGAATTAACTCGAAGTTTTCAGTCTTCTTTCAAATTAAAGTCGAGATTACGCTCCTATAGGCTACGTATATACATTACGTAAATAATCTAAATATAGCTGAAGATTATCAGTGCAGAAGTGTAAAGAAGCCATAACATTAAAGCTGTTAGAGCAAACAATAGAAGTGGTAGCAGGTAGAAATTGATGATGTGTAAGAGTGACATAACACTCACAACAATAGGACTTCATACACGCTAGACAAATCACACTTGTTATTATATTATTATGTCCAAGGCATCCTATTATAATATAGAACGAAAATTCACATACATTAGACCACTTAAAATGACTCCGGTTAATGTCATAAATAAGTAGCAAGAGCAACAAATTATTCTGTAGTATTAGCTTTCACTAATAATAATCAGGTCCTTAGGTAGCTTCGTGTTAAGAGGTTACACTTTGCTTTTATTGATGATCTAAATTGGTATTTGTCTTTGTCTTGCTTTTATCGCAACCAACCAAGACCAATTTTGCCTATCACTATTTGCTTTAAACAGAACTTAACTATTGCTCCTCAAGCTTAGTTTCCGAAGCATTAATTGAATGACGATTTAAACTGCTAATTAAATTTGTAAGTTGAAATAATTCGTCACTAATGTCATTAGTATGTCGTCATTTCGATTATTCAAATCCTTTTTATGCGCTGGGGGTCTTTTCGGGCCCCATATTTGACAAATTGCCGTTCGCCAGACAGGGGGATTTGAATGGGAGCTATGTTTGTATATACGAGGGGCGTGGTGGTTCAATGTCAGGAATCGATATCCTTTAAAGTTTTATTCGATTAGAAAAAGTCGATTCCGCCCGAACATTTTCGATATAATATTAGAGTGTTTTGGACAATAAGTAAGCAGCGAGACGAATTTTCCTTTTAGCTGTGTTCTATGTATCGATCGTGTTATTGGGTATTTGATTTGAAATAGTACGATACTTATACCATATTGTAGAGCATATTCTGTAGGAAAACAACTATAATAATATTGATTCTTATTATACGTAGATTTAGGTATTCAAAACTTTTGTGGTCATAAAAGTCTGTAAATAATATTATGAGTGCTACAAAATCCATTCATAAAACGTTATACATTTTAACTCCCCTAAATCATTAAAATCGACCCAGCCCCAGAAACGACCCTAATTGAAATCGCCAGGCGTTTAATAGCAGTCTCCCTTCTGTACAAGAAGATAATCTAATTATTATCCTATTGTTGTGCAATTTTTAAGTTTCATACGGATTATGTGATGTGTCTAATTTCTGCAATCGCTCAATAGTAAGTACCCAAATCAACAACGTCTATGTCGGATTGGATGGAGTTTGAGTAGCGTGGCGGAGTAAGCCACAATCCCAGTAGGCCTACTACGAAACTGTTTTGAGACTCAAACAATCGACGAGAATGCCGCGTCCTGCTCTAACAAACGTCATTTCACGTTTGTTAGAGCTGCCTGCCTAGTATACGCCAACGAGATATATCTCTCTACATGTTTCTCGATGTTTGATAGTTGGTATCTTCATCTCTATTGACCCTAGCATGACAAGCATTTTTCTCTATCATCCAAGAACACATTTTTATAGTGTTTTGTCGAGATAATGTCGAGATTTTGACATTATGAGACGAGTAGTTTTTAATTATCTCGAGAGTGAGATACGAGATATATCTCGTTGGCGTATGCTAGGCGGCCAGGACCGCGGCATTCTCGTCCGATTATTTGAGTCTCAAAACAGTAGGCCTACTACGAAACTGTTTTGAGACTCAAACAATCGGACGAGAATGCCGCGTCCTGCTCTAACAAACGTCATTTCACGTTTGTTAGAGCAGGACGCGGCATTCTCGTCCGATTATTTGAGTCTCAAAACAGTTTCATGGTACAAGCCCAGTTTCATGGTACAAGGCCTGAATCGCGCTTTTGAATTTTCCTGTTACATGAGTATAAGTAGTGTGAGGAATTTTATACTATTTCTCTGCTGTCAACTAGGTTTCGGCCTGAGCAAAGTGCAAACAATCAATTAAATAAGCTAGAGAGACTTCAAAACCTTGCGATCAGATTTATATTCGGGCTTAAAAAAATTCGACCACGTGTCTGAATTTCGTACGAGTTTGAAGTGGCTGCCCATACGCTTCCGACGAGATGCTCGTATACTATCACTCGTTTACAATATCATAAATGATCCTACGATACCTCTTTACTTAAAAGAAAAATTTGTATTTCGTCAAGCCACTGTTAAGGAGCTCAGATCTGCGTCGAATCATCTACTAGAAATGCCCGTGCATCAAACTAAATTTTACGGTTCCTCCTTCGTTGTTACTGGTATAAGGCTCTGGAATTCGTTGCCAAAGCATATCAAACATTGAATTCTTTCTAAAGTCTCGTCAAGTCGCATTATTTAGCTGTCTATAAAAATAATATTTGATCATAATCCAAGCAATTGCTGTGAGTTAAATTACACTTTAAATTATTAATTATTATCCGTGTCTGTTATAATGATTATATTATCTTTTAGTAATTTAAGTATAGTATTATTCTATTATATTTATAATATCTATGTATAGTATTATTATAAATTTGTATTATGCATGCTGTAATATAATATATTTAATTTAATCCTAAACATATATTTAAATATGTATATTTGTTTTTGTTTGTATTCTTTTGTTTGCACATGCTCATTAATTATCTTCTTTACTGCAATTTCACCTTTGCCCGTGGTTGCCTGGAAGAGATTGCTACGTAGTGATAAGGCCGCCATTGTGACACCTGAATATTTTGTCTTTTTTCTTGTATTCCTTTTGCATGTTCATAAGTGTGCACAATAAAGAATATTTCATTCATTCATTCATTCTCCCTCGTATTACGTATATATATCATTAGCAAACATACTGAATATTTACTTTCTTGAATGCTAGTGGCTGAAGCCGATCATGTTTAACCTCGTTAGTAAGCTACATGCATTAATCTGCTTGTCCACGAACCTTTTGCTCGTTTCATAAAATCTAAATAATGGATATAATACACACCCCCTAGCAAACACCCTTTTCCTTTAACCCCCAAAGAAACACGTAGTTATTAAAGTCACTTTTTCCTTTTAACTTAAGGTCCACTTTTCAATAAAGCTAGTTTTAATAAAAAAATCTCAACAAAGGAAAATGAACTGTAAGTGTTACTGTTAGGATTGATATTACGTTTTCAGGGGGTGTTTAAAAGTTAATGGAAAATAACTCTGTGCAGCCCCACGTTGGGCGCCACTCGCCAGTTATGAGGTGTCGTGGGAGAATTTATGACTCTCGAATGTTTGTTAACACTCGCTGATAACAAGTATAGTGTTTGCATTGCATTATTTAGTATGCGAATTTAAATGGGCGTTTAGAATTTAGATGATACCTTTTTAAATTATGAAGACTGAAATAATTTAAGGGTTTTTTCGACTGCAATAATATGTCATTTATATACGGCATATTATAACAATTATTATTATTGCAAGATCAGCTTGTCTTCGTATGTTCAGCACTGAATTTGCTCGGCAAAGTTTTGAAACGGTATAAATATCTATATTCTATAGTCAATAGTCATGTAATACCAATTTATGCCAATATGAAAAGCACCAGCTCCAATGATTCAGTATGTCCAATGAAACATGAGATAAACACTTCGTTTCATTAAAATGTATAAGAGAGTACGGAAACAGGTAAATGAAACCGCAACATGGGAACAACGCAACGTCCTGCTTTCAGGGATCTCGTTAATATTGTTCTATTACATACATTTGCATGCTATTTCCAGTTGTCGGAATAATGATAGTCTTTTTGAGTCATTTTACCTTGTACAATATAACATGTCTTATTCTTTTACAACACGTAAATTCAACGAATTTGTTCACATTTTAGTTTATAAAACCATATTTTTGTAGCGTACGGCGTATTTTCAAGGTTGCTAAAGGTTACCTTGTTTGTCTTTCACAGTCCATAATTACGTTACAATAGTAATTCTTTTACGATCAACAAGTGAATGGTACAATAAAACTTGTTTTTATTATTGTGATAAATGATAATATATTACGGGTTGCGAGTTACTACGAAATAATGGGTTTAAGGTTATCAAAAGGTTTTATTTATTGGTTTATTCAAACGCCTCTGTCGTCTAATGGCTTGAATCTTGACTCGGGACTTGGAGATCGTGTGTTCGACAAATGTGCTTGGTTTTGTTAGAATTAAGGCTGATCAGTGATCCTGATCAGACATTGTCAGGCTGATCATCGTCTAATTGTTTGACAAGAAAAATGTTAAAAGGCATGAAAAAAGTCGGTCTTGCGCTTGATCTCTCGCTATTTCTAAGAGATAATGTTGTGTTAAGGACATAATATTATCTACTGGCTACTGTCAATAAAATAATCTTTTCTTTATCAAAATGGCAAATTACATTCATTATACTTACAGGTTTTTTGAAAAGACAAAGAAAACCATATTATAAATAATTCAAAAATAATTACGTTTTCCCTGAAGACTACGACTTTCTCACATGAAATCAGTAGTGAACAGTTACTGTTCAATTTCTCAGTAGTTAACTCCGATTTGATTCTCTATTTATCGCCGTAAGCAGCGTATGTTCAGAATTATTTTGTCCCCGAGTTTAAATAATAGTCCTTATATCGTTTTAAAGTCCTTTGTGTCACATCTTTGAATGGAGTGAAAGTTCTGAAATAAACTGAATCACATTGTCCCCAGCCTTTTGTGTTCTTACGTCCAGTAACTATTAATATTACAGCGTCTTTATTAGGTCAGGGAATGAAGGTAAACACGTCATACTATACGCTATATTTTCAAAGTTTAATATGTCGCCTGTTTCTTGCTTGCTTTGACCATTATTAAAAAGTATATGAGTTTGAGGGTAAATCCTTTATTAAGGTCGAAAAATTCTTTGTAGGTTTTGACTAGCTAGGCTAGTTATTTTGTATAATTTTTATATTGGTGGTAGACTTGTAGTGGGTAACTTAATTTAGATATACATAATATTCCAGATACATGATACAACTTTCAAAGCAGATACCTAAAAGATATTTTTTACAAATGCTCAAATAAATAAGTACCTCATTTTCATTCTCAGAAAACTGTATAAATTTATTAGTAGTGTCTTCGTAAATTTTGTTTTTCTCCATTCGAGTGAAAAGGTCTCAACCGCGCTTGGGGTAATTTATTATTTAAAAAGTGGCGAACGAGCCAACTTTTCACCTCATATATACGGTTTTGGCGCCCCACTACGTAATAATTCAATGATGAATTTTTAATTGGACTTGCGAAGTTCAATGTAAGAAAATGATTTGTGAGTTTGGTTATAGAAAAATAATATCTTTAGAGTCTTTGAGGTTATTATGCTCTACATTTTGCCTTTTTATGAAGAATAACTATATTAATATTAAGTATATAATGTAACAAAACTAAGTGTTATACTTTAGGGAAAAGTCCTTTAAATAAAATAGAATAAAAAATACTTTAGGGTGTGTGTGTGTGTGTTCTTTGTGGAGAGTTCACTGTGAAAGTAGCAGCGCTGAAAGAGCACCCAGCGTAACCAGTTTACCCATAAAAAAGTAAAAAAAAATAATTGCAGCCTGCCCTGCAACTTTTACAGTAAAATCTATACTTACTCGGGACTCATACACACCCTAAAGTAGTATCACTTAGTTTTGTTACACCCTGTACACTTTTTGAGTGAAGGCCAAAGAAAAATTTCTATCTAAAACCGCGGAGCACTTAGAATAGAAAACTTCGATAGCATTATGCAGCATTGTGATTTGTGGCGCTTATTCTTGATCTACACATTTTACAAGCCATTTATTTGAGATTCCTTTGTTTTAAAACCTTTCAAAAGGCATGTTTACGTCGGTTTTACCGGTATTTTGAAAGTTTAGAATAATGTTTTGTCCTAAATTAATCGACGTCGCGTCGTCCTTTTAACGCTTAACTTATAATAAGACATTGAAAGTCAGGGGAGGCTAGTGAAAGGACTTACGAGACGTACCAAAGGCGAGATACTGACGTTGACAATGTTTAAGTAGAAGAGTAATCAATAACTTTCATAATGTAATTGAATTGGAAAGTTATAGCGTTCCCCATTAAATTGTTAAGGTGCGGGTAGGCTTGAGTGTTGTGAGAGGTGATAAGGGGCCATGATAGTGCGAAAATTGGTAGAATGCATCAGGGAACTGTGTGATGTAGAGTAGTGGAGACATAGGATGATTGTTGCTCATCAGCCTGGACTAGCTTTTTTGAATAAGAGGTTTATAATTCTCATAAACCTTTTTAGACTTAAGATGTGAGATCTTTAGAAAAAGTAATGGTACTTTACGCATAAGAAAATGAACAATTTCTATTCAATGAAATGTCTTTATCGGTTAAAGATTCGCCACCTGCATAGCTAGCACGGCCTTTCCCAGTCGATTCTTCGGAAGAAAGTAATGGCAGTTTCTTTCCCATGTCTACATATCTTTTTCCCGAGCATGGCGCTACCCATCGACTCGTGTTTCAGTGGACAAAGACAAGAAACTCTTTCCATAGCAACGAACATACCAACCAACGGTAATCGTACCACAGACTCTAATTTTTTTTTCTTATTATGGCGTTCGGCTTTATAACCGTGGCCAGTGTCAAGTAAAATATGCATTTTTCATTAAAAAAACTAATTCTCTATCGGTAATATCGCGCCATATTTAATTCCGATGCCTAAATCAAGGAAAAAATTAAGTGTGAACTGTGAAGTGAATGGAAACTTAAAAGACGTGAGTTTCTTCGAGGAAAGAATCAAGAAAGCAACAAGAAAGTAAATGTCAAAAGCGGATAAAAATGGTCGTCATGCTTGACATATAGATTTTCAAAGCAGAAGAAATCGAGATACGAAAGAAACATTTTCTCCTGTGTTTTTCCGGTAAAACTGTCAAAATTTGGTTTCTTCCGTTTGTCCGCTGACGGTATGCTAGCTCGGCTGGAGGAATTTTTTGTAACGCACTACTGTGATATTCCTCGGGTATATAACTCGTATGTATGATGATGCTGCTAAAGCTAATGCTACAAGTTGTTTTGGTCGCATACTATGGTTTGGTGGGAGCCTTAAGGTGAGACCGCACTACGCGACACGACACTACATGACGTTCCATAGAACTGACGTTTGTAAAACGTCAGTTTCGCGTTGGTAAACGTCACCACAGTTCTATGGGCCATGCCACAAGACTGGGTTGCGGCGCGGCGTCGCATCGCAAAAATACATTGCTTTTCAAAGGTTGTTTTTGCGATACGACGCCGCAACGCAGTAGATTTTCTTTCGAACGAATTTGCGAATGATTTTAATTAGAGATGCCACGAATAGTGAATTGGCCGAATACCGAATACCGAATATTCGGCAACGCTGTCGGCCGAAGTGCCTAATATTCGGCCGCCGAATATTCGGCACGAAATACACGCTTTTCGGGGGCGCGGTAGCTGTTTTAAGACAAGTTGCAACCTGTTTTCCTCATACTTTCCAATTCGTAAGAAAAGAAACTTGAATGAAAATGATTGTACTATTGAAATACACTACAGTTTCTGGAACTACTTTGATGAAGTCGCTACAGATAATATGCGAAATGCTAATGATGATGAGGACCTGGAGAAGAATGCTGTCGCAAACGAGTTGGATTTTTCTTTGAAAACAATTCGCCTAGATCGGAGGGCCTATCCTTACAAGTGGCGGTCAGCAAACGAAAAACAATACCCAAACCTTTCTAAATTTGCCAAAGTTTATCTTTCTTCTCCTAGAAGTAGCGTGTATAGTGAGAAGTTATTTTCTGAGGCTGACATTTACGATGAAAAACGTAATCGTTTGCTACCAAAAAATGCTGAAAAGGTTGTTTTCATCCATCACAACTTACCACTGATCAATTTTAATTACTAAAATGTAGTAATTTGGAAAAAAATACATAATGTTGAGTAATTTAACGTGTTTTTTACATGATTTAGTATTCGGTATTCGGCCAAATAGTGCGTACTAACGGCCGAATACCGAATAGCAAAAAAGAGGCCGAATAGGCCGAATACCGAATATTCGTGATATCTCTAATTTTAATAGTATAAAGATTACGCTTACGATTAAATCTTAAACATACGTGTACAATCTGGATGAAATGGACCAAAATAGTATTCTGAAAAAAATTACGTGAGATTTGTCGAGACCCCCCCTCTCCCCAACGTGAGATTAGATGAGATTTGTCGAGACCCCCTCCCTCCCTCCCCCCCCTAAACACCTCACGTAATTTGTGGATGCCCCCTAAAGTGTCGCGTAGTGTCGCGTAGTGTCGTGCCGTTTTAGTGCGGTCTCGCCTTTAAACTGTTTTACTGCAACCCACTTGCGTCTAACGGCATTTTTACGAATATATCACTATAAACTATAAATCCACTTTAATGTCTTCCTACGGTTCCGGCGAATAAAAGTATGGCACGCTTTATGGAAGAAAGGCGGGCTTTAATTGCATTATCTGCATTCATTACAGCATTAACGTCCTACAAATTGCTCTATAATTGTTCATACTTAAACCCAACCATGCGGAATACTTGTAGCAGCTCAAATAGTTTTAGGTGGGATTTCACCAAATACACATAAAACTTAGCTTTATAAAACTTAGTTTCCATTGAACGCGTTCATTCTGCGACGTAAATCTCGTTTTGTTTCGATTGGATTTCACTACCTTATTTTGATCGCGATTATTAAATCTAAGTTTACGTGACGTCATGCAATTATTTTACATGTTTTCAGTATTTTAAAGCCTTTTCACGTTAATTTAACTTCAAAATAGAAAGAAACAATACATTAACTTACAAACGCATGTGTCAAAACTGTCATATTGAAATTTCTTCTATGTTTTTCGTTCCGCCATGACAGGGCTTGAACGGGTTTTATGACGTTGAACTTCGGACTTTAGGTGGGATTTCACCAAACACACATAAAACTTCGATTTATAAAACTTAGTTCCCATTGAACGCGTTCATGCAGCGACGTAAATCTCGTTCTCTTTCAAATGGATTTCACAAAATTATATTGATCGCGATTATTAAATCTAAGTTTACGTGACGTCACGCGATCATTTTACATGTTTTCATCATTTTAAAGCCTTTTCACGTTAATTTAACTACAAATTAGTAAGAAACAATACATACACTAACCAAACACATGTGTCAAAACTGTTATTTTGACATTTCTTTTGTCTATGTTTTTCGTTCCGCCATTACAGGGCTTGAACGGGTTTTATAACGTTAAACTTCGGACTTTGGGCGTTCAGAAGATAAAACTCGGATTTGCTGTGAACGCGTTCAGTTTATGTTGGCGAAATGCAATTCGATGTTATAATCGCGTTTATACGTTTTGAACCGGTTCAGTGTACATTGAACGCGTTCCATTTCTTTGATGAAATCGCCCCTTAGGCGTTCAGAAGATAAAACTCGGATTTGCTGTGAACGCGTTCCGTTTACGCTGGTGAAATGCATTTCGATGTTATAATCGCGTTTATGGGCATTTCTCTGTAAGCTCGTCAGGTCATATACAAATTTTGTCTTGGGAATTATTTTTGACATTTGCCAAAAAATTTGTACTATTTTAAAGAAAATTAACTTTTATTTAAGTTACATAAGGAGGTCCACTAAATTTATGCGTATATTCCGAGATATTAGCGATTCTCTTAGAAATCGTGACAGGGGACTGTTAAGTGTGACAGATTTTTGTATGGTAGCCCCCACTAAATATTAATTGTATTATTAATTATTAGAGTACAAATATAATTAAAGATTTTCTGAACATTTCAAGTGCCTACCTGTGCCCATTATTCATATCGAGCAAAAAAAGAAAAAAATCGCGTTTGTTGTATTGCCCTCCTTAAATATTTATTTTATTTCGTTTTTAGTATTTTATGTTATAATGGAAACAGAAATACATAATTTGTGAAAATTTCAGCTGCCTTGCTATCGTAGTTCTTGAAATATATCTCAAAGATAAATAAACGGACTGATGGATAGATAGGCAGGCAGACAGACGAGACAGCGAAGTCTTAGCAATAGGGTATTGTTTATTATATCTTTTGGGCACGGAACCTTAAATACAGTTTTTTCGCTTAAAAATCAAGATATCCAATCAAATCGTACAATTTAAGAGGCCGGGTACACTTGGAATTTCTCATACATACGTAATTCCAAAATCATTTTCTCATACGAAAATATTTAACATGTTTGAGTTGTTTTTCAGTTTAAAATAGTAATTACCTAGGTTCCTGCACAAAAAATTACTTAAAAATATTTAAACACAAAAAATTTTTTTTTGCCTTAAATTATTTTTTGTAAATTTACTACTAAATATTTAACTACAAATTAGTAAGAAACAATACATACACTAACCAAACACATGTGTCAAAACTGTTATTTTGACATTTCTTTTGTCTATGTTTTTCGTTCCGCCATTACAGGGCTTGAACGGGTTTTATAACGTTAAACTTCGGACTTTGGGCGTTCAGAAGATAAAACTCGGATTTGCTGTGAACGCGTTCAGTTTATGTTGGCGAAATGCAATTCGATGTTATAATCGCGTTTATACGTTTTGAACCGGTTCAGTGTACATTGAACGCGTTCCATTTCTTTGATGAAATCGCCCCTTAGGCGTTCAGAAGATAAAACTCGGATTTGCTGTGAACGCGTTCCGTTTACGCTGGTGAAATGCATTTCGATGTTATAATCGCGTTTATGGGCATTTCTCTGTAAGCTCGTCAGGTCATATACAAATTTTGTCTTGGGAATTATTTTTGACATTTGCCAAAAAATTTGTACTATTTTAAAGAAAATTAACTTTTATTTAAGTTACATAAGGAGGTCCACTAAATTTATGCGTATATTCCGAGATATTAGCGATTCTCTTAGAAATCGTGACAGGGGACTGTTAAGTGTGACAGATTTTTGTATGGTAGCCCCCACTAAATATTAATTGTATTATTAATTATTAGAGTACAAATATAATTAAAGATTTTCTGAACATTTCAAGTGCCTACCTGTGCCCATTATTCATATCGAGCAAAAAAAGAAAAAAATCGCGTTTGTTGTATTGCCCTCCTTAAATATTTATTTTATTTCGTTTTTAGTATTTTATGTTATAATGGAAACAGAAATACATAATTTGTGAAAATTTCAGCTGCCTTGCTATCGTAGTTCTTGAAATATATCTCAAAGATAAATAAACGGACTGATGGATAGATAGGCAGGCAGACAGACGAGACAGCGAAGTCTTAGCAATAGGGTATTGTTTATTATATCTTTTGGGCACGGAACCTTAAATACAGTTTTTTCGCTTAAAAATCAAGATATCCAATCAAATCGTACAATTTAAGAGGCCGGGTACACTTGGAATTTCTCATACATACGTAATTCCAAAATCATTTTCTCATACGAAAATATTTAACATGTTTGAGTTGTTTTTCAGTTTAAAATAGTAATTACCTAGGTTCCTGCACAAAAAATTACTTAAAAATATTTAAACACAAAAAATTTTTTTTTGCCTTAAATTATTTTTTGTAAATTTACTACTAAATATTTAAACACTAAAAAATAGAGTAAAACACTAAAAAATATATAAATAAATAGTTAATTTACTACAAAATATTTTAACTCTAAAAAATATTTTGTAGTATTTAAATATTTTGTAGTAAATTTACTATTTATTTATATATTTTTAGTGTTTTACTCTATTTTTTTTGTGTTTAAATAGTAAGTACTAAATTTACTAAAAAAATAAAAATAAAATTTTTTTTAATGTTTAAATTTTTTGAAGTAAATTTTTGTGCAGGAAACTAGATAATTACTATTTTTAACTGAAAAACAACTCAAACATGTTAAATATTTTCGTATGAGAAAATGATTTTGGAATTACGTATGTATGAGAATTTCGAGGGTACCGGGCCCCTTAAGACAGGGGACTGTTGCCAGGGTACTGTTTATTTCGGTTAGATTTCAAGATATATCGGATAAACGGCTGTAAAATAGTTTTTAAAGAGTCTACTAATCAGTTAAGACACGAATAATACAAACAATAAACTAAATATTCAATTCGTAAAATAATTAACACACCTTTTATTAGTTACCAGAGGACTGTTTGTGATAGCGGTTCAAACACGTGTTCATCTTACAAATGACTTTATGACACTTAAAAAAAAGGCGTCCTTTCTCCGAATTCGACAAGGTTGCCATTTTCACACTAATTACGTTTTGTTTCAATCAAGAAAACGCTCGTAAATATTATAGTTTTTCATTTAAATGGATTGAAATTTTTGGCAGGGGACTGTTTAAAAATTCTGGGGACAAAAGTTTACAGAGGCCTACTAAAAATAAAAATTGGCATTGAGACTTTGTTTTACGAAAATATTATTTATTAATCATTATTATTTGTAACTAGCTGACCCGACAGACGTTGTCCTGTCTTAACGATGATTATTTAATTCAAATTGTTATAATTAAGAAAACAATAGATTAAAATTAGTATCTTCATGCCAAATTTCATCAAAATAGATTAAATAGTTTAAGCAAAAATCATAATAGTTTATTGTGCAGGAACCGTACATTTTCCGGGACAAAATGTATCCCTTGTCCTTTCCCGAGACTCAAAGTATCTCCACACCGAATTTCATAAAAATAGACTGAATAGTTTAGGCGAAAATCATAAAAATTTATTGTGCGGGAACCGTACATTTTCCTTGACGAAAAGTATGCCTTGTCCTTTCCCGAGACTCAAAGTATCTCCATACCAAAATTCATCAAAATCGATTGAATAGTTTACGCGCAAATTATAAAAGTATATTGTGCAGTAACCGTACACTTTTTCCGGACAAAATGTATCCTATGTCCTATTCCTGGTTCTAAGCTACCTCTCCACCAATTTTCAGCCAAATCGGTTCATCCGTTCTTGAGTTATAAGTTGCGTAACTAACACAACTTTCTTTTATATATATAGATTATAGATATTAACCGCCATATGTATGTAGTGTCATCAACTTCTTCGTAAATATCACTTTAGGTGGTGACGGTAGTGATGGGGACAGCCAGGGGACTGTATTTTCAGACCTTCTATCGCCTCTAGAAAAAAACTTAAAACAGTTATGGTTCTGAAAACAAAGGGACTGTAAAGTTTCGAGGTTCGAGTTTCATTAGGAGTGATTATTTTATTAATTATTCAAATACTTTTTGAAAAAATCGGTAGGGACAGCCATTAATTACGATCTTACAGAGAATCGCCCTTATACGTTTTGAGCCGGTTCAGAGTGCTTTGAACGCGTTCCATTTCATTGGTGAAATCGCCCCTTAGTCATGCCTTTCTGACCGTCCTATAAATTTTAGCAGTTGAAATAGTGTAAATATACCTTTTTAATTGATCATCTTAAGGTCGTCCCCCGAGCAAACGACCTTGGCCATACATTTGCCGCGTTGCCGAGATCGCGCCAAAACCCTATTATTTTTACTTATCTTAGTTCAAAATTGTCCTAAAAAAAATTTAAAACGGCAAATATGTAGTTTATGATATTGTCGATCTATTGGCGTGAGTTTCAAATAAAAGTAACTTGTAAATCCTAAGGAGATGCTGAATGTATGCTTGAATTTTAACAAATTGGTATTACTTTGGAAGCTGATATCATGAGTATAAGAAACAAAAATAGAAAATTTAAAACGACAAAAGGAATGTTGATATACTGAAGATTATTGCTGTATTTTTATTATAATTTTGTAGCTTTCAGATTATGAGTTTATAAGGTTTTAAATACGATCAATTACGGAATCTCCGGACGGAACGCCCTTAAAGCTGAAGAGTATCTTTGTTTTGAGGTGCTTATATTATATTATCATGAATTTCATACATTTCAAGAAAAGAGCGTATCCCCTCTTAAAAGGCCGGCAACGCACCTGCAGCTCTTCTGATGTTGCGAGTGTCCATGGGCGACGGTAGTTGCTTACCATCAGGTGACCTGTTTGCTCGTTTGCCCCCTTATTTAATAAAAAAAATTTGGTACAGAATTATAGAGTAGACTACGAGTAATGACATTGACTTTTTGCGGGGAAATGTTCGTTGTTGTCATTCCAGGAAATGTTAAAAAGGGGAAATAAATGTTGTTAATATAGAAAACAGTATCAATTGATCTCCAATTTGCAAATGTTAGATTAAACTACAAATTTGATTATTATGTTTTGCTTGTAGCAACTCATATATAAAGAGAAAACATGGGATCCCTTTTTAAGGATGTTGCACGCAAAGGAAAGTGACATTTGACACAGTTAACGTTTAGTTGGAGTGGAGAAAGCTGGAATTTCTAAAGCTGGAAGAGACAATACTTGGTACCAAAACATCCCAGGACTTAAAAGGATCCGATATTTGTAGAGCCCTATTGGATTTAGTCAGACTGAACGCAATTCGCAGGACTCGGAGACCGGAATCCTGGACTCATACAATGCACAAGAGGAGTCGGATCAAGTTTTTTTTTTTAATAAAATAAGGGGGCAAACGTGTCACCTGATGGAAAGCAACTACCGTCCCGTCGCTCGTGGACACTCGCAACATCAGAAGAGCTGCAGGTGCGTTGCCAGCCTCTTAAGGGCGTTCCGTCCGGAGATTCCGTAATTGACCGTATTTAAAACCTTATAAACTAATAATCTGAAAGCTACAGAGTTATAATAAAAACCGACTTCCAAGGTAAAAACAATAATAACATTAATATGAACTAAAAAGTATTAAATAATTTTTACTATCTAATAGTGCCTTTTTCCGAATTCGGCTAAACCTCAACTATTTCTGTACTCAATCTTCATTATCTTGAAGTCGGTACCAGATAGCTGAATCTTCAGTCCTCTGACAGAATATTTAAAATTTTTGGAACTGGCACCGACTTCAAAATTATGAAGATTGAGTACAGAAATAGTGCCGAATTCGGAAAAAGGCACTATTAGATAGTAAAAATTATTTAATACTTTTTAGTTCATATTAATGTTATTATTGTTTTTACCTTGGAAGTCGGTTTTAATTTTTTGTTAAAAATAATAATAATTTCACTCTTTTTAATTACACTAGTAGATAAATCTTCGCGTATATTTTACGTATCTTATTACAATTTGTTAAGAGTCACAACTCACACTCACAAAATAATATATTATTATCAGTGAAGTGAACATATTGTGCTAAGTAATTTAACAATTTTAATACTTCAAGCCCGAAGCGGTCACCGGCGATTGAGATAACAATAGAAAGGCTATTGTGTCTCGTTTTTCCACGATCGAAGGATCTATCAGATAAAAAATTGTACAAACTTGCATAGGATGTAGCGTAGCATAATATTTAATATTATCATAATTATTGACAGCTGTTCTTGTTATCAAGAATTCAAATCGATAGGTACTTAGTGCACCATCTATCGATTAATAAGTATAACTAATTAAAAAGACACTTAATGACTTTGTTTTGTTTAAATGCTCTTTTTAAAATAAATTTATTTTAATTCTATTTGTCTATTAAAATTTTATAAAGTAGTAAAGTATTCGATCTGTATATAAAGTAGTTAGTAAAGTATTCGATATTCTGTCTTCTGACGCCACGCGCTGGGCGGCGCTGGGCGGCGACGCCGACCGCCGTGTATTAAAAACAAACAGGTGTTGTTAATTGTTATACAGTACATAATTATTATTATTAGTATATCCATACCTATGCCTTGTACTATTATCTATTCTGTGCCATGAGACATTGGTGGCCTTAACACGACGTGGTAATGATGATGATGACGATGATGATTATGATGATGAATATGAATTGCATAGTAGTTTATGCTTTCTGTTCTTAAAACAACGCCGAAACTCCCAAACGTGTATCTATAAGGAATCAGGAGTTCTCTCAGCATCATCGAAACCATGGTATACCTTGACCCAATATTTAACTTTTTGGTAGCGTATTCTTAGTACACTTCACATAAAACCAAAATCACCATATGTTTCCATATAAATTTCGAGGAGTTCCCTCGATTACTCATGGATCCCATCTACAGGTCACCACCTTTGTGAAAATGGGACCAAATTGGAGTGAAACCTAATACAACAAAACAAAAATTTTAAAAATCGGTTCACAAACGGCGGAGTGATCGTTGAACATACAAAAAAAAAAAAAACAAAAAAAAAAAATATCCACAGCCGAACATATAACCTCCTCGTTTTTTGGAAGTCGGTTAAAAATACAGCAATAATTTTCAGTATATCAACATTCCTTTCGCCGTTTTAAATTTTCTATTTTTGTTTATTATACTCATGATATCAGCTTCCAAAGTAATACCAATTTCTTAAAATTCAAGCATACATTCAGCATCTCCTTAGCATTTACAAATTACTTTTATTTGAAACTCACGCCAATAGATCGACAATATCATAGACTACATATTCGCCGTTTTAAATTTTTTTTAGGACAATTTTGAACTAAGATAAGTAAAAATAATAGGGTTTTGGCGCGATCTCGGCAACGCGACAAATGTATGGCCAAGGTAATTTGCTCGGGGGACGGCCTTAAGAAAAAACACGCTCTCTTCTTGAAGGTTTACAGGTCTTAGTAGTCCGGAAATACTGCTGGCGGCAGACAGTTTGTTCAGAATTTACAGTGCGCGGCAGAAAGTTTCGGTCGTTCTGAGTTAGTCTGAACCGCCTTCCTCATTATGAGGGACTGACAAATTAATTATTACTAGTATGATTACCATATCTGATTACCATTGGTCATCAGTCGTCACTCATCACACTTTTCTCGTATTATGAGACATGCAGTCGGTCGCTTGCCATTAGGATATAGTAACATGACTGATTTCAGAAGAATGCACATCTGCTGCCTGATTTCCTGCAAAAGGATTTAAACAAATTAAAATTATCCCAACGCGTTGGTAAAAGCAGAAAATAGGTCAAGTTTAGACCCCGCGCAACCCGGTCGACGGAAATGTCTCTGTCGCCCATATTTTGCTCCCGAATTATCAACTCTAGTATATGCGTAATAGAGTTTAGTTTTCCACAAAACATGCTCCTTTCCTAGTACATTACTTTTGTGGGAAAGTAGACTCTATTTTGAGGGTGCTAAAGTCCATAATCATAAGGCAATCGATGAGAGTCATTTCTGTCGGCTTTCTGTCTATCGCATTTTAAACGGCGACAATATTCTGTTTACACTTTACATCAGGTTGAAAGTATAAACGATATAAATCCACGAGGTGCCCGATGACCCATATTATGCTGATCGATCCCACACTCCCACGTGTAGGTTGTTCAGAGCTGTTTTACCTCCCACAGGACCCTTATGCTAAAGTCATAAGGATCGTTCTCCTGGATACTGCAAGGTAAACTGACACTGACAAAGAACATTTTCCACATCGTCTCCTCAATGCGACACTGATTGCCTATTGATTTATGCTATTCATAATGTTTAAGGATCTTTGTATCTACCGCTTTTCACCAGGTTTGTCTAGTTTAGTATTGTGTTTCTAATGGGTGTTGTAAAAGTTCTGACTTCTGGTACTATTTAAAGCTATTAACAGTTTCTTAAAAACGATTTTAAACAATTTTGGGGCTTATACATTTTATAGAAAAAGGTATTCAAAATATTATACAGTATACTTCAGTGATTGGTTGTGGGATCTAAAATGAGCAGTCTAGCGGCCACATGTCCTCAAAAATCATCAAGCTGTTTTATTAACATTTGTTGCAAGAAAAACAAAAAAGTGTCAACAATATTAATGATTTGTGTGGCGCCGTTTGTCTCTAAATATCTCCTATTTCTTTCGCGCTTCCCGACTCCACCGGAAACAGAATATTCGTCAAGCTCTTGGCTGAAGTTTTGGAACTTTGCAACTTATAGTTTCTGCTTTATTAAATGTAACTTTGCATCCTTGTTTTCAGGATATTAATAAATTTTAAGTTAATCTTAATTTGTTCTTTGACTACACTAATTTGCTTTCTCTAATGAAGTTTATGAAATTTGTTTTACCGCTATGGTAGGTATATAAACTAACTCACATGATGCGCTCGTGGTTTGGAAAACTGATTAAAAATTTTCGATACTTTTCACCTCGCACGTAAAGTTCTGTATCAATCGCCAATTAATTCAGAGCTCCACGATTCAATTTTGACAATTGTCACTTAAATATAAGAAGCATCAATCAATATCCTATTCTACCAAGATCACAAAAACCAGATCATCTAAATAGTAAATATAAACATATCTCTGATTAACTATCTTGAAAAACTCTCTTTTACATATGTATGCGATGTGTGTAATGAGTACCAAGAAATCAAGATGTTTTAGTTGTTCAGTCAAAAGGCTAGCTGTTTGATTGAACAGCTATTTATACCAGTTGGCTGCAACATATATAAGATTATTGATCTTTCTTATACAGGGTGCAACTAAACCTTCCTGCCAAATTTTTTCCAGCGCTTAGGTATCATTAGGAGAGTCCATTTAACCAAACAAAATTGGGTGTCATTTTTTTAAATGACATATTTTATCCCATTTAAAATCATTGCAGAACGGTCACTCGCGGCGCAGGGGAATAAGAGGGGGTGAGGCGGGAGAAGGCGCGTGCGCGGGGGCACGTCACGCGCAGGCAAATAGTACTAAGTGATTGTAAAAGAAAAAATACGTGTATTTTTATTTTTAACAACGATCAATATATCAAAATTTGGCAGGAAGGTTTAATTGCAACCTATATAATATCTCAAAGAACTTTCATTTCTTCAAATATAATTTTACATCTTTTACTTGCATCTGTTGCATTTTAGCAATATTCTGCAGAAGTTTGTTTAAATGCTAGTACAATGTTGCAGCTGCAACTTGCAAATGCTGAGTTTTTTTTTGTAATGCAGTTGATTCGTTTAAGTTTTATGTGGCACACGCCACATTAAATTTGTCGTCCAATTACTATAACCCCAGCAATCATCCAATTGTGGGTAAACGCAAGCCACTTTATGGCTCAATTTACTGATCTGATTCAACCCTTCCATTGAAATGTTTGAGAGCTCCATTAATCTTGTGAGTTGTGACCTTGAATCTAGTTTTATTGTTGTCTTTATACTACCGGCTTGACTAATTTTATGAAGAGTTCGCTGTGTGTGGCGAATTATAGATCATTGATTTGAGGGTGTTCAGGTGCATAGCTGAAATCAAAACTTACGCTGCCATATTTTAAAACACTTCTAGATTTTCTAAAGGCAAAACTATTATTAATCAAAAACCCCGCTGAATAGTCCCCTGTCTAGAATCTCTGGTATTGAGTATAAGACAGCTACTTTGTATCCATTCCCCTATTAATGACAATATCATCGGCGCTACCTTGATTTAAAAAAATGGACATTGAAATGGTTTGTTGAGGAAGACATTCCTTTTATGGGTTCTGCGGAGAAACTAGCGAGCGGTACCGATTGGTTTAATCCCCGACGCTACGACATAATATAATATATTCTTTATTTAAAATAGTTAATTAATTCTGAGAACATCTCAGCTTCTAGAAAAGCGGTGGCGAGGAACCTAAGAAGCGAAGTGGCTCTTCGTTAAAGGACCAATGAGTCAAAGAGACACTTGAAATCTTGAATTAATTGTCATTCATTAAAGTAGCTGCATAATCAGATTAATCCTTACCCCGCCGTCAAAGATGCACTTAGCTGTCTAGTCTTTTGCATGAATTAAGCAAATGTTTGGCCGTCTGTTTTAGTGATCAGGGGTGAACAGTTTATGTACATACATCAACAGCTATAATCGTTTGTCGAAGGTCAAAATATGTATGATATCTGTCAACATTTTCGTACAAAACATTTTCGATAACGTTACAATTCTTTGACTGACTACAGGAACTCATCCCTAGTGAGACATGTATGATACAAATGGGCAAGCTTGATTTAAAATGACGCATACAATATGGTTTCGAAAAAAATATGTGCAATGCACTTGTTAATTTACGCTTTCGTGCAATTTTCAAAATATGCTTTTGTTACTCCAAGCGATGTTTTATATTATACAGTTGGTCAAATAAAACATCGCAACAATAATCTATTATATATAAATCTCCTGTCACGATGTTTGTCCGCGATGGATTCCTAAACTACTTAACCGATTTTAATGTTTGTTTTTTTTAAATGTGTGCATTTTTCCAACTTGAGAGATAGGATACCTTAGATCTTTAATTATAGTCGCAATTTTATTTTATTGCAAATTATTTACCTATAAAGGCGGCCATTGTTTATGCGACGCGGGTCACGGGATAGCGATGGATGTTGCCATGGTGACATATTTATGGCCGTTCCCAATATTTGATCTATCTCTGGTTTTGCCCTACTAGAGATAGGAATAGCTCTCATTAGATTATTATATTTTATGTCAAATAAATAAAATCAATTCAATGTTAGCTGCGATCGGTCGTATGTCAAACCAGAGATAGATTGAATATTGGGAGCGGCCGTTAGTCACTAATTCAATAAAATAATACGGGCGATATACTTTATATAATATGGCAAAGAAACGTTTGCCGGGACAGCTAGTATATATATAAAACTCAAAAGTGACTGACTGACATGGTGATCTATCAACGCACAGCCCAAACCACTGGACGGATCGGCCTGAAATTTGGCATGCAGATAGATGTTATGACGTAGGCATCCGCTCCCCAAGGGGTTAAAATAGGAGATGAAAGTTTGTATATAATATTACTTCTTAACGCGAGCGAAGCCGCGTGCAAAAGCTCGTATAATAATAATAATAGTAATAATATCTATGGACGCTCCACACCACGTCAGTCTGGCCCCGTGCTAAGTACCTGAAGGACTTGTGTTACAGGTACCAGACAACGGAAATATATTTAATACTAGATGATGCCCGCAACTTCGTTGCGCCAAAATTCGTTTATCGCGCGGGAACCGTACATTTTTCCGGGATAAAAAGTATCCTATGTCCTTTCTCGGGACTCAAAGAATCTCCATGCCAAATTTCAGCAAAATCGGTTCGGCGGTTCGAGCGTGAAGAGGTAACAGACAGACAGACAGACAGACACACTTTCGTATTTATAATATTAGTATGGACTTTTATACTATACATATATTTAAGATTTTTATTATATTATCATACACATATTTCATAGACATCCATGACTCAGGAACACTGAAAATCTTTTTGTTCCGTCGGCGGGATTCGAACCCGTGACCCCCGGCTTGAGTTGCCACACTCTCTAACCATTGAGCCGCGGAACTCGTCTACTTCTATTGTGCTATTACCATCATAATATGAAGATCATGACTCATTTCCCGGAGAATAAAAAGGTTGTGATGGACACCAATGTTTTGTGTTCCCTCAAAGGCCAGAGTTCACTATCGCCCACAAGTCCGACATAATAATATTGTAATTGATCCGACCCTTTTCAGTGTCATACACAATCCTCTCGGGTGTTGTTAATGTATGTGGCAATGTTTTTTGTCCATTAACACCTGCTGTGTAAGATATCTGAGAAATCTTATAGGCAAACAGAAAAAAAATTGTTGTTTTAAATTTTTGAGTCTTATGCAACAATTTTTACATGTAAATGATTTAAAAATGATTATAATATTTTATAAGTTACTAGCTGACCCGGCAAACGTTGTTTTGCCATATAAATTATAGCAGTGCCCGCGACTTTGTTCGTGTGGTTGTCGAAAACACTGTCGCGATTGCAATAAAAAGGATATAGCGGGTCAATATCTTAAGGCGATATATCGAAAATAAATTATACCGCAAGGGCAATTTTATACTTAATAATACGATGATGATGATGAGCGAAATTTGCATAGTAGCATCTGCTTTCCGTTCTTAAAACAACATCGAAACTCCCAAACTTGTATCTATAAATAATCTGGAGTTCCCTCAGCACCTTCCGAACCATGATATACTTCGGTGCAAAATCTTACTTGCTTCGCTTACTAATGCTTCGAATACTTCTCACGAAACCGAAGTCATCAAATGTTTCCCTATAAATTTTGAAGAGTTCCCTCGATTACTAATGGATCCCTTTATCAGGTCACCACTTTTGTGAACGGGGTACTAAATTGGGATCATGCCCTATACACCAAAAGAAAACTTTTGAAAATCGGTTCACATACGGCGGAGTGATCGTTAAATATAAAAAAAACGAACATAACACCTCCTCCATCTTGAAAGTTGGTTAAAATTGTAGCCTATGTGTTATTCTGATGTATAAGCTATATTATTGTTAAGTTTCATTAAAATCCGTTCAGTAGTTTTTGCGTGAAAGAGTAACAAACATCCATACATACATCCTCACAAACTTTCGCCATTATAATATTAAGTAGGATATACTATTATCTCATACATATTATTATATCTCATGCACCTTGGTAAATATAATAATTATTAATATCTATAATTTTTATATCGCTTGACAAACTCTAGTCTCGATCTAAAAGACTATAAAAAGTACCAATAAAACGGTCATAATGGGACGATGCATGGTACTGATAATGGTTTTAAATGGTAGTGATGATGATAATGATGATTGTAATTTGCATAGTAATAGCAGTAGTAGTTGCTTTCAGTTCTTAAAACAACGTCGAAACTCCCAAACTTGTATCTATAAAGAGATAGGAGTTCTCTCAGCACCTTCCGAACCATGGTATGTATATGCACCAAGATGGTGCAAAATCTTACTTGTTGGTAGCATATGCTTAGAATACTGCTAACGAAACCGAAGTCACCACATGTTTCCATATAAATTTTGCGTAGTTCTCTCGATTTCTTAGGGATCCCTTCATCAGGTCACCACTTTTATGAATGTGGTAGCAAATAGAGATGATAACCTATACACCAAAAGAAAAATTTTGAAAATCGGTTCACAAACGGCTGAGTAATCGTTGAACGAACATAACACCTCCTCCATTTTGAAAGTCGGTTAAAATTATAGCCTATGTGTTATTCTGATATATAAGCTATATTATTGTAAAGTTTCATTAAAATCTGTTCAGTAGTTTTTGCGTGAAAGAGTAACAAACATCCATACATCCAAACTTTCGCCTTTATAATATTAGTAGGACTAGCTGTCCCGGCAAACGTTTCTTTGCCATATTAAGTATATAAAGTATTTTTTTTTAATTTGATCGCAGCGCTAACTGTCGGGACAGACAAATTAAAATTCGAATTCGAATATTATTTAAAATTTGACACTGCGATGGTAGCGCCGTCTGTCGGATCCAATGTAAAACATTCCAAAATCAACAACTACTAATAAATTAAAAATTAATTAAAAAAAACATTGTCCAGCGGACAAAATTGTGAATCTAAACCATTCCCAGATCCCCTTGAACACACACAAAAACTCATCAAAATCGGTCCAGTCGTTTGAGAGAAGTTCAGTGACATACACACTCACAGAAGAATTATATATATTAAGATAGGGGCCTTTATTTATCTGATCGTGCTGTATGTTACAAACCAAATAAATATGGGAAGCCACACAAAAACTATCATTATTTAAATGCAAAAATGTGTGTAACCGTCAACGCTGAATTGATTTAGATAGAATTTAATGAGGTAGTTTGAATCCCGGGACTAGATATAATGATAGTTTATGTCCACTCACATATTCATAAGAGCACTGAAAGTAGGTATTTGTTTTATTTATCAATTTTGACAACACCCTAATAATATGTTCTGTTTAAAAGCAATAAATTTCACAGAGACGAACAACTTCCAGAGGGTTGCTACTTTAGGGTTGAAGTAATAAAAATTCAAGTCCTCAGAGAATATCTAACTCTCATATCACGTACTGCAGTAACTCCGGCTTCTCTATCAAGAGAAGTACTTGGCTTAATGTAATTTTCATTTCTTTTCGATGAACGCGTATTGAGTATCCCAGCGCAAAATAAAAGTAAAACTAGATAACTTCAACTCCGTTGCACCAAAATTCCTTAATTGTGCGGGAATCGTACATTTTTTCGGGATAAAAGGCGTCCTATGTCCTTTCTCGGGACTCAGGGTGTCCTCATACCAAATTTCAGCAAAATGGGTTCAACGGTTTGGGCGTGGAGAGGTTATTAATCAACAGCTACGGTTCGATTGTCTGTAAATCATTCGTAAGTTGGTCACATGGAAAAAGATACTTGGACATGGGGCTTTTCCTCTAAACTGACCTTTACAAGAGTCCGCTCTGTCTTCAACCTCGCCAAAAATCCTCATCATCAATCATCTAAAATTTCGTCTACATAAGTAGGTATTCCAGATCTACACTTTGCATAGATCACCAACCTATGATCTCATCTGCGAAGGTCGGACGATGCGGGCCAGCATTTAATAGACACCCACTGATAATTTAGGTCCTAGTTATTGCTAGGTTTGAATTAGGTTACATGGGTCAGATTGATAAATTGCTATTGTTTTAGTGAGGGCATTACGAATAACCTGTTGTTATTGTTATTAACAGTATATTACATTGACATATTTAGAGAGCCGTGCCTCGGCATAAATAGGTCGGCTCGACTGAACCAGCACCATGGTCGTACAGAATACCGACGTGAAACAAGGCTTGTTGAGTCTCCCCGAGTCCGTAAGGTGTTGGAATTTTTAGGGCCTGTAATGTATGATTGTCCGAAGGCTATCGCTTACAATCAAGTGATTCCTTTGCTTCTTTCCTGATTCATTTCATAAAACCTTTATTCCATAATATTATGGTTTCATACCTGAAGCTTTTGACTTTTCCTCGTAGCAATCTCTTTAAATATGCCCGTAGATTTTAAGTCCGTATTTAAAATTATTAAAAAACCCTCGGCGACTCAGAACTTAATCAAAGTAACTTCAGTGAAATTCCAACTTCAAAATTCAACAAAGGCTGACATAGGAGACGTTTTTTGCGGGGGTTGAAATTCGGCGTAGAACATTTCAAAGGGAGTTTTAGCGAGAAAAAGTGTTGTTTCTCGGTGGAAAAGTGGAAAAGTGTCATTCAACTTTTGAAAGAAGATACGTTAGTTCTAGACTATGTCGTCTGGTTTTAAACAAAGGGATTCCTCTTAACCTCTCTGACGCGCTTTCAAGATAATATATAACAAGGCTAAATATAGAAAACTTTGAAAATCGTATTTGGAAGCTACTTTATACTAACTACTGACAAAATTTTACCAACATTTTAAGATGTATTTGCAGAGGAATATAATATCTAATTTCAAGAAATAAAGGCCCCTCTTTATGTTGGAATATGATGGATTGCCAACATGTTTCGCCAAGCTATCTATATCATAATCGAGGTCGATCATACAAGAATATTATGCTCTCGATAGGTTGGTGATAGTTCTTCATGGGTTCCACAAGGGTTTTTCAAATAGCATTTTAGCGACGTAACCATAAGACAAGTTACAGAAGCATCGTGACTTACCTCTCAGTTTAGATCATAACATATTGATGTATCTGCCATGTGGGTAGCGACCTCGTAACACAGGAGACCCACTAACGTAAACTTATTGGAAATTAACAAATACCGTAGGTGTGGGCCTCTTACTTTTAACTTGACCGATGATCCACCTACATGCGTATTAGAATAATTCTTCAATTTAATCAATTACAAAACTCACTTAGTATTTTATCATTAGCTTACATTTCACAATCTTTAAATCTTGAACATAAAGATTAAAAAGGTCCCTCTCCACGTTGGGCAATGGTGGATGACCATGATTGAGAAGTTTATTATAACACAATTATTTACAATCGACGTCGATCATCAACAATACAGCTCATAATGGACCAATACAATCGATCACGTAAATTGAGAGTAGCAGATTTGATACTAGATGACGCCCGCAACTTTGTTGCTTCAAACTTCGTTAAAAGCGCGGGATAGGGAACCGTGCATTTTTCCAGCATACAAAGTATCCTATGTCCTTTCCCGGAACTCAAAGTATCTACATTTCAAATTTCAGCAAAAAAAAACCGTCAATTTTTCCGGGATACAAGAGTGAAGAGTATACTGTCACCTGTATCATTTTCCGGGACTCAAATTATCTCCATACAAAATTTCAGTAAAATCGGTTAGGGTGTGAAGAGGTAGCAGACAGACAGAAACAGACCGCGATGGTGAAAATGTTACCTTTATGACCGCAGTCGAACAGCTTTACAATTATGGTGCCAATCATGGTCATAGTACATCACTACGTAACGTGGATAGGGACCTTTACAAGCTTTTGGACTTAGAACATAAGCATCTAAACTTTGAGCTTTATTATTTTACAAAATGCTTCCCTACATTCCTACACCTACACAATCTAATATTTATATAAATCTCCTGTCACTATGTTTGTCCGCGATGGATTGTAAAACTACTTTAAAACCGATTTTAATGTTTCTTTTTTTTAAATGTGTGCTTTTTTCCAACTTGAGAGATAGGATAGCTTAGATCTTTAACTATAGTCGCAATTTTATTTTATTGTAAATTATTTGTCTATAAAGAGCGACCATTGTTTATGCGACGCGGGTCACGGGATAGCGATGGACGTTGCCATGGTGACATACTTATTTAGTCACTAATTCAATAAAATAATACGGGCAATATACTTAATAATATGGCAAAGAAACGTTTGCCGGGACAGCTAGTATTAAAATAAAAAACCGAGCTGGACGAGGTGCGCAAAAAGGCCTCGCAACCTACCGGAGGAGGAGACATACGTGAGCTATTGGCCGAGGTCTCCCGCGCGAACGCGGAGACCTTCGGCAATATGCTGAACGCCAGGCTCGCCGGCCTGGAGGACCGCCTTCTGCCGGAGCCGAAACGAAGGCCACCGCTGGCGTCGGACGGAATTCGGGATGAGGACTTTCCAATCGCCCCCGCAAGCGTTGTTGTGCCCATAGAAGAAGAGGTGCTGGGACCCCCTCGGCCAAAAAAGGCGAAAGGGAAACCGGCTAAACCGGAAAAGACGCAATCGCCCGTCGCTGCAGCGGCCACTACAGAGGCTCCTGCTGCACCCACGGCGCCCGGGCCTCCAAAGGCCAAGAGGAAGAGAAAGAAGAAGCGGCCTTCAATAGCAGCTCAAGAGGCGGAATTAAGGGCGTTCCGTACGGAGAATCCGTAATTTACCGTATTTAGAGCCTTATAAACTCATTATTTGAAAGCTACAATACTTTGAGTTATAATAAAAACACAGCATTAATCTTCAGTACCTCAACATTCCTTTCCCCGTTTTAAATCTATTTTCGTTTATAATACTCATGATATCAACTTCCAAAGTAAAGCCAATTTATTAAAATTGTACGGTGGCGGTTACGACGCTCGCCGTGTCCATGATAGGGCGAAATAGGAGAAAAAACCTTTTTAAGGCTTAATATAATACATATTTCAAAAAAGTAACAAAACCAAGTTATTAACTTATGTTGCAAAGTAGTAGATATTTTTTATATATTCTTTTGATAAATAATGAAGGAGTAAAGTGGTTTCATTCAACGATTTGGAGGTGATTTGGTTTTTTATTTCTTTATTATGTGATACCGATGCGATAGAAAAAATATGGCAAAACCAAATTACGTATCATATCATGTAGATTACTAATTATTTTTTTCAGATATTATTTCTCTGTTAATGCCGATGAAAAGTGGTTTCATCTGCACGCTTTTTTCGAGAGAGCAGCCTTAAAACAAACCCATTACTGATTACGTCATCATCATTTTATAACTTTAACCCATCAAGACCTATACAAGTTTAATTATTTATACCTACTGGTTCGTTATGTCTATTGTGGCTGAACTACATTACCCTTAGTGTGAATGTAAGTTACCTCTAGTTTTGTTCGCTAACGGCACAAGGTTTATCAGTATTGTGCTCCATTATCTAACTTGTAAATTTACGACTTACAAAGGAATAAGTTGTATTTGCTTTAGTATCCTCTTGACTGCTACGAATGCAGATGATGTATTTTCTGGTTCTAGTGTCCTCTCTACTTGCAATATTATAATTTAAATGGAAAACCGCAATTCCTATTATCTTGTAAATTTACGACTTACAAAGGAATAAGTTGTATTTGCTTTAGTATCCTCTTGACTGCTTCGAATGCAGATGATGTATTTTCTGGTTCTAGTGTCCTCTCTACTTGCAATATTATAATTTAAATGGAAAACCGCAATTCCTATTATCTTGTAAATTTACGACTTATAAAGGAATAAGTTGTATTTGCTTTAGTATCCTCTTGACTGCTTCGAATGCAGACGATGTATTTTCTGGTTCTAGTGTCCTCTCTACTTGCAATATTATAATTTAAATGGAAAACCGCAATTCCTATTATCTTGTAAATTTACGACTTACAAAGGAATAAGTTGTATTTGCTTTAGTATCCTCTTGACTGCTTCGAATGCAGATGATGTATTTTCTGGTTCTAGTGTATTCTCTACTTGCAATATTATAATTTAAATGGAAAACCGCAATTCCTATTATAAGATAATATTGTTGATTATTATTAGTGATATAAGTACTCACATACGGTTTTGCTCGATCGAGCAATCACGTAGAGTAAAATCTGCGGCTCGGGCTTTCGTCCACACATTCAGCATTGCTCGATAGTTTTACTCCATTCGAAGGAAATTATGTACAAATAATAAAAACTAGTGTCAAAAAATTTGTCAAGCCGGCTCAATTCGAGCCTTCAAACTGGCTCGATGTAGTAAAGAGTACTTAATGTATTTCTGACAAATTACTATTGTAATAGATAACTGATACGAGTAAGATATAAAATAATGTAAGTACATAGATATAATAACATATATATATATATATATATATATATATATATATATATATATATATATATATATATATATATAACTTAACTTTAATTATTACTTAACTTTAAATTACGTATCATAATATCATGTAGATTACTAATTATTTTTTTTATTGATATTTAATGATTTATTGATTAATTAATAATCCAGATGTACATACAAGCACCAACCAACCAACCCCCCTTTAGGCTTTAGGAATTAGGTCTTTGAATTCAAAAATTGTGGACGGGTTTTACTAGAAACGTCACTGAATAAAAAAACTTAATATCGATATCGATATAGATATTTTTTATTATTTAGTGACATCTCTAGTAAATCCGCCTTTTTTAGTTTACAAATTTTGAAGGCATGCGTCTTTCGTGGTCATTTCGTGTCCATATAGGTTGTTATGTCTATGGTATTTACATTTAAATCCGATATCCACATTTAATAGGCAACCCTAACATAAAAGACGTGGATAACTATTCCAGGGTTGCCCCTATCAACTATATTATACCCTACGTAATCGACAATTGTATGATCTATCGACAACCCTATCAACGAGCCGTTCCGGTAGGCGGTATCGCAACGCTACGTCACATCCGATGCGCGTGCGCATAACTAAAACTCATGGGAAGAGATACATCAATAAAATTTATAGCACACTCCACATGATTGCCTTATATGGTTATTGCCATTTCATAGATTGTATCATGGTAAGTTATTAGTTATTACTTTGGTTGGTTTTGTTATACGAAATAATCTATTTCCCCCCTCATCCATATTTCTGTCGGCGATGTTTCCGTATTTATTATAACTTTGAATATTTCATCTATTGACTATTCCCACTTGCCTTTGAAATATATTTTCTCTCCGACATGACATAGCTGAACCACAATAGAACGAACCTGCAGTAGACTGACTTAGAAGTTACGTTTAGACCCAATTCCACCAACGTCTGTCAGTTTTAACAGCTTGTTAAAATGTGATGTCTTCCCTCTCATTCATATAAGAAACTAAACAGGGGCGTCCACAAATTACGTGAGGTGTTTTTTTGAATTTTTTGGCCATGGAAACGGTGGAGTGGAGCCTTTACTCAGGCGTTCGTAGCATGTTTACAGCGAACAGCAGCGCGGTGCGCGGCGGTACTTGAGCCGATTTGTCAGATTGTTTGAAGTCGACCTACTGTTTCGTTGTCTATTGTGGCTGAACTACATTACCCTTTGTGTGAATGTAAGTTACCTCTAGTTTTGTTCGCTAACGGTACAATGTTTATCAAATTTAGTATTGTGCTCCACTATCTAACTTGTAAATTTACGACTTACAAAGGAATGAGTTGTATAATTTGCTTTAGTATCCTCTTGACTGCTTAGAATACAGATGATGTATTTTCTGGTTCTACTGTCCTCTTTACGTACAATATTATAATTTAAATGGAAAACCGCAATTCCTATTATCCATACTAATATTATAAATGCGAAAGTGTGTCTGTCTGTCTGTTTGTCTGTTACCTCTTCACGCCCAAACCGCTGAACCGATTTTGCTTTGAGTCCCGGGAAAGGACATAGGATACTTTTTGTCCCGGAAAAATGTACGGTTCCCGTGCTATAAACGAGTTTTGGCGCAACGGAGTTGCGGGCGTCATCTAGTATGATAATATTGTTGATTATTATTAGTGACACAAGTACTCACATACGGTTTTGCTCGATCGAGCAATCACGTAGAGTAAAAACTACGGCTCGGGCTTTCGTCCACACATTCAGCATTGCTCGATAGTTTTACTCCATTCGAAGGAAATTAGCTACAATTTACAAATAATAAAAACTAGTGTCAAAAAATTTGTCAAGCCGGCTCAATACGAGCCTTCAAACTGGCTCGATGCGAGCCTTCGAGCTGTGAGTTTTGCGGTCCACACAGTGGTTTTTGCTCGATTTCGAGTAAAACTATCGAGGAAAATCGTATGTGAGTACCTACTTAACATTAAGCTATTGCACAGCTTTTATCGCGGGCTTTGAGCACAGCGCAGCGATGCCACACGTATTTTATATTATTTTGTAAATTTTATTTATAATGATATTATATATGGTTTATTTCACTATCACCTAATAATCGTTGCTAATAAGTGAATTAAGGCGAAGACAGAGCAGCTGTCAATTCGACATCTTTGTGCAGTTTTCTAGACGTATGTATTTCATTGATTGGTACAAAAAATATATATGTGATTTTTGATTATATTTGGAAAAGCTTGTCTAATTTAAATAATAAAATAATGTACTCCTACTGGATGAAAAAAAATACCAGTCACATCTTTCAAGAATTTTAAACACTTCTAATTAAATGAATAATACAATCTATGCTTTAAAAATTTGTTTATTTGATACCTTTTACAAAAATCCAAAGATTGAACGATTTAATTTTCGGTTCTGACATATAGATTTCCCATAGTATTTATTTTTTCCTCTGATAAACGAAAAATTATCTCTGTCTCCTAGCATGAAAATCGACAGTGGTGCGAGAGTGATGCGAGATCAAGGTTGGCAGTTGTCAGCGCCTTAAGCATATCTATAAAGTTTTGGCAATGTCGCTCAGAATAAGGTAAGGTAACCCTGTATAATATGACCGAAAATTCTAACGCTAAAGAGTGGTATCCTAAATCTACCTTTCTTAATACACTTAAAGCTAAGGTTTCCTTTGATACGTCTTAACTCCTAACTCAAACCTAACTCAGTAACGAGTATACCTTCCGAATTTGTACTCACATCATGCGATATAATAGAGATCTCCCTGTAGAATTCCAATAGGGGTTGGTTTCCCAATGCATTGTTACAACGTGTATCGCTTTACCGATATAGTTTGGAGTTGATAATTAACTGGAAACTAGTAATTGCTATTAGACACGTACGAGCATCGAAATACAATGTTATGGAAGAGTAACTAAGTCAAAAAGTGGTTCTACACCGAGGCGCATTATTGTTGGTTGTGTTGTAAAACTATTCAAATAAAAGATTTAGTTGGTTTCTGTTGTATATTATATATTTTTAATTTTAACAGCGTCAATTTCGTATACTTATAGTCCGCGCAGAACTAGTTGGCCGATCTGCCGGTATGTGAGTATATGGGCAGAGCGGCCAACTAGTTGCGCGCGGACTATAACATTTTTGATAATAATAAGTACGAGGAGTAGTCAGTATTATAGCCATGTTATCGTAGTTTATCTCTACTACTGTATGACAACGGTCATGGTCGGGTCGGTCATACAATTTTATTTGCCCTAGCACGGGCCTAGCTACATGTTTGTGACTATAGTTATCTATATTTGATCGGTTTAATGTATGAGAGTGATCGTTCTATAATGTATTGTATTTCGATGCAAACGAGTGATATGTTGAAGTTAACGACGATGCAGAATACCAACGAGTCAATCGCTTTCGTTACTCCAGAATTGAACACTGGTTTGATAACTATTATTGTCGAACCAACAACAAAGACTCGATAATAAACGGACTTAGATTATTTAGTACTCCATTATTATTGTCTGTGAGGAGTGAGGACATGAAGAATAATGGAAGTAGGAGAAAAAAAACTTGAGAGCTGTCAAGGGACACCCGAATGGAACAAAGTTATTTCTTATGTTACTCAAAAAAAAAATTAAAAAACGCTAAGTATCTATTGACGTACAGGAATACTAACAACGCGTCGCTGTTTATTGTCAAAAAACGTCATCTAGTTGACGCACAGGAATACTATCAACGCCCTCTGCCCCTACCATGCAGGTACTAATAAAAAAGTGGCGTTACAGCTTTTTCAGTCTAGCCCCCTTTCGCAACGCGCAATAAGGAACTCCGTTCCAAAACAACAGCTGTTCCACTTCGGGAGTCCAACAAAAGTAAGAGAGGAAGAAAGAGAGTGAGATATTACCTGCTCTTCTGCGCTGCGCCGGCTGTTAACTCTTCCTCCGCCTTACGAATTTGCGATCAGGTCACGTGTCTTGAAAAACTCGCGACACGTCGCAATTTTTTCTCAACCCTAAAGTCCACAATGCTACTGTATGTTTTCGTGAGTAACACACTTGGGCAATAGCAACTACACATAATATTATAATGATTTCTTAAGTTTTCGCGAGTTTCACTCATGTTAAATCTTATAAGATTAAACACGGATTTTGTCGTGGAGCACTTTTATTAATCCCGACGTTTCGGGTGTTGGTTGGGTGCTGCCATCTAGTTGGGATCCAGTGATAAACAAAGTAAAGCACAAATCTATGACACCACGGCTTC
This sequence comes from Polyommatus icarus, assembly GCA_937595015.1. Taxonomy (NCBI): domain Eukaryota; kingdom Metazoa; phylum Arthropoda; class Insecta; order Lepidoptera; family Lycaenidae; genus Polyommatus; species Polyommatus icarus. Next base: position 6,339,455 of record OW569341.1, on the reverse strand, counting down.
AAGACACTGTGAGTTCGTTCTGCGTAGATCGGAACGCAAACAAAAATTGATGAATCGTCGGGTAGTTGGATAACTTCAAGAAATTGGACACCTGTCACCTCAGTCCGCCCGTGACCACGGCCGCTGTAAAGCAGCCGAAACGTCGGGATTAATAAAAGTGCTCCGCGACAAAATCCGTGAGTGTTTAAACTTATAATATCATACACATAATATTTTTAAACATCGCTGGTGATCGGTGTAAATCAACATACGAAAATTGCCAAAGCGCGAAATTCTCGTATGGCATACAAATCGTAGATGCTAATCACCATCTAATATGCAAATGCACCGAATGCGAAGCCAGATTTGTTGATATCGCAATCCGCGGTGCTTCAGTGGAAATTGACATTAGCAATTTTATCACCGCTATGCAGCTGTACTTAGTAGCAGCTGCTTCAAACTTTCCGACCCATTTAGCACTTTACGAAACATGCCATTTTATAAACGCAGTTTTGTGGTTTGGTGTTGTTTATTCGATGTAGTTGTTAGGCTTGGAGATAAAACCGTTTTTTTGCCTTGAACGATGACAAAACATGGTTTTATCTCTAAAATTTCATTTACAAGTATATTCCGTATTTTTAATTTTGCCATCGAATTTTTTATCGCACTAGATTTTTGATTCTAGGCAGATCCCGTTTAGGAATCAACTTAGAATCATAACCTTGAGGCTTTGGTAAATAATAATCAGGATTTCCTGTGCTTAGTCTCAACTCTCTACCCGTTCCGAGACCTTCATGATTGGATAATCCATGTCGTCCCTGAACCAAATACCCTTGGCTACTTGAATCTCCTCAATTTACTAGCTTGATATATTATATGTATAGATACAGTACACCATCTTCGTATCAGATGCCCAATTCAGTGCACGCACACATTAGCGCTTTTTAAAAGAACTTAAAGTACCACATATTTTATATTACAACGTCGCGTACGTATTTAACCCATTTACCGCCTCTGTACTCAATTGGGTACACTTACAAAATTAAGGATAGTTCAAAATGTGGTATCACATCGCAGTTTTTTATCTATACTTATAAAATTACATGTCCTGACTGACTGACTGACTGACTGATTCATCATCGCTGAGCAAAAACTGTTAAAGTTACAGCCACGAAATTTGGTGAGTAGGGTGAGTAGTAATTTGGTTGTTTTATTGAGTAGACACCCACTAAGGAAGGAATTTTGAAAATTTTACCCCGAAAGGGGTAAAATAGGGGTTGAAAGTTTGAATGAAAGTCCGTCATTTACACGGTCATTTCTTGAGTAAGAAACATGAAATTTTATGTTTGGGCTACTGATTAAAAATAATTGGACACGTGTTTAAGCGTTTTTTGGAAATTCTACCCCCATGGGGTTGAAATAGGGGTTGAAAGTTTTAAGGAAAGTCCGTCATTTCTTAAGTTGGAAACATGAAAATTTATTTTTGGACTGTTGATTAAAAATGAATGGATAAGTATTTAAGCGTTTTTAGAAATTCTACCCCTAAGGGGCTGAAATATGGGTTGAAATTTTTAAGGAAAGTCCGTCATTTCTTAAGTTAGAAACATGAAAGTTTATTTTTGGACTGCTGATTAAAAATGAATGGATAGGTATTTAAGCGTTTTTGGAAATTCTACCCCCAAGGGGGTGAAATTGGATTAGAAAGTTTCAACGAAAGTCCGTCATTTCTTGAGTTAGAATCATGAAAGTTTATGGACGTTTGCTTAAATAGGGTCCCATTTTTACCCTTTGTATAAGGTATATACCACAAAAAGGGGAAACTATCCATCTTTAACTATTATACTTACTATGTTAACGCGGACGAAGTCGCGGGCAACAGCTAGTTTAATATATTTAATTAAAGATAAAGCTTTAACTTGTTTAAGCAAATTTATACTGGAAACAATATTTTTAGTCATAAGGTAGGTTTGAAACTAACAGTTTTGCGACCTGCAGGAGTAACCTCATAAATTCTCTCTTTATTTTAACCACGCACGATATTCAACCACTTTGTGTGTTTGTTTTTTTATTCAATACATTGTTATCTATATAATAAATGACAAGTTAGTGGTAGATTATTGCAATAGACGGAAAAATTGTGATTCAAACACTACTGTACCTAGTTGAGTACAATGGCCGAATCCACTAGCAAAATTTTCCTTTTTTCAGAATTTTTAAATATTGAGTTTGACTAATTTTAACATCTTATATCGTTATAAATACTAAGGAAAAGCTATTTTGTATTCATTTTGTAAGTAAAAATTATCATATACATTCAGAAAACTCATAACATAGTGAAAATGTCCGTTCTGTGTCCTGAAATTACAGACGTTGTAGACAGAAAAACGCAGGTAAAATAGCAGCTAAGAGATTTGACAGTAGCTAAACCTTGTCAGAGTATTCTATCTTGTCAGTAAAAATGAAGCTAGTATCAACTAGAATAGCTATTATATTAATATCTACAAAATTGTCATTTGCAAAGTGTTATTTATGGTAACATAAGCTACTATAGACACTCCTTCGTAAGTAAGAAATATGACCCCTGAAATCACCCTGTATACTTTTTACTTCTTATACCTATTAGTGGATATCAAGAACGAAAGTTTACTAGCTTCAGCTACAGATACCACTACTAATTATGAGAAAAGACGGAACGCAAATCACCTCTTTGGGTAAAGATGATGATGGATTTTATTTTCTTATTAGAATTATGTTTTTTCTTTTGTGATTGGTAATGATTAGCGTTTGCATTAAACACTTACGACTCTTGATGATAGCATGGTTTATATTCTCTTTCGACGAAACATCGTAACATTTTACTTGTATCAGAAAATATAATGAAAAATGAGGTTATCCTCCTCGTCAATCTCTAGTTTACCTCAAAAAAGCATCGATCACTACCCCAAAAATGTTTCTAAATAGTTTCAAAATGTAAAACATCATGCAGGAGTTCGTTGTCATTGCAAAAAATTTAATAAAAAAGTATGTATCAAAAAAATTAGTTCTAAACCTTATCACACCTAAGTACCGCATAGGCATAACACGCCGTTGTACCTATCGAGTACACCCTCCTAAAGGGGAGGATTTTAATTTTTTTTAATTTTTCTTTAATTTTTCATTTATTTAACATTTATAAACTGCAGATAAATTCAAGTTTTGTTAAAAAAATACTATTGGTTTCATTTTGGCGGTTAATGGGTTAAGGCCATCCCCCGAGCAAACGACCTTGGCCATACATTTGCCGCGTTGCCGAGATCGCGCCAAAACCCTATTATTTTTACTTATCTTAGTTCAAAATTGTCCTAAAAAAATTTAAAACAGCGAATATGTAGTTAATGATATTGTCGATCTATTGGCGTGTGTTTCAAAAGTAATTTGTAAATCCTAAGGAGATGCTGAATGTATGCTTGAATTTTAACAAATTGGTATTACTTTGGAAACTGATATATTATGAGTATAAGAAACAAAAAAAGAAAATTTAAAACGACAAAAGGAATGTTGATATACTGAAGATTATTGCTGTATTTTTATTATAACTTTGTAGCTTTCAGATTATGAGTTTATAAGGTTTTAAATACGGTCAATTACGGAATCTCCGGACGGAACGCCCTTAAGTCGTATAACTTATCACTGTGTTTAGCAAGTTTAAGCTTTCGAGTACTTGAAACACGTCCACCTAAACACAGACTATTGAAATAGGTACAATTTTTTATATTATGAGGATGAACACGCACAAACAAGCTCAAGTGAGCTTTAATTTCTAGAACGAGTGATTCTACTGTATGTTTACACTGTGGTTCTAGTATCTAAGCGTCAAGTTTAATCTCCTCTCGGATCTTAACGGGGCCTTAGGGATCCAACCCTACTCGGAGCAAATATAAAACACGTTGCATCATAATCTCCCCACTAATCCGCCTTGTGGATATCCAGGGTATTCAGTCATGTTGCATTCTGATCTCAACTTACAATGCCTTATGTCAATTACCACACATTGACGCACATCGTTGTCGAAACATTGTCATATTTGTTACATAAGTCATATATCAAGAGTTCCAAAGGTGTGCCGTAGAGAAGAAAAAAATACCGCCGCGGCATGGCCCTTGAGTGGATCCTCCAACATTACCAGAAATATTATGATTATCGGTGCCTATTTATTTCGGCTGTACCTTTTGCAATAGCTAGAAAATTGGTATTGGTAGGCTTTTTACAAAATACTAGATTTATAGCTGAGTGATAGCATAAGAAGATCGGGAGACGGGAACTCCTAGTCTAAGGCCCGTATTTTTGGTCAGTACTTAAGATGGGACCCGGTCTCAAGACGCGGTTCGGCTCTGTGGCTGGTCCAAATTTTGACAGCCAACCCATCACAGAGCATGATCCGTGTCTTGAGACCGAGATGCATCTTGAGTACTGACTAAAAATACGGGCCTTAGTAACCAGCTTTAAACTCGCGCTTATGGCATCGATTCGCCATAAATTATCTTACTCGTAATTATCTCCCCATGTCAGAATGTTCCGGCGTTAGGAAATTGTGGACGTCATAATCCCCTTTATAGCGGGATCAGGTGCGGGGTAGTCCTTCATAATTACTTTGTGTCCGATATATGTTTAATTTCAAGAATTTTCGAGTATTAGATTAGTTTTTGTCATCGTATTTTGTGTGGGCCGATAATATAATTAGTGATCAATAGCTTTACTGTAATTTGAATCCATAGTTCGATTCTACTATTATGCAAGCGTCCGTTGTTGTCCGTCAATAGCTATGTCCACATTATGCAATTTCATCTTCAATTTTCGTTATTCAAATCCACCCGCGTTGAAAGAAAAGTGTCATAGCGAGCGTTTCGATTTCAACGCGCGTCACGGCCATGCCTCACGTTCGCTGTTGACTGCACTATAACGCATGCCCTTGATGAACAAAAAAGGCCCAGTGCGGACAAAACTGATCCGTTTCCTATCAAACTACAAATTCGGCAAGATGAATATGAACCTCCACACTCTTGTATTGAGACGTGAATAGGCGGTATAAGACGAATTTATCCTTAAAATGGAACATCAGCTGACACGAGAACAATCTTGGTTAGAACATCAATCACTCGCGACACGATTTGGTGTGGAGACTGTCGATGTCGCAACGAGTGACGACTGTTCCTTGCTAATGTGTAGTGTTTTTATGAGATTTCATATGAAAAGGTCACCGTCCACCAGATGCTGCTTGTAAAGTAGATGTTGCCAATAAGCGATATTGGTTAATTGCGCTAAAACCGTCAATTTTCCGGGATAACAACTATCCTTAGTCCTTAACTGGGTCTCTGAGTATCTCCATGCTTATCAAAATGGGTTGAGCAGAGCTATTTAGCTTGAAGAGGTAACACATACCTCTTCCCAGACACATCCCGCTTTTGTAATATAGTTAGCATGGATTATCAATATTAACACAAAATCCGTAGTTGTTAGAGATGGAGAGAGAGGAGGTAGACTGTGCGGTTTTCCGGCGGATTATACCAAGCTAATAAATTAGCGATACATCGATTAATCGCTGTTATCGATAGTCTTCCATCACTAGATACGACCGAGCACGTGTCAGATACAGGAGGAGAGAAGGGGGGGGGGGGGGGGGGGGGGGTTTGACATATCATGTTATATGAGAGAAACTATAATGGTGCTTCTAAGATAATACATATATATATATATATATATATCTAGTTTAGGTACTTATATACAGATTGAATGAAGATCCAAAAGCAGAGAGGTTTAATGATGGCAGAAAGTGTTGGAAAGAGCCAGTGTTCTGGCGAAAGTAAAAGATCTTTAAATTATTTTGAGAAGAGCAAGAATGAAGTGTTTTATCATTTATGTAAGTTATTTCAATCTTTGTCTACAATCTACATCAATAATTCCACGAAAATTCAAAATATATTTAAAATTGGCACAGGAAAATAATCCTTCACCTTCAGGACATACAACGATTCCCACGTGATTACATTTTGCACGTCAAAAGTCGCGAGCGTAAAGTATGCTCGTAATATAATCGCATATTGCAGAGACTAACCTGAAATTGGAAGTACACTTCAGCGGTAAATATCTGCAGCGTTTTACCTTGTGGTGGCTTTTACTGTACTTATCGGGTCAATTCCGTATTTCAGGTCTGTCCGGGATTTAGTTGTGCAGAATTTGGGTCAATCTAGTTGCTCATAAGTTACACATGTCATGTACAGGGTCGAACCGTAATGATCTGAAAAGGTGGAGTAAATATATTTTAGACTTTGGAGGCTTCATACTTATTGGAAGTTTTTCAACTCTGAGAGAATTTGGTAAAAGGCGTATTGTCTGAAAATTTTAGATGTGTTTGCCGCAAAGATAAGGTACGAGGGCTGCTATTTATGTATCCGGAATTAAAAAAAGAAACAAACATATATCATTTAATATGGTTTTATTGCTTTTCAAAATATTCGCCGCGATGATCGACACACTTTTGCATACGCTGGAACCAATTTTCATAGCACTTTTTCCATTCTGATTGAGGTATCTCCAAAACGTGCATTTTGAACGCATCAACAGCCTCTTCGCGGCTCGAAAAACGTTGACCACGTAATTTGTTCTTCGCGTATGGAAATAAAAAGAAATCGTTAGGTGCCAAATCAGGGCTGTACGGCGGATGACCAGTCAATTCGATCTTTTGACCCTCCAAAAACTGAGTTGTTTCAGCTGAGGTGTGACAGCTAGCATTGTCGTGATGTAATATGATTCTGCGTTGTCGGTTGTCCTTTCTTATTTCTTCAAAGACTTCTGGTAAATAAATGGTCGTATACCATTCAGAATTAACCGTTTTACGATTCTCTAATGGCACTGTAGCCACATGTCCATTAATTCCAAAAAAACAGGCGACCATTTGCTTCAAAGTACTTTTTGCACGAGTAACTTTTGTTGGTTTCGGCTCATCTTGGAACACCCACACCGTTGACTGTTGTTTAGTTTCGGGGTCATATGCATAGATCCAAGATTCATCACCTGTGTAGATATTATAAACGGCTTTTGACGTACCACGGTTGTATTTTTTTATCATTTTTGCACCAATCGACACGAGCCCGTTTTTGATCGATTGTCAAGTTGTGCGGAATCCGAAAATCGTAGTAAATCATTGCACGAAAATGCTCACGCGTTAAATCCATGGCAAATGAAGACAAGCAATTTTCAAAATGATGCCACAATGGAAAAATAATTGACAGTCACATGAAACAAAATGTATTCTTCAACCAAAGAGTTCTATTTTCAAATGTTGTAATTATTTTTTAAATATTGTTCTTGTAAGTTGCCAGTTCCGGATACATAAATAGCAGCCCTCGTAATTTGCTATTACTTTAAAAAAATATTTACTTGAGGTATCTCAATTCCACTAAATTGTGCAACATGAATGAAGCATCGTTTTGACGTGGGAGAGCCATGCTTCGGCACGAATGGGCCGGCTCGACCGGAGAGATACCACGTCCTCACAGAAAACCGGCGTGAAACAGCGCTTGCGCTGTGTTTCGCCGAGTGAGTGAGTTTACCGGTGGCCCAATCCCCTACCCTTTTCCCTTCCCTACCCTATTCCCTTCCCTACCCTTCCCTATTTCCTTCCCTACCCTCCCCTATTACCCCTTAAAAGCCCGGCAACGCACCTACAGCTCTTCTGATGCTGCGAGTGTCCATGGGCGACGGAAGTTGCTTTCCATCAGGTGACCCGTTTGCTCGTTTGCCCCCTTATTGCATAAAAAAAAAGTTATTTATTTTAACAAGTCAAATGGAAATGTCTAGCCAGTCAAGACCTTTTTTGCTGCTTGAGAGTGCCGTCACATGAAGTCGCCACTAGTGCTACTGCCGAACTACTGGCGACCTAATGTGAAGGCAGTCTAATAGGGAACAGACTAGATCGAACAAAAGTTCATTAATGTTGCATTAAAATGACAGAAACTGGGTACGGTTTTCCTAAATTTTCCAAATAAAAGAAAAAAGATTTTTCTGTGCAAGTTGCTACTAGTTTCTCATCTCATCAGTTTCATAAAGCATTCCCTCTTTCATTCTCAAGTCCTCGCAATCAGATTTCGCAACGTGTTACTCCGTGCATAATTCTCCCGTGTACGAGATTTAAGGAACATAATGCAGGATCAACGGCTCGACTCGCGTACACTTCTTCAGGATTCCCGGAGGCTTCGCAGAATCAGGTCACGATGATTCAATGACAAAGGCTATTTATTATGAAAGCAGCACGCGCTAGATCTTTGAAAGGTGGAACTATTGTGCTGGGTTTAAAGTATGTTTAGGAAATTTTTTAAGCTGTGCTCTATTATGTTAGCGTTGCAATCTAAAGTGATGTATAGCGGAATAAGTTTACACTTGTTTTTAATTCTAAGCATAATGTATTCGATATTATTGGTCAAATATATTTAACTAGATGATGCCCGCAACTTCGTTGCGCCAAAATTCGTTTATCGCGCGGGATCCGTATATTTTTCCGAGATAAAAACTATCCTATGTCCTTTCTCGGGACTCAAAGAATCTCCATGCCAAATTTCAGCAAAATCAGTTCAGCGGTTTGAGCGTGATAACAGACAGACAGACGGACAGACAGAAAGACACACTTTCGCATTTATAATATTAGTATGGAAGTATGGATTAATATAGCTGCTAATTCCGTTGAAATTTGGCAGTAAAATTAAGAGATTTTTTCTTAGTAACTGAAGAGGTATTCTGTTATCATGTAAATGTCAACTGAAGAGTAGAGATTCAATTGAATATGTTAATTCTAAGCTGTCACAATCGATGTTCGCTGGAGTGTGTTAGAATCTATTTTCCATCGAAAATATTAATCCCTTTTGTGAAGAGCTGGACCGCACATGGGGCCGTTTGTCTGTGATTCCGGAATCGTTCTCTTTGACGGAGAAATAATAGTTTTTATATTGCCTCTGACCACTTTATCATAAAGCGTTCGGAACATCGCTCGGTCAAAAGATAATTGGTTGGTTTGGTGGTTTATTTGCCAGTTCTGCGAACGGGCAGCTTGATCAACAATAAATGATAAAAAAACTAAGGGTGAGATTGCATGGTGCTATGCCAGAGATAAACTTTGAATATATTATTGTCATTTCATGTGTACATTGTCCTACAAATAGAACAATCCGTAGTTTAGGACCATCAAATCATAGTATGAAATCCTTTCTATCTCTGTTAGCTACCACATTCAAGATTATTCGCAGACAAAAAAGTTGTTTGTCTTATCAAAATGAAGCTACTCACAAAAAATTTGCTTGTTAGTAATAAAAAAAAATTGTTAAAGGGCTCCCGTACTATAAGCGACCGCAACTGACAAAAATGAAAATATAATGTACCATTTTATGAACTAGGCTTTAGGTTTCATTTTCTACCGACATTGTCGCCGATGCCGCCGCTGCTCTGAAAGTCACCTTTACTAATTTTCTGTTTGTTAAACTGCATTAATGCTAGATTAAAAATATCAGAATCGACCAGATAACTGAACGCAGTACACGATGGTTCGTGTCAGGGTTTATTTTTGTAAGGTGGGGCACATCAAAGCGAGGGTCTGGCGGTGACGTCACACTAATTACTATGTTAAATATTCAGAGAGCCGACGCTTTTGGCAACTTATCCTATCCTTGTACACTATTTACTGTAAATTAAATGGATATATTACATACTCTGTGGAGTTTCTTGGGCGAATCTGCATTAGCGATCGATCATATCGATAGTCAACCTCCATGTCGATAGATCGAACGACCATTTCGATCTATTGACAATCGAATTCCATATCGATAGATCGAAACAATGAAGATGTCGGGCACCTCTGACCGTGTTTTGCCGTGTTAATAATATGTAGAGTTTGCGTAGCTAGTCTGTACCCTCAAATCATAATACGATGTTATTATTTTATTATTACTTATCCACCTTTTTAATTATTTTTCCTATTCAGCTTCTGACCCTATTTATTAACTTTATAAAAAATATTTTTTTGTTACAGGTAAGATTCCAATGTGTTACAACAGCAGCAATTAAAAGGCTTTCCGATCGAATCGAAAGAGAGCCTCGCACGAAGAACTAGTAAGCGATGTGAAGGTGTAAAAAAATAAACTTAGGCGTTAAGTATTACATAATATAACTAAAACTAGTTACTGCCCGAAATATTTATATTACTTCTTTGCAATCGCTCTGCGATCGCGAATTCTTGAAAATCTATTGTTATTATACTATTGTTGTCTCGGTCACCGGTGTCCTTATGGGGCTTGATGGGTTAATAAATAGACTATGTCCTTTTCTGGGACTTGCTATATGTAAAACAGAACAAGTGTGCAGCGTCATTTATAAGTATGGACTATGGCTTAATATAGTATGTTTTTTGTCTATCTCTGTTCTCATATCGAAATGTAAGAAATGTACAATTTTGAATTTGTTTAGAAAGAAATGCTCAACAGTAGTCCGACATACGAAATGTCCTTGTGACCTGATTAGTATGTGAGAAAATCTGTGGGAACTGAATATTAATTTATCCTAATAAAACTCGTTTTACCAACAATTGCAATTATATAACAACTGGCCGATGATGTTTCGTAAAATTAGCCGTTTCCTAGTAAAATCTTCATATTTTATCAAAATCAATTCAGTCCAGCTTCATGACAGACGTCACTTAAGGCTGCCTTCACACTAGCGTTTGTCCAGCGTAGGCATTCGATGAACGTATGCGCAGCGCAGACGCCGCGCCGCGACAACACGGCGCGTACGTCGCGTTGTCGCCGCTTCTAATTTCTACTGGAACAATCAGTACGCTGCGCTAGTGCCGCGTGTCCGCGACGTACTCGTATACGCCGCGTTACTGCGGCGTCATGTACAATCAGTTCAATGTCAAAAGTACTTTCTGTTGTTGACGTACGCGTCGCGTTGTCGCAGCGTCTGCGCTGCGCATACGTTCATCGAACGCCTACGCTGGACAAACGCTAGTGTGAAGGCAGCCTTAATCCTTCGATCGCGGATTCTTAGAAATCAATTGTAAATTGCTATTGTTGTCGCGATCACCGGTGCTCTTATGGGGCTTGAAGGATTAACTTACTAGTATTACCATACTTTCCGTCTATACAGTATACATGTCGCAGCCGACTGGTTAAAATAGCCGTTCGATCAAACAGCTAGCCCTTTGACTGAACAACGCCATTCAATCTCACGGCTAGCTTTTTAATTGAATATTTCAGTCGCTCGAAATGTTCAACACTACAGCTGATTCAAGCCGCCGCCGTTTGATTGAATTAGTTCAGCGCTCACCACCGGGACGCTAGGTGCGTTTTTTTTACAATATGGCGTCAACTAGCCGGTGTTTTGTGATTGTATTATGACATTTTTCGTAAATATACGTTACAAGTGTTATTAAAGTGACAGAAATTATGGGGGCACGTATGCCACAATCAAAAAAACAAATATTAAAATTTCGAGGAGAAATTACAGGATTATGAAATGCATCACGAAGGTATCAATTGCAATTATTGTGTTCAAAATGAGTTAGGATACAATTTATTCTGCTTATAATCATTGTGCTTGTGTAATAATAAAACTAAACCAATGGTCAGCTTAGTTAATTTGCCATTTAACCAGTTAGCTAAGCGTCGTCTAGTTGTAGTGTTGAACGTTGCAGTCAACAAGTCGGCTAAACGACGTATAGCCGTGTGATTGAATGGCGTTGTTTAGTCAAAGGGCTAGCTGTTTGATTGATCGGCTATTTAAACCAGTTGGCTGCGACATACACATTACCTTTTCTTGCTAGAACAGCTGATCCGATTTGAAGAAAATTTTGTGCAAATATACTTTGTCCTGGGAAAGAACAAAGTAAAGATTTCATCCCAAAAAATGTACGGTTCCTGCGTGCAAACCCAATTTCCGTAAATCAGAGTTGCAGAAAACATATAGTTCTGATAAAAAGAGAAAGAAAATTTCTCTTCAAATCTCACAGGGATTCTAAGAATAAAATGTAAATTATAGCCTCCTTTATATAACTTCCTTTTAAAGTTGTCTTCAGATATACGAGAGCATAACACATCCCTGAGGCCATTTCGAATAGACAAACAAGTTCCATCATTTTGCTCCTTTTGGGTTCTGTAGAGAAACAAAACTTTTTGATAAAGGCTAGATAGGTCGAAGTTTCCCAACAGCGTGGGCCTGCTTTGGGCGAGCAGGCAAGCGCGGACGGAAGCCACGGAAGACATGTAATAGACCCTCGTGTCTCCGTCCTGCGCGGTAGTAGGAACACGGTCGGGTTTTAATGGGTACAGCTGCGGCCACTTACCATCTCTTCGGCCGTAGCAAGTTCCACATACCCCGGTGGTCCTTCCCCAATGCTGCCGGGGATGCGTAATTGCATTTCCCGACCAAAAACAAAAAAAAAAAGATAGGTCGAAGTTTGTAAGTTTTGGGCACACAAAACTACTACACTACTTAACTAGATGTTGGGCGCCACTCCGTTGCGCCAAAATTTGTTTCTCGCGCGGGAGCCCTACATTTTTCCGGAAAAAGGTATATCGATTTAGAGGTAGGATCTCTGCACAAAATACCAAATAGTAAAATCGCTTCAGCGGTTTGGGTGTAAAGAGGTAACAGACAGACAAACACACTTTCATATTTATAATATTAATATTTAAATGGAAGTATGGATACTAAGCTTTTGGGCGCAGTTTCGCCCTCGTACATAACATTTTTAAACTTCATCCCCCTGTTTTACCCCGTTAAGGGTAGAGTTTTGTAAAATCTGTTCTTAGCGGATGTCTACGCTCCTATTTCTAAGGAAGAATTTATTTTCCTTCCATACAAATCAACTATTTGCTAACGATAACTACTTCATCAAAGTTGAGTACTGAATACACGTAGCAATCAGTTAAGTCAAGGGTTCTCAATCTTTCTTAGCCCGCGGCGCAGTTACAAAATTAGTATTTTGTCACGGCGCCCTACCTATTTTAAAAATATAGTATCGAAATAAACAGGCACCTTCAATAATAATATTTGTGGTTCCCGATAATGATGGAGGATCCACTTATCACTCAATCACGGCGCGGCGTTGCTGTCTACAGCGCACACTTTGGGAGCCCCTGATTTGAGTTATAAGACCTAGTCGAGATGCAAATATCACGTTTGCAGTCCGCATTGCGACCTCCATAACTCCCCGACTCTGAAAACTGTATCGACCGAATGCAATTTATCGGCATTTGTTGCGAACTTTAACGGCGCGGCAATATCGAATGGATGTAAAATTTTTACTTACTCGTATATCAAAAGATTTAATTCGCACGTTAGTTTATTCAACCGACAAAAATTCTTCAATTTTGTAACATAACTTATTGTGTATGTATGAGTCAAGCAGTGATGGATGGAGTTTACCTTCTACCAAAGGTTGGCTTTGCTGCCGGTTGCCTCGTGTGCTAGTAAATTGAATGAAAGAAAGTACCTTCATATTTGTGACTAAAACTGAAATTGTAGTTATCCATGTCACGGAAGGACTTGAGTCACACAATGTAAACTATTGTTACTTTATGGTTACATACAATTGCAATCTGCTGTGAATCATAAGACACTATCTATAGGTTGATATCAGGTACCACATAGTGGTTTTCCAAAGTTTTTCTGGATCGTAATCTGTCCTCCTTTCGTGCTCCTCACGTCTGAGGGTCGTGACTGTCATATGATCCTTAAGATGTTGTTGAGGCGCCAGCTTTTCATTTTTCTTCTTATTCCTCCTCTTTCCTATTCTCTGCCGATTGGCCGAAGGCAGGAAAACCTGCCTCTCCAATCGTAGATATCGGATTTGAGTGTGGTGCGGATTTGGTCGATTTGCTTGATGGTTGGTCGTCCGATTCGAATGCGATCCTCACCCAGAATCACCAGGGCCGGATTAAGTATTTATAATTAAAGCAACCGAAAATCCGTAAGCTATCAAAGAAATGGTTCTATACAGGGTGTAACAAAACTAAGTGATGATACTTTAGGGTGTGTACCTATAGGTATCTTATGTAGAGTTCACTGTGAAAGTAGCAGTGCTGAAAGACCAAATTTTTTTTCACTTTTGTATGGGCCAGCGCCGCAGCGTCACGAGTGTCCCCATACAAAAGTGAAAAAAAAATTAAGTCTCTCAGCGCTGCTACTTTCACAATGAAATCTCTACGAGGAACACGTACACACCTTATTATCATTTAGTTTTGTTACATCCTGTATACAATACGTTAAGTTTCAACCCCGGACTATAGTTTGCGTTGTATTTTGCTCGTATTTCCATTTTGCAGTGTGTCCACTGTCACGTGCGTGTTAACAGGGGGTTCAAAATCAATGCTAATGTTTGTGACGTCACGCGACTGGAGTGAGTCAGCGTGACGCGACATGTGTCGATGGTAGATATCGCGTAATGAGCGTGTCACTGTCACGACACCGACACGATACGCTAACTGAGCTGTTATCCGGTACATGGTTAGCTATATTTGAAACTGTTATCAAATAAAGGTGTTGTGGTATAGGCGCCTTTTGGTTAAAGTCGAAAGAGCCAGTAATTTTTGATAACTTCAAGTTGTATCATTGTTATTACTTATTATTATTGGTAGCTATGCACAATACTTACTAGGATGAGAATGTCCAATGATAACAATCAGTTGTCCCTCACGAAGACAAGACAGCGAATGCTGCGTGTCATTCAGACACTCCTGAAATATCAGTCTGGGGTTTTTGGTTTGGTTCTGTTGGTTAAAAACTAAAAAAAAAAAACATTCTAAAAAAAAAGTCTAACACCACTCCACACATTTGTTCGTCCACTTTGTTACTTGTAAAGTTGAAAAGTACATGTCGCTCAGTGGAAAAGTATCTGTCGCCCGCTCGGGGTCTGGGGAGTTGGTGAGGTTGGGGGAAGTGGAGAGTGAGGGCAGAGTGACAGTAACATGATGTCTAAACTTGTGACGTGCGTTTCGAGAGCTGTCGAGTGGTCGACGTTGTTTGGTACCATGATGGAATTGTTTTAAAGGAATCATTATCATACTCAACAAAAAATATTTGACTATTTTTTTTTCTGGAATGGCAGAAAAATGTAAAAGGATTATGTTTACAATAAATATTATATTGTATGCAGTAACTAGACATCAAGAAAAATATCATAGTAATCTAATTTGATATGAATGATAATTGATAATATACTTACGACTTAAAGTCAAGGACCACCAGTCCACATGACGTGCTAGGCAGGTGGTACAAAACATTGACCATGCTCGAAAATTTAAATTCCTTTAAGGTAAAGCACTTCCCAATTGTTAAAACACCTGCTGCTTTAGGTTTCTTACTGGATGTTCCGGAATAAAATTTTTTGATTACGTCTATATCTTATATATAAAATTCTCGTATCACAATGTTAGTCCACGAACTCCTCCGAAACGGCTTTAATGATTTTTTACCAAATTTTATTTGCGTAGTCAGTAGGTCTGAGAATCGGGTTAATGGGTACTTTATATATTGATAAGTGCATTTGTTCAATAAATAATAGTAAATAATTACAACCTGAGACTGACGGCGACCATTGTTTGTGCGACGGGATAGCGATCGACGTTGCCATGGCGACATATTTATTTAGTCACTTCAATAAAATAATATGGGCCAAATACTTTATATTATGGCAAAGCAACGCTAGCCGGGACAGCTAGTATCATTATATAGATATTATTTTTTATCACGTAGGAACCTAACATTTTGCGGGCATTAAAACTATCCACGCTGGTGAAACAAAGAAAATCGATTTTAAATCGAATATTATGATGATTTGCTTCACTTTTAAAAGTGAAGCGGGGAAGCGATATAACAGAAAGACAGAAAATATTCTTGCATTTATAATATTAGTTTGGATTATAAAGGAATTAGGAAACAAAGATTAATGAATACAAGAAGAACATTACACTTTTACTTAATTCATAATAATATCTAATCCAGGGATAAAGCTATGAGTTATGAGTTATGACACAGGTGCAGGAAAATTAAAGAGAATGCGAGCAGTTTGTAATTAATATCGGAAACGCGATAGTCTTAACTAAAGCTGTAAAATATCATCCAGATAAATTAAATGCTCATTTTTGCACCCTAAACTCTATATTATCAGTATAGAGCAGTGGTTCTTAACCGGTGGTCCGCGGACCACTGGTGGTCCCTGGAGGCATTCCAAGTGGTCCGCGAAGCCATCCTAATAATATATGAGAATTCAGAAGTTGTAAAGAGTAAGCACTATGCAGTCACAAAAATAAAATAAAATTAAAATCTGTAACTTTTAGATTTTTGCCAAATTAAAAAATGAGTGCTAATTTATAAACTTGTGCTCGTTTTCTTTATCAAGCAACCCTTAGTTTAGGTAAACCAACTGGGTGGTCCCCGGCTAGACAAACATATTTTGGTAAAATGGTCCCTCATGACTAAAAGGTTAAGAACCACTGATATAGAGTGTGTTTGATTTTAATATAAGTACTTAAAATATTTATCAATAACGTGTCGATACTTTAACAAAACTCAATAAGATGCTGCCAGGTGCATCGGCCCAGCTGCTGTTTATATTATACACGTGCATTCCGACATGACATTGAATTGAGACTCTGAGAAATATTATAATCTTTTATGGACGATATCTCTTGAGTTTTGCCGAAAAATTGTGAACAGTCAAATAACGACTAGTATACGCTAGTAGACGACAATACTGTACTCGGCGAAACATGGCGGTAGCGGTCATTGACTCCCTGTCAAAAACTTGTCATTTTCTGTACGAAGCCACAATTGACAACATCTGACACTTCATTGTCAATCGCGGTTTATATAGAAAATGACCAGTTTTAGACAGCGAGTCAATGACCGCTACCGCCATGTTTCGCCGAGTTTGGTACAACTAATATATATTCTGTGGCCGAGTATAGTATAGTACTTAGTAGTTTATTAGTAGACTCGGGTCGTACACGATAGAGTAAAATTTATCAGATTGTTGGTAACAAAACGTTAACAATGATTACCTAGATTTTGGGATTAAATAAAAATAACTTGTGGTCATATCCCTCGTGAGTCTTGACCCTAGGGAACTTGAGATAGTTCACTGTGAAAAGTTCACTGTTCACAAAAAAAAAAAATGTGAAAAAAAAGCGATGCTAAAGGGTTACTATTATTTTAAGGTAACTCTCTACTTTCTCTACTTCTTCTCTACTTTTATATACTACTGTGGCTAGCATAACAACAGTAGACATGGGAAAGAATCGACATACTGACAGATTTTATCGACAAAATGGCGGATTTCCTTTGTCTAACTGTCACTTTGTCATGTCTAATGTCACTTTGTCTATTCTTCCGCAGAAAGAAACCGTTTCTATGGTCAGGGTTTCTAGGGCTATTGGTGCTGCAGTGTAGAAGAAACAATACACAATAACACACCCTCAAGTATTATTTCATTGTTTTGTTACACCCTGTAAAGATTAAGTTGATGCAGCAACAGTTAATCGAGCCGAAAAATCGCTTAACCAACCAAACAGAAAGAAAGAATCAATTAGCCCCCACTAATAAGTGCACGTTCGAGTTCAACGACCACCGTTTAGTTCAGTCCGGTGTCCACCAGACTGGAAACACCTAATCGCGACACCACTAACACCTATTGATTTTCGCTATACGGGTGTCACTTGTACTAGGATACCTACGAACGAATTACGAGTGTTGGGAATCGGACCTAGCCAGGTTTCTGGGGTGTTTTGACTAGAGTTTTCGTGTCCACTAGCACTTTTTAGGGTTACGTACCCAAAGTAAAAGCCCTTCCTTTCCAAGGTCCTTAACCCATCAATCCCCAAGCGGCACCCGGCTGTCGCATAACAATTGAAAATCCTATTGTTGGCGATTCCCACGATCCAGGAATCACTACTGACTTTGATGTCTGTCTGCCTGTCTGGCCGTCTGTCTATTTCCAGGTTGTTTCTCAAGATACAGCCTGTTCCAGAGCTACATTTTTATTTTTATAGATTATCATAATTCTGAACATAAGCTTTATTAGATCCTGTGCGGTCAGCAAAACATATAAAATAATCTAAAAAACACGCGTTCTAAAAATTCAAATACTTACACGAATAATTACGATGATGTTAGATATTCCCGGTTTAGACTTTAGATTTAGAGTGAGGCCACATTGCTTTTCTGCGTCGCGGTGCGCCGCCGTAACGTCCACTTTATATAAATAAATAACTTAGCTAGTAAGTTTGCTCAAAGCTAGTGGCATATTATAGTCAGTTTAGCATGAAAGCAGCCGTATTGTGTTACTTCTAGCGCGTCAAAGCAACGCAAAATTTGGCATCTTGCGTTCCGACGCAACGCACCGCAACTCAACGAAGATTCGTGGCTCTTACACATGTAATGGTAGTTCATGCAATACGGTGCACTAATGCATCATGCAGGGAAATATCAGATTGCTTTTTAAAACCTCTACAAGCTGTAACGAATTCGCTTTCATGGGTAGGGCTGCTACGTAACAGCTCTCCGAGATTAGGGTCAGCAACTTTTATGCAGCAAAAATGTTAAGGTAAATAACACATTTAATCATCAAAAATATAAGTGCTCCACAACTCTGGAAACCTCGTTAATACAACTAGAAGTTCAAAATTAAAAATGTACTTAAAGCATTTGGACATAAAACGCGGTAAATGATACGTGACTTATGAGTAATTTTTTACTTCGTAAACCCAATGATATTCGCGAAGGCATCTTGGCAAAAGTCCCTGTGTTTCTCTCATCTATTTAAGCTCAAACACCTTTACGTTTTAATGAAGTTCCACTATGTTTATACTAGTTTATAGTATCGTTCTCGCCTCAGTCTTTAATTAAGTGAATGTTACACACGAGATGTCTGACTATCTCATACTGATAATATCAGCTGTTTGCACATGCATGACACAGTGAAGTAGCAGTAGGATAACAATATTTTAAAAGCGTTTGAATATATATTTTTTTCGTATATGTATGTATGTATGCATCAGTGTGTGCCGTATATATCGTATGTGCCCATCAGTGCCCATCGCACATTTTCACCACTGTGTTGCATGTAAGGATCGACAGTAGCACAGAATATAATATATTAGTAGTACCAAACAGTAGTAACTAGTAACTAATCATAGACGAAAACCCATTTATATGATCTCAGGGAGGTCTATTAGTCACATTCCAAAACTGTCTTTTTTTTTTATTATTATTTTTTTATTAAATAAGGGGGCAAACGAGCAGACGGGTCACCTGATGGTAAGCAACTACCGTCGCCCATGGACTCTTGCAACATCAGAAGAGCTGCAGGAGCGTTGCCGGCCTACTTATCGGCCGGTATCTTGGGAGTTGGGACCCGCAAAATTGAAGGTAAAATAGATAATATTATAATTTATAATTTATGTATTGAAAATAGGAATAAAATATACATAATTGTAGCATATTAGAATAACAGAATAATTTCTACATACTTTTTATTGTAACATATTAGAATAACAGAATAAATTCTTTGTTTGTAGAGACAAAGTACAGAGCAAATGTAATACAACCAATTCGAAAGAAATCTCATAGGCCCAACTTAGCTGTAATTTATCAAATAAGGCATTTTATTATCACAAACTACTGTTTGCTCGGTAACTGTGGCTAGGCGTTGAGTATCCTTTGTCGAAGGCGAATGAACCCTCGGAGTTATCGTGAACTTGCCTCGACGATTCCGAATGGAACTTTAGTTTACCGAAAATAAAAAATACGAGCGTTATGCGAAAAGTTGATACATTTTGGCGATGGATCTTGTTTGGTCGATTTATTCAGGTTAATAAAAATATTCCTAATAATATTATAAATTGCGAAAGTGTGTCTGTATGTCTGGTCAAAGAACAACTGATGGATTCCTAGGCAGATGGGGGACCTACGTAGTTTGGTCGCGTTACGTCAAACCCAGCCAACTGATCACAATGAATATTAAATTGACATGATCCGACCAAATGACGCTGGTCTGTCAACTGGCTAGGAAACAATTTCCTCGGTGGTACATATTTTTAATAATACAGTAAGTTTTAATAAATTTTATGTAAGTACAAAGTACAAACATTTCGTTGGAAGTCCTAACTAGTAAAAAAAACTATTCATATACTAAATAAATAATTACCTATTGTTTAAAAGTTGGGCGCAATTCATGATACACTTGTTCTAAATCGTTGAATGGTATTGGAAGAACCTGTGTTTGTTGCGGGTCAGTTGTCACGTTTGCGTACGAACTACGATGTAGAGTTAGCAGCGATATTAATTATCGAAAAAATCGGTTGTCTGTAAAGTCGGTTTACTGATGATAGTTGAACGTGACAACGTCCTAGCCTTAAGAGGCCGGGTACCCTTGGAATTTTTCATACAAACGTAATACCAAAATCGTTTTCTCATACGAAAATATTTAACATGTTTGAGTTATTTTTCAGTTTAGAATAGTAATTACCTAGGTTCCTACACAAAAATTTCCTTCAAAATATTTAAACACAAAAAAAAATTTTTTTGTTAAAATTTTTTTTTTAGTAAATTTACTACTCAATATTGAAACACTAAAAAATAGAGTAAAACACTAAAAAATATATAAATAAATAGTAAATTTACTACTAAATATTTAAATACTAAAAAATATTTTTTTGAAGTTAAATATTTTTTCACTCTGGGTTTTTTTAGCATTGTCCTTTGGCATGAAGATACTAATTCTAATCTATTGTTTTCTTAATTATACCAATTCGAATTAAATAATCATCGTTAAGACAGGACAACGTCTGTCGGGTCAGCTAGTAATATATAAAGTAAGTCTGGCTTAAACGTTTAAAAACACTGGGAAAGAATAATAATATAGTCCCTTGGAAACAAAAAAAAATCGGCCAAGTGCGAGTTGGACTCGCTCACGAAAGGTTCCGTACCACTAAGTTTATACTTAGTGGTATGGCTCCCGTACAATACACACATTAATATTTTCCTATTTTTATAAATAGGAAACAAAAAAAAATCGGCCAAGTGCGAGTTGGACTCGCTCACGAAAGGTTCCGTACCACTAAGTTTATACTTAGTGGTATGGCTCCCGTACAATACACACATTAATATTTTCCTATTTTTATAAATAGGAAAATATTAATGTGTTTATTGTACGGGAGCCCCCCTTAATTTTGAATTTAATTTAAATTTTATTATGAATTATTAGTAAAGTAAGTAGGTATGAATAAAACTGAGTATTTTTGTGAACATTTCAGGTGGCTACCTGTAATTGTCATCATTGATAACGAGCAAAAAATGAAAAAAAAAATCACGTTTGTTGTACGGGAGCTCCCCTTAATATTTAATTTATTTTGTTGTTATAGCGGCAACATAATCTGTCATAATCAATACATAATCTGTGAAAATTTCAACTCTCTAGCTATAATTACCGTTCTTGCGTTAGAGCCTGCAGACATACAGACATCGATCTCAGTAATAGGGTCCCGTTTTTACCCTTTGGGTACGGAACCCTAAAAATGGAAGGCTGTTTTGGCTGTCTATGTAATATTATAAATGTCGCAGTCATCTGGTTGAATCTACTATTTGATTGAATGACTAGCGAAATTCTTGACTGAAACTACGTCTTAATTTACAGTCAAAAACTTGATGAGCTGTTGGCCTTTAGTGTTGATGTCAAACGTTACAATCAACAACGTGACTAAAGAATTACTCGTCAAGTTGTTGACCGTCACGATAAACATCTCGACTGATGTCAAATGAATGAACCAGTATTACAATAAACACAATATGTTTTTGATCCAACTTTCGTTTAAAAAAACGTGTTTTTGTGAAACTTTCGTAATTAAATGCTTGGGAGTCGGGTCAGTAAATTACAAATTACAATTTGTATTTATGACAGTAACTAGAGCCATATTTGAGTGGAGCCTTATATGAAAAACTATATCCATCTAAACCGCAATCAATACATTTCGATGCTACTATTTTTGCTGGCCGTACTTACTCCAAGCCCGATGAACCGCGACCTATCTGGGAACGTTTGGGCGGTGAATACATAATGGTTCCTATACCACCTCTAGCCTCACCAATATACTGTAGTAACTCCCTTTTGATACACAATACACATTAGGTTTCTGAGACTAGATACACAGTGTAAGTGGGCGTTATATTTGGCTCATGTTGGAGGAATATTTTTATTGCCTGTAGGGGATTCAAGATAACATAGCTAAGTGCTAGTAGTAATATTATGTATAATAATAATTTTATTGGTGCAGAAAAGGGAGATTACAACAATTTAAAGTAATATTATGTTACCCTGAATCCCCTAATTACCTTTAGTTTTTGGAAAAAGATGGTGTGTGTTTGATACGTTTCTTCTCGGTTAGTTCCTAAACCAGGAACAGGTATCATGTTAATGTTTAGAAAATATTTTTTACCAGTTCATTTTTTAATAAAACCTTGTTTTGAATACTACTCAGCCCGTAAAAAACCTTTATATTTCTCTACTAACTAGAACTTTTAAGCTTAATTTTATGGAAATAATTATAAAAGTTAAAGTGCATGTTCAAATGAAGAGAAAGAACTTCATGAAATAGAGTATAATGAATTTAAACACTAGAATAAGCTTAACTGCTACTTCGTTAAGTGCTAGTTAAGTACGAGTAACTTAGCTCGTGGTTGTGATTTAATTACTCTAGACTTAGGTCTTAAACACTAAGTACGACCTAACTTCGACGCCTAACTCCGTCTAGTTTTCCGTGTCAACATACTTCCCGACACCCGAGTTTATTGCTACATAATGATTGTCTTTAAGACAATAAAAATAGTAGGCAACCGTACATTTTTCGCAATGACAAAAACTATCCTATGTCATGACTCATGTCCCGTCTCCTAACCTAAAGGTGGATACATTTTTCAACAAGGGTTTTTTTATATCATAAACCCAAAATATAGCATCAAAGTATATGTAATCTTGTATACAAAATTCTCTTGTCACAATATTAGTCCTCAGAAACGGCTTTACTGATTTTTACCTTTGCAAATTCAGTAGGTCTAAGAATCGGCTACTGGCTACTTTTTTGTATTGATAAGTGCATTTGTTGAATAAATAATTAATAGTAAATTATTACAACTCGATACTGATGGTGACCATTGTTTGAGCGACGGGATAGCGATGGACGTTGCCATGGTGCTATACTTATTTAGTCACTTCAATAAAATACTTTATATGGCAAAACAACATTTGCCGGGGCAGCTATTTTACATATTATAATTTAAACATACCTAGCAATGAAATCATCGAAAAGCATCGCGCTGGAAATTTCCTCGCGTATTTTCTCCGAGAGCTTGCGAAATTAATTTAATTGTTGTCAAAATTAGGACAGACATTTATGTCAACGGGAGCGGAGGCAGCCATTGATAAGTCAATCTACTTATGGCCTGTTTCACCGCTTCCTGATAAGGTGCCCGATAGGGTTATTTGACAGATTTTCCATACTCCATCTGTCAAATTAAGTGGTGGATAGCCTTATCAGGAAGCGGTGAAACAGGCCCTTAATGTTGTTAAAACGATTCGGTAGACTGTATGAGTTGGCTTGGTGTTGCCCGCGACTTTGTTTACAAATGGGAAAAAATGTAATATTTAAAGTAATGCCAAAAAAGCCCGTGCATTTTTCCATTTATTTTTGTTACACCTTGTATATCTAACTGATACCCGCAACTATGTTGCGCAAAAAATCGTTGCGCGGGAACCGTACATCGTTCAGGGATAAAAGTGTCCTATGGCCTTTCCCGTGACTAGGCTGCCTTCACATTGTCGCGAGTAGCGCGGCTGTCGCACTACTCGTGACTTAATGTGAAGGCAGCCTCAAAGAATCTCCTTTAAAAATTTCATCACAATCGGTTCAGAGGCCCTATACACGCGTTTTTGTAATAAAGCCGCCTTATGTCTACTCTCTTAGATTCTACAGAGGCTATGATCATGATACAGAGGCTATGTGTCATGACTCATGACAGATGTTTGGTGGTCTATTACAAAAAGTTTGGGAACCCCTGTCTTAGTCTATGTGCCTAGTTTTGAAACTGGGATTTGTTTACCCTTTATACGCATATTTACGTATGTAACCTTATTGTATTTGCTTGTTTGTTTGTAACTTCGTTTAATACTGATATAAGGATAGGACGTTTTGGCACTTTGCCAATGTAGGGAAGAGGGACGGTTGATTGTTGAATCAGATAGCATGATAGAGTTGATAAGACATAATATTTTAATGTTATGTTATGAGGATTGTGATATTGATGAGTTGTTGTTTTCTGGTTGAACCTTAATCTAGGGCCTTTGGTTATTATATCGAATTTGGTAAACCAGCGGTTCCCAATTTTTTTTGTGGCGGAACCCTTTTATGAAGCGACGGACTACCTAAAAACAGAATGTTTGTCTTTAAATGATTTGTCTCCATGCCACCTGATGTTGAATTTCTAAACATAATTTCTGAATCGCTCATGGAGCCACTACAAGGCCTTTGCGGAGCCCCAGGGGTCTGCACAGCACATTTTGAGAATTGTTGGTAAACAGTAAACGCGACTAGGAAATTATTGTCTTACAACACAAATTTTCCACCACCGCAAAATTACTGAAAGTCAGGATCTAGCCACGAAGACCCTTTGATATCGAGGACAAGTTATAACTATCTCGGGAGTTGGGACTCATAAAAGAATCATATGAATAAGAAGTAAACAGTCAACACTTACTCCTCTTTTGTAGGGAACGTGCTCAACAACGGTGCTGCGAACTGGTGTTACCCATCCGAAACTTAAACCTGATTGATACTTAGCATATACCCATAGTTCCTGAACGTTCCCTGTCAACATTCAGAAATAATGAACATTTTACGTGTGACGCAGTGCCTGTGGTCGATTCGCTACCAAATTAATGAAATAATTGAGTGAAGGTTATTATAGTGAGGCCGATGATTATAAGCCCACGCCACAGTTCACCCATTGAATAATTTGCAAGGTAGGTACAGTCAGCTGCAGTTAAATGACCAAGTGAAAAGGAGAATGAACTGAAGTGGTCCACCACTAACGAGACCCATATTGACTCCATTCATTAAATATAGAGTAGCTTTCAGTATAAGACATAATAAAAATAAGCTGTCAGTAAAACGTTATGACTTAATATGACTATATTTATCAAAAATGAAAATAATAAAAAAAACATTAAAAATATATATGAGTAATTAATTAATTACTTAGTAATTATATCGCACACTTTCAGGCAGAAGTAATTAGGTCCAATTGCGTTGATATTTTTAATTGCGCCAATATATCGGGCGGTAAAATAAATTGTATGTATTCAACAGATCTGTTACGTTCATACTATTTTCCGGCTTAAATTGCTTCCGAACAATTTTCAAATTCAATTGTTAAATTTGACAGATAAGTGAAACAAAAGATACGAAATGACATTTATATAAAAGAGACAGACTATATAAAAGACGGGCCAATTGGCCCTTATTTAATGGCTTCACAACGCGCGCGGTAGTAACATATCTGCTTTGAGTTTTTTTATATAATATCATTGAATGTATTACATAACACCTCACAAATTTTCGAGAGATTACATTAAAAAAAGATTATATTGTACATTACATATTGTACAGATACAGATGTACCTACATACAGTAGGTACATCAATTTTTTGGCCATTTTGCCAAAGTAAGTAAAGTACACATAAAATAAATTTGAATTTCTTTACAATGCAATTTTGTTTGATAACAAAAACATAATTTAAGAAGATATCCATACAATATTTTTATGATTAAGTACTTAATTTTAATTTACTGAGTATTTTGGCATAATCCCCAAACATTTTCTATCAAACTCTTCATTTATTTAAAGTTAAGTAAACGTTTAATGATTCAGACAGGGGCCGAACCTTTACAAATTTTAGTAGGAATTTAGTAGGAAAATTTTCTACAACTGGCTAATTATTTCGTAAAATGGATCACCATTTGTAAGTTTGTACGCTGCCCACACTAATATAAAGGTAATTGATGATTACTTAACGTGAATTTCACGCCCTAATCGTAAATCAATGCTGTAATTGGGCAGCGCCAGCTGAGGTCAACGTTAATTATGTTAAACTTGACGATAGCTACTGGCGCTTGTTACTGGCATGTGTAATGGATGCATGTGAATGTAGTTGCAATCCTGTAGAAGTTTCATACAAAAGACAAAAATTTTGTTGTAAAAAAATAGTTGAAGAAATGACGACGGCGACATAACAATTAATGTTATAGTTGGAAGTTCCACTTCTCAATTATTCTTTAACAGAGACCAACTGTAGAGGAGAGGATACTTTTATAAAGTATCAGACAAAAACAAGGATTAGCGATGGAGATCGATCGCGCGATAGCATGTGTCGAATATCGCAATCCGGCATTTATGCGCAAGGGTCTTTATTTTTTCCGCTAGCCAGTGCTGTCCTATTGCTGGGCAATCGCCTCCACTAGGATTTTCTATTTTACTTGCTACTGCGCCACCGTAGCCCTAGCTGGTATGCCTCCAGCTCTTGGTGCCAACTTTTCCTGCCTTAAGTTTGAAGTACTTATACTAATTGTTACAAAGATTCCTGGGCATTCAAAACATACAAAAATTTTGTATCTGACTGTACTTTAACCATCGTCCTACGCCGGCGCCATAGTACGGTATGCTGCGAGCGTGCCGAGTGAAACGCGCATTAGGTATGCGAGTAAAAGTGTATCCCGCGGTGGCCACACGCGCCTGATAATGTGGGACCTGTCCTTGTGACGTCATTACTGTCAGACGTCAGTTTTTTTTTTTGGTTTTAAGTATAAACATTTTAAAAATTGGAAAATAGCTTGTACTGCTTACGCAATAAAGAAAAAATAATGATGGGTTGTTACTAATTATTCGGTGAATTACTTCCCGGCCGTGTTATAGGTAGTAATTATTATTAGCTATGATTTCTTAAGTAGGTACCTATATCGATATTCAAAGGCCATTAAACCTAGGCTATGTTGCCATACTACGTAGGTATCTAGTAGTAGGGATCTGAAAACAATATGCGGCAGAAAACAGCTATTAAGACACACTTAATTGCGGTGTGGCCTTTGTTTTTTGTCTCATATTCCATCGTATAATATGAATATAATATCTTATAGTTATGCCGAGTGGAGACGAGTTATTATAACTATGTTTTAATTGCCTTCGATTAAAGAATATTTATTGGGCAATTTTGGATTCCGGCAAAAATATACCTACGTTGGTATTAATTTTATTGAGGTAATCATGACTACGTCTAAGTCTCATTGTTTGTGTGTATGTGTGTTCTAGGTATAAGTTGCTATTCATGGTCACACTACAAGTGACAGTGCTCACTATTCACGAGGGATGACTGTCCTCTCAATTTCGTTTTGGTTTCGCATCGACACAAAGAAATAAAATAAATCATTGAAGCTTGTTTACTTAGGGAACGTACCCAAACTGCAGTACGTCTCAAATGCAACAAAATGGAGGGGGTTTTCGATACTAATCGTGTTCTTTGAAGACCGCCTTTCCTCGAAAAAGTCAGATGAATAGGAGGAAGGAACCGAGAAGAAAGAAGTAGTAGAGCAAACTACCCAATCGTAGGCAGCCATTCCATTAATTAACACCTTTATTTTGTTTGAAAATATAACGAATACCAAAAATAGGATTTACATAATATAAACCGTGAAAATACCAATAACTTATGTATGTTTTATGTCTCTTCGCCGGGTTAGTTCCCGAACCGGTGGTAGGCACCAGTAGCACCAACGTTCTGAAAGCATTATTTTCAAATCCATCAAAAATAAAACAATTTTTTTTAACCATGGGTATATAACATGGCCGGCCTCCAAAAAGATGGCGCGATGACCTAGAGTCTAGACTAGTCAGGCTGGCCTACGGCTGCGTTGGATCGAGAGGATTGGCAGACTTCGGGGAGGCCTTTGCCCAGCAGTGGGACAGCACAGGCTATTTAAAAAACCATGGGTATATATAAACTTGGTCCTTGGACCACAAACGACGATGCCCGTATGTTTACGAAGAAAGTCAGTAAATCGTATTAAAGACAAGTAAACGACTGTCCAGCGTGTTTACCGCATGGTCGTAACGTTTATAGCTGCGATGGTGGTCGGATTAAATGATATTAAACGTTATTTATTTATATCCAGTAGTATGAAGCTAGGTGAAGTCAATGGAGCAGTACCATCGCTAAGGCTGTTTTCTCCTGGAGTTTCGGCTAAAAAGGCTTTCTTAGTACCTATCTAATATATAAAATTCTCGTGTCACAGTTTCCGTTGCCATACTCCTCCGAAACGGCCTGACCGATCATCATGAAATTTTGTGAGCATATTGAGTAGGTCTGAGAATTGGCCAACATCTATTTTTCATGCCAAAAATTATTTATATGGCAAAACAACGTTTGCCGGGACAGCTAGTATATTATAATATTATGTAGTGTATAGTGCCGATGAAAACATCATCAATTCGTCACACGCTACTCGCTAGCCTACTGCGGGTAGCTTTGAAGGGTCATAGAAGTGTTACGCCTACTTCGTAAGTTTAGGTTTCGATGAAGTTACAACCTTCCTAATTCCTGCCTTTGTGTTCATGTGCCCTTTTCACTATTTACGGCTTATTGGCGTAATCTTTGATGATGTTGTATCAGTTTAAACTTATCTTAAAATCAGATTTTACATCTCAAACTCAAACTCAAAATTTTTTATTCAAAATAATTTTTTGCAAATATTTTCTGAAAGTCTACATGATGTCTACCACCACATCTGAAGAAATAAATGTTTTTAGATGATTCCTTGACTATATTGCCTGGTCTCTGAAGTTTTTTGGATTCAAGTTTTCGATAGTGTTGTTGTAATTAATATTCTGATTTTATCCAATCAAAAGCGCTAATAAAAAGGTAAACTCCCGTCAAAAGAACCATAAGAAACCGGACATAGGTTGAGTGCAGTAATGAGATGTGAATTGTGGCGTTTTTATCGTCATCGGATTTGCGCCACTTATACATTGTAGCTAATCGCACGGCCAGTAGAAACTAGAAAGGCGATCTCGCGAGCGATATCATCATAAATTACTAAATAGCTTCATCAGATCACACGTCAGAAAGTGAGGAGCGACTATTTTCCTAACCACTAGGCAAGTAGAAAAACCTCATATTACGACAAAGTTTTTGTGACTAAGTGGTTTTAGTAAGTAGCTTCCACGTGACAAAGTATGGATATCAAATCACACATCAAAACGTTAAGAGGAATAAAATATTATCCAAAGCATGAGTCGAGTCATGAAACCTATTATTAAGAGCGGGCTGCCAAATTTTCCTGTGTTTAATTCTAATAAGTATTACGATCCCGAAAGACGATTGACTCAAATTAAATTGAGATTTATTTGAGCATTGTATATACAATTTTATCTGATATGTTTTGTCTAACGGAAAACACGATTCACTTATTTTGACTTATTTTGATATTTGATTTGAAATATCTGTTATACTTATTGAGTTAATACTTGCATTACTACATATATCACACACTTTATAAAATAATGGCAAAAGAAAATATGTATTAGTATTGTATTTAATTTTCAAGTTAGTAATCATCAAAAATATTTTTGGGACTTATGACCTTTACTTTCGTGCTATAATGCGGGAAACGTTGGTGCGCGATATTGTTCACTATTAGCTGCAGCGTAAAGCACATTGCCCGGGAGCACGATTCATGGAATCATTATATCACGATTGGGAGATAGCGGTGTGTGTAGGCGGGGCTAGCGTTTTGACAGTAGACTCTTAAGTGACAAATATTTTAATATGTAACTTTTTGAGTGCGTGGTAAACCACGTGACAAAGATGAATGAATGGACCTTTTACGGCTTGTATTTCGCAACTTGCTTTTTTGTGTTTCACATAGAAAGGCATAGAATTTTGGGAAAGACAGTTCAACGGTTCCTTTAGATGGATACTTACGAAAATCCCTTTGCATGTAAGTATATCCATATTCCATACTAATCCATACATAGAACACAGTCTTCTTTTACGACGAAGCCGTAGACGGGTAAAGAGGGGCAATTTGTTTTAAACCATTAACGCATCCCCATCTACTAGCTTTTAGATATCTACATAGACACTAATATTATGTGGTCTGTAAAATTAGTCAAAGGGCTTTCTTGGCCCTGTGATACTCATAAACAAGAGCCTTGAGTGCTGAGTGTTATCGCTAAGGCCTATGAAACGTTAATACTGCCCAAGTGCACATTCGCGGCGCTTTTACGATACGCCGTGTGGTTTAACAACACTTTAACTGTCACCGCGGCACTATCGCACTTGGGCGCCATTTTAAACTGTATTTTTCACAAGATGGAGGAGGAAGTGAACATCGAAAGAGAGTGCAACAATAACTCATACAGTTCTGTCATAAAAATGTAGCAACCAAGTGCAAGTACGAACGTTTCTTGAATTGCACTGTGCATACCTGTCTGCAACTTTAGTTGTACCAATAAAAAGCAAACCACGAAAATGCAAAACCTGCATTATGTGTTTTGCAATACACACTTATTATTATTATATATTATAAACGCGAAAGTGGGTCTGTCTGTCTGTTACCTCTTCACTGTCAAACCGCTTAACTGATTTTGCTGAAATTAGTTATGGAAATACTTTGAATAGTTTTTCAATGTCCTTTCCTGGGCGTCATCTAGTTATCAATAATTGTGAAGTAAATGTCATAAATCATGATTAACAATGCCTTCAAATCAGGAAGTGAGTATGTTTGTTACATGTTCAGGATTTAGCCACTAATTTAATTTAATTTAATTTTGATACTGAAATAGCTACTTTGAATTCCTAAAAGAAACATAATAATAGGATAGTTTGTATTCCGTAAAAATGTGCGATTCCTGCGAAATCGAAGTTACAGGCAGTGGCGTAACAATACTGCAGGCATGCCTGGCAAAATGCCACAGGCCCCCGACCCAAGAGGGACCTGACTGACGAGGTCCCTAGGTCAGAAATCTAATATATATAAATCTCCTGTCACGATGTTTGTCCGCGATGGATTCCTAAACTACTTAACCGATTTTAATGTTTTTTTTTTTAATGTGTGCTTTTTCCAACTTGAGAGATAGGATAGCTTAGATCTTTAATTATAGTCGCAATTTTATTTGATTGCAATTTATTATTTGTCTACAATAAAGAGCGACCATTGTTTATGCGACGCGGGTCACGGGATAGCGATGGACGTTGCTATGGTGACATACTTATTTATAGTCACTAATTCAATAAAATAATACGGGCGATATACTTTATATAATATGGCAAAGAAACGTTTGCCGGGACAGCTAGTATTTTTATACATTTACGTACCTGTTTTGTTATCAACGCGACGATTTTTACTAATGGGACCCCATCAATTTGCCAAGGGCCCCAAATGGTATAGTTACGCTACTTGCACTGGTTGCAAGCCACATCTCGAGATTTTTACAGTTTTCCGTATCCCGGCTTTTCATGTTCCGCCTCGTGCTCAAATTACGTAAGAGGGCGTCCACAAATTACGTGAGGTTTTTAGGAGGGGAGGGGGTCGAGTCAAATCTCATCTAATCTCACGTTGGGGAGAGGGGGGGTCTCGGCAAATCTCACGTAATTTTTTTCTCAACAAAATAATACTATTTTGGTCCGTTTCATCCAGATTATACGCATGCTTAAGATTTAATCGTAAGCGTAATCGTTATACGATTAAGATCATTCACAAATTCGTTCGACAGAAAATCTACTGACTGTCGAACCAAACGTTTACGTAAGAAACCCACATTTTGAAAAATCTCACGTGAGATTTATGGGGGGCAGGGGGGTTGAATAAAATCTCACCAAGGGGGGAGGGAGAGTCTAAAAATACAAAAAAACACCTCACGTAATTTGTGGATGCCCCCTAACGTGGATCGTAATAAAATCACGTGTTAGTATTCCCATTTCCCCGTAACTATAAAACGTAGATACGTCGCTCTCCGTTGCCCCAGAATCCCTAATAGTTGGAGACGCCAGATGAAGCGGATAACTAACAATTTGACAAAATGAAGGCTTTTTGCAAAAATGGAGGCTTTGGGTCCAGGAAATGTTTTGAAATTGAAAAATGTAGATTTTGTGTCTAGCCAGATATATTAGCCAGATCCAGTCTGTTAAAATTATAAGCGAAAAATAGAATATTTGTCTTTAGTTATAAAATTTAAGTTATCTACTTTATTCACTTAGATCTTCAGTTAACAGTGTTTGTTCAAAAGAATCCATTTACGACTGTGGAATTCAATCTTCTGGAATCGTGTGATTCGTGATATTGGATTTTTCAGAGATGCCGTGTGCAGATGTAATTTCTGTGTAATTCTAATTTCTGCTGGATCGGAGATGAGTGCAGTTTTAATCTGTACCTGGATTAGTTTGTTCATGTTAGGTTTTCGACAGCTGATAGGTACTGGTGTAAAAAAAATGGTACTGGGAAAAATATTAAGAAGGAATATTTGGAAGGAAATGAAATGATGACACACAGACACACTTTGATATTACAATATAGATTTTTAAGGTTTAACCATGTTTAACTGCTTTAGAGTTTGTTGTGTAAAAATACTAGATAAAAGTTTTAGCGTATATTTTGTTCCATGTAGCGACATCTTTGTTGGGTCGTGCGAACCGATGCGTTGTTTACTAATAAAGTGTCTACAATCGAACAGAGATGGCGTTAGTAGCCACGTAATATCAATAGATTTCGATAATAATTTGTTTCTGTGTTTTAATTGTTTAACAAGGGACAACATTAAAAAGAAATTACAAGGGACAACATTAAAAAGAAATAAATTTAGCACTTTTTAATGTGAGATGTTTCACTATAAAATATCTTTTTTTATTGGTTCGTTTGGCGCCTAGGCCCTAGCCGAAGCCGCTAAACCGAATTATAATAATAATATTATGTTACTTAAATAATTAAAATTAAGCAGGATGCGAGTCCCGAAAAAGGAAATTATAACACGATAGAACTTATTAAGAGTCCCGAAAAAGGAAATTATAACACGATAGAATTTATTAACACCGGTAAACTGGTAGTAGATCAGCAAATAGGACAGTTAAAAAAAGGTTCTTAAACTAAGTTTAGAAATATATATTTTTTAATCTATAAGTTAATATTATAAAGCGGAAGAGTTTGTTTGTTTGTTTGAACGCGTTAATCTCAGGAATAATACATAAGTACATAGTATTATAATACCGACCGACTCATTAACAACTGTATTAGGTTTATATACAATCTCCGGAAATATGACCACGTATCTTCCTATCGTACCGAGTTGCACTGGTTGCCTATACGACAACGTCGTTCAGTGCGAGCCCTGTGTATGCTCTATACACTCCTGAACTCCCCCAATTCTCCTGATTACCTAAAGTCACACTTTCAATACCTCTGCGACAATCACGAAAGAACACTCCGCTCCTCATATAATGCTCGGCTCGGTTGCCCATCTCATCGCTCCAGTCTAGTCCATTCTTCCTTCCACGTCCAGGCTATTTCACTGTGGAACGCCCTACCTCCGGAAATCAGGTTAAGCCCAACCAGAGATACGTTCAAACGTAGAGTCCGACTGCTCTATCTAAATAAATTAGCAGAATCATAAGTATAACACAGTATACGTTACTCAATGTTTTATATGGATGTATGTATAAACTTATGTATATGTATAATATGTATGATGTATATATTGTATTGTATAGCTTATATATCATATCAATCGCCATAGTAGTATTAGTATGTAATTATAATATTATGTGTAACTTGATTTGTATATTATATTAGTATGCCTAGTATTTGTTATTGTCTATATCAGTATTTAATATTTATTATATATGTATTTCATTATTTATTTCTTGAATGTCTGGTTTTTTTTTTCTAAATAGAAAGCACCTGTGTTTCTTTTTAGCTTTGTCTCTGCTACCACCCAATGGTTGACTGGTAGAAAATGCCCTATGGCATTAAGTCCGCCATTGTACATTGTACATAGAGTGTAAAATAAAAATAAATAAAATATAATACATAATTCTAAAAAAAAACCTTTTTCTAGTATGTAACGAATTTCGGCGAAACGAATTTGCCGGCAACATCTTGTTTAAAATAATTGGCCGAACACAATTGGCTTATTGTTTTCATTTGGTCATTATAATATATCAGAATTTATACGACATTGAACCTTATGCGTTGGACATAAAGGCCAAAGGTAAACTCTGTGTAGACTATAGAGATCCGACTATTATCTCATCTGATTACTATTCAGTATTCAAGTGACAGACGGAAACACCCAAATTATAACTGCTGTAATCGTTTTCGTGAGACTTTTCTAATTGGATCTAGAGAGATTTTGTTTGTGAGTAATTGTGAGCATGTTGAATGATGGATTGTCAAAGGACATCACTATTCACTTTGTGTATAAAATCTGTCAGTATTAAATCTATTTTATCACACACATCATCTGTTTGAATTTAATTTAAAACATAGGTACTGAATTCTATCATTTTTTTCAACGTCAGGCACGTTCTTGAAAAAATCCATTAAAATTAAACTAACGGTCAATGGATATAAGAGAATAAAGTACTGAAGCTGCGTCTGGTTGAACAATGATAACAATCTTTGCTATTTTCATCCTGTTATTAAATTTTTGGCCAACTGAAGTAGGGCCACCATGTTTCGTCTGGATGACAGGATAAGTCCTCATTCCTGTGATCTAAGTTGACGAAAAATCATAATTTTTCATCGAAAATATGCAGTTAAAGGTTAAAATAATTTAATTTTTTGTATTTTTAACTTGAAAAGACAAAATGCTTAAACTAAATGCCTATTTTTTCTTTAACAAATATTATGTTTATTATAAAAAAAAATCATAATTATTAACGTGATTGCATAGTATTTCAAGAAGAAAGGACATTATGTTCATGATTTATGTAAAAATGCAATTATTTGCTGGTTGGCAGACGGAGTTAAAATTAATTATGTCTAATGTCTAAAATATACAAAATATCCACGTGCAAACAATTAGTAATGTTATTTATATTATTAAAGTGTGAAATCCTAGTAATATTATTTAGATAAGTACAGTTATAATTTTTGATAGTACTAGAAGGCTTTTAAAATACTACACAGCTTAATAAAATCAAAACAGCCCCTCTTCTATAACGAATGCTGTCGCCCTAGCATTTTCAGTACCACATAGCTGTGTAGTCAATAAAAATGTTTTCGAAATACGTTGTAAACTTACGACCCTCTGATTTATATTGTACGTACGACCTGTACGATATCGTTAGCTATGAATTATGATACCTGTAAGCTGTAACCTGGTTTATTTAGGTATGTAATTTTTGTGTATCGGCAAAGTTGACGATGGAGCCTGGACCTGGAATATCGCTTGGGGCCGGGTACCCTTGGAATTTCTCATACATACGTAATACCAAAATCATTTTCTCATACGAAAATATTTAACATGTTTGAGTTGTTTTTCCAGTTTAAAATAGTAATTACCTAGGTTCCTGCACAAAAATTTACTTAAAATTATTTAAACACAAAATTTTTTTTTTTTGTTTAAAATTTTTTTTTTAGTAAATTTGCTACTAAATATTTAAACACTAAAAAATAGAGTAAAATACTAAAAAATATATAAATAAATAGTAAATGTACTACAAAATATTTAAATACTAAAAATATTTTTTAGAGTGCTGCAGCTGCGTGCTGCGCCCGTGTATTCACCCCCAAATCCCAATCTGGCCAATATCAGACGACGTTAGCCAAACCACACCTAATTCAATTGTTATCAGTCTCTATTGAGGCGGAAAATGGAATTACTGCAACAATAGTTTGATAATTTTGCTAGGCTAAATATTTGATAAAACTAAAATAATATTACTTTCCAACTTTTAAAATGAATACATTTTCTTAACAGACGTTGTAGTTCTACAAATGTTGGCCTTGTGTGTCTGAACAGTTTTCTAAGTATAAAACAAAGATTAAACGTTACATACTTAACTATAACTTACGTACTTAGTAAATATACTAATCTGTGCCAAAAGTTAGTCTGTGTTATGCTATGTAATATTATATCTTTAAACGAGCAATTCTTGTATATAATATATGCATATTATAATCTCGGAATCGGCTCCAACGATTTTCATGAATTTTAGTATATATGGGGTTTCGGGGCCGATAAATCGATCTAGCTAGGAATAATTTTTAGAAAATGACATTTTATTCGTGTTTTATCGAATACCGAGCAAAGCTCGATCAAATAGCTAGTGCTATGTAAAAATAATGTTCGGTGATGACAAATGATCATGATTCGTGCTAAAATTCTTCATTTATTTCAAATATGAAATTTAAAAAATTATACTTACTCACTTTTGCGATATTGGTGCTGGTACATTTAAAGCACACGATAAATTTCTCGCTTGCCCTCGTATCTAAATCGCTAGTTCACACCCCTAACCTCACGATATTTTGTTTCAGATTGAATGTAGCCGAAACGCGTGTCGATACGCACCAGCGGAAAGGATTAAAATGCGCGAACGAGTCGAGTGATGTGCGACAGTCGATAACCGAGTTATCGATAAACATGGCGACGATGGATCTCACCAACGAGGTGGTCCGGTTGCGGGCTGAACTCGAGAAGGTGTCGTCAGAGAGGGACATGCTGCTGTGTGAGCTGTCCAACCTCAGGAGGGAGTTGGAGCTCAGCGAACTGAAGCATCTGCAGGATGACAGGTTAGTGGAATATAGTATTTAAGGGGTATCAGACACGACAAAAATAATAAGATGAATTATTTAGATGAGATGCTATCCCAGCATATATTTTTTAAATATGCTGGGATACAAACTTTAAATATTGTTGACCTGATAATTTAATCACACTGCTATTATGAAAATGCAGAAGTTTGAGGATGTATACTGTGTATATATTTGTAACTTCTTTACGCAAACTACACAATGGATTAATTTGTATCAACATGGTAGTTTTTGCGGCTCGGGGTGCCTGATGGTGCACTTGCACCCCTTGGGAATCTCGGGATCAACAGGAATTATTGAAATAAAAAGCCTATAAGAAATCGTTTTACCCTATTACCATGCCGTACAAAGATAGTTCGTAATGTTTCGACACTAAATGTATTCTGTTGACGTCACTGTTGACTGTTGTTAGTAAAAAGTAAAAAGAAAAGAAACAAAACTAAAATCTGCACCCCTTGAAAATTATTTCTATCGGCGCCCATGATATAAGTGTAATTACTATGTTTTAAAAGCTAATAAGAAATACATATAACCATTTACCAAGTATTTTAAAATAAAATATTAAATTCACTGCCCTTTTAAATTACTGCACTTTTTTGGTAAGTCTGTCATAAGAATAGTAACAAAGTCGATAAAAATATCCGAATTTTTGACTTCACTAAAGGGCTTTGTTTTCCCAAAGAATTTATAAAACTCGCTTTCAAGTACGAATTTAATCAAAACGATCAAAATTAAATAACTTTTTGATTCAAACGAGGTACTTTATCTTGAACGTCGTTTATTTTTTGTTTAAATTTATTTGGAACTTTCATAATGCTTTAAATAATTTAGAGGTTTAAAGTACGAGGAAGCTGGTTTAAATTACAGCCCTTTTGTCAGTTTTAACTTTTCTTTACAATTTTTATTTGGTTTGTTTTAATTTGATAAGGTTGATTGTTTTGATGTAAACATCATTTTAACAAAAAATGTTTCGGCGCAACGGAGTTGCAGGAATCATCTAGTTATTTATCAAATTACTATCAAAATTACTCTTATGTTATGCCAAAACATAACCCTCTTTAGTGTATTGATAATAAAGATGGCCGCATGACCTATGAGAGTGGGGGCTTGGAGAATATGGCCGCCAGACGGCAGAGCTGTCGTACACTTCTTGACGAGCCACCACCGAGAGTAGAGCGTTCAGTGATACAGTATTCTGTGTTTAATTTATTCCTCCAACGATAATGTACAAATTGTACACCCTCCTTCAGACGAGATCTGGTAGCCACAACTCTGAAGCACCCGATCTTAAAAGCTCGCGTTTTCAGGACAAGGGGGCGGTGTAGACAGTCTGTATTATTATGTAGTACCTGTCACACCGCAATGTAACCACTCAGTGGCGTATTCAATACAATGCCCGCGCCCCCTTGTGGGTAACAAAGAACACTCGGATTGTAGGAAAATCTTTGTGCCACAAGCCTTAGTTTTATTTGGTGTTTTGTTGTATGTTTTGTTTGAAAAATTTGTCAGGTTGGAATCACTTATGTTGATGAATTTAGTGGCAAATTTTTTAGGCTGTAGTTATTTATAAATACAGAATGGTAGGTAGGCTGCACTGCAAAAGGAAAGAATAAACAGACGCAATAACAATTTACGGTCAATTCTCCAGATTGGAATAATTTATCTACGTCTGACTAATTTCTGTACTACCTAAAATCGCACATAATTATTATGAAATACTTTTCGCTAACCGCTGCCGCTCATCGCTTGGACCTCACCGTCGGAAGGACCTTCCGCGTGTCACTCCATGAAAGTTTCGGTGCGATATTTTGACGTGTACCAACTCTACCTTCCCCCCTCTAACATACCTCTCATAGCTACTCTACTCAATATGTCTTTGTGGTGTGTGGGATATGTTCCCTGTTTTACCGCAGTAGAGTAATAAACAGTAAATTAATATACTGTCGCGTCCTAGAAATAAAACTAGCTCAATACAGAAACAAGTTAAACGCGCGTGCGATGTTTTATGTACTACCATCTTCTATCTAGGTAAATATATATACATAATAATGTATATAGGATTATAATCCTTGACGCACCAACATTTCAGACTACAACCGCGCCTGTACTATATCGGTTTTCTTTCCTAAGTAAAATCGTGAAAATTAAAAGTGTAAAATCTTGCGTAATGTCTACACTCTACACGCGCCCGATTTGTGCGGTTTTGTAATATCATGGACTACTGTATGTATTTCTATTGTACCGTCACTCCACAGTCCACACATGGCTTTGTGCTCCATATGTATATAAATGTTTCTTGTTTTACTATTTTATGAGTTACGACGTAAACATTTTTTTGTTTTTGTGGCACAACTAAGCTATCGACTAGATAACTACCGCTTTATTTCATAAAAGAGAACAACTTTGGAACAACTGTTGAAAATTTTCCTTTTTTTCATGTTTTATGCTAAGCCGTTCGCAGTGAATCAAGTTCAAGTGAGGGTAGTACTTTTTTATGTAGTTTAATAAGATTTAGGATACTATTACATTGCAGCATTGTGATTCAGAATCCAGAATGCCAGATGAATTCGAAAACAGTCGAGTTTTTAATAGCTGTTTTCGATTTTTAATAACGTTTGAGTCCCCTGTTAGTCCAGCACCCGTAGCGTGGCTACAGTAGAGATGCGAAAGTATAGACAAACAGCGGAGATAAACTGAAGGTGCCTTTCCGGTCTTTACCGCGGGCCACGGCTATCCGCGATTATCAAAAATTCAATTAAAATGGCACTTTATGCCACGTCATGAAGTAGGATTTTATTTGAATTTTTAGGACTATAGTCTATGTCAGGGGTTTCCAAACTGTGTGCCGCGGCGCCCTGGGGCGCCGTGGAAAGGCAAGAGGGGCGCCGTTAGCTGATCCTCCATCATCACTCCTCCTCCACAAATATTATAAAATAAAATTATACTTAATATTAATTATACAAAGCAGGCAGATGATTAAATATTTGTTTATTATTATTTACTTGCTTAACCTAACTATAATCATTAATGGTGTTCATTTATGTATATTTTTGTAATAGCTAGGTAAAGGCCGCCGTGACAAAATATTGACTTGTAAGTGCGCCGCAGGCTGAAAAAGATTGGGAACCCCTGGTCTATGTCATAGTGGTATTATATTTGGTTTTTGTCGATCGCGGATAGCCGCGGTAAAGATTAGAACGGCAGTTTATCTCCGCAGTTTGTCTATACTTTCGCGTCTCTACAGTCTACTGTAGCCATGCTACAGTAGGTGGGGGGTGGGGGGTGCAGAGCTCTTTTCTCTGTGTTATCTCTTGCCTTTCGAGTTCTGGTAAAAGGGCTCCCACACAAAACTGCGAATGGGGATTGTCCATTTTTTTAAATTTTGTTCATTACAAAAACATTTCGAGGAATAAGGTCAGTGATCGTTTTTGTGTATATAAACAAAAATACCCATTAGTTACTTATATTTTTGAACAAATATGTTTAAACTTAGTTTGACCTTCAATGGCGTTAAATTAGCAATAAATTCCACTCACATTACGTTTCGAACTTTTGGTAAGCTTCTCGTATCAGCTTTCACATAATGAGAACTTGCATTTGACGAACCAGCCATTATAAATAAGATTGAAAGGAAAAAAAACATAATTCAGAGGTCAATTGGCCGCCGATGATGACGTCAGAGCGAAACTTTAAAAATTTATTTAGAAAAAACTAGCCAATGAATTTCAAAATTATTTAATTTATATTCTTAAAATACCCTATTTTAACTAAAAAATATATGAAAAGTACATGTGATTTTTTTTAGACAATGCGCATTCGCATTGCATCGAAATTGTCTGCGACAAAATTCATTATTATTTTTAACAAAAAATTAAAACCGACTTCCAAGGTAAAAACAATAATAACATTAATATGAACTAAAAAGTATTAAATAATTTTTACTATCTAATAGTGCCTTTTTCCGAATTCGGCTAAACCTCAACTATTTCTGTACACAATCTTCATTATTTTGAAGTCGGTACCAGATAGCTGAATCTTCAGACCTCTGACAGAATATTTGAAACTTTTGGAACTGGCACCGACTTCAAAATTATGAAGATTGAGTACAGAAATAGTTGAGGTTTAGCCGAATTCGGAAAAAGGCACTATAAGATAGTAAAAATTATTTAATACTTTTTAGTTCATATTAATGTTATTATTGTTTTTACCTTGGAAGTCGGTTTTAATTTTTTGTTAAAAATAATAATAATTTCACTCTTTTTAGTTACACTAGTAGATAAATCTTCGCGTATATTTTACGTATCTTATTACAATTTGTTAAGAGTCACAACTCACACTCACAAAATAATATAATATTATCAGTGAAGTGAACATATTGTGCTAAGTAATTTAACAATTTTAATACTTCAAGCCCCAAGCGGTCACCGGCGATTGCGATAACAATAGAAAGGCTATTGTGTCTCGTTTTTCCACGATCGAAGGATCTATCAGATAAAAAATTGTACAAACTTGCATAGGATGTAGCGTAGCATAATATTTAATATTATCATAATTATTGACAGCTGTTCTTGTTATCAAGAATTCAAATCGATAGTGCACCATCTATCGATTGATAAGTATAACTAATTAAAAAGACACTTAATGACTTTGTTTTGTTTAAATGCTCTTTTTAAAATAACTTTATTTAAATTCTGTTTGTCTATTAAATTTTTATAAAGTAGTAAAGTATTCGATCTGTATATAAAGTAGTTAGTAAAGTATTCGATATTCTGTCTTCTGCCGCCACGCGCCGCGCGGCGGCGCTGGGCGGCGACGCCGACCGCCGTGTATTAAAAACAAACAGGTGTTGTTAATTGTTATACAGTACATAATTATTATTATTAGTATATCCATACCTATGCCTTGTACTATTATCTATTCTGTGCCATGAGACATTGGTGGCCTTAACATGACGTGGTAATGATGATGATGACGATGATGATGATGACGATGATGATGATGATGATTATGATGATGAATATGAATTGCATAGTAGTTTATGCTTTCTGTTCTTAAAACAACGCCGAAACTCCCAAACGTGTATCTATAAGGAATCAGGAGTTCTCTCAGCATCATCGAAACCATGGTATACCTTGACCCAATATTTGACTTTTTGGTAGCGTATTCTTAGTACACTTCACATAAAACCAAAATCACTATATGTTTCCATATAAATTTCGAGGAGTTCCCTCGATTACTCATGGATCCCATCATCAGGTCACCACCTTTGTGAAAATGGGACCAAATTGGAGTGAAACCTAATACAACAAAACAAAAATTTCGAAAATCGGTTCACAAACGGCGGAGTCATCGTTGAACATACAAAAATAAAAAAATATATCCACAGCCGAACATATAACCTCCTCGTTTTTTGGAAGTCGGTTAAAAAGAAAATGATGCGATGCGAGTTCGCGGTTTGTGTCGCGCATTCGATTCCCACGTTGGACACCTCAAACATGTTATTTTCAAGTTTGGTTAGGAATATGCAGGCTGATCATCTGATTGTCTGACAAGTGACAAGTAATATGATCCATGATGCGTCGGATGGGCACATAAAAATCGGTCCTGTGCCTGATCACTCGCCAGACGTGTCGGTCGTTCATCCCACTGAGTTACGAAAGTAGAGAAATACAGAGTGCTCTTGTGTACTGCGCACATACCTGGACACTATAAAATTCCAATATCATGTTCACCGTAAAAATTGATCCTTTGCGTAGAGTGCACCAACTTCAATTGGATGTACGACCAGCTTTAGTAATAAGTCGAGTTTGTAGATCTGTCGCTTCGCATGTAACAAGCAGTTAATTATTCGCAAAACGGCAATTAGCGCCGACCTTGGGATCTATAGATCTATAGATCATTGTTCAAAGAGCTGGTGCTGATCTTTGTACTGTGCAAACTGTGCAAACACGTATACATACATACACCTTAGATAAACTTAACTTGAAACTATCTTAGCTCTATATTGAACAAGGGAAATATCATGGCCTCACATATTTTAGCGAAATAATAATATTATCATGGTTATGTAGGTAAAATAAACCGATATGTCCTTGTGTGATACATTAGAAAAGTCGCTTGACAGACAGGGACAAACAAGGGTTCTAAATATTATAACGTGTACAATGTACCATCGAGGAAATTGATTCCTATGCAGTTGATAGACCAACGTTATTTGATCAATTCAATCAATGTTAATGGGCATTGTCCAAAAAAAATCACATGTACTTTTTATATTTTTTTTCGTTAAAATAGGGTATTTTAAGAATATAAATTGAATAATTTTGAAATTCATTGGCTAGTTTTTTCTCAATAAATTTTTAAAGTTTCGCTCTGACGTCATCATCGGCGGCCAATTATTGACCTCTGCAGTATGTTTTTTTTCCTTTCAATCTTATTTATAATGGCTGGTTCGTCAAATGCAAGTTCTCATTATGTGAAAGCTGATACGAGAAGCTTACCAAAAGTTCGAAACGTAATGTTGGTCGACTTTATCCCTAATTTAACGCCATTGAAGGTCAAACTAAGGTTAAACATATTTTTAAAAAATATAAGTAACTAATGGGTATTTTTTTCGTTTATATACAGAAAAACGATCACTGACCTTATTCCTCAAAATGTTTTTCTAATGAGCAAAATTAAAAAAAAATGGACAATCCCCATTGTGATCTGTCGGATGGGTTTGACGTAACGCAACCAAACTATTTAGGTCCCCGATCTGCATGGGAATCAACTTCTCTGATAGTACATAGTGTAAAACTTTTAATTTTTTAGATGGGACAAGAGAGTACAACTATCCTTCAATTCTCTCATGAAAACCCAGGTCACGCGTGATCATCAGGCGAATTGAAAGCTCGTTTGCCTCTCGTATTTTATTAATCCGTTTATTCTATATAGCAAAATATTTAGTCAATTTTGATAAAAAGCATTGTCAAAGTCATACCTGTGTGATGGCGCTTGAAATTCAACAAGTTTTTGATAGCCATATGAATAATTTCATTCAAAGAATGTAGGTCGATTGTCCATTAAAATTTTAACTATTGCCCGGCTAGGTTCGCAGTTATTATATAGGATTATATAAAATTTACATACAAAGTGAAAGGTTTACAAAGTACAAAATTAGCATATTAAAGGCCGGCCCAGGTAGAGTTAAAAGATTGAGTGAAAAAACTCTTCATTAGAAAGAATGAATTGTCGTCTTTGGGACGAAATTAAAATTTCGATTTATGAAAGCTGGGGGAAAGGCTTCGTGACATAATTTTGAATATTCTATAGGATGTTTAAAATATTGAAGCAGTGTTAAGAATTTGAGGAAGTAGAGAATTTGAAAAAAAAATAGCAGCACCAAAAGGCAGTTCCAAAGAAAAAAAGGGAAGTTTAATATTATAAATTGTAACATTACTCAAATTCAGTTTAGATAAAAAAAAAATAGTAACAGAGTTCGGTTTAAGTGGCATAAAGCATTAATGGTACCAACTAATAAAATGACTAATAATAACCACTAAATAAAAAAGTGTAGTGGCAAATTAATTAAGTTTAATTTTTTATTTTATATTCACATCAAAATAAATTAAAATATTATAAAAGTATTATAAGCGTTGGCAATAGCTACAGTATACGTCTAACTGTAATTCTGTATCATACAATATCTGCATACATTATTTTCGATCTCAATTCCAAAGGGTTTTGCAAATGACTACCGGTGAAGTTGGTTACCTTTTCATAAACTTTATAACGCAATCCCTTATGTCAGGGGTTCCCAATCTTTTTTAGCCTGCGGCGCAGTTACACATAAAATATTTTTTCACGGCGCCCTACTCTACCTCTATTAGAAAAAGATACATAAATAAATACCTTTAATGATTATAGTAAGTTTAAGCAGGTAAATAGTAATAAACAAAATATATGTAATTATATACATGCTTCACATATATTTTATTATTTTATTATGTATAGATATACTTAATATTATAATTCTGTAGAGTTTGTTTGTTTGTTCGAACGCGCTTA
This sequence comes from Polyommatus icarus, assembly GCA_937595015.1. Taxonomy (NCBI): domain Eukaryota; kingdom Metazoa; phylum Arthropoda; class Insecta; order Lepidoptera; family Lycaenidae; genus Polyommatus; species Polyommatus icarus. The sequence continues at coordinate 6,294,498 of OW569341.1, read as the reverse complement.
TCTCAGGAACTACCGGTCCGGTTGGATAGCCCATTTATCGAGGAAGGCTATAGGCTATATTGTATCACGCTAAGACTAATAGGAGCGAAGAAATAGAGGAAAATGTGGAAAAAACGGGGGAAATTATATGAAATGCTTCGTATCTTAAGAAATACTATCTGGAGCAATTTTCATGTTATTTGGCAATCATGAAGAATAGACCACGTGAAGGGACATAAGCTTTTTTTTGCGGAAAAATGTACGGTTGCGTGAAATTCCTAAATTACGCAAGCGAGCGCACGCCGCACGCGGAGCATCTAAATAATTATAATAAAAATCGTAGGAATGTCAATTCTGTACATTGAATATTTTTGTACAATAAATAATACTTAGGATGTGATCTACTATGCTAACGCAGACGAAGTCGCGGGCAACAGCTAGTTAATATTATAATTTAATAATATAATATTCGTGGTTTCGGATAATGATGGAGGATCGACTCACGGGCCACGGCGCCCCTCTTGCCTTTCAACAGCGCACAGTTTGGGAACCCCTGCCTTATATAATATCCTTCCCGAATTACATAATTATATTATGTAAGTTAAAAAAAAAACAAATATGTTACATAATTAAAAAAAATATTAAAAAAGTTATTCGCGGGAACAAGGTTTTTTTTTATTTATTTAATACCATCTCCCTAAAAATATCAGGGCTTGTTTTCTGCTTACATATTATAATAATTACAGTTTTTGATTCTTAAGTACAATAAAATAATTTACAATAATTAATAACACCCAGTAATTAAAAGCCAACAAATATTACAATAATTAATAAAATTGAACAATTAAAATCCAATAATCAGTAAAATTCAATATATCAAAATGGTAACACGACAAAACTACGGCACGACATGCAACTAACCCTAATATCACAGTTAAGGCAGGAATCAATCTCAATCCAAAACGATAACATTGCACACAACCAAAGACCAAGCGATATGCATCGCACTAAGATTAATTTTAGCTTAGCATAAAACTGTAGTTACTAGGGGCGGATCTTCTCTATTTTTCATTTTTTTTTTAATATCTTTGGAAATAAATATTAAGAAACAAAATTGTTCGGTTAAAGATATTTTAATATAGATTTACTAACAATTTATTCAAATAAAATGTATAATTATCCTAGTAAGTAGATTTTTTTCGGAGGTGAGTTTGTAAATTAATTACAGCCAAAGTATTACGTTTTATAAAAATGTATATGGTTAAACGTCTTTTAAATATTGTGCTTTATATCTCATATTTTTTTACATTTCGTTATTATATTGGAACTAGGTAAACTGGGAGTCACGGAATAACAAATTGGCGTTGATCCTCGCCTTAAGCCTACAATTACTAACATCACACCAATTTACTACAGTTTATCTTATTTACATAATTTACAATCTCTTTACCAAAGGAGAGAAATATTTCCCTCTTTTTACCCCCCAGGATGGAAGGCAGGTTCTCACCCGTCATCGATATGCCCAATTTCTGCTCAATATCATATCTATTGCTAGCAAAAATTGGGCAGTCGAGTAACAGGTGAGGAACCGTCTCCTCAACTCCGGGCTGACAGGAACACGACGAATCCTCCTTCAACTTGAATCTGTTCAAATAGAAGGCGAATCCGCCGTGGCCAGTCAGTATCTGTGTAATGTGGTGCGTTATGTCTGTTTTCTTGACTATTTTGTGTGCAGCAGCAGCGCATGGGAAAAAGAGCTTCGTGACTCCGGCCGTCCCTCCCACTTCGTATCTCCTGTCCCATTCCTCAACCGTATCCTCTCTTAAAATGAAACAGGACACAGATCGTAGTCGGGTTTCCTCTTCAATCCCAGCGCGGCCTCTTTGGCTAATTCGTCAACTCTCTCATTCCCTCTCAACCCTGCGTGTGCCTTGATCCAAAACAAGGAGACCTCCCGCCTCTGCGATGCAGCTTTTCGGAGGGCCGCCCTTGTTTGCACTGCCAGGGGATGAGGGGAACTAAGAGTGACAGCCTGGAGAGCCGATCTGGAATCGCTGAGGATTTCGACCTTCGCCAGTCCACTCTTGCAGGCTATAGTTACTGCTCTTTGGAGCGCTACAACTTCGGCTTAGTAGACGGTGCAATACGTCGGCAATGCAAGCTTGACGGCCTTTGCCTCAGCCTCACCCTTCCATACGGAGAGTGCGGTTCCGACTCGACCCTCAATCTTGCTGCCATCCGTATAGATCCTATGGACGTGGCTGTTAACCACGTCTACATATGAGTCCTCATCTACCAACCCGAACCCCAGCTCTACCTGTTCTGCCGGATGTGGGGCCTCATAAAGCCTTGATGTTTCGAGTATTCTGAGGTCAAGAGGGAGTGTCCCAGCCAACAGCACTGCAGAGTTCAGGGAGACGGTTCGATACGCTCTGCAGATCTTCTGGGCAAAACCCCGTTGGACGAAGTTTAGCCTTTTTTGGACCCCCACCTTTTCCACGGTGGGTGCCCACGCTGCTGATGTATACGCGGGAACAAGGTTAGTGAACCAGAGATTTTACACAAAATAATAAAAGCTCTTTTATAACAATTTACATCCAACAACATTAAACTAAGTACTAAGTAGGTCTCTAATAATATGATGTACCTAGTAGGTATGCATCTACGAGTTTTTAAAATTCCACCCTTAAGGCCGTCCCCCGAGCAAACGACCTTGGCCATACATTTGCCGCGTTGCCGAGATCGCGCCAAAACCCTATTATTTTTACTTATCTTAGTTCAAAATTGTCCTAAAAAAAATTTAAAACGGCAAATATGTAGTTTATGATATTGTCGATCTATTGGCGCGAGTTTCAAATAAAAGTAATTTGTAAATCCTAAGGAGATGCTGAATGTATGCTTGAATATTAACAAATTGGTATTACTTTGGAAGCTGATATCATGAGTATATCAGCTTCCAAAGTAATACCAATTTGTTAATATTCAAGCATACATTCAGCATCTCCTTAGGATTTACAAATTACTTTTATTTGAAACTCGCGCCAATAGATCGACAATATCATAAAGTATATCATGAGTATACACCCTCACTTGCCCTAACAAAGACAAGCCACCAAGGTGTGTAAATTGTGCTAACACTAAGAACTCTCACGATATCGAACACGCTGCATATAGCTCATCTTGCAGAATAAGGCAAAAGTGGGACGCTATAGCTCGAAGAGCAATAAATTATTGCTAAAGTTAAAACCAAGGATAACGCAGGAAACAGCCAAGGCATGAGTGGGCAAATCAACCTCAGCTTTGGGCAAATAAACTTGGGTAGAGGATATGCTGCTACTAAAGAATGCATTGAGATAGCTATCACAAGAAAAATGGATATTATATTCTCGCAAGAGCCATATGTGGGAGCAAAGGCCCATGTTTCTATGAATTACAGAGTCATTCAAAAAAATTACAAACGATAGGAACAAACCAACAAGAGCTGCAATAATAATAATAAACCCTGAAATAGAAATCATAGAAAACCCAGATCTGATAACAGAAACAATAGTGGGTTGTAAGATAAAAGTGGGCAATATTGAGCTGGGATTGCTGAACGTCTACTTCGATGGAGAAAAGGAAATTGATGATGATCTAAGTGAAACGCAGAGAATAAAGGATGCCCTTTACACCGAAAACATGATAGTAGCAGGAGACGTAAACGCCGCTAGTCCATGGTGGGGATCAAATAGAGAAAATGGCAGAGGCAAAAAAGTTGCAGAATTCGTTGCGCAAAATGATCTTCACATCTTGAACTCTGGTCAAACGCCTACTTTTTACATCTACCGGGGTGAAACTCTATACTCTAGCATCATTGACATTACACTCTGCTCAAACAGCCTCATGAATCACATTCGAGACTGGAAAGTGGAGGAAGATACCATAACGCTTTCTGATCATAGACTTTTAACATTTAAGTATTGCAAAAAAGATGTACCTACAATCTCACAAAGCAACAGCACCCGCATATACAACACAAAGAAAGCAAATTGGATTAAGTTTAAAGACGAGCTAATAAAAGAACTTGACTACAAAGAAATTACCACAAGACATATCGAGGAGATAAAGACGATCAATGAAATTGAAGAATTTGTTCAAAAATACACAACAGCCATTAGTAACGCTTGCAAGGAAGCCATTCCTCTAAAGACAAAGAGCATTAAGCAAAAGAAGTCATCTTGGTGGACAAGAGAGCTCACTGATCTTAAACAAAACATGATAAGACTAAGAAGGAGAATAAAAAACGCCAATCCTACCAGGCGTCCATATGTCATTGAAGATTATAAATCGGCCAAGGAGACATACAAGAAAAATCTAGAAATCGCTATAACAGCTAGCTGGCGTGACTTCTGCTCTAAACAGACCAAGGAGAATATCTGGCAGCGTGCACACAGGGTCTTAAAAATCTGCAATCGCACAAACAATGACAAACTTCTTCGCTCACCTGTTGATCGAAGCATCCTTACACCCGCGGGCTCCGCCTTACTTCTGGCTGAAACATTTTACCCTACAGATAATCCAGACACCGACACTAACGACCAGAAAACAATACGTCTTAACTCGGCTCAAACCACAGCAGAAGGAATAGACTGTCAAACAAATGAACCAAGCTTTACGGATGTCGAAATTGAATCAGTCTATTCAAGCTTGAACCCGAACAAAGCGCCAGGTAGTGATGGTCTCTCCTCCGATATCTGTGAAGCTGCTTATAACACATCAAAAGAGGTTCAGATATCGCTATTTAACAAATGTCTTGAGATGGGTTACTTCCCTGCAATCTGGAAAAAGGCCAAAGTAATTATAATCCCTAAACCCGGCAAAGAAGATTATTCTCAACCAAAGTCTTATAGGCCGATAGGTCTTCTACCAACTCTGGGCAAAATTTTAGAAAAACTATGCGCAAACAGAATCATGTGGCAATTAGGATCTCAAAAAAATATAAGCACCCGCCAATACGGCTTCACACCCCAAAAAAGCACAGAGGATGCCCTTTATGACGCAGTTGCCTTGATCAGAGAGGGTATTACCAAAAAACATATCGTTGCCGCCATATCATTAGACATACAAGGTGCTTTTGACAACGCTTGGTGGCCAGGCATAATCAATCAACTGAAAAAGAAAAGAATATCTGCTAAAATGGTTAAACTAATGTCTAGTTATCTTAACGATAGATACACAGAATTCACATACGCAGGAGAAACTATTGAAAGATCTACAGATATAGGATGTGTCCAAGGCTCAACAAGTGGTCCAATGATGTGGAATATACAATTGGATCCACTTTTGGAATCGGCAGAGGAACTTGAAGCCTATATCCAAGCATTTGCGGACGACATCTTTGTGATAGCATCTGCGAAAGATACCATCACCTTAAATAGGAAAATAAATACAGCTCTGGAAACAATTTCAAAGTGGGGCCAGCTGCACAAATTGAAATTCGCTGCCGAAAAAACCCAGGCCACTATCTTCACCAATAAAAGAAAATATGACCAGCCAAATTTTTTACTAAATGGTACACAACTAGCCATTACTAACGATCTTAAAGTGCTTGGACTTACGCTTGATAAAAAACTAAATTTTCGTAAGCATCTTGATGAAGTCTATGCAAAATGTGCGAAAACATTCAACATGTTATCTAGAGCCGTCAAATGCCAATGGGGCTTGAACCCAGAAATAACAAGACTCATCTACATTGCAGTTATAGAACCAAAAGTACTTTATGCTAGTAGCGTGTGGGCACCTGTAGTGGCAAAAAAGTATGCAATATCTCGACTTAACACACTTACTCGGATGTTTGCTATAAAAATCTGCAGAGCTCACAGAACAACCTCACTAACTGCGTCTGTTGTTTTGGCTGGAATTATACCGCTAGATTTGCGAATTAAAGAACACGCGCATCTATACGAGATAAAGAGAGGTAAAACTCTAGATTTACCAAACCAACAGATAGAAGGAAAAGTAAGCCCTTTCACGCTACCACATCCGGCTGAAAGAGTAAACATCCAGTTTAGCTGTATCACTTCTCAAGAAGAAATTCAGGACGATTTAGAGAGCTTTAACTATTACACAGACGGCAGCAAGCTAAATGGAGGGGTTGGCTGCGGAGTTTCACGCTGGAAAAATGGTGTTGAAATTAGCGGAAATAGTTTTAAACTGGCCCACTACTGCTCTGTATATCAAGCTGAATTGATAGCAATTTTTAAGGCTACTGAAATCATTATACATGAAAAAGACCTAAACAGCTCAATCTACAGCGACTCTAGATCATCCCTAGAAGAAATATCCAATTCAAAGACGGAACACCCTATAGTATATAAAATACACGAAAATATCAAGGAGATAAAGCGATGCAACCAAAATATAAGATTTTACTGGGTCAAGGCGCACAATAGTATACTAGGGAATGAACGTGCAGACGAACTTGCCAAGGAAGGAGCCCTAAGCAATGAACTGATTCCTATATATGACAGTTTTCCAATATCTTACGCAAGAAACTCTATCAGAGCCGCAACCATAGAGACTTGGCAAGCAAGATATACTCAATCTGAAACGGGAAAGTACACAATATCGATATTCCCAATCCTCACTAGAGCATACAAGATTCTAAGGTCAGATGCCACCACCAACGTAAGAACTCAAATTTATACAGGTCATGGTGGTATAAAGAGCTATCTGCATAGATTTAAACTAATTGATGACCCATTTTGCTCCTGTGACGAAGAAACCCCACAAACAATTACCCATATACTTACTGAATGTCAAAGATTTTGTCAGAAACGCTTCGACTGTGAGCAAAGACTTGGTATGGAAATAAGAGAAGAAACTATCAGAACGATCCTAGATAACGATAAAATGAGAAGACGATTCATGGAATACGCTGAAGAAGTATATAGAGTTATAGCTAAAGAGAATGGGTCGAGGCTATAAAGAAGGAAGAAAAGAAAGAGAGAAAGAAAAGGAGAGAAATGAAATTAAAAGTAACAAGAATTTGAATAAAGATACAATGTTGCTGCAATTAAATAGCAGCAGGAAATTATGAAAAAAAAAAAAAAAAAAAAAAAAAAAAAGATATCATGAGTATAAGAAACAAAAATAGCAAATTTAAAACGACAAAAGGAATTTTGATATACTGAAGATTATTGCTGTATTTTTATTATAACTTTGTAGCTTTCAGATTATGAGTTTATAAGGTTTTAAATACGGTGAATTACGGAATCTCCGGACGGAACGCCCTTAAAAGGGACAAACTTGGAATGCCAAGGCAAGTAAATAGAAGTGGTGAAAATGAAAGAAAGATCTTCCGATTTCAAGCGGGCAAAGCTGCGGAAAAATACTAGTTATGACAAACTAATATAATATTTATTCTGTGGTTATGAATAAAATTAAAAATTATCTCTTCAAATACCTTACGTAACAGTGACGTCACAAGTAGGTAGTCGGTGAGTAAGCAGAAACGACAATGGCTCGCGACCGTGAAGGTCAGTATCACGGCCGGAAGAATCGATGGCACTTCAACGCTCCACGAGTGCGAAATGCAGCGATTTGAGGATGAGGAAGATTCTTTGTTTTGTGGAAGACTTGTAGAGATTTAAAGATTCGTTATAATCTACTAGATGACGCCCGCAACTCCGTTGCGCCGAAATTCGTTTATCGTGGGGGAACCGTACATTTTTTAGGAATAAAAACTATCCTATGTCCTTTCTCGGGACTCAAAGTATCTCCATGCCAAATTTCAGCAAAATTGGTTCAGCTGTTAGAGCGTGAAGAGGTAACAGACAGATAGACGGACAGACAGACAGACACACTTTCGCATTTATATTATTAGTATGGATATTAGTATGGAAGTATGAATTTAGTGCGAAAAATTGACGAAATTTGAAGATTCTTGATAGAAGAATTCTTGATAATTAAGGATCCACCCGATTTTTTTTTGCTGCAGCTACTGCAAGTATTTGCAGCAGTTTGAGGATTTTCTAGAAGACTGGTTGATTTATAGAAGACTTGCACTCGTAACATGTAGAGACTAGAGACTAAAAGATTCGCTAAAAAAATCGATTTGTGGACTGTGTGGGTGTATTTAAGTGCTTAAAGTTACAGCAACATTCATTTTTCCTGACGAGTTTTAGAGGACTTTCATAAAATTAAAGGATCTCCAGCGCGTGCGAATAGTTGGTGCAATTTGTGGATTTTCCCTGACGATTTGAAGCTTCGCTAGAAAAAATCTAATTACGGCGTTGCAGTGACCGAAAATTAAAGAACTGAAGAGGAAGCAACACGGGAATGTAATAAACGTTAATAATAATAGTGACTACTAAGCTAAAGGTAGTAAGTACTAAGTAGTAGGTGGAAAGTCGGCTAAACATCCATTTCGTTAATGCACACCATTATCAATCGATACAGGGCCCATCATTACTCAATCCTCACATTTTCCTAATGTGACCGCAATTATAGCTACCGTTATAATTCTATTAAAAGGTACACGTAAATACGTAATTCTATTATGTGCTAATATATAAATAATGCATAACATTAAAATTCGATGCACAAACCCATTATAAAGTGTTTCATAATACAATTTCACTAGACCGGAGCACTTTTACTATGCAAATCACCGAGCGTTAAATGCGCCGCAAAATAAAAACAAACGCGCTTAGAAAGTAAATCTGGGAAAAATAAACATAAAGACGTAAATTGCATTGTTTTTTGTCTGATTTTGAGTAAACTGGCGAGTTTTGATACATTTTTAAAGATCCCTCAGTCCACAATGATTTCAGTAGGTGGCCGAGGTTTTATTGATCAAATAGCGCTGGACCGACTTTTTGCCCATTCGCCGGGCAGAAAGCGTATACATCTTGGGACAGCAATGTAACAGGAGTTTGATAGTAGAAATTGCACAATTTTCGCCTATTGCGTGATTGCTGTAGCAGAGAACAAAATCTACCTGCGGATCATCTTTTTTGTCGGAAAAAAATTGTGACAGAAAGATGATCCGAGATGAGGGACAATATCTGAAGAAAAAAAATGCTATTGGATCAAACAAAACCTTTTGATACCTTAATACTAATGCCGCTTATTGAAAACTTTTTACTTATTTATCAGTAGGAGTCTTTATTGTTTCTTGTGAGTCTTGAGACTTTATTCTCTCAATAATATTAGGAGCTTCGTATTTTTTCTGGTAACTGAATAATAAATGAGCTGAAGCCAAAGTCCTCGAGAATTTTAAACTAACCCACTTAGCCGAAATTCAGCGACAAGTATTAAACAATTTGTAATAGTCTTTATAGGAATTAGGTTAATGGTTTACAAAAAGCTCTCCAACTGGTCTCCTGGGTCCTGGAGAGTTTTTATTAAAATTGCGGGTACCGGCTACACCCGGGTCGAGGGCCCGGTAAACCCATGAATACTTAAACTGCGGTTAAACATTAGTATTTATGGGGGTTTTCAGATATTTAAATTGTTTAAGGCGATATAATATTACTATCAATATCACGTTAAACGATTTCTTTAATTTCATCATTTCGTTTCTTTTCACAGGTTATATCCAGGGTTGATATTGGCATAATATTATGAGCTGGTACTACTTATGCTTAGGTTACGTTAGGTTAGATTATACGAGGGCTGCAATTTATGTATACGGAACTGGCCACTTACAAGAACAATATTTAAAAAGTAATTACAACATTTGAAAATATAACTCTTTGGTTGATGAATACATTTTGTTTCATGTGACTGTCAATTATTTTTCCATTGTGGCGTCATTTTGAAAATTGCGTGTCTTCATTTGCCATGGATTTAACGCGTGAACATTTTCGTGCAATGATTTACTACGATTTTCGGCGTGGGCTAAATCAACAACAGTGCTTTATTCAACTCACCGCAACTTTTGGAGATGAAGCACCATCAAAAACCACTGTTTATCACTGGTACAGTGAGTTTAATCGTGGGCGGTCTATGCTCACGGATGAAAATAAAGAAGGTCGCCCAAAAACACCTGTTGTCCCACAAAATATAGATGCTGTGCGGGAACTAATAATGCGTGATCGTCATGTTACATATCGCGAGATAGAGGCGTCCTTAGGCATAAGTATGACGAGCATCATAAAATATAACACGAACATTTGGCTGTAAAAAAATATGTTCGCGTTGGATTCCGCACAACTTGACAATCGATCAAAAACGGGCTCGTGTCGATTGGTGCAAAAAAATGATAAAAAAATATAACCGTGGTACCTCAAAAGCCGTTTATAATATCTACACAGGTGATGAATCTTGGATCTATGCATATGACCCCGAAACTAAACAACAGTCAACGGTGTGGGTGTTCCAAGATGAGCCGAAACCAACAAAAGTTACTCGTGCAAAAAGTACTTTGAAGCAAATGGTCGCCTGTTTTTTTGGAATTAATGGACATGTGGCTACAGTGCCATTAGAGAATCGTAAAACGGTTAATTCTGAATGGTATACGACCATTTGAAGAATGGTATATTTCTTCAAAGACTTCTGGTAAACCCAGAAGTCTTTGAAGAAATAAGAAAGGACAACCGACAACGCAGAATCATATTACATCACGACAATGCTAGCTGTCACACCTCAGCTGAAATAACTCAGTTTTTGGAGGGTCAAAAGATCGAATTGACTGGTCATCCGCCGTACAGCCCTGATTTGGCACCTAACGATTTCTTTTTATTTCCATACGCGAAGAACAAATTATGTGGTCAACGTTTTTCGAGCCGCGAAGAGGCTGTTGATGCGTTCAAAATGCACGTTTTGGAGATACCTCAATCAGAATGGAAAAAGTGCTATGAAAATTGGTTCCAGCGTATGAAAAAGTGTGTCGATCATCGCGGCGAATATTTTGAAAAGCAATAAAACCATATTAAATGATATATGTTTGTTTCTTTTTTTAATTCCGGATACATAAATAGCAGCCCTCGTATGTAGGTATTTTGTCAAATATGATATTTAATTATTCTTTCAGCCTTTACGTCTAAAGATACTGTTGATCATAATATTTTACTTGCCCTCAATATGGTTAATAGAGCGGCGAATAAATCCTCCGTCATAAATCAATTACAAACTAGTGGTTACTAGTTAAACGTTCGTCAAATATTTGTGAACTTGGACCTTATTTGGGTCGTTCTCATAAATAATTTTAAAGAATAACCACTTTTCATGATAATATATTCTGTGAGTTAATATTCTTTACAAAATTAATATAAATCCGGTTAGATATTGTAAAGTACCTACTTGTTGCAAAAAAATAGTTTTAATATTATTGTTCATGTATTTGATATTAGTATTACTATGCAACAAAATAATAGTTATTCTTCTATTTTATCATCATTATTAATTAATCCTTAAAAAATCGATAAATCGCTCAGATCAACGGCATACGTTTACTCTGAGTCTCTGACGTAATGTGACCTTGTCACATAACCACTTTCGGTTTCTGGTTAGTGGTTACTTCTTAATGAGTTCATTTTTAAACTTGGTTTAAATGGTTACAAACAAGGTATACTTATTTATCTGGACAAAATTAATGTACCATTGTATTTTTGTATTACACAAAAAGTAACATACAGAAACTACAATAAGAATATTATGTATAAGGAATAAGAGGACAAATATCTCAGATTTTGTATTATAAAATGTCTCAGGTACTTACCAGTCGGGGTTAATTATTATGTTATATTTTTCTTTTCCCTTGAAATAATCAAGGACATATTACAGAATATTTTAATATTTTAATTTTAACAAGTGGTTAACTCTAACTCAGGTCGGTACAAGTGGGCGTAAATATTCCGACCAACTGCAGTCCACAACACTTGGAAGAGGCTTTGAGTAACTGACACGCTTCAGTTGTTAGTGTATAAGACGCTTGCAGTACACTGACCACAAAACAAATATAATATACAATAGTGTGACTCGGTGGTGAGTGGTGACTCGTGTTCTCAAAATTAAATTAGCGCTACACAGTATTAGAGCGCGTTCAGACGTATGCGATTTCTGCGCGCGCGGTTCGGCTCCCGTGTTTTCCCAAATGCTCAGAGAACGTGCAGAAACGCGCACGTTTGATTTCTAAACGAATGCCGTAAAGAGTTGAATATGCGCTACGTGGTTGTTAAATTGCTTTCGAATGCCTAGTTAAATTGCATTTGATTATTTTGACAGTGAAGCTTGAAATAAAAATGTATCCAGGAATTTGACAACGCTTCGGTAAATGCCATGGCGCTTACGCTAACTCAAGGCTCCAAAGTTATCTTGCAATCACCCTCATAATAATTATGTGCATGGACAGAGTTCGATTCGGACAGTCTCGAAAACATGGTCTACTGTATAATATATCTTCATGCTATGCTTTGACCAAATTCACGTAGTTGTGATCTCGCACCTCTTAAGCTGGGAATGTAGGACGCTCAGGCTAGGTAACTTGATACATCTATCATCATAACCACCATCTATAATCTACATATCTACTGGGGTTTGGATGCTGTCGATCATCGTCGATACCTCAACCACTGTTATCTGCTTGGGCTTGGATCCTTACCATCAGTGGCATGATTCTCATACCTCGAATGTCTAAGATTGATCATGTCCTATCGAAGCGACATTCGCGTCTTGAGAATACATCCTTTTTTTCAATGAACTCGGGCTGTACTCGGAAAATTTTAATGAACACTTTGAAAGTATGTAATGGGCTCTATGTCAAAACTGTCACTGTGAAAGTCTTTCAGTGAATGTTGCTTAAATATTTGACCCGAAAAACTGAACAGATTTCATCCCGAAAAAATCTGGTGCCCCGTGGAATACTGTTGAAACTAGGTTTAAATATTATCCCAAAGCTTCGATAAAGGCTAGTTTTAAATTAAATTGTTAGCACGAAAAATGGTTCTAAAAAGTCTCCACGACTAAAACGTTTAAAAAGCGTAAAAGCCATTTTCCTTTTTGCTCGGTTGACATCTCTCTTGTTTTTGTATGAAATTTCACTGTTTATTCAGCGAAATGGCTAGGAGTTTCCGTATTTTATCCCCGAAATGACCTTTATGGAAAAGAAATAAAGACCGTTATCCTATAAATCAGTTGAAATAACTGATTTAATAGCGGGGTGTATTAACCAATAATGTTTTATCGCCGAGTGGCCGGTCCTAAAACAACTGACGAAGGTTTTAAATGGCTTATACACGGTTCTCCACTAATAAGTGACGTGATGAAGGTTTAAGTAAACCCCGATTAAGGCGAACGAAAAGTTTTGTTTGCGGTATTGTGTTTGACATACATGGGCGGTTGTTCCTTTTCTGTTTGGCTTATTTTGCAAAGATATTTCTTTACTTATTTGATTGTTTAAATGATACTAACCGCTTGTGTCAGTTGTCTTGTCTTATTTCAGAAACTTTTAATAAACTAACCAAGTCCTAAATAGAGAGTCAATTTTAGTCGTTAGTTTATGACACATATTTTCTGGAAATAAGACTACTCGTATGCTAGCCTTAACACAGTTTATCTACTTTTGGACTATGTAGGCCGTAACCTAATATAATGTTTAATGTATGTCGCAACCTTATGCCTCTATAACATTATTGTAATTAGATAGGAATAAATAATGCGATCGAATTTGTTGACTGATTAATATATACTTATAAGAAAAATAAGTACCTTAGCACAGAGCCTACTATTATTACAAAATTGGTGTCTTATTCTTTACAATCGTAAATCGCGTTTGATCCACCTAGTCGGTAGCATGAGTTCTTGTAGACAGCTATACGTTAAAGATTAACGTTATCGAATAACCAAAAAGTCTAATTTAGGAAAGTTGAAACAGACATATTAGAAAGAAGGAGAAGGCTTTAAAACAATAGAGTTTGTTTGAAATAATCGTCAAAATAGGAAGAAAACTTTGTGCACTCAAGAACTTCTATGTAAACCTACCTACCCTAATGCCAAATGAAATGGCAATAAAATATTTTGTATATTCCGGTAATTGACCGGCCGATTATATAAAGTGAGAAATTTAACTTTGGCCTACAAGTCACGCGTCAAAGTAATTTTAACTATAAACGAATACAAATTAAAACATAATATTTTGCCTTGGAATAATTTTTCCGATGTGACGTGCGTCGCGCCTACGGGTGCCCACGCTCCTTCTGATCTAAGTTCGTGGAATGCCCGAGGGAAGTGTCAGAATAGGGGTGTTATTTTTGATAAGTTTACCCATATTTTAGCCGACTTTCCCAGAAAGAGAATTTTGTGTGTATGTTACCGGAAATGTATGTAATCCGTCTTTGTATACAATTCCTAGGAAATATATACAATTCCTAAAATCGCACGGAAATGTGTAAAATTAAATATCTTAGACACATTTCCTAGGAAATTTATACATTTCCAAAATAATAATCGGAAATGTAAAACATTTGAGAAATCTATGGGTCCGCGGGTATAGCGGGGCGAGGAGACGGCAGGGGTCTGATCAGGCAATCGCGCTAGTGCCGCGTAAACTGTTATGTTAATGCTAAAAAAATTATAGTGCTAGATAATCATCAAAGTGCTGAGAAAAACCTACAGCAACAGGCTGAAAAAATTCTGAAATCGAGTGAACAGATTAAGTTTGCCCCTTTATGTATTGGCACTTCTGTACGAATTACAGTTCGATAGGTTGATAGGAGGACGTGGTGAATGGTGATGCCCGAAATAGCATAGGTGTAGTTTTGAATAAAACCGATAATGAGCTCAAATTGGTAGTAAAACGGAATTTTAAAATTATTCTATTCTTAGTCTTAGATTAATGTGTTTCCAAGAGTTCTCCTTGATGCATAGGACGTACTGAATACTACGGTCAGTTGCTAACCTACAATCCATCGAAACCGGCCAGGGAATTATGAAGTGCCTTTGCAAGAAAAACTGCACTACAGCAAGATGCCTGTACTATAAAAAAATATTGTATACTTCCAAGTACCATTCCAGCTTACCGTTTTTTTTTTGCAAAAATAAATAGCGATATGGCAGTCTATGTGGCCATGTTAAATATCATACCAAATGAAAGCTTGACTATATATAACAATAATATACGTCGATTTTGTGATAAATTTTACATTTTAAAAGTTACAACATGGTTAATTTTTGAGGATTTAATTAGTAAGATAATATGAATATTATTATAATATTTTACGATATTATGATTGTTGATATTTCGACAAGTGCTTTAATAAAAATGATTATTCTCATTGTACCAACGTGTTTTATTACATAAAGCATTATTTTTATACATTTCCTAATACGATTCTGGAATTATATACAATTCCTAGGAATTCTACACATTTCCTAGGACATTCATGTATTAAATAGTTTTTAAAACAATATTTTATACGTTTCCTAAATAGTTTGGGAATTGTATACATATCCTAGGATTTGTATACAATTCCTGGATTTCATACATTTCCGGTAACAAAGGTACTTATTTATTTGGCAAGTTCTTACGACCGGTCCAATAACTTGTTTGAGAGATAAATGTGTCATTAGATTTGTTTTAGTCGTGGTGACTCTGAGTACAATCGTAGCCTGGATTTTAAGCTAAATTCCGTAAGGAAAACAAACTAACACCCCCACTTCGACCGGCACGGTATTTGTGTGTGTGCAACTAGACGTATGCGAATTATAATTGCATAAATTGATAAAAATGCTATGCAATAGCTTTATTGCGGCAGTCTCATCACAAGTATTTTTGAAGTGAAAACTTCTTTAGCGGCGTTGAGCACTTTTGTGGGGTGGGTAAAAACTGTGTAACTCGCGTCAGATTCTCGTGCTGATCGAAAAACCGTAAGACGGTTGGAGAGTAGTGTTGTAACATCGAAATTGATTAATCAGACAATCGATTGTTTTTTTTATGGATTGTAAGGGTTTCGATTAATTAAAAAAATCGATTTTTAAAAAATCGATTTTCATAAAAAATGGGTTAAAAATTTAATCGATTGTTAGGGTTTCGATTAATTGAAAAAATCGATTTTTTTATAATTTTTTTTTTGTTAAGAATCTAGATCAGGGAAGTTAAAGAAGTCAAAGTAGCGCGGGAGGCGCAAATATTTTTGAGACTATATTCTATCCTAAGAGAGGGGAGATGCTGTTGAGGCTGACCTGCGTGACCTTCAAGTCAGTAACTGGCAGGAGGTGGCGCAGGACAGGGCTCAATGGCGGAAGCTCATTTCGGAGGCCAAGATCCACTTTGAGTCGCTGAGCCAGCGGAGTTAGTTAGTTATATTCTATCCTTTGCTGTGTCATAGTCCTTTTATGCTCAAAAAATACGAGAAAAAATATAGTATGTACTACATAAAACCGAAAAACTGTGTAATACGATAAACTGATAGATATACAATATACGTACAATATTGTTGGTTACCCTGGTCCAAACGATCCACGGATGAGTCTTAATTAAAAAAATAATTAAGAATTATCTCGAGAGCCTTGCCGGGATTATCCGATGGCTTTATGTTTTTAACTTGTTTGTTATATATTAGACAGCTGACTCTGCCCTGGGGTTACGCTTCTCAAAGTTAAAAATTAAAATAATTATGAGTGCCGCTTTTATCCCAATTCGGAACAATTTTTCATTAGCTACAAAATGTGCTTTCATGATGTATTTTAGGTTGACCCGAAATGTTTTTCGTGATACTTACTACTGTAAATTATGCTATCAGCGATTCCCAAAGTTTCGCGGGATATTAGGGTTCCGTAGCGTTTTCTCACAAACTCAAAGTATTTCCATACCGATTCCATGGTCCTCTATTGCAACACCTGGTCACCTTCTCGCATTAGCATCTGCCCAACGAGGCCTTGAAGCACCAATTCTCTATGGTCAAACTTATTACTGACCTTCTGTACTCAACGTGGGAAGAATTCCTCACATATCTCCCAAAGATGGTGATTTGGCATTGATGATGCAATTTTTTATATTGTGTTGTGTGTGTGAACTATTTTCTTCAATTTCAACAGAGTTGAGAGAAATCGTTTATTGAAGTTGGGAGTTTCCAATCGTTTGCAGAATCCGGCAAAGTTTCAAGTTTAGTATTCCTCTTGCCTGGATATTATTGAAATAGTTAAAGGATTGTCACGGTGCACACTTTGAGAAGAAATTCAACCGGCTGACCGCCGAACTTCGATATGAAGAGGGCACTAGATTATGATGATGCCTCATGCCACTTTGAAAGCTCTCATATTCCTGCGGTCAGTCCAACTGGAATGATCGACCTCTCCGTGTATGAGGACTGTTTTTGCCTTTAGCTTCGAGTCCTCTTACTGCATCTTAGATGATTAGTATGCCAAACACAGAGTCTCCTCTTAAAAAAACATATTATCCATATTATAGTATAGAAAGGGTGTATTTCTCTCTGTCTGTCTGTTACCTCTTCATCATTAAACTGATTTTGAAGAAATTTGTTATACAGATACTTTGTGTCTCGGGAAAGGACATACAAAAGTTTTTGTTGCAGAAAAATGAACGGTTCCCGCGTGATAAAGAAGCTTTTAACGCAACGGAGTTGCGGGCGTCACGTAGTAACATAATATGGTATGAAATCTGACATTTTACGTGCATTAAAGAGCAGTGTTTTGTATTCTCAAGAAATGTATGCTATAAAAATTACTTCAAGCTAAAACTTTAAACGCTCGCTTGAGATATGAAAAGCTGATTTTTCTCGACACATTTAAGACGTGCGCCCATGCACGTATAATTTATATGTTTTATAACAAATTTCACTTGAAACTGGGAAACTTTGAGTAATAAATTCTCTATAACTTTGTAAGGTTGTTTGGTGCCAAGTTGAATGCATCAGCGTAAAAGGATACCATTATTTTTTTAAAGCAGTAACCGTGGCAATCATGCATTTTCCTGCAACAAAAAATAACTTAAATCCACAGGGTGTCACTCAGGGGGTCATTCTGAACAACTTTTGTTCTAAAACTTTGTTTTTCCCCATAGAAACTTTGTTGGTCACGTGAGTTTCTTACTATAGAAAAGCAAATTTTTTTTCGCGAATCTCCAAAACTCGTAGTTAACGAAAGTTGTTCAGCATGACCTCCTAGTCACCCTTTCTTGGCTTACTATACCTTATTTAAAACACCCTGTGTATTCACTAGCGCTTTTTCTTGGCTGACGTAATCAATCAACAACTGGGCACTAATGTCACAATGAACTACTTGAAAATGGGACATTACTAAATCTGTCTCGTCTCAATCTATCCTGCTTGTGGATTCTGTTACCGTAACACTTGACGCCGAAATCCGAATACAGATGGCCACTTGTGATTCTACATGGCGTATTTGTGGCCCGAATTCGCAACCGTAACCGAAATGCCTTATGCGTTGCTTTGGCACTTTTACTGGTGCCAGAAGAATTGTGTAATTTATTTTGATTCCCGAAATAAAGAATGTTTATATAATGGTTGCTTAGCAACTGAAAATTTAGACTTTAGGCTTGTTGTTATATCCACAACGAACCTGAATTGCTTCGAGAAAAGAATGGTACGGCCGTGCTGCTTTTTTGCTCGACTTGGCGGGGGCACTACCGTGCCCCCCAAAACAACGGCTTGCACTCCGCAGTCCGGGATACTTGGCAGAAGAACGATACAGAGTTAGTTCGTACCCCATCTCTTACATGGTTATAAGAGAGGGGGTAATCTGTTACTCTCCTTCCGTTTTAGATTCTTTAATCAGATCACGTGACCTCATCTTAAAGCAAGTTTAGTTTTACCCATTTCCAAAAAAGTGAACAACGCCACTGAAACAATTTTCGCTTCCAAAAAGAAACTTGAAAGCCTAGAACACTGGTAAGAATAAATAAGAAAAACGTTAAGTGTAACTTAATTTTTGAGTAAGGAACGTCAGGACAAAAGTACACAAGTCCGTTTTAAACAAGAACGAAATAAAATTTTAATTAGTACTCGTTACTGAGTGCTGTCTGTGCGAGCGTCGCTTATTGGCGTTTATTTTCTCGCTGAAAAGCTACAGTTCACAAAATGTTAATGAATATTATTTCAAAGTTTACAATTGAGTTTTTAGTGTATGCCAAGTGCAAACGTTTCTTTGCCATATTATATAAAGTATATCGCCCGTATTATTTTATTGAATTAGTGACTAATTAATAAGTATGTCACCGTGGCAACGTCCATCGCTATCCCGTGACCCGCGTCGCATAAGCAATGGTCGCTCTTTATAGACAAATAATTTGCATTAAAATAAAATTGCGACTATAATTAAAGATCTAAGCTATCCTATCTCTCAAGTTGGAAAAAAGCACACATTTAAAAAAAGAAACATTAAAATCGGTTAAGTAGTTTAGGAATCAATCGCGGACAAACATCGTGACAGGAGATTTATATATTAGATATTCGTTACAAGTATTGAATAAGTAATAATAATTATTGGTTACAAAGATGACCTAATTGTTTCTTCGAAATATAAATCCCACCAAATAATTATATCCATGCCATCTTTTCTTCGCAAATTGTTTTCAGATCTCATGGAAACCTAGTGCTGTTCTACTTATTTATCTGTACTTAGTTTAAAATCAACATTCTGTGTTTGTACGGATAGTTTTATAAGTAAATCTAGAACTATCCTATCCCAACTGCTTAAACAATAACAATAATAATAATTGTATAACTCAGGTCACTGACCCCCTAAATATGTTTGCGTGTAAATACGTATCCATAATAATGGCAGTCATTGTTTTTATTTTTTAGTTGCGAGCGTGATGTGAACAAAATATATTACAATATTTATTCAGTAGATTAACTTTTTGTTAGACCTCCGAAATCTGTTGCACGCACACACTAACCTAACTTCAGATAACATAGAGGCAAAATATTCCAGCACCACGCCTCGCATACAATTTTTGTGTTTAAACGGCGCGCTTGAGTCAATCTACTGTTTGTTATTATGTACAAATATACGTTTTTTGTACGACAAATATAATTGTTTCTGTATGAAATTGATCCGGGTGACGCCCCTGTTTCGCGGAACTATAAAACGCCCACATTTTTCGTTCCGCTGATTGAAGATCGATAAAATTGAGGTGTTTTTACATTATATAATATTACCTACGAGTATAAACCTTTTTCAACTAAATTTTTGAACGACGAATGAATTTTTCACGAGCGCTGCAGTTCCTGTCATGCGGTGGCTATGAAAGTTGCCCGCAGCTTTTCAATTCATATATGAATTCATTTCAATTCCTAAATTCATGAATTGTTAAAACCAATGGTTACTACTCTATGCTGAATGCGAATATAACATGCTATACTAATATTAATATAAATGCGAATCTGTCTGTTGGTTACCTCTTCATGCGTACCGAATTTTACTGAAACTTAGTACGGAGATACTTTGAGTCCTTGGAAAGGACATGGGATACTTTCTATCCCAGAAAAATGTACGGTTCCCGCACGATAAATACATTCACGTCACGGAGTTGTGGCCGTCATAGTTAGATATATTTTTAACCCCCGACAAAAAGGAGGGGTGTTATAAGTTTGACGTGTCTGTTTGTCTGTCTGTCTGTCTGTTTGTCTGTGTGTGTATCTGTCCGTGGCATCGTAGCATCCAAACGGCTGGACCGATTTTGATCTAGTTTTTTTATTGTAAAACAAAAGAACATAAATAAGTAACACAATATCGTAAATGAAATGTGCAGGGCGCTTAATAGAAATAACTGTCAGTTGAAAATAAACGTTTAGATGGGAGTACGCGACATTTTTATTGTATTGTGAAATAACTCCAGTGTTAGCTTTACTAACTGTTGTGGTGAATTTAGTTTAGAAAAACTATTTTTGTTCGATAACCAAATAGCTTTTAAAAAGGTTCTAGCAACTCGAAAAGTTGTAGATAAAACTTTATTTTTATAAGACAGCTCAATCTTTGTTGGTATAAAACGTGTTAAGGTATTCAATGCAGTGAAATGTTTCATAATAACATACAAATAACTGTACTGCGAAGGACTGGGATGATAATTAAAAAAAATTAGATATAATAGAATCTAAAATGTGACTTTAATTCTAATCCTCTAACAAATAAAGATATTAAGGCGATTACGAATAATTTACTTCTAGCGTAGAACTATATTTTAAGATCCACTGCCGCAGCATATTTAAAAGCTATTTTAATTTAATTTTAGTAAGGAGATTAATTTTTCTATGGACTTAAATATTTAAGCGGCCCTTAAACTTGAGTGACGTTTGCGTTAATCTGTGTCAGTGATTTGTGCTTTTGGAGCGATGCGTGAGGAGACGAGCCAAGTGGCCAAATGTAGGCTGCTCTTCGTGTGCTACAACAAGGAATGCGAATGTCCTTATAAAAGGTAAATGTAGCCTGGTTTCGATGGTGTTGTTTATGTTAGATTTTGCCATATTATGACACAACCAAATGACATTTTTTGATTATTACCATTATAATAATAGCAATCCATCCATAGACTATAACATAAATTGTGACTTGTGAGTATGGTGTTCTTGCTCCAAATTAACCTTATTACAATGTCTAATTAAATAAAATAAGAAGACTGAGTCGAACAAAATGTGGGAAGTGCACGTGTGTGCACCGCGTAGCTATCTCTACAGCGCGACGTAAGGCGTAGTTTCGTTACGTTTGTGTGCGTGATACTTGGCAATCACACGTTGCGGCGTAGTTTTACTGGCATACATTTGTATTTTGCAGAACTCTTAATCAATTGAATCAGCTTAACTTCTCAAGTATTATCATTTTACGTATACGAGGTTAATTAGTCTCAAATTGGAATTAACTTTACCGTTATGTGCGAACGGATCAAAGGATTTAACTTGGGTTAATAAAATGTAGTACATACTTGAGTGTCATAACACGAAATCATAAAATTTTACAGCTTTATCTTATCTCCCTGACCCTAATGCGTCTTATAAAATTTTATTAGAGCAGCTTTCTATTGAGCTGCAGTGCCCACATGTTGTAAAAGGCATACATCTGACCTGTATAAAAATGCACTAGCTACTTTAGCTCCATGGAAAAAGAGTAAATAGAAGCAAGTTGAAAACGCTTTTATAGCAGCAGGCTCAGCAAAATTACAATAGAAATGCAGAATTTTAGGAACAAAATGACATTCTAGGACGTGGCACCTGATTCTAATATCTTGAATCTCAAAAAAACCAGAATAAGAGCATGTACACTGTCAGCATTTTCAGGGGAAAATATGCTTTTTTCTTAAAGTTTAAAGCGGGAAAGACGATTTTTCTCGGTTGTGTCTTCATCTGCTCCTAGTAAACCTTATAATTTGTTCTAGAGATGATATATCACCACTTTAATGAACCTAATGATGATATACAGCTTTGACTGGCGACAGAATTAAACGTTAAACTAACTCGGAAACTACCCGTGCAAGTTGGTCCCAACTGCCCGAATCCGAATCGCAGTAAATTCTACGTTGACAGGAATTTAATTCCAAATTGTGTGTAAATTCGAAGTGGGGAGCTATGATTTAAGTTGGAGGTATACCTTAAGCCTTAAGGCTTATATGGGCTTGTTGTAGTATTTTAAAAAAATAAGTTCATCCTTTTTTCTTTAAGGTTTCATTCTTTCTTCTACTTGGGGCACAAATCGCAACGATCTTGCTCTTGTTTTAAAATCTTTGACTTAATGACGCTCATACCATTGACCAAAGATCTTGCAGATGTTTATTTGAGGTCCTACTTACTATTTCGGTGTTGGGTAGAATCTGGAGTCTGGACTAAAATCAAGCTGCGTATTGAAATGAATTGCAATAGCAGAATTCGGGTATACTGGTTTTTTCATTCTGTCAGTAGGTTGAGGTGTGTTGTGAGTGGACCATAGCAAGGGTGTAACATAAGTCAAGCTTGGCGGAATTGATGCTGGCTTTCTATAACTGTACAGAAATTAATAGTGATGGGTCATATCATGTGATGCTCTATCTGTGGCTTCATAGAGCAATGTATAATTGATATTGTGAACCCGCTGACCAACGAGGCAAACAGATTTGACTGATTGGTCTTACTGACCAGGCAGACAAATCACTCCCAATTTATAGTAGGTTTGTTAAATCTAGCCAATGTTTTCCTAGCCTTTTCTACCTTGATCCCTGTGAGCTGTGATGTTTATTTGACTGGTTGCTTAGTATACCCAAAGTTAGGGTAGTCAAAACTATTGATCTAAACTGAAATTAACAAAACTGCAAATAATGAGAAGTAAAGGATAAAGGTAGAAAATATTCCCACAGAGGTTCTAAAGGCGATCTACTTTTATTGCAATACAAAAGTTGCTATGATTTTGTCAGAAGATTGTATTGAGTAAGTCACGAAAGAGGACAAAAATGTAATTTGACACGACTCTTCAATTTGCAAATATCCATCTAATCTAGTTTTATTCGTCTGAGCCAATAACATTGCACATAATATTATATTACCTACTAGATGACGCCAGAACTGCTTTATCTTGTGGGAACGGGGAACCGTACATTTCTCCGGGATAGAAAGTATCATATTATGTAATTTTCCGGGACTCGAAGTATCTCTATACCAAATTAATCGGTTCAGCAGTTTGGGCGTGAAGAGGCAACAGACAGACAGACAGACACACTTTTGCATTTAAAATATTTGTATGGATATGAATTACGCAATGAATTCTACTGTTATTTCGTTAATTTAAATCTTGCAGATGTAGAAAGCAGTAAAGAAAAGTGACGTAATTGTTACAATTGTTTATTTCGTTTGCAAATCACACACAACGGAACCAGACTTGCATTAGCATTCCCTCCTCATATTATACTCATCTCTTTCTATCGCCTGTTAAATGCAATTGTCAGAAAAAGATAGCAAGCATGTTTTATATGAAGTATATTATGGTGAAAAGCGTAACACGTTCACCCAGATAGAGCAAGGCATTGACCATCTAACTGTTTTCGTTTTGGTTCAATTAGTTTATTGCAGCCATTAATGTTCACGACTATGGGCAGATATATTAAGGCATGTGATCAATAAGTTTTTCATCATCAATAAGATTTGTTCAAAAGTAGGTGACTTTCGCAACTGAGCGTTTTCAAAAAAAAGTGTACCCCTCACTTTTGGCCTGTCCCCCGTGTTTGAAGTCGAATAACTTGTTGAGATTATTAATATAACATGTACTTATTTTAACCTGACTACAATAAGCCAACAACAAGGGTTAGTATTTTGGTAGTTAATGTTTGTTTCACCGTAGCGTCTACATTCTACAAAAGAGGTGTCATCAGTTTAATTATATTGGCTTTGCATTATTTAACTTTTGGGGTACACGCAATTTTCTTATGGCAGGCTATCGCTTTCCTTTCTTATCATTAACTTGCAAACTTCTGCTTAACTCTGTTTATTAAATGGTTAGTGAAATTGTTGCATAATTTCCAATAAGTTTCCGACAGCAAGATACAAGTTTCGTGCCAAACCGTGTCGCTCTTGCGAAAAGATTGGTTCATTTTGCAACTTCATTTTACTTTCCATTGCCTTTTTCTCCACTTAATTTACTCTACTTAATTATTGTTACTTTTGAACTTATTATATAGCTTTCATTTGTGATGGTCAACTACTATCTTATCCTTAAATCAGAGCAAGATTGAGCAGGGATCATTGCAAAATATTTGCTCAATCCATAGTTACTCCGGTTACTTTGGTAACGAAGGAAATATCGATAACTAGATGACGGCCGCAACTCCGTTGCACCAAAATTTATCCGTTATCGCACGGTAACCGTACATTTTACCGGGATAAAAGTAAAAAAAAGTCAAACACTGTTCACCACAGAAAAAATCTGATCTACCCTTAAATTAATTTATTTTGTTTCAATTACATGGACAAAAAAGGCTCGGTTGGGACAATAATGGCTTCATAAAAGAATACTCCGTATGAAGTTAGCTCGGTAATTACAGAAATATTGTAATTAATGATACACGCGCGTGTGACACGACACGACATTTTAACAGAACCCGCAAACATAGCAATTACTAAGAAAACGTTATTACTTTTAAGTAAATATCTATACTAATATTATAAAGAGGTACTTTTTTGACCTTGGGAAGTCGTTGGAGTAGTATCTGAATTCCGATTCCAATTAACTAATTTGAAAATTATTTTGTTGTGTTATTTAGAGTTGAGTTGAGTTTAGGGTGTTATTTTTCACAATTTGGAAACGGAATTTTTCGAAATACCACACAGGGGATCAATGGCGTATTAAAGTTACGCAGGCAAAGCAGCCAGCAAAATCTATTTTCAAGATACTTTTATAAAAAATATTCCTTCGTATAAACGACTCTGCATTTTTTTAATAGGCTATTCATCAATTTATTAATATTTCTTACAACTTTACAGCGTATTAATGATAATAAATGTTTTTTGTTACAGGTAATGAAACCCACATATTCTGGTTAAAACATAAGATGTGTCTATCGTAAGTAAAAAAAATATTATCTTATTAGTATCTAAGAAACTTGGTAACCTTTTCCAAGTAATGACAGAACATGAGAACAAAAGTTAGGGAAAATACGTCAGCATGTAATATAATAAAGCTATAACGAATAAAGCTATAACGAATATCAATATAATGAAGCTATAACGAATAAAATCCAAATAAAAAAACTGAACAGTAAAACAAATTAGAAGGGCAAAGTAACATTAAACCGACAGCATTGAAATTAAACAATCAAGCATAAACAGTATTTATGATAATGTAGCGATAATTGTAGCAGTAGGTCAAACGGAGACCGGTGCAGGCGCCGTCCTTGCTTATCCGACTTGCAAAACAGCTGCGAACCAATACAGCCGTTTCTTCACATAGCCAAATATGTTTACGAAGTTGGGCTTGGAACAAATCCAAATCCACTACAGATATCTCAACCTATTTCCATTGATTGTAAGTGATCATCGATGC
The DNA here is from genome assembly GCA_937595015.1 of Polyommatus icarus. Lineage (NCBI taxonomy): Eukaryota > Metazoa > Arthropoda > Insecta > Lepidoptera > Lycaenidae > Polyommatus > Polyommatus icarus. The sequence continues at coordinate 6,268,560 of OW569341.1, read as the reverse complement.
CCCTCGAGATGAGGGAGGCTTGCATTTTGTGCTGCGGTATTTTCGGTTTCGATGTGAAATGAATTTGTTCTGCAAAAATACTACCTCAAAGAGAAAACGCTGCTCAATTTTAACGAATGAGGTTGGATATGTTCGAGCTTTTTTAGGATTCTGCTTTGAATATTGCCTTATGGTTAGTTATGCCAAATAAATTACCACCTCCGCTTTGGTCTATTTATTGATATTGTTTGAGATATCTGTGCGTTCGGTCAGCTTGGTCCGACCGGTTCTGAACGACCTTGCGTACACGTTCACTCGCCGATGGCTTCGCAATGTGTCTCTAATTGCCTTTCTGTTACCTGAGATGCTTAGATCTAGTTTCTATATTGTCATTACAAAATACTTTACTCTCACCTGTTTTTTGAACTGGTTTGTTCATCAGGTGCAAATGCTATGGGAGTGATGGGACTGGTTCTTGTTTTTTTGTTTAGCACGTTTCAGACATCTTCTTTTCTCGATCTATCAGACTAGGTTTAAAATATAAGAACTCGACTCTAATAAGTGGATAGTGGAACAATAAAGTTGTTTGTTATATTAATCTTATTATCATTAATCGTTAAAATATTATCTATGAACGACCATGAATTACTGTCTATAAGATCCGGCTCGTTCTGTTTTTTTACGGATTAAACTCGACTAATCTAGTCTTTTGCTTCAACGCTGGTCCCTTTTAGTTAGTCATATTCCTATGGCTTACAAAAATTTTATTGCTATGTGTGGTCATTTTCATTAGTTTTAATAGTATGCGATTTCTGATAAAAACAATAAAATCAAATAGCGGTATAAATCATAATGCAACAAACATTATTTTGTAACATATTGCGCATTATGACCGCCATAATCACACGTTATTGACAGGTGAGCGTGACGAAATAATTTCATTATCATCCAACGGCGAATTAATCATTTATTTATTTGTTTCTGCGACAACGATTACAGATACTATAGTGAAACTTTTAAATTGGAGCTTCCCATACAAAGGCATTAAGAAAAGGAAATCCGTCTTATGGTCATTTTATTCTATTATACCATTTATACCATGGTTTATTGTTATTCTTTCCTCAAATTAAAGTTCTGATGGTTACCTTAATATTGCAACACTTTATTACTGACGTGTGTTTATTATTTCCTTTATTTGTTTTACCAATTATGTAACCAAATTATTAGCTTTATTATGCTGTTTCAAATCCACGTAATAAACAGTATTTGTTCATTCTTTTAATCGAAAAAGTTAAGGAAATAAAATCTCTTAAGTTAATAGAGGAACATTATCCATTGTTGGAGGAAAATTCGTCGCATCGCGAATCTAAATGGACAAATGATTGTTTTGATGCTTGCTCAACGCCGCATTGTGTTTCCCACAATAGCGAAGCATTGAACCCGCAGTCATCACATAACACTCAAAAGTAAATCACCTTGAGTCGCTCCTATTCTTGTCAGGCAACAGGTGTCAGGTTGTGCAAAGTGACGCACGGACGTGCCCAGCGTGACATATGGCTGGCAGTAAGGCTTCGCAGATTGGCGGTGGAAAAACAGATGGCCAAAGTGATGGGCAGAATCCGGTTCAAAAATATGGAATGTGTCAATTTAGATATTTTACAGAATTATAGTTTCAAAGGATGGGAAAGTGTACAATTCGAAACTCCCCTTTGTGGGAAAGGAAAATAGTAATCTTTCTCACTAATGAGTTCTACAGATATTAATATACGTAATATATATACTTGAATTTGGATACAGTGTCTAAACTTGAAGTCCCCTTTAAATCCGATATCAATATCCGATAAAATAAAGAATATTATAAGAGCCTTCATCTTTCTATAATTTTTAATGACATCAAAATTATTTAATTTGGTGACAATAAAATATAAACTTTTTTCCACGTCCAAATTTGACATATTTGACCTGAAAATACAATGTTACAATACGCCTTTCGTCGTCCACGCTTCAAAATGCACCGCAGTGCAGCGAAACCTTTGCGCGGGCGCAGGCTTCTGATCAAGCGACACATCGCTATCTGCGCATGCGTTAAGGCAGTCTCTCGTGGCCGTTCACTGGGGCCGGTCGCGTCGCGCTCGTAAGCAATCGCTGATTGCAAACGTCACCAAGTAACAAGTGTTGTGCAGTGCGAATTTGTGTTCAAACACTTGGATTATCCCAAGGTCACAGTGTCAAGTGCTCCGAGGAGGATTTGTTTTTGCCATCACCGTCACGGCTCGCTGAATATTTTTTATTGGTTTGCAATTGTTTTCTGTATTTACCAAATCTTCGCTGAGATTTTGCGTCACGACCATACGGTTCGGGAAATGAGTGGGCTTAGATATTATTCGTGTAAGCTTCTCAGGCTGCATTCAAACTTTTCCCTCAATTTCGTCATGTTCAACTTTCTCAGGCCTCAATTGTCGCAGCAATTTTGTCAAAGGTGAAATTTAATTGCTAATAAATGTAAAGATTTATCTGAACCTATTGTTCGTTGACGGCAATTAGCGTTTATCACCGTATGCGGTTGAAAATTCTAATGGTATTTGTTACCAGTTTGTTACTATTGACGAGTAATTGCTACTGCAGATAAGACTATTTATAGTTGTTACTGGCTCATTGTTTATTCAAATGTATTCTTATTCCTTGAGATAATTATAATTTTATTTGAATTTGTTATGTTTCTAGATTTTGTTATAATATTATCAAATATTGAAACGTATGATACAATAATTGTCTTACACAACAAATACAGTCATCGATGAATACTTTTAAAAATTAATCCATCTAATTTATTAAAACTTTAATTGAATCTTCTTATTTTGATGATCTCTTAGTTTTTCACTAAAAATATGTTTTATATTTTATGTGGGAGAGTTTATAAGAAGGCTCAATAATCCATTTGCATAATTTGCGCAGAAATTATATTAGAGTAGATTCGAAAGTACCATAAATCAATTTTGAAGTTGCAATCAATAAGATAAGTGATAAATGTCTTGAGAATAATATTGTTAGTAAGTATGTTATCTGTCTGTACTCTATAGATAAAAACATGAGTTTTCTCACGCTTTATCAATAGGAACCACTTTATCGAGAGTGAAAATGAGGTTAGAATAAACTGAATCAATTTTATTCATAGGATATTTACTTGCTGTTTTTATGGGCTTCCTTTCCTTTTCCTTCCGGATCGAACTTGCTTTTAAAATAAGAGATGCTCCCTCTATTGAATCTTCTTTGGTACGAAAAGTGAGAAATCCTATAGGACGTGTCCTACGGATTTTGTTTGTTTTCCTCTTTTATGTTGCTTCTGTCACTCTCAGTGATTCCTCTGAATAAAACACAAAGTGAAACATAGTGCCGAATTCAGTAAACTGCAGCATTATTCCCGAAACTGATATATCAGATTGATATCAGTTTCGGGAATAAGGCTGCTGATTCATTACTTGATCAGTAGATTTAAGTACTGATTTTTATTTCATCTTTGAAGATTTTTAATTCATCGAATGATAAGAAATGTATAGTCAGAAACTGTAGTGTCTAGAGCAGAGGTTCCCAAACTTTTTAGTTCAAGGCCGGTCTAAAAAGCGTATTGGTTGGACCTTTACTTTTTTGTATTCTTAGTTTACTAATAACCTTCACTTCGGAGTGGTGGAAAGTAAACGCAAAAATATTTTCTTGTTTTGTAGCTATTTAACACAAAAATTACCACACTTTTACGTATTTCTAAATTTCCTCGCTCTGTAATATTTAATCTGCTATTAATATAATGTTGTCTGCCTATATTCATAGGAGAAGTCAAATCGGGTCACCTAATTTTTATAGACGACTAGTTAACGACTCGTGGACCCCCATTTTTTTTCCACGCAAGCGTAGACCCCTATCGGGTGGGGTCCATCTGGACCACTTTGGGAATCAGTGTCAAACTCTTAGAGTGTTCAGTTCAGGTGCGCCTATCTCTCTTGAGTCCTGTACAATAGAGACACATAACTCATAATATGTTACATAAAAAGAATATTAAAAACGATGTTTACTGTATCATTGTGTGAGTATGAATTAAAGAAAAACTTGACTCGAGAAAATGTTTACCAGAGTGACCCTTCTCATTTTCCTACAACTGTAATAACTTCAGTAGACTTTGACAGATGAAGTTGTCTTCGCACACTTTTATGAAAGGTAGATTAAACAGATATAAACTATCGCACTAAGTTAGATAGAGTTTGATGAAGTTACACTCGAGCCCTCGCAGTTTTTGTAAATTCTGCGAGGAATAATTTTCTCAGAGGATTAAAATTTTATTTATGTACTATTAATCAAGGAAAACGTTGGAATATCGGAAGAAGTTGGGTTTGTGAGGTAATAAACAGGAGTTTATTTATTCACTAGTGACTAGAGCTTTAAGCTGGTACCAAATTATCGGACGAACGTCCGCGGACGTTTTCATCGGATGCGGCTTGCTTCTATCTGATTAATACAAAATGCACTAAACTGTGCACATTGTCTGACATCAGCCACAACTTATGGATGCGTCCGATAATTTGTTTCTAGCTTAAGATTGGCTAGCACCAAAACAGTCAGAAAAGCTGTCGAATAGTTACTCCTGTCAAAAGTTTTTTTCGGGCATATTATAAGTTATAGTAAAGTTTGCAGGCACTGTTCTTCTAGTAATGTTGTTAGTGCAAGAAGGATATTTGCATGTAAGTTGCAGTTTGGCAGCGTAATCGCTATCCGCTTCCACCATTAACACAATTATTTATGCATGTAGCCTGAAATTTTTTGTACATTAGCATGTTGATAACTTCATTAGACGCTATGGAAAACCGGCGCCACTTTTTTTGCGCTGCACGAACGTGGCGCCCAAATTAAAATTTAAACCAAGCAATATATACGGTCCCTGATAATTATTAAGTTGGTCATACAGGAGCCTTTTTTATTTTTCACTCCATTTAGAATTCCTGTACTAGAAGCATTCCCACAGGGTGTTCCAAAACTAAGTGATAATACTTTAGAGCTTAGGGTGTGTATATCCCGTGTATAAAGTTCACTGTAAAAGTAGCAGGGCTGAAAGAGACATTTTTTTTCACTTGTATGGGTAAACTCGCGACGTTGGGTCGCTTGGGCCGCTTGCCCATACAAATCACAAAAAAATGGTCTTTCAGGGCTGTTACTTTCGCATTGAATTCTGTACAAGGAACACATACACACCCTAAAGTGTCCTCCTGTATAATATGAGGCGTCTCGCTGCCAACGCGCCATTTGGATTGATAGACTTTGTATGGCCAACGCAAAGGTTATCTCCAGGATATTCAATATTATCCAACATGTTATTAGTATTCTTCGAAATATGGAGTCTGTAAATACTTCAACTTTTTCCTCAAGTTTGCCGCGTGCCTGGTTTTCCCAGAGTCCGAATTTTATATCGATGTTATTTGTGGCGTAAGGCGTACTATGAAATAGAATTTGAGAATAATATGTGCCTACATTAAAAGTGGCTTTACATATTTTTCAATATTTTCGAAACAGAAAATTTTGCACAGAATCTGACTCTACACACAATGGGGAAAACCACATACTTAGTTTAAATTTTAAACTCCCACTCACCCGGATCTGGGTTAAAGTTAATCCTGGTTAAATTTCATGTTATCCCTTTCTTAATTCCAATTATTGAACATGATATTTTTGATGAGACTTTTGATATGAGATTTTTTATATGAGACCAGAATAATTAACCTTGACCCATATATTCTGCGAGCATTTTCAGGCTGGTTCTTGATGTTGATGAATGATGAGTTTTCACAATAATGTACAATTACATTTTCAGATAAAGCCCTCGTTGTTATTCATTGGGGCCATTTAATTAAAAAATCGATAACCAATTACCACCATATCCATACTAATATTATAAATGCGAAAGTGTGTCTGTCTGTTTGTTACCTCTTCACGCCCGAACCGCTGAACCGATTTTGCTGAAATTTAGTATGGAGATACTTTGAGTCCCGGAAAAGGACATAGGATACTTTTTGTCCCCGATAAATGCACGGTTCTCACGCGATAAAGGAATTTTAGCGCAACGGAGTTGCTATTGTATATTATGTGCTATTAATATAATGTATTATTATTAGCAAATAAAATTTAAAGTACTTAGATTGTTATAATATGCTGAGGCCATTGACCTTACACTGTCAGCTGATTTACTTCAATTTAGTACATTCGAGGCTTATAATATTGTACTAGACGACCTCCACAACTCCGTTGGCGCCATTTCGTTTATCGCGGTACATTTTCCGGGACAAAAAGTATCCTTTACCTTTTCCTGCGACTAAAAAGTACTTATCTCCATACTAAATTTTAGCAAAGCCGTACATCGCACAGTGGAAAATTTGGGTCCGTATCGGATCAAAAATCTGTAACTTCAAGGTTTTTCATCGTATTGTATTGAGATTTGGCACATGTATACAGTGATATACAAAGATTTGAAAACTAATCAATTTTTGTATTTTTTTTTAATGTATACATATTTATGTTAGGTTAAAAAAAAGAAACGAGAAAAAAAGTAATACGAGTAGTTATATTATGTTTATTTTTTATAAATAAGTACTAGTATGAGTAAAATTAAGAAAACTTAAACAATTACTTATCACACAAGCATAATAAAATACATAAAATTATAAAATCGTATAGTACCTATCTATACCTCACACCAAACTAATTGATCTCAGATTAGACAAATCTTATAATATTATTGGTTTTATATAATTAGATTTTAGTCACTTATAATGTTGTATCTAATTGTTATCATCCTCGCTATTCCTAACTAGAATTACTTCCGGTGTAAATGTAGGATCACCTTCAGGTACCACCTTCAAAAGACTTTGTGCCTCTTCATCAAGATCCTTCACATTTCTCACTTAAGGGCTTATTAAACTTGAAAGGTATGGATCTGAAGTATATAGGAGCGTTTTAAATACGTCTTCATTTGTAGCTATACGGGAACATTTTCTGGCATGGTGCAGGCGCATATTTCTGTAGTCTTTATTGCGTGACTCTTGTGCATCTTCCGACAGTTGCCCAATAGGAAGAACAGAAAAATGTTTAGTCACGTTTTCTCCGTGTATAAGTAATTAGTGCACGGAGGATGGCATGTAGTACCAATCATAGTTACTAACATAAATTCGCGCAGTTTCTAAGGCATAAACTCCAAATTTTTCTGGATCGATCGTCATTCCAGAAGATAGAGCTTATAAAATAATAGACAAGCATTTAATCAAAGTTTCATCAACACCTGTTATGTTCGCCGAGCAAGTGTAATTGTAAAAGAACTTTTGTGCTGTATTTCCATCACCTGAGTTTCCACTTATCTTCCTCGTTCACCAGAAGTTGGTGGCAGTAAATGTGCTTCAGACTCCGGAAACTGTACTGAATATCCTGACTCCAGCCAGCTTGTATTATTCCGAATAAATTTGTCCCTTTTCCGTGATGCTTGAGCCCAGCGCTTATTGAAAGAAGGCAGAATAAATGTCTTTGAACGTCACCAATTACAAAACACAAGTAATTGTTTTCAGAAACATTTAATGTTTGCTGTAGAACTATGGACGACGATTCCAAGGTTCTACCACGCTCGATATAGGGAATGATGAAATCGTCCTTAGTTCAGTTGAAAGTTGACATTTTAATGGAAATAACCAATTTATATAAGTGTCACTTAATATGAAATACACGCTGAAGTGTGCAATTTGAAGATATTTGCTTCCCCTTATATTATACTGGTTTTTTAGATATGAAATACGTACTAAAATCAATGTTATGCATATTTACACACGCAGGACGAGTGTAGAATAGATGATAAGCTATTATTGGTATCAAAATATTGTGATTAATATTGATTTTGTAAACTATGTCAGCAGTAACCGCAAAAGATACCGAATTATCTACTCCGACCTCTATCACATTTTTTCCCATAACTTCAAGGACCGCAAACTTCCGCAGCTGATCTCTTTAATTTTTCATTTATGAATAGTTAGGCTATCAAATAACACATAAAACTCCGCGTGGGGAGACGTGGCTAAATGTGAAAACCTTCGACAAAAAAAAAGAAAGTGAAAAATAGGGTATGTCAATTTTTAAGTACTAAAGCGCTTATTCCACTTATCCTAGTTCCTAGATCCTAAATCGTTTCCGATTTAGTCAAGTGGAATAACATTTAGAAGCTAGGATCCTAGCTAGTATCCTAAATCGTTTCCGATTTAGTCCAGTGGAATAACATTTAGAAAGCTAGGATCTTAGCTAGGATCCTACCTAGGAACCTAGCTAGGATAAGTGGAATAAGCGCTTTACTCAAAAATAAAAATCATATAAAAAAAAATTAATAGCTCATTAATAAGAACATAAAATATCCTTTTTAAATATATAAAACCGCATGCATGTGTTAAATACTTTTTTCACAATATTCATTTGAATTATGTGTATGCAAACATTTGAATGAGCCATCCGCTACTTCAACTTACTTCAACAATATGAAAAAAAAAAATTATGCCGTTTTAGTACAAAAAATGTCTGATTAGGATTATTTGGTTATTAGAGTATCGAATGCAATAAATATTTCATTCAAATTGTGATATATTTTTAAAAACCCTCTATGATATGCTCTAGTTCTACCATTTTCCATAGTGCATCGGTTTAAGTGTGAGGAGCTTACATACACACACTTTTGCATATTTTATAATATAAGTATGGATTATGTCAGGCACCACAGATAATAAGCTACGTAACCATAGTACAATATGACGTAACGAATAACAATTGTATAATTATAAATATTAGAACATAGTTTTAGTATTATGACATAAATGTGCTTTACTAACATTCTTAGCTATCAATTAGATGTTACGTCTACAATTATGATTCTAGGTATCATATATATATATATATATATATATATATATATATATATATATATATATATATATATATATATATATATATATATATATATATATATATATATATATATTTTTGCCCTCTTAATATGATTCTTCTTTCCTGTTTATATTTGACAAATCCTTTGCTCATGTTTTTTACGAGCCCATACTGTCCCACTGCTTGGCAAAGGCCTCCCTCAAAGTCTTCCGCTCCGCTCGAATCACGATCCAACGCATATCTACCTCAAAAATTGCTTTGTTCGATGCTTGGAACTAAATGCATACGAGTGAGACAGCCTAAAATCGAAGTAAGTAAGTCTAGATGTGAGAATCTGACCCCTGGTCTTCATAGCCAATGTAATGTAGGACTTAGGAGTAAAGCTTACAGCTGCACTCAGAGTGGAACATTAATGTGTAATTAATATGCCTCATACGTTATCCTCAAACTAACTTTTTTTTAAAATAAAATAAGGGCGCAAACGAGCAAACAGGTCACCGAGCTGCAGGTGCGTTGCCCGCCTTATAAGAGGGAAGGAAGGTGCTGAAGCATGGCTCTCGCACGGTAAAAAAATTGAAGGCTAATCATAATTAAATGTATCTGAGTACGGCGGTTAGATAATATTTTGTCACCAATGTACACTGAGACTAACTTTTCTTACAATCGGCAAAAGATTCAAGACATTCCTTCTACAACTACCTAGTAGTACCACCAGAAAAAAAAAACATTTGTATACGAGTACAAGTAGTTTTTTTTCACAAAATCTTAGCTAGCGTATATTGCGAGCCTTGAAAACCTCTTTGTTATTCTTGTGACTCGGTTTATGCATATTAAACAGATTTAATTGCGGTTTCGTAATTTTTATCTTAGTTTACGTTACACATTATAATAATTATTATACACGTGTGTTAAAATGTAGGTAATATATTCCCCAAGATTCCATGAAGACAGTATAAGTATGACTCATACGTGTGTATTGATTGTGTATCCCAAATACATATATTTGGGATACACAATCAATACACATACTAAGTCATCTTTTGTTTGATTATTATTATTATAGATCCTGACTCCAACTTGTGTAATCTGTAGGAATGAAATAAAATAAATTGTACAAATAGGATAGACTAAAAGGTTTATTCAACGGAGGAAAATATTTTATTTACCTCCACAGTAATATAAATGCCCTGTCGTTTTTACTCTCAGTTTCCGTATCGCTAATGACCAGGCGATTATGAGTTCTATTGTTGGGGTGGTAAAGTCGGTAATTGTGTCTCGTTTTGTCAGGATAGGCACCAATGGTTCGCGACAAAACAAAGTTAAACAATTGCGAAATCGAATGGACGTTTTATAGTTTTAGGTCTGGTGCTTCGGAGCTTATTTGGTCAATCGTTGATTTGTGTCTGGGGTTTGACGAGAGTTTATCTTTTCAATAGCGTTTTTGATTGGTCTACTTCTTGTCCTAAGGGGCGATTTCACCAAAGAAATGGAACGCGTTCAATGCACAGTGCACACTGAACCGGTTCAAAACCTATAAACGCGATTATAACATCGAATTGCATTTCACCAACATAAACTGAACGCGTTCACAGCAAATCCGAATTTTATCTTCTTCTTCTTTTATTTACGGCAAACCATCGCTTTTTGCGACATTCTGCCAAATTTTATCTTCTGAACGCCCAAAGTCCGAGGCTTAACGTCATAAAACCCGTTCAAGGCCTGTCAGTGCAGTGTCGTGGCGGAACAAAAAACATAGACAAAAGAAATGTCAAGATGACAATTTTGACTCATGCTTTTGGTTAGTTTTTGTATTGTTTCTTGCTATTTTGTCGTTAAATTAACGTGACAAGGCTCCAAAATGATAAAAACATGTAAGTAAATAAAATAATCGCGTGACGTTACGTAAACTTAGATAAGTAATAGATTTATTAATCGCGATCAAAAGAAGTTCGTAAAATTCATTTGAAACAGAACGAGATTTACGTCACCGTGTGAACGCGTTCAATGAGAAGTAAGTTTTATAAAACGAAGTTTTAAGTGTGCCTGGTGAAATCCCACCTTAGTGAAGTTTACTAATTTAAGTAAGTTGAACAAATATCATTTTATTTCACTCGTAAGTCGTTCCTGGTATTAATGAATGAGAAAGAATGAAATTATTGCCAATTTTCTAAGGTACGAAGAAGGTTTTTATAAATGAAAATTTTTCGTCTCTCTCGTGAACCACTCGTTCATTCTGTGCTTCTCATATTATGCTGACGTAACAGATACGACGCGCTTCGCAACTGTCATCAGTTTTCACATTTTGGTGGCCAGAAATTATTTTCTAAAATAAATAAAATAAAATTAAGAAATTAAAAAAAACCCCGCCAAACAACTTTAAAAAGTAATGAAATAATATTTACTGCCTTTAAGGGCCTTCCGTCCGGAGATTCCGTAATTGACCGTATTTAAAACCTTATAAACTCATAATCTGAAAGCTACAAAGTTATAATAAAAATACAGCAATAATCTTCAGTATATCAACATTCCTTTTGTCGTTTTAAATTTTCTATTTTTGTTTATTATACTCATGATATCAGCTTCCAAAGTAATACCAATTTGTTAAAATTCAAGCATACATTCAGCATCTCCTTAGGATTTACAAATTACTTTTATTTGAAACTCACGCCAATAGATCGACAATATCATAAACTACATATTCGCCGTTTTAATTTTTTTTTAGGATAATTTTGAACCGAGATAAGTAAAAATAATAGGGTTTTGGCGCGATCTCGGCAACGCGGCAAATGTATGGCCAAGGTCGTTTGCTCGGGGGACGACCTTAAGTTCAAATAATTCCTAACTTGTGTGAAGTAATATTTTAGTCCATAATTATTGTTGTCACGGTGCAGTGTGTCGGGGGACCGCCAAGTAAACTACAACATACAACCGCCAAGTCGCTGACTATCGCGATTCAGTTCGCTATGAATTGATTGTGAATGGAATCAAACATCTACATTAGCGGTCCCCCGACACACCTTGACAACAATTATGGACTAAAATATTACTTTACACAAGTTAAAAATTATTTGAACTTACTCGTAAAGGCAGTTAATATTATTTCATTACTTTTTAAAGTTGTTTGGCGGGGTTTTTTTTAAATTTTTAATTTAATTTTATTTCATACTTTTTAAACTTGTGTTAGTTATAGTGCAGAATAATTCCTATCAACAGAATCATAAGTATTCTCATGATTACAATCTATCAATATCCTTTTCGATGAGGCTGTTAATATGAGCCCAAATATGAAACCTCCACTTTGGGTTCATACGAAGCTCGGTTCCTATAGAATCCAGGTTATGCTGCAGCAGCAGCGTGTAAATACTGTTTGTCTACTTCTTACTGGTTGTCGCAATTAAAATGAGCCCAAACACGAAACCTCTACCTACTCCAAGTTGGCGAGGAGTTGGATATCCTATTGATTGCCAGGTGATGGTGCAGCACCAGGCCAACTTTCTATTATTATGTGTATACTTATATCGTATATTCACAAATGTCACGAACTATAAGAATGAAATATAAAACCCATCAAATGACTACAAGTTGCTAACGGCCTTTCATGAACCAGATAAACCCTGATTGTCCAGCACTGAGCAGGTTGATGATGATGATTTATAGCTAAGAACACTCCCGAACATGTCAGCTTTCAAACAAAAAAAAAACTAGATCAAAATCGGTCCATCTGTTTGGATGCTACGATGCCACGGACGTGAACCAGATAAACCCTGATTGTCCAGCACTGAGCAGGCTGATGATGATGAACTATAGCTAAGAACACTCTCGATCATGTCAGCTTTCAAACAAAAAAACTAGATCAAAATCGGTCCACCCGTTTGGATGCTACGATGCTACGGATAGATACACACACAGACAAACAGACAGACAGACAGACACGTCAAACTTATAACACCCCTCTTTTTTGTCGGGGGTTAAAAAGACTATATAGTCTTAACTTACCAATGCCAATGTCTACAATGTATATAAAAAAAATATTATTAATACTTTAGGGTGAGTATGAGTCCCCTTTATAGAGTTCACTGTTAAAGTAGCAGTGTTGAAACGATATTTTTAAACTTTTGTATGGGAAAATTCACAACGTTGGGCGCTTGCCCATACGAATCAGAAAAAACTTTGCTATTGCAGCACCGCTACTTTCACAGTGAATTACAACACACATACACACCCTAAAATGTTATCACTTTGTTTGGTTACACCATGTATGATCTTATATCTTATACTTACCAAATTTCTGTACGTCATAAGTGGCATTTTATTCTGGGTGTTTTGTCTGTCGCGGCTAGCCGCGTTAAAGATCGGAAAGTCACTTATGAGGCCTCAAACCTAGAGGTCTTAGTACCCGTTCCAATTCCTTTCTTAATAACGACAATATTGTGGTAAGGGGAGCTAGTTTGAATATTTATGAGGCGGCTAGATTAGCGTCTAGTTAATTAATGTTACCTAGGCTCACCATGATTTATTAGTGCTCAAGACGAAGGAGATTCTGTTTGAGAAAGCGAATATTACCCTACGATATACTTCGTACATACTAGTTAGGAATGATAGGATATCACTTCTCTTCTGTATTTTTTATAAAATATAATATATTTTTATATATTTATAAAAAATGCAAAAATACATTATTTGACTTATCTATATACTTACTTAAATAAATAAAAAATCTAAGTATCGCTGAAACTTGAAGTTCATATACTAATAATTGTTGCCATTATTGATTACGAGCAAAAAAAAGGCAAAAAAAAATCTTTGTTGTGTTGGAAAACCCCTTAGTTATTTATTTTATTTTTTGGTACCTACTTATATTTGTAGCGGCAACAGAAATACACAATACTAGTTGATGCCCGCAACTCCGTTGCGCCAAAACTCGATTATCGCGCGGGAACCGTACAATTTTCCGGGATAAAAAGTAGCCTATGTCCTTTCCTGGGACTCAAAGTATCTCCATACCAAATTTCAGCAAAATCGGTTCAGTGGTTTGGGCGTGAAGAGGTAACAGACAGACAGACAGACACACTTTCGTATTTATAATATTATTAGTATATTAGTATTAGTAATATTAGTACTTATTTAAGTAGTATATATTAGTATATTAGTAATTAGTATAAATAGTTTATTCGTATGGTTGTGAAAATTTCAACTCTAGCTATAGCGGTTTTTGAGATACAGCCTGGAGACGGACAGACGGAGAGACATTGAAGTCTCAGTAATAGGGTTTAGGATTTTACCCTTTGGGTACAAAACCCTAAAACGTCAAGTTTATATTAGGATGGAATTACGTTACGCCCTAGTAGCGGGCTAGTTACGAAAAAAAAACGTTCCTTTTACCAGGTGTAATTTTTTAGGTAAATCCCTTAAAATATCAAATAAAGTGTAAATAAATGAGCTATAACATGCTTAATTACTTGTCAGTTGTCACTTTTCGTCCTCGTAGTACCGTTTTCTTAATTAACATTTCTCGACTTGTGACACTTTTACTCAGGGAAGACTTCAGTTAATTTTGTTAAGTTAATATTTAATAATTAACTTAAATTCCTAATAATTGTTCGCTAATCTTCATCTTATTGCTTTAATTCCGATTTCTCTCGATGGGAAGAGGATTATTTTTGAAATAGAAATTAAAACTTTTCCGGTAAAATAAAGGAGATTGGCGAATCCTGCTCTATTTCTTAGTCAAGAGCGTTCAAGTTTCATAGCTTTTATAATTATTAAAAAAATACATTATGTATATTATTTTCAGAAGACAGGAATCTTAAGTTCTGAAAGTTTATTTCGTCAATAGTTCAAGTACTTTAAATTTTTTGATTAACAAAAATACTAATTTTTGTCCTAGTTAGCATGATCACAGCGTAAACTGTAAATAGATACAATCTATTTACACTGGGCACGCTAAGCTACTACTGATTTGCCAAACTCCTTCATTATATAGTTTTAATATCATGTAACATTACATCTGGGGGCACGGAAGTGCCCCAGCCAAGCTTAAAAAGCTTGGCTGGGGCACTTCCGTGCACAAAGGCACGGCCGTACCATACTTTTCTCGAAGCGGTTCGCGGCAATTTCACACCCTCCTTATCTTCGATGTTAACAAAGCTAGAGATTTAGAATTTCGATGACTAGGGGCAAGTATTAAAACTAGCTTAACCTCCAAATTACATTATATTCTGATTAATAGTTTACTAGTTACGGATGGTCAAAGTTACTACGTTTTGTCACTGACTAACAGATCATCAAAATTCTAAGGCACTTCTAGCAGACTTAGAACCTTGAAATTTGGTTCCCGGATAGGTCTTTATTCACAATGAAAGGAAAAATTATGAAACCGTCCAAGTTCGAGTCGGACTGGCGTAGATAGGTTCTGTACCGTAAATTTGTATGGGAGCCCCCCTTAAATAAAATGTTTATTTAATTTTTATTATTTATTTTTAAAGTTGAAATACAATTGAGTATTTCCTGAAATTTCCAAAAACCTTACTATTACTATCATGAAGATAGAGCAAAAAATGCAAAAAAATCGTGTTTGTTATACGAGACCCGCCATTCCTAAATTATTGAATTATAATAGGACTATTCTATTTTATAGCGACAACAAAAATACTTAACTTGTGAAAAAATCAAATATCTAGCTATTGCGGTTCTCGAGATCCAGCCTGGTGACAGACAGACAGCGAAGTCTTAAGACTTTGTTAATATGATAGAATAGTTTTAACGTGACCTGAAAAGAAAAAAACCTTAAAAAAAGAAATGAAATCCCACCAAAACATTAAATGTAAAAGGAGCCAAGCAAAATATTGCATAGCTATGCAATATCAAAAAAAGCAAAAAGTTTTCAGATCACATTCAAGCCAAGCCTTCAACTTATTTTGTAATTGAAATCAAGATTCGGTGAATGTATCAATAGTTTTCTTTATTTTAAAATTATTATTGTGGCTTGGCAATGAGAACTAGAGATATAATCAGCGACTAATCGGATTTATATGGGTACCTGCATCGACCAGATGCGTCGTTACGATAAACTAAAAAACACTTTACGCTTGCCGTCTGTGTAAGTATGAACTCCTCCAAATATGCAGTTTTATATTTGTTTCTTCATAATTATGTGCTCATTGCCGAGCCACTTTAATAATTTTAAAATAAAGAAAACTATTGATACATTCACAAAATAAGTTGAAGGCTAGGCTTGAATGTGATCTGAAAACTTTTTACGACAGAAGTATTGCATAGCTATGAAATATTTTGCTTGGCTCCTTTTACATTTAATGTTTTGGTGGGATTTATTTAGACTGTAGGTTTTTAACCTGCGTATATAATATATTATGTAAAGTACATAACGTCATATTAAATGTTTAGAGAATAAAGAAGACAAACAATGAAAGTCCGTGGACAAACACGGTATATTTTCCTTGGGATTGAGGAAATATGGGACCGATCGATGGAGGATTACAAGTCCGGAAATGATTCTTCTTTTATACAGTAAATATATTCTATGAATATACAATATTTTCCATTTTCCTCCTTGTAAGTCGGAAAAAATTGTTTTGCAATACACTTAAAATATTACAAGAAGATCTGTGTTTAAAGACTGATACGATTATCTTATTATTTTATCTGTCATCTGTTAAGACATTTTTGTAATGGACAAACTAGGAAAGAAGAAAAAAGAAAAATAAGGAAAAGTTTCTCCTCAACCTAACAAAACTAATACATTTTAAACTGTATTTTAAACCAAATGTGGCTCCATTATGAAAGCCTCTAGGGAGCATTAAAATGTTATACAACGAAATATTATACAATAGATAAATGAGTTTTACTTTTAACATTATGGTTTTTATCTGGTGTTATCAATTCACAAGAGGTTTGAGTGCTAAAACTGATATAGGACTATTCGGGTAATAAATCTCCATTGTAAGTTATATAATAGTTTATCGAATAAATAATAATATTAACCTAAGAGCCAGCGACGACCAGACTTCCGTTATTTTATAAAAGCTGAAAGTTTACCTATTTATGGCCCTCTTTTAAAACGCTCGACTCTTTTAAAACGTATTATTTTGAAGAATAGTAGTGACTTCAGTCTTCAGATAGTCACTTAGTAACAGAGTATCAGTCGCTGTTCCCGTTAACAAGTATTCTAACTTGAAGACCTACCATTGCTATCCAAAAGTACTGCCAAAAATGTCTTTATTCAGTGTCACATATAATTTATTGGTTTCAAACAAAAATCTGCGACATCTGATATGTTCAAATCCGTGCCATTTAAGCAACCAAGCGAAGAGCAGAAATACATAGGTTGAAACTTTATACATTATACAAAGAGAAAAATATATCTAAGGTGTAGTCTACACGTGTGTGAATTTTATTAAGTCTCGCTAAAACTCGAGGAGGGCTGAACCGATTTGGCTAATTTTAGTCTTGAAATGTTTTTGAAAGTTTAGGGAAGATTTGTATTAGGAGGGAAGTTGCACGAAGTTCACCGGGTCATCATACTCCAACATAATAATATTATGTAACTAGGCGATAAAGCAGAGATACTAATAATAACAAAATAGTGATTTCTAAGAGCCCCAAAGTATGCAACGGATTAACGATGTTGATGGTGCTGCTGCTGTTGGTGATGATGATGATGATGTTTGTAGATGATAGTTTATGTAAGGGATTCGCATGATTAGATCGTCAGTATTGTACGGAACACGACGGTTGATTTAGCACGTTCTGCTTTCGAAATGTGCCACTAATGTACACAACATTGTTGGGTTTTGTGGAGAGCAGTGACTAC
Organism: Polyommatus icarus; assembly: GCA_937595015.1. NCBI lineage: Eukaryota > Metazoa > Arthropoda > Insecta > Lepidoptera > Lycaenidae > Polyommatus > Polyommatus icarus. The sequence goes on along the minus strand of OW569341.1, from coordinate 6,250,802 downwards.
TGAAATTAGTCGGGTTATAATTTTTTAGATAGTTTAGCTGACTGTAAACTGGTTAAATTAAAATTTATGTTAAAAAATTTAAACGTGTCGTAATCGGAAATTCGTAAGACGAAGGAGAGTCGGCTACGGCGCGGCGTAGGGGAAAAATTCGTTTATCGCGCGGAAACCGTACATTTTTCCGGGATAAAAACTATCCTATGTCCTTTCTCGGGACTCAAAGAATCTCCATACCAAATTTCAGAAAAATCGGTTCAGCGGTTCGAGCGTGAAGAGGTAACAGACAGACAGACATACACACTTTCGTATTTATAATATTAGTATGGATGTACTTAGTTTACTTATGACAATATGTGCCCGCTTCTGCTGTTTCGTTTCCGTTTATGCCGGCACTCTGGGAGTTCAACCCGTTGTTTTCTTCCTCTTATATTATGTAAAAAGACATAGATGACCCAGTGAACTTCGTTTCACATTCCTCCTGATACCAACTTCCACGAATATTTCAAGACTGAAATAAGCCAAATCGTTTCAGCCGTTCTTAGGTTTTAGCTAGACTAATAAAATCGAATTTGCATTTTTATTTATATAGATGGACTATGCACATAATGTGGGTTCAGACTTCAGTCAGACACACTATTATTACCCGTCCACTAAACGTGCAATTTACCTATAAACGCTATCGTTGGAAAGTAGAAAGTAGTGGTATTTGCCTTGATCTGTAGATTAGTATTTAGATTTCTAAGATATTATTCATTGTGACACAGTTTATACCACAATAATGCTTACAATTTATAGTTAAGTTTAACCTGCTTACAATAAAAATCTATATAGTTATAGTCATTAAGTTAAGGTCCTATATATTATGGTGTTACAAAATAGTGATGAAACTTAAGGGTGTCTGAAAGTAGCAATGCTGAAATAGTTACTTTTACATTATTGTTAGTTTTGGGCAAATTCGTGAAGTTGGAGTTTTTCTCTTAAAAACATAGAATTCATGCTACTTTCACAGTGCACTCTATATTATAACATGACCTACTACGTAGAGCATAATATAAAATATTGCATGTTTTAATATTAACATAATAGTAATAGATAATAATAGTTTAGAGTCTAAACTACATATTCTCACATATTTTCTTGTTACATTCTGTATGCAGGAAGTCTGATCTATCTAGTCGGACTGATCGCAGGCCGATGTAACCGAACCAACTGGAACGGGAAATGGGTCCGTTAAGACGCCATTTCCCGTTCCATTTAGTTAGCACAACTAGTAAAAAATATGTGTACGCGCTTAAGAGGGCGACTAACCCAAAAAATCAAACATCGTCCTTCTCTCTTCACACTCACGCCCGTCTTTCATATGCCAGGTGAAATAGGACGACGCGGATTTATCGCCAAATTAGTTTTTTCGTAGGTTTTTTCTCAATAACTCGATAAATATACAACATTTTAAAAATCCGCTAGGTCGGTTTCTCAACGATAGAATTTTATACAATGCGTTAAAATATTAACTTAGTTCAATGCACGGGTATGGTAATAAATGGAAATTCGTGAAAATTAGATGCATCTTTGTAATTTTTTTCCATCGAGAACATTTTAAGGTACTTGTCGTGTTTTTGTGCAGATCGAATTCTTTGAAATATAATGTAGTAGATACTACAATAAAATTAGATAATTTTACAAAATGAAACGATTCCGGGCATATTTTCAAGTTTAAAAAATATGTATTATAAAATCGAAAATTTTGGGTTAATCGCCCCCTTAAACTAGGTATTTCCAGATTTCTCCCGATCCCATATCAAATATGGACACGAATTGTACCTACTTATCGTTTAGTACCTTTATCTAAATTGAAATCCTGTTGAATTGTGAATAGGAACTGTCTAGTTGAGAAGGGTTGGCGCGAACAATGTTCCGTTTAAGTTACATATTATACTCCTTACTAGTAATAAAAAGATATGCACGTTATCCTTATTAATATGTAGTTATTACTAGTTATCCCAGTGAACTTTGTGTCACTTATAAACCTTCTCTGGACTTCCACGATCGTTGACTAAAATTAGCCAAATCGGTCCAGCCGTTAGGCTGCCTTCACATTACGTCGCGAGTGTTGCGGCAGCCGCGCGACTCTCTTTTGTATGAAGTCGCGCGGCTGCAGAGCGGCTGCAGCGCTGCTGCCGCACTGCTTGCGGCATAATGTGAAGGCGCTCTTATTTACTAACACAATTATTGAGAACCCATGTGTATACAGGGTGTAACAAAACTAAGTGATAGTACTTTAGGGTGTGTACGTGTTCCTTGTGGAGAGTTCACTGTGAAAGTAACAACGCTGAAAGACCAAAATGTTTTTTCACTTTTGTTTGGGGAAACTCGTGACGCTCTGGCCCTAATGCGTGTGAAAAGTGAAAATTTTTTTTCGTTTTTCAGAGCTGCTACTTTCACAGTGAACTCTCTGTTCTACTCTCTGAAGTAACACGTACACCCCCTTAAATATTATCACTTATTTTTGTTACTCACTATATATTATAGATAAATGTGTGTCGGTTTTAACTCTTCTCGCTTATACCACTGAACGGATTTTGATGAAATTTTGTATGCAGATACTTTGAATCAGTGTCTTTCTGTTACCTCTTCACGCTTAAACAGCTGAATCAATTTTAATAAAATTAGGTACATGCAGATGTTTTGAGTCCCAGGGAAGGACATTTTAAAACATTTAAAGATAATGACCTTTTGGCGCAACGGAACGGACGTCATCTTAGACCTGAATCCCAAAAGCGTAAGACATAACTTACTTTCTGATGGATGAAACCATAGGTTCTTGGTAGTGCCTCGTGTACTTAGAATACCTGCGAATTTGTGTAGCTCTAAGTAAAGTGCGACAAGGCTTTATATGGACGTGGGCGGGAGCGCTGCTGCTAAAGGAGAACTGTCAAAAATGACGTTTTTGTGTGATGGCAGCGTTAGTTTCTTTTTTCGCCACGTTCATTTAAAGCCTTGTCGGGCTGTACACGATATTATTGTCCTAAAAACTTTTTGTTTACTGCCTATTTTGGTGCTGCCTCTTCGTGAAAACATTGCAAGTAATATATTATCAGTTTGCCGCATTTTTTTGTGACAGAATAAGCAGAGTAGACAGAATGATAGAGTATGCCGACTTAGAACTTATGTAAAAAAATTTAAGTTTGACGTATTATGACAAAAGTCGTCGCTAGGGTCGTTACCTACAAATTTAGTTGTTGTTTATATTTTGGCACATGCAAAGAAAACTGTCAGAATTCAATTTCAAAATCTTATTTTTAAAAATAAATTATACCAGCCAGCGCGCCAGCCTCTAACTTATCACCCCCAAACCCGACGAATTTGACAGATATTGAAACCTGTCCATTTCTTTGCAGTCGAACTACTGGTAGTTTTGTCTATTGTGGAATAAGCAAGTGAAATGACCGTTATTTATGACAGAAAGGATTTAACTGTTATGTGTGTGATATAATAATATGATATAACATTTATTATATATTTTACGTAATAGGAACGATCGTGATTTTAGAAACTAGATTCATAAGTTGTTTCTAGATGAAGAAACAGGTCCCAGGAAAAGTAGAACAAATATAAGTAATAAATTAATATGTATTATAATTTTTGCAATAAAATACATAATACATAAACTTTGCATTAAAATAAAGGCTGATATTATCATTATTATGTGTAACGTGCCGCCATAATCCAGGGTACTTGGCCGGTTTGCCTTCAATAATTTCGGCAATGAAGAAATGTTGCATTTGACGTAAAGTAACATGGTAGGTACATGTGAATGTTGTGATTCATCATGTCAAATATAACACATAATATTGTTTTCTAACTTCGCTGATAATCGAATACATCTAGGCTAAACGCCCCAGTGTTGAAAGCCACGACCAGCGTTACGTCAATAGATGGACGGCACTTTCACTCGACACACTGTCCTAATACTAAACATTCTAGACTGGAATCTAGTGTCTAAGGTACTGGTTAGATTACTAGGTTGTCAATAGATAAGACTGCACTTATTTTGTATCTAGATTCTAGAAGGTGCGACTCCGCCAAAAAACAGTATGTCTCTCTATATCTCTCACCGTGGGAGAGCCATGCTTCGCCACGAATGGGCTGGTTCGACTGGAGGTCCAATCCCTTACCCTGTTCCCTTCCCTACCCTACCCTCCCCTACCCTATTACCTCTTAAAAGGCCGGCAACGCACCAGCAGCTCTTCCGATGTTGCGAGTGTCCATGGGCGACGGAAGTTGCTTTCCATCAAGTGACCCGTTTGCTCCTTTGATCCCATAATATAATATCTTAAAGAATATTATGCCATGTGTATAAAGGCGTATAATGCTACCCCAACAGCCATAAAATCCCTACCTTATAATAAATTTAAGAAAGAAATGACTAAATGGCTAAAGCTAAAAAATTATTATTCCGTTACAGAGTTCCTAAATGATAAATAACATTTTCCTATATTATACTGTTGAATTAAATTACTATGAAAATATCTGTAATTATAATTATACTATTGACATTAAATTATTGTTTTGAAATCAATTGAAATGTAATATTAGGTAGCTCGTAAGATTAGGACATATTTTTGTAAGAAGGGTTTATTAATTTGAATGTTGTAGTCTATTGAATTGTTTATTATATCGAATTATTTATAAATTATAATATAAAAGGTAATTAAATAAAAATTAATGTATTAGAATAAGTACCTAAGAATTTGCATGCTATATTATTAGTGAAAAGTGTGATCTAAGAAATACTATTAACTGTAATACCAAAATGTACCACTTTTGAAGCAAATAAAGAAATAATTCATTTTAAAAAAATGTAGCGGTAATTATACATATTTCCGCGACAAAATTATATCCTATATCCCCGTGGTCTATTTTATACCTGAGCCAAATTTCCTCTATATCGGCCTAGCAATGTCGGAGCTTGTTCGATGCAAATAAATTTTTCCTCATAATTAGTCTAGATTTAAATAAGTCAATCGCCTCTCGTTTCGACAGTCTCTGATTATTTGTTTGGCAACTTAGTCTCAATTTCACCATAGTGCCAATCGTGTCAAAATAATATCATGCCTTCTCTTTCATCATAATGAAGATAGAGAGGGATGTGATAATATTTAAACAACGGTTAGCTTTAATAGGCATTTGTAAAAAATAATCAGTAGTCACTAATATTACCACTTATTTGCTCTAAAAGTGGTACAAAGGACGCAAAGAAAGTTCTAATACAGTAAAGACTATATTATACTAGCTGTCCCGGCAAACGTTTCTTTGCCATATTAAGTATATAAAGTATTTTTTTTAAATTTGGTCGAAGCGCTAACTGTCGGACAGACTAAAATTAAAATCCGAATTCGAATATTATTTAAAATTTGACACTGCGATGGCAGCCGACTGTCGGATCCAATGTAAAACATTCCAAAATCAACAACTACTAATAAATTAAAAATTAATTAAAAAAACATTGTCCAGCGGACAAAATTGTGAATCTAAACCATTCCCAGATCCCCTTGAACACACACAAAAAATGTCATCAAAATTGGTCCAGTCGTTCAGTCACATACACACGCACACAAGAAATATATATATTAAGATAGGAGTATAGACAATCAGAAAGTCATACAGATACACAGGTGTGGTTTAATATTTGCTTTCTTAAAATTAGTATAAACGAGCTTTTGCCCGCGGCTTCGCTCGCGTTAATAAGTATTATTATATACAAAGTTTCATCCCCTATTTTAACCCCTTGGGGTTGGAATTTATCAAAATCCTTTCTTAGCGGATGCCTACGTCATAACATCTACCTGCATGCCAAATTTCAGCCCGATCCGTCCATTGGTTTAGGCTGTGCGTTGATAGATCAACATGTCAGTCAGTCAACTTTGAGTTATATATGTGTGTGTGTAGATAATATAATATTATCTTGCTATGTTATATAATACTAATTATGTAATCTTCCCATTTCTTATTCATAACGAGCCTTTTATTATCAAACGTACTGTAATTATTCTATAAGCTACCCTGTGACCCCTGATCTCAGCTCCGTCAGAAACTGCAAATACTGTGAGAAACTACACGGGTGACGGGTCGCAGGTTGCGGGTCGTTGGGTCGCAGGTGGCGGGTCGCCGGGTAATTCTTAATGGACGTACCGTGTTGGCTTTTTCAATGACGTAGCGGTCGAGAAATTTCTTTGCAAACGTTGATTTCTCCGACCCATATTATTTTCATTACCCATTATGTCGTACTGTGTAGACTGTTAGAGTATGTCTATATATTTTATTGAACAGTATTTTTATTTTATACAAGGCAGGCTTTAAGCCATTTTACGCCTTACAAAAATACTACTCGCAAACTTTGTATTTGCCTGGTACACTTCTAAAGTCTAAGTCAGACAAAGACTAGTAATTCTTGTGTAGTTGGGTAAAAAAGGATGCTTTGTACATATATTTTGATTAGTCAGGGATTTTGTTTTTAAATTGCATATTAACTAGCCAAAAAGATTAAAGCTAGCTGTTTGCCGGGCTTTGCTCAGTATTCGATAAAACTCGAATAAAATGACATTTTCTAGAAATGATTCCTAGCTAGATTGATTTATCGCCCCCGAAGAAACCCCCGATATACTAAATTTCATGAAAAGAGCCGACTCCGAGATTCCAACGGAGTAATGGGGATTGTCCTTTTTTTTTTAATTTTGCTCATTACAAAAACATTTCGAGGAATAAGGTCAGTGATCGTTTTTCTGTATATAAACGAAAAAAATACCCATTAGTTACTTATATTTTTGAACAAATATGTTAAACCTTAGTTTGACCTTCAATGGCGTTAAATTAGCAATAAATGCGACCAACATTACGTTCCGAACTTCTGGTAAGCTTCTCGTATCAGCTTTCACATAATGAGAACTTGCATTTGACGAACCAGCCATTATAAATAAGATTGAAAGGAAAAAAAACATACTGCAGAGGTCAATTGGCCGCCGATGATGACGTCACAGCGAAACTTTAAAAATTTATTGAGAAAAAACTAGCCAATGAATTTCAAAATTATTTAATTTATATTCTTAAAATACCCTATTTTAACGAAAAAAAAAAATATAAAAAGTACATGTGATTTTTTTTGGACAAAGCCCATTACAACGTTGCTTTTGGTTACCACTAGGATTCAGTCAGATTACTAATCTTATTAATCTGACTGAATCCTAGTGGTAACCAAAAGCAACGTTGTAATGGGCTTTGTCCAAAAAAAATCACATGTACTTTTTATATTTTTTTTTTCGTTAAAATAGGGTATTTTATGTAATATGTATATATATATATATATATATATATATATATATATATATATATATATATATATATATATATATTATATCTATATTTTATATATATAATTATTATTATAAATTTTTTTTAGTAAATTTACTACAAAATATTTAAACTAAAAAATATTTTTTAGTATTTAAATATTTAGTAGTAAATTTAGTATTTATTTATATATTTTTTAGTGTTTTACTCTATTTTTTAGTGTTTCAATATTTAGTACTTAGTAAATTTACTAAAAAAAATTTAAAACAATTTTTTTTTTTGTGTTTAAATATTTTGAAGTAAATTTTTGTGCAGGAACCTAGGTAATTACTATTCTAAACTGAAAAATAACTCAAACATGTTAAATATTTTCGTATGTGAAAATGATTTTGGTATTACGTTTGCATGAGAAATTCCAAGGGTACCCGGCCTCTTAAATATATAAGATTAGTAATCTGAGCGTTACCTAGTGGTAACCAAAAGCAACGTTGTAATTACTCCAAGCTCCTTGAAGTAATCAAATTAAATATAGTGAAGTTAAGGAAGCAATACTACATGATGACTTCCTGCTACCGAAAAGGTTAAGGCTACGAAGGTTTTAATTTATTTTCCCTTAATTTATTTATTGACTAGTAATTACAAGACAATGTTTTGATTTGTACAATATTATTTTAGTATTTACTTCAATTTTTTTTTGATGCGCAGGGAAAAGTCGAAAACCCTTGTGTGCCCCGGGTTAGGGATGTGCCTCAGTTAGCTGAAGCACCCCGGGGGTATGTGAGACTCTTACACACTAAAACCACCTGCGGTTTGCCTTCAGCCGTACACGGAGGGATATCCTGGATCTGTCTAACACAGGACTCCTTCCACGACCGGCCGGTCCACCTCAAAAGGGACCGGACTAGGACATTATTCCAAGTATGATAGACAATAACAGCTTCTGTACATACGTATCGTTTTAAAAATACAACAAAGACGTATTTGCTATAATACATTTTATTATACAATATATCACTTATCAACACTAAAGAAATGTTAAAGTTATCATATTATATTACAGTAAAAATGTTAATCTTAAAATTCCAGCTTTTAGATGTAGTTGATGACATTGAATTATATTATAGATAATGGATTATACAGACTTATAAATAATTAAAATACGTATTATAATATTATAAACAAATGCTCCAAAATCCGGTACCTAAACCCGTTTCGCTTGGAGATGCGAGGGTCGCTACAACCATTGACCTTCTGAGGTCATGTTTTTATTTTCGTCGCGTCCAATGACATGATGTTTTGTTGCCTTCAGTTATATTTTTTACTAGGTTATATAATTTGTGAGGTTTGTAATATTAATAGCGAAAACGTAAGCGCGAGCTCCGAGGAATTCACAAAGCTGGCGAGTGAGAGAGATAGGTGATATCTTATATCCCTCTCACATGAGCATGGATAAAGAACACTGGCACTTATGAGAGAGATCAAAAAAATTCGATCATTTTACCGAAATGGTCTATGTGGATGACCTTAAGACCTTGTCAAGAGGTAAAATAACTCTGAACGCACTTATCAAGTGAATTCACGTGTTATTTCTCACTTTTTCCTTGATCTCAATTTTAGTTAACTCACCAATAAATATTATTTAGTTTAGTTGTGAATATGTTAGTAGATAATAATAACTGGTCCACCTTGGACGAATTTAAATTGATGAACGCTTGATTGAAGGTCTGTTATTATTGCGCTGGTATTTAATAAAAATAATTTAATTACTATAGTTAACTACACAATATACGGTACTTAGTAGATAAGTTCAATCAGTTAAAATAGCATATTAGCAGTAAGAGCAGAACCACTATACTCATCAAAATAAGAAGGCACAGATTTTCATGCAAATTTTGACATGTAAAATGAATGTTTGTGCCTCTATTCATGGTTTGGACTTTAGGCAGATATGCCATATCCCCCTTCAGAAGACATAAGCCACAAGTCGAAAATAACTCAACAAAGCAAGCTCTTACTACGTAGCTTGGCCTTAAAAACGATAGTTTTTAAAGGATTTTTCTTTCTATAATGTTTATTAAAAACATTAATTACGTTAAAAGCGCAACGCTTTCATCATAGTAAATGCGCCTTCAACGAGATGTTTAAAATATCGAGAGTTTTCGCGAAAACAAGCAAGAAATTAACATAAAAACAGAAACCTTTAAGCAAGCTGCAGTTTTGGTTATAGTGCCATAAAGTAATATACCTAGCGGAATGGAGCAACAATCTCGAGCTGTCAAACGAAACAGAAATTGATTAACATCTGTGTGTAAAAATATATGCACGTATACATGACTACACTTACACAAGCATATTTCTATGAGATTAAACTGTCAACGAGCCGATAAGTTCCGACTAGACGTCAAAAAAAAGTTCTGCTGTCATGTATCACACGTCTCTTTTTACCACGCAATGTGTCATCTCGCTTGCTCTGGCCTTTGTTTCTTTATTCCGCTAGGTCCATTAAGCTAGAAACAAATTATCGGACGCATCCATAAGTCGCGGCTGATGGATGCGGCTTAGCAATGTGCACGGTTCATCCGCGGACGTCAAAGACCTAAACCTATAATATGTTAATGGCAGACGTCCGCGGATGCAAAAACATTCGGCCAGTCAGATTCTGTTCGGACGTCCGAACGCTCAAGGTCGCGTCCGCAACGTATGTCAGACATGCGTGTGTTTAGTGTATTTTGTATTGATCATATAGAAACAAGCCGCATCCGATGAAAACGTCCGCGGACGTTCGTTCGATAATTTGTTCCCAGCTTTATGGTGGTTAGTATAAAATATCTACCTTTTATACGCCGACGCACAAAGAAAAGATGATCCATCTTACTTGTCAGACAATCAGGTGAATGGATGTAGATAAATATTATATTTATAACTTAGAAGGTGAACAATGATCGGCCTGTATTGTTTTAACTAAACTAAAAAAAAACATTTTTTGTGCTAACGCAAAAATCGAACCTCGTGATCTCCAACACGAGAGACAATCTTTAAACTACTTTAATCACATCAGACATAATATTATTCCGTTTTTTACTACAGTTAGGGCCAGTTTCACCATTTCCTGATAAGTGTCGGTTAGGCTGTCCACCACTTAACTTGACAGATGAAGTATGGAGAATCTGTCAAAAAGTTGTGGATAGACCCTTAGAATATTAATATTATGCTATCTAACTCTATCTACATTATTGCCTATAACCACTTGCAAGTTCCTATACATTTGTAACCACAACAGCCTGTTGCTCGATTGTCTGGAAACCGCACAATCACCCACATCACCGATTCTCTCACGTGAACAACAAAATAACCGCCCCCCCTTTTGAGGTCAGTTATAACGTTGTTGACAAGTTTACTTCTGTTGACCGCAGTTGGTAGAATATAGAATATACCTAGACGAAAGGACGGAGACAATCAGCATAGTTCGATGCCGAGCGGGGTAATACCTAACCTTTGAAATTTTGAAATCACTTAAACGTCCTAATACTGTACTCGGCGAAACATGGCGGTAGCGGTCATTGACTCCCGGTCAAAAACTTGTCATTTTCTATACAAATTACAAAGCCGCGATTGACGACATCTGACACTTCATTGTCAATCGCGGCTTTGTATAGAAAATGACAAGTTTTTGACAGGGAGTCAATGACAGCTACCGCCATGTTTCGCCGAGTACAGTATAGTCCCGTTGAACACAGAGTACAGACAGTAGAAAGAACAATTATTTATGACGGACAGACAGAAAGCATAGTTGAGCCTGGCCCTTTATATTATATATGTATTATGAATGACACCATAATAATTGTGTTGCTTTTTACACTAAACTCAATAGACGTCGACGTTGGTCTATAAAACTCTATATTGAGGAATATGGTCCTCTATACGTTCATAATCGTCGATATTTGTCCATCATGATGGGCCACGGTGACCCTAATATTGACATTACCTGACAAAGTCTTATCGCTCCCACTATATTGTGGGATACCACCCAAGAGTTGTCCCACTTCCTTTGGTAAATTATCTCTATGCAGACCCTACCTTGCGTAATGAGTGTGGGCGGCGCAAACAGTTTTCTCGACTATTTTTATGCTATCTCTACTATTTAGGTCGCTCTGTTGAGAAATTGTCTCGAAAATATAGAACATTGTCGACGGAGTAGTTTAAAGTGTAAATTGAGAGAAAAAGTAGAGATAGTGGTAAATATGTACCTACTCGTAGTCCGTAGAGAAGTAGCGATTACTAGGTGGTTATAATAATATTATTATCTGAAAATTTTTACTAAGTTATGCCCTTTTGGCTTTCTCGTGTTTTGTTGTATATAGTCCGTGCAATCCACGAAGACGCGCCCCACCAATTTTTGGGTGAGCATCTTTCCCTTTGACCGTGACGCTTTTTCTTAATTGGTCTATTTATTGTAATGTGCGCGTGCACTCATAGGTAATTAGTGTGTACCGATAACACTCAAACATTGGCGAAAGCTTGCACGCATATACTGCGAGTATAAACGATTAGGAGGAATAGTGGGGCGCGTCGTGGATTGCACGGACTATAATACGAGTAGCTGCGCTTAACACCAAACTTGAGCAGTCTTGATGACTATTTGGGCAAGCGAACACATTTAATTTAAATTACAATTTAATTGATTATATTTCAGCATTTCAGTAGTCTTTACCCCGGTAGTCAATACAGATTAGCGAAAAATTACGACTTACTAAATCCTATGACAAAATCAATGCAATCGGTAGCATTAATATTTTGTAATAGCCTCGAAGGAAACAAAGGTATCTTTAATCTGTTTCTTAAGCCGCTATCAAAATAGTTCTGTTTCTTCTGGGAATATCATCGTGACACAATAAACCAATTATTTCGGTGATGAAAGGATGATGATGATTGATGATTATCATCTTTTCATCACCGCTTTGATGTGGCGCTGGCTATCAGCTGTGACGCGTGAAAAGATGTAGGGTGACGGTGTATTTTTAATTTGGGGTCTTTATTTATAGAGTTAATAAGGTCTATGTATTTATTTAGTCTATACTTTACTTTTTAATAAAAATTATATTTATGTGGATACACTTTGCAGTTTATTGTTCTTGTCAAGTTTATTAGAAAAGTGGCTCAAAACACATCGCGAGCAAAATATTTTTTGTGATTTGTATGGACAGATTCATGATGATGGGTGCTGCTTGCTCATAAAAATCACAAAAAAAAGTTATTTTAGCGCCGCTATACAGTGAATTCTAGTTATAAGTAACAGATACAAAACCTAAAGGTCCGAAATAATTTATTTTTTTATCCCTTGTATAGCGTTAAAATGAGGATAAAAGATTAGAGTGGCGCAACACGCAAAGCTTTCAGTTCCTAGTTCGTATAACAAAAAAAATTGACGCCATTGCTGTATTTAAAATTCTTTCCAAAAAAATTCTTAACAACCCCAAAATATTCCCAAACAAATCATCTTCAAAAACCTATCGTTTCGTCCAAAGGGAATAAATGAAAGGCAATTACTCAGGCTGTGCATCATCACGCCAGAGCTGCGCTTGGAAATGAGGGGACATCAGTTTAGTTTTTACATCGAGAGCGTTTCGTCTCCACTTCACGACAGGAAAAATAATTTCAGCATTTATTTTCCGCTGTTGTTAAACATATTTCTTTAGTTTTAACGCTTAAAGTTTTATTTAATAAAAAAAAAATAAGCAATGCACTACGCAATACGCATACAATATAACGCGACGTAATTTTGGCATGGCGTGTCACCGGTAATTTAAAATACATTGCAGCCGTAATCATGCCGAACTTCGGCCGCGTTTTTTCGGCCTAGTGCGTTTAGATACTTAGATTTGATGTTCACTGTCGCTTAAGTTTTATGATAATTTGATCCTAAGAGCGTCCGTGGCCTAATGGGTAGACCTTTGGTTCGCACTCGCAGAGGGTGCAGGTTCGATCCCGGGTGGAGGCGTGTACCAATGAGACATTTTCTGATCTCAAGTACATAATACGGACGCTCGTACAGTGAAGGAAAACATCGCGAGGAAACCCGCACATGGTTGGTCCCAGACGTATTGACTAGTTCTTTCCTCTGGACTAGGCCGACTATGTTGCGAGAATGCCGTATGTGCTTGGGCAGCCATACGGACATTTTAAAAATACACTACAGTATTTGAGGAGTGGTTACTTCGCTCTGAAAAATACTGTATAATTAATCATCCACATTGGATGTAAAGGCCTAGTTTTTTGTCGCTTAAAGTTTATCAAGTCTGTAAATAGATACTAACATCCAAATTTTTAAATGCCACTTAAAGTTAGACTATGCTAAGCCTTACTTTAAGTGGCATTTAAAAATGGGTTATTCACAGCTGTATCACAATCACATAGAGTTTCCTTGTGTAATGCGCAGACATTGCAATATCAAAAAGAAACTTCTTCACAATATGCTTAGATGTAATGAAAATTAGTAATTAAAAAGTAATTACACCTTGCCATATAGATGAGAAATGAATATGAGGTTTATCTCTTTAAGCAGGTTATATCTAAACATCTTCGCACGGTTGCCATGGCTTACAAAATGTGCTGTTACAATGGGATCAGAGAGACGGCGTGAGACCGAATATGATTTCTGCGTTGTAAATAGATATTGCCTCACTGTCCATTGGAAAATATGGTTAGTTAATAGCCTAATAGGTACTGAAGGTATATGAAATATTGTGTAGTCTTCTGGTGTTATCATTCTAATCTTGTGCTATCATTCTGTGGGGAATCAGTGTTACAAGAAACCTCTACCACTCTATTCTAAGGGATTAGCTTATGGATAGCTCTAGTACTTAACAATTTCAAGACAGCATTATATCCTATTAGATAACGCCTGTAAATCCGTTGCGCCAAAAATCGTTTATCGTGCGGGAACCGTACATTTTTGGGGATAAAAAGTATCCTTTGTCCTTTCGCGGGACTCAAAGTATCTCCATACTACATTTCAGCAAAATCGGTCTTAAATGGTTTGGGCGTGAAAAGGTAACACACAGGCACACTTTGCCATTTATATTATTAGTATTAGTATGGAAGTATAGATAGACATAAAATACGTAATCAGAAGTCAGAACGTCAGGGAATACCAAACGTCTTAACACTTGTAATGACCAGATTTTGAGGTTTCTAATCTACTTGTTCCTTCATTTGTATCCATTCACTATAGTATCCATTCACTAGTGCTTTTAATTATTATCTAAGAACAAAACGTGAACCAATATTCTACTACTATTTTTGCCCCAATTAGCAACAAAACAAAATGGTTTGTATCAAAATAAACAAAAAATTGTTTCTACTACATCAGCTTTTCGATATTTATTCATATCGAACGAATGTTTATTTAAAAGAACTGTATTAAATTCAGTATTCACACGACTGATTCAGCGCTGGCCCAATTTAATAGTGCATTTTCACTGACTTTTTGTACGGCTTATATTGCAGTTTGTGAGATGAATTTCCTTTTAAAAGCATATTTGGATTTTAATCCTTTATGAAATTTTAAAACTAGTAATTCTAAGAGAAATCTCACTAAGAGAAATACATAATAGGTCCAGCTTGCGTATCGCTTAGCATGACCGTCATAAATATTTCTGAGATAGAATTGATAACAGATAAAGGGAATCCATCATTTTGTCCCTTAAACTTGTGAGTAATTCTATTCTTTTTTCCTGTTAGTTAAAAAGTCTGCTAGTAATTCCTAGGTTTAAATTTTTTGAAGAGATCTCTCCATATTTATCAGGTTTTATTATGTTTGTACTTTTTTGTAACTTTTATTGCTTTACTGGTTAAGTTTTCACAAATACAGTTGATTTTTAATTTCCATGAAACATAATTTTATATTCGTGGGTATAAGGTTCTTTGAGAGGATAAACTAGGTCTTAATGCTATCGTCTATGATGCTATATTAAAAAAAAATAAGGACACCTAGGTACTTTACGTCTTTATGACGCAAAGCAAAATGTAATATGGAGACAAATTTAAGTATTTAAAAAGAAAGATAAATAATAATTAATATTTATGAAGAAACGAAAAAATTGGCTGTCATTAATTATGCTCTTTAAAAAAGGTGTTATATATGGTGTTTAAATTGTTACTGAAATTATGATACAACGTACAAAATATGACAGCTATAATGTCACGCAAAGCGTGCCGTAAATTGTAATTTACAGTAATTTACATTGTAATCCCAAAGTAGTGAGTGTTAATTTATGCTAGTATGTTATGGCCTGTGAAGCACGTTTTCACTGCGCGCGCGCAAATACGCGACGCGTGCGTAAAATGCGTAAAAGTTACGCTCTGATTGGCGCTTTCTTGTCCTACGCCTGTGCTTACGCTAATTTAAATTTATAACTATGTGACAATTTAATTAATACATTTTCAGGGCCAGTCTAACCTTTTTCTGATAATGTGCCGGATAGGCTATCCACAACTTATTTTGACAGATATGATCCATACCCTATCTGTCAAGTTAAGTTTTGGATATCCTATCCGGCACTTATCAGGAACTGGCCCTTAGATCACAAACGTTTGGACTATGTCATCGGCGAAACTTTTTCATGTATGGAGATTGGAGAGCCTCGTTGCTTTGACACTACTCTAGACAGAGCAAAACATTTTTAAATAATTCCGGCTTTAGTAACTCCAAATAATTAAAGATTAACTCATTAAAACCGCCATTTGGAGAGAAGAAGAAGATAATGATTTCTGTCAAACGTACATTGTGTCATATCATGAGTTTTGAAATATTTGTATTTTGTAGTGATTTTAACTCTACATAACTAAACTTGTATACTAAAACAGACTTGTAATTTGTATACTAAAATGGAAGGGTAAACTGTATAAAGTATAAACTGTAGGATTTAGTTGTTTTCGCCATCCAAAGGCGGACACAAAGGCCTGTATGGGATCACTATTCACCTGTCAATGGTCCACAAAACGACTGTCACGACTGTCGCGTCGCTATTGTAACTTCACTTGTTTTGAATTTCGTCACTGGATTGTGCGCTGTATTCGGCGTAGTTTTAGATTTTGTGTTCGTCGTTTTGGTAACATCCCCTGTATTTTGTTTTATAGGACTATGTCGTCCCCGGTACGGGAAAAGTTTAAACTTTTTAGTGTAAATAAAAATGTAAAGGTACAAGACGCATGGTACAAAATGCTCTTCGCGCCGCTGCCGGCCGCTGCCGATCCGGTGTGAATCGGCCCTTATATTACTCTGGAAAAAGTAAAGGCCTACAACATACGGAGTATTTGCAAAGGAAATGTTAGCCAATACTTAGGAACTTCAAGCGTTTTCCGTCATGTTATCAATACTGGAAATACCTACTAAATATATATCTGCTGTTTCAAATTATAATTATTGTTATTTTACTTTAAAATAATTATCGATACCTAAATCGATTTGTCTCAAATCACAATCGAGTGGATTTGTCGTTACGTTGAAATTGTATCGAGAACAAGGTCTCGATTAATTGCCGAGACCTCGTCGCGGATTTTATATGTCTGTTGCGGTTGTGGCGATACGATATTTTATTGGGAATCGTAAAAATGTTACATTGTTGTACACAGTACGAGCAGATATTATGGGTTCATCATGATTTGGAAGAGCTTAGAATGAAGTATTTCATATAGAACTACGAGTAGCTGTCCTGGCAAACGTTGCTTTGCCATAATATAAAGTACCTATTTCGCCCATATTATTTTTATGAAGTGACTAAATAAGTATGTTACCACAGCAACGTCTATCGCTATCCCGTCGCACAAACAATGGTCGCCTTCAGTCTCGAGTTGTAATAATTTACTATTATTTATTCAACAAATGCACTTATCAATAAGTATATAAGGTACCCAGTAGCCGATTCTCAGACCTACTGAATATGCATACTCGTATAACATTTGGTAAAAATCAGTAAAGCCGTTTCGGAGTTCGTGGACTAACATTGTGACACGAGAATTTTATATATAAGACGACTAGATGATGCCCGCAACTTCGTTGCGCCAAAATTCGTTTATCGCGCGGGAACCGTACATTTTTCCGGGATAAAAACTATCCTATGTCCTTTCTCGGGACTCAAAGTATCCCCATGCCAAATTTCAGCAAAATCGGTTCAGTGGTTCGAGCGTGAAGAGGTAACAGACAGACAGACAGACAGACGGACAGACGGACAGACACACTTTCGCATTTATAATATTAGTATGGAAGTATGGAAGTCTGGATAGTAGCCACGTAAGCAATCATATAAAACAGGTGTTTAAACTTTAGTTAAAATCCATACTTTACTAATATTATAAATGGAAAAGTGTGTCTGTCTGTCTGTTACCGCTTCATGCCCAATCCATTGAACGGATTTTGCTGAAATTTAGTAATATAGATACTTTTAGTTCCGGGAAAGGACATACTAGGATACTTTTTTACGGTTCCCGTGCCATAAACGAATTTTGGCGTAATGGAGTTGCGGGTGTCATGACTTCAAAAAAAGGAGTTATTATTTATTTTTATTAATTAAGTACATCGTTAGTCTTTATACATATCTATCTAACATATAAAAATCTCCTGTCACGATGTTTGTCCGCGATGGATTCCTAGATTACCTAACCGATTTTAATCTTTCTTTTTTTTAAATATGTGCTTTTTTCCAACTTGAGAGATAGGATAGCTTAGATTTTTAATTATAGTCGCAATTTTATTTATTGCAAATTATTTGTCTATAAAGAGCGACCATTGCTTATGCGACGCGGGTCACGGGATAGCGATGGACGTTGCCATGGTGACATACTTATTTAGTCACTAATTCAATAAAATAATACGGGTGATATACTTTATATAATATGGCAAATAAACGTTTGCCGGGACAGCTAGTAATAATATAGATTTTTTGTAGAGTAATACTATGGTAATACCAATGTAGGATCACACGTGTGTTTACGAATCGTTAATTACAAACAACAAACATTGTTGAAATAAACGTTAGTTAGAATCTCAAATATTAACGATTGTGTGGGTTTATTCACTTTTTAGCCTCCATAAAATAATGCAATGGAAAAATTCTGATGATTCAGTTTAAATCATTTTAGTACTTAATTTGAATTTTAAATAGGCAGCTCACAAGTTTATGAATTATGATGATTTTGCTGTTACCTTTTGCATGGAGGGAGCGGGTCTTGTGCGTACATAGAGATACTCTATTGGTATTTCGTGGTTGGTACCATTACAGCTTTAGCATATCCCTCGGGCTCCCTGAGATCATAAGGGAATGATTGACAATCAAAATGCAAGCATGGAATGGCGTATCCAGGCCCTCTTGAGATCCATAGAAGGCCATGACACTCTTTTAACATGGCATTTCTTTAGTAAAAATGGAAAATTTAACTTAAAAACTTACTACTGTGTCAAAGATTTTTTTTAATCTTCGATTTATGCCGATTTTTTTCTAAATTTCACGTTTTTGTGCTCTAAGTTTATATAAAATAGGTTTTTTAATAATAAATAAATAAACAATTATATAAAAAAAATTAAACAATATTTAAAAAAATCGAAATATTGTTATGTTCCGCTAATTTTGCCGGTGTGTTTATGATAATATCAAAATCGGTATTTAAACAGAAAATACACTTGTCTATTTATATCGATAAGTTAAATATGTACTCGTATGTATGAATATGAATATGATTGTAGGTTTATGAATGAATGAATAACATCAAACAGCTGTTGAGGACAAGTTCATTCGCAAGGTCGTCACGCGATGACTGAGACACGCGGAAGGTCGCGGGTTCGCATCCAATAAGGTCGTCGAGCAATATTCGGCGAAAACGAGCTGGCTTTTCACCTGTTTGTAAGAAAGGACATCCTCTAATAGGCGCATTCATCTAATGTTTTAAACAAAACTATCTTGTATTTATTTGACAATGTGTACGTTTTTGGCAACGGCCGCTAGTGTTTCCATGAAATTAATAATATAATTATTATGTAGGGGTTTTAAGAAAACTAATCGGTTTTATAGAAAACTAAAAGTAAGGTTTATCACAGAAAACTAGCTTTTTAAATTATTCTTTTACCTAATTATTAAAACTTTCAGCAAAGCTTGCTCGCTAAACGACAGAATCAGTGGCGTAACTATAGGGTGGCAGGGCTGGCAAAATTCCAAGGGCCCCCGACCCAAAATTCCGTAGCCCAAGAGGCCGTGAGGTCAGAAATGTTATACATTTTTTATTATTAACTTGACGATTTTTACTGATAGGGCCCCACCAATTTGCCACGGGCCCCGGATGTTATAGTTACGCCACTGGACAGAATGTTATATTAAGAACCCTATGTTTTTAATTATCATTATAATCATAACATTGCGTAATGCGTACAGTATAAAGCTAAAATGTAGAGCATATCTAAGAAAATGCAATATCAGCTACAATAATATTAATTTACGTCTGTATCTCTAACGAATCTGCCTTCGAGTGTTTCGCTATGTATTAATTAAAACAAACTTTGTGTTTAATTAAAAATTATACCCGCATAAAATATTTTCACACTGCGGTTATAGAGCGTTACGTGATTTTGCACTTAATTGCAGAAGTATAGAGTTTGCTTTTGATTAGTGTGCGTCTGTGCTAACAGGCGATATCTCCAAAGTCGATCGGTCAATCGAATGTCCATTGTTGAAGTAAAATACTTAGGGGTTAGTTACACCTACCGAGAGTGGTGACTGGTGACTGGTGAGACAGTGCTCTCGGCAAATCCATTAATAGTCTGCACTGTCTTGCCACTATACTCGGTAGGTATAGCAAGGCCCTTAGGTATAAATACGTATAAACTACAAACATAGTTCAGTGGTTCAAACTAAGTATTTAACTCGTTCTAAGGAATCTAAGAAAGACATGAAAAGCACCTGGTTCACGGTAAACTTTAGAAAAGAACGGAAACATCCTGGAAGGAGGTGCCAAGTAAAATTTTGCGTGTTCTACATATTGCTGACTTCAGAAATCAAACAGAAGGTAAAATTATTATGAAATGTAGTTTTTACATCTATCTTTTTCTAATTTATCATGTTAGTGAGCTAAGTTTCTTGTAAACATTTCTGAAAAGAAATGCACGGATACTAAAGTATTTTGACTGTACGTTATAACAATATATTGTAGGTATCTTCAATAAGTATCGTTTGTATGTCTTTATTTAATTAGATAATTCACTAATCATTGAATGTCTCTGAGTGCGACAGTATTTTTTGTTGTAGCCAGTCATTGTTTATTAATACTAATAATAATAGCTTATTAGGCTGTGTTCCCACTGAAGCGGAGCGGAGCTTAGCGGTGCCCGAATTGACCAATCGTGCTATTCAAGTGGAATGACAGCGAAGATTTCAAGCATGGTGATTGGTCAATTCGGCACCGCTAAGCTCCGCTCCGCTTCAGTGGAAATGCAACCTTAGCAGGTTAAACTAGCTACATACAACCTTGATAGCCTTTCCGTCCCCTAGGACCTTAACCTTTATATTAGATTGCACACACACAAACACACATAAGTATTGTGTGTGTCTGTCTGTAAATGCCATCACGCGAACGCGATTATTGCGAAATAGTTTCATTAAAACTATTGGTTTACCCCGAACTATTAGTTTGGGGGTCATACCGTCATTCAGTTTGGTAATCAATGGTTTTGAGGTAAGTAATTGGGAATTAATTTTTATCTTCATTATCCGTCATAAAGATAAAATGTTGAAGCAAAGTCTATTTTTAACCGACTTCCAAAAAGGAGGAGGTTATAATATTATGTTCGGCTGTGGATATTTCAGAGTTGCATCTAGTTTAAAATAATTTCGTAGAGAACATTTCTGTGAAGACTGTGATTTCCACACATATCTTTCACATTTTGCAAAGAATCTTATCAACATAATAATTAAGTACTAAGTAGTGTATTATTATATCAATCAAATTATAGAGCAACAGCTGATTATCATAATAAACATGGCGACCTTGCGACTTGCGACCACTTCCTAGTTAGTGGTTTCACTAGCACCGAGTCGAATCGCTTTCGTCCATTATACACCGAATCCGTTACATAATTCGGCTTAGCGGTGCCGAATTCATCCGAATACAATGTCATTAATAATGATAGTTTTATTGTATGACTAGATTTAGTGATTAAAAGAATGCTTATAATATAATAAACAACAAGCAAAATTAGAGGAACATAACAAAATTTAATTTTTTTTGAAAATTATTCGCTGTTTTTATATATTTATTTATTCATTAAATAATTGACGATTAAAAAATAAAACTTATATAAATTTGGGGCATAAAAACGTGTAAAATAGAAAAAATCTGCAAAAATCAAAAATTAAGAAAAATCTTTGAAACTTCATTTTTACTTAAGAAATGCCATGTTTAAAGCGTGTTATGCCTTCTATGGATCTCAAGAGGGTCTGGATACGCCATTCCATGCTTGCATTTTGATTGTCGATCATTTCCTGTGGGATATTCTTCTACTCCTCCAGTAGCGCCAACTCGAGCTTCTGAACACATTTTGGAGCTGGAGTTTTAACTCGTACCGTTCACCATTGATGTGCCACACGTCCTCAATCGAATCCACATCCGTAGACCGTGCTGACCTCTCCACCTGGGCTACGCCAGCATCATTTAGGTAATAATACCCGACTTTTTTACTCTATGGACGCGCATAAAATTAAAGTTACTGCCTAAAACTGTGTAAAAGGCACAACATGCAGTTCTAGGATGTTTGTGCTATAGCCCTGTACTGTCAAAGTACCATCATTAACAATCATCAGCTCCGTGCGGGCTCCAAATCATATGCCACCCCAAACCATTACGAAGCCTGCATGATAGGCCAATGTGTCCGTTAAGTTTGATGGTCTATAGCGTTCCTTACGATTTATCCACATTCTTTATCGCCTATCAACAAAATTTACACAGAGTTTGCTCCCATCACTGTACAGCACACGATTTCACTCACTTGTTAAATTTTGATGTTCACGCGTAAATCTGTCTCAAGTTTTGGTGCCCTTGCTGGCACTTTTGAGTTTAATTTAACTTCTTTGATTCTTCTTCTTACTGTACAATCACTTACACGTCCATCTCGGACCTGTTCCGACAGGTTTCGTCTCTGCAAAGCAGTTTGAGGTCGATTTCTTAAGGCTTGTGCCCTTACAAAACGGTCATCCTGAACCATTGCCACCCGAAATCTGCTTTGTTCTCGTCTCCAAAGATCCAGTCTCTCTGTAGCGTTGAAAGTTACGATGGACCACGAAAGCCGACACACCTAAGGCCTGACTGACCGAACGGTAGGTGTGACCTTTCTCTATCGTGGTTACAGCTCTAGCAGTCGTAGATGCTGGAAAATCACTAATTTTGTATCTAAGCAATTTCTTCCAAAAACCAAACAATCAAATGAGCTGGCATACCTTGCACCCCGCTAAAAACGCCATTCTTATCAGAAACACTTACAACGTCAATCATCGAAAAACACTTAGTAGGGCATAATTGCAATAAAAATCTGTTAGCTTCCCAGTTGTGTTCAATATTTTATTTCTTAAATGAGCTTAGAAACTATAAAAAAGGATTTCACACAGCCCGACCCACTTGAATTCAAGTTGTGGCCCTTTTTACCTATGTTCCGCTAATTTTGCCGGTGTGTTGCTAGCGGTAAAAATGATCAACGTGTAAACATTGCTCTACCAATCATAAGATAGAATATTGAAAAGAGCGCGATCTAGTTAAAATCGACAGTAAACGGAAAGTGACAGTAATGAGTTCATAGGGAGGACGATAGGAAACTTATTCTACTCTTCTTTTTGTAGATATCTATCCAAGACAGATTTAGCTTGTGGATTGTTCTCCCTGACATCATATCAAAGGGTTTTCGTGGTTGGCGATCGCTGTTGATCCTTGCAAAGTTGCAGTATGACAAACAGACTGACTGTTATTGATCTGTTACAAATTAATGATAGTAACCTTTATACAATTTGATAAATTAGCTTGATCTAAATGCCAAATTTTGAATCCATTTGAACCAAATAGGTGTTGACCATACGAGTTTGAAGGTGTGTTCTATGACATCACTTCTCCATTATTGTCGCCAGGGCGAACGGTTGACGAATATGGCGACGACCTTTGCCCAAGAGTTCTGTAATTATTTCGCAGTGAGACATGGTGTGATTGATCAATTTTATGGCCTACGATGGATGTCTAATGGGTTTGTGATGACGGGTTACTTCCTATTCATTAGGGTAATAGGTTGAGTGCAATAGCTTAATGTGTAAGGATCTTTTCTAGCGATATTAGTTTACCTTGTTACCTACGAAAGAATTTATACTATTTTCTTGTCAGGATATTTCCAATGATTCAAGTTTCAACTGTTTCAAAATACATTATTTTTTAAGTTACGTTGTTTCAAACCGCTAGTAATGAAAACTGCCAAGAGTACCTTAAAATTGACCCTAGGTTAAGTAACATACTATCCTTGGTATGGAAGGAGCAGATATTTGACACCGGATCAGCCGTATATTGGCTGTAACTGGGTGTATTAATGGTTTTTCAGTAGCATAAGGTTAACAACGAGGTCCTATAATTTCACCAAATTGCGAACGTAGATCTATAATATAATAATAATATCTATGGACGCTCCACACCACGTCAGTCTGGCCCCGTGCTAAGTACCTAAAGGACTTGTGTTACAGGTACCAGACAACGGAAATATATTTAATACCTTTAATACTATACATATATTTAAGATTTTTATTATATCATACACATATTTAATACACATCCAGACCCAGGAACTTTGAAAACTTTTTGTTCCGTCGGCGGGATTCGAACCCGCGACCCCCGGCTTGAGCACCAACGCGCTTACCACTGAGCCACAGAGGTCATCTATGAATATTTGTTTCTGATGGTACATACACATTTTTCTGATTTACGTCAAAAATTTGAGCCCTGGATAATCCACGACGTGTTGACTGTTGACGTGACGTCAATGTGTGTCCGATGTACACTGTCGATGTCTACAATGGGTGTCGACGTGTTGCGTGGACACTCGTTACATAACGCGATCAATCGTGTACTGGGAGGATTACAAAGTGTCAGGGCCTTTAGTGAAGTTGAATTTGATGCTTTGGATAGTGACGTTTTAGAAGTCAAAGATGTATGGTATTTTTCGTTTAACATAATATTAATAATTAAAGGATCGCAAACGCCGCGTTATTAAGATATGGTTTATGTTAGACCCCATACATTTTTTATTCCCAGCTTTAAAGTTATCGAATGCAACTAGTCTTAAGTCTAGTGGTAGTTTTATTTTACTAGCCAATATACAATATAAAATACTCATCTAAAAATATATTGACCGTACCGTAGATTGTAGAACATGTTGTTTTTGGATGGCATGCATCGAAATAAATACTTGTTTAATTTTTAACAATTGAATATTCATTTCCTGATAATGATTATCCTAAACGTGAATTACATGAAAAATATTATGCATATTTTATGCTGTTTTCTTCAGCAATATAAATCTTAAATTATATACCTAAATGGGAAAGATGAATGCAGTCCAAGGAATAGGAATAATGAGTCTGGGTTTCTCAAAAGCTCTGTGACGGATGTACAGCGAATACTAAGATGATTTTATAAGGGTTCCTTCCGTTTTTCTCCTTGTGACTCCGAATCCTTTTAAAGGATGCTAATTTTTTACGCTCCTTCCTGGGTTGTCTGGTCATACTTTAAATTATTTTTCCTCTTTTAGCCATCAAAATATATCTATGATATAGAAAATAATTGCAATAACGTCATAAAAGTGGAAAAAAGTGTAAAGCTCGATGTGACGCAAATAATGTGACAACGTTACGGTTGTGACGTAGTTTTTTGTAACCAAGTGGTTCAACTCGGTTCAAAGTGGCGAAGTCGGAGTCCAGGCTCGTGCTAGTGGGTGAAGGTGATGATGATGGTTGCTGTTGCCCTGGCATGAGGATTGGCGAGATTGGTGGCGCTATACTCGAGGCGGCCAAGCTGACCAGGTCTTGGTTCTGCCAGCGACCAGAGCACGGGTAAGTTGATGGTGATAGAAAGAAAAATACGTTAATTTTCTGACTATAAGAACGACACTATATTGTAAGTCAACACTGGTTATGTGGGAGACTGATGGTGCCATCTAGCTTAGCCTGTATTTTTAACCGACTTCCAAAAAGGAGGAGGTTTAAATATGTTCGGCTGTGGTTTTTTTTTTGGTTTCAGTTGATAGTTTCGTTCAGCATAGTGGCGTCCATTTTGTAAGCGAGAAAGAATAATGTCACAAAAGTGATTTATTTTTTGTTTTTTTTTAAATTGTAGGCGTCGTCCTCTTATTTACATAAATTCTTTTAGGGATTTAGATTATTTCGTTATCTGCTAGACATCAAGCGTTCATAATAATTATTATTGTAATTTGTATCTATCGGTCAAATGATATGATATTATAGATTTCAAATTATCTGATATTTATTTACTTAATTTGGAAAAAAAATATATAACAATTGAATCAGCTAATCTGTTGAGATATTATATAATAATAATATGACGTAGTTACTACTAATTGTACAAATTATTATTTTCAATTGTAAGTAGCTAATATCTCTGTGTTTAAGTATATCAGCTGTGTATCGCAAAATAACAGCTTTCTAATTATCATAGAAGTTAGAACATAATAATTTTCCTAATGAAAGAATAATATAAGAATGGTTTTTGTCCAAAAAAAATCACAGTTTCGTCCAAAATCTAGAAAGAACAGTGATTTTAACGTGTACAATATTGAGCCTCCAAATTGAGCAATATTCTTCCTATAAACTCACCGTACTTGGCACTCCATTAGTTGTGTTTGGCCAACAGGCTATCAATTACATTGGCTACCTGACCAATAAACTTCAATTAACTATCGCAATATTACCCTTGAACTGTGGTTACCACACGATCGTCTTCTTAGGACATTCCAGCAATAGTTTGACCTCCTATTATGCCAGATTTATATGCGTTTTAGCGAACGAGCGGCTTGGCCACCATACCGCGAGATCACGGATACCTGGGCCCGTATATCTATACGGGCCCAGGTATCCGTGATCTCGCGGTAGTCAGTACTTAAGGCCGTCCCCCGAGCAAACGACCTTGGCCATACATTTGCCGCGTTACCGAGATCGCACCAAAACCCTATTTTTTTACTTATCTTAGTTCAAAATTGTCCTAAAAAAATTTAAACGGGTAATATGTACTTTATGATATTGTTGATCTATTGGCACGTGTTTCAAATAAAAGTAATTTGTAAATCCTAAGGAGATGCTGAATGTATGCTTGAATTTTAATAAATTGGTTTTACTTAAGAAGCTGATATCATGAGTATAATAAACAAAAATAGAAAATTTAAAACGGAGAAAGGGATGTTGATATACTGAAGATTCTTGTTGTATTTTTATTATATCTTTGTAGCTTTCAAATTATGAGTTTATAAGGCTTGAAATACGGTAAATTACGGTATTTCCGTAAGGAACGCCCTTAAGAGGCCGGGTATACTTGGAATTTCTCATACATACGTAATTCCAAAATCATTTTCTCATATGAAAATATTTAACATGTGTGAGTTGTTTTTCAGTTTAAAATAGTAATTACCTAGGTTCCTGCACAAAAATTTACTTCAAAATATTTAAACATTTTTTTTTTGCTTTAAAATTTTTTTTGTAAATTTACTACTAAATATTTAAACACTAAAAAATAGAGTAAAGCACTAAAAATATATATGAATAAATAGTTTATTTACTACAAAATATTTAAACTAAAAAATATTTTTTAGTGTTTAAATATTTTGTAGTAAATTTACTATTTATTTTTTGACGACCTATGTGGCTCAGTGGTAAGCGCGTTGGACGCTCAAGCCGGGGGTCTCGAGTTCGAATCCCGCCGACGGAACAAAAAAGTTTTTCAATGTTCCCGGGTCTGGATGTGTATTAAATATGTGTATGATATAATAAAATCTTAAATATATGTATAGTATAAAATTATTAAATATATTTCCGTTGTCTGGTACCTGTAACACAAGTCCTTTAGGTACTTAGCACGGGGCCAGACTGACGTGGTGTAAAGCGTCCATAGATATTATTATTATTATTATTATTTATATATTTTTAGTGTTTACTCTATTTTTTTAGTGTTTAAATATTAAGTACTAAATTTACTAAAAAAAATTAAAAACAAAAAAAAAAATAATGTTTAAATATTTTGAAGTAAATTTTTGTGCAGGAACGTAGATAATTATTATTTTAAACTGAAGAACAACTCAAACTTGTTAAATATTTTCGTATGAGAAAATGATTTTGGAATTACGTATGTATGAGAAATTCCAAGTGTACCCGGCCTCTTAAGGGCGTTCCTTACGGAAATACCGTAATTTACCGTATTTCAAGCCTTATAAACTCATAATTTGAAAGCTACAAAGTTATAATAAAAATACAACAAGAATCTTCAGTATATCAACATTCCTGTCTCCGTTTTAAATTTTTTTATTTTTGTTTATTATACTCATGATATCAGCTTAAGTAAAACCAATTTATTAAAATTCAAGCATACATTCAGCATCTCCTTAGGATTTACAAATTACTTTTATTTGAAACACGTGCCAATAGATCAACAATATCATAAACTACATATTCTCCGTTAAAATTTTTTTAGGACAATTTTGAACTAAGATAAGTAAAAAAATAGGGTTTTGGTGCTATCTCGGCATCGCGGCAAATGTATGGCATATTTTCGTATGAGAAAATGATTTTGGAATGACGTTTGTATGAGAATTTCGAGGGTACCCGGCCCCTTAAGATGCGACCCAGTCTCAAGACGCGGTTCGGCTCTGTGATTGGTCCAAATTTTGACAGCCAACCAATCACAGAGCCTGAGACATAGATGCATCTTGTGTACTGACTCTTTATACGGGCTATGTTACTATATTTACATGGCGGTGCGTTCGCGATGTGATTTACATACATTTGCTTGTAATCTCGCCGTGTAGTCGCCAAATCGCGCGTTCGGCCGGACGCATATAAATCCAGTCTTAGTGTCTAGGTAAACACACTAGGCCGAAGTTACGCGGCGTAAATTATGTCCGCAATGTCAAACGCATACAAAATCGACAATTTAAAATACATTGCGGGCGTAATCAATAATCATGCGGAATTTACGCCGCCTAACTTCGGTCTAGTGTGTTTAGACACGTGACCTCTCGCTACCAAACCACAGTTTCCAAGGACATTTTTATACATATCGGCCTTTGACCTCGTATTAGAGATTTTTGGCATCTTAATGAGTGAATTTTCACCTCAGTTGACCTCTAGCGTCCATATGCAATATTGAAATGTTGATAGCCTTTGTTGGAAGTGATGTTGATGATGCTGGCCTTTTATTATCTGAAGAGTAATTTTAAAATGTTTTTATCGCTCGTATTGTTAACCCATCAATTAAAAAAACCTTTCGCAACCTCTCAAGGATATAAGATGGCATGTTTTTAACATCGTCAATTCAATTTTTGTTGGACGTTTGTTGTTAATTGGTAACGACAAACGTCCAACAAAAATTGAAAGCAGACTAAGTTTTTCAAGTAAATATTATGAGAATTTTATCACGAGGACAATAATATGATCATTTGCATAATTAATTCTGAGTTTTTATATAATAAATAAAAAAACAAAAGTCATTTTCAGTTACGCAAATGTTCGTGAAAGTGGTGAATAAAAGTTAGCAAAATCGACCCACCACAGGTGATTAGAAAACTCGAACGTGGGCTATAAACTGCAGCTGGATTTTTCACTTCTAACTGAATTTTTCTGTTTCTGTTATTAATTAAACATATTTTGTACGCGGAAAATCTATTATGCTTTAAAAAATTGTAACTTTTATTGAAATGTCATTTGAGAGAATAGGAACTATTGGTCCACCAATCTCTCAAATTACATTTCACATGTCATCATTTATTTTTACAGCCTGTATAAGAGACATCACACATATTAAAAGTATTATCACTCTCTTTCGTTGCAGCCTGTATAATCGCATACTCAGTTTATCCACCCGGCCATAATTTAATGACCTGAAAGTGTTACGTCCCAGTTGTATGTAGGTCCCCCCTCGATCTGGAATAACCTACATGTGTGATTAAAGCGAAACCTAATTGGGGGTGAGTATCCGAACCCCGGGCCGCGGGCCGCGCCTTTGTTGCTTGTGACACGTTTTACTAGATTAAATAAATTGCATTTGTATCTGTTTACGTTAGCAGCATCAGCGCTTGTTAAAAAATTACATTGTGGTTTTATGCTACAGCGCTTATTAAAAAATTACATTGCAGTTAAGCTGTGTCGTTTTTAATCAGTTTTAGGTAAAACGCAGAAGCGTAGCGAGCCTTGGCTAAAATTTTATATGGGGCCTCCCCATATAAAATTTTGTTTGGGGGTCCGTAGTGGCTTGCCTTTCTTGACTTTTTTTTGTAAGTAAAAAAATCAAAAGATTTCATACATTTTTTCTTGCACACGTTGCCCTGTAGCCCGGGGGCCAAATGGTTTTTGTCGCGTAATTTAAAAACCAAAAATATATTTCATATAAAATAAACTATGGACAAATTATAGTGTATGCTTGAACTAATCTATGTACAAATTTTGGAAGCTTAAAAGTTAAATCACTCTTCTCTGTTGGCAAAATTAGAATCCCTGTTTTATAGAGGTCTTTTTGATTAATTAGTCTGTGTTATAAGAGTTGACCAATCGTGTTATGCTATGGGTAATTCAAAAATAAAGACATGATGTATACTGACAACGAACTTTAATTTCTTAGATTTAGTCATTGTTGAGAAAAATCGATATCGCTGCAGCCAAATTATCAACGCGTCACCTTAACGCTCGGTTTTCTGTATTATAAACTAGTACCTAAAACTTTGTAATTGCCGTCTCTCTAACTCAAATCAATATTTTTATTTGCAATAGGACCACAAACGGCCAGTTTTACGAGGTAATAATTTATACCTGGCTGAATGCCAATGACATTCCTATATTTCTTGAAAATTCGTTGTTCAAGCGCACGGAAAACGCTGTTTTGTTTTCCACCCACGGGAAAATCGTGAATTGATATAAAGCCTTAGTATTTTGTAGAGCCGACCCGAACTGGGTTTTTTTTTTCTTTTTTTTTAAATCTAGGTCGCTCCTGCAACGAGCGCATTCAGGCTGAATGAATCTAGTTGGTGCATACCGTCCCCAACAATGGGACGGCGTTATGTGAGAAGGGAGTGTCCTAATTGTGGGCTATTTGTTTTTTTTATTCTAGGTGGTGAAAAATATGAATACAGATCCGGAATAAAATAAAAAATGTTTTTTTTTTTAGAACAGAGTGAATTTTTGTGCACAAAATATTTATATATTTAGCTATTTTGATACAGGCTGAATGAATCAAGTTAGTGCATACCGTCCCCAACAATGGGACGACGTTATGTGAGAAAGGAGTGTCTTAATTGCGAGCTATTTGTGTGTGTTTTTTTTTTAATTCTAGGTGGTATAAAGGAATATTAAAAACGAAACCAGAATGAATATATTTTTGAATAGAATGATTTTTTGTGCACAAAATATTTATAGCTATTTTGATTGCTAGGTTAGCCGAACTGCTAGCCCCTAGGGATCTAAATACCTACTTGGACTTATAATAGGAACATACTAACATCATGATACTTTTCAGAAACCTATACAGTTGTATTATCTTATCTGGCTTCTTTTACAACGAATCTAAGTTTGGCGCGAACCTAATCGAGTTAATGCATACTCTATGTTGTAACAACCTCAAAAGAACTGCAACCCTGCTCCCTGGCACGACTCCAGAAATAATGGCCCCTTATTAATTGGTAAGCAGACTTAAGAACCTATTATATAGGTTTAAACGGAGATTGGTCCATAAAATTGGCATATTAAGGGCTATATTCGTATATCTAAGGAATGAAATTGTGTTGTTGGGTTTAGAAAATGGATTCTGTAATGGTATGGTAGCAATTACAGGTTGAAAATGGTAAATGAGACTGAAAAGAGATTGAAAGATTTTGAGATGCAACTTGGCTGGTAGGTATACAGTAGTGCCATAGGCGCTGGCAGAAATAATTTCCAAAGGGTGCAGATTTTAGTTTCCTTTCTTTTATTTTTACTTTTGACGAACTACGACGACAACGACGAAATACTATTGAGGATACATGATACAGGAACTCAGAAAATGTAGAAAATTAATTACCTTCCTACTGTAAGTATTAAATTAGATTATCCTGCTCGAAATTAGAGTTCGTATGAATGAACCGAATACTAAAATGTAGAATAAGTTGATAAAAAGATATAAAAGTATAATTTTAAACTAACGTTACACTTATGTTAATAATGACGTTACTTAACTCATTGTTTTAAACATGTTAATGGCTCAATTAAATAATTCTTATGCAAGCGCGAAATGACAACTGAACTTTCTTCTGTTATTGTTGTCTTATCTTAGATCTGGGTATAAAATGTAACAATATGACTTTATGAGCAGGAAGTAACCAAAATTCCAAGTTTTATACATTTTAATAACCACACGAGAGGAATAACATGGATACTGCGATGTTCTGCTCTCCAAAGAAGAAAAATATTGATTCTCCATTGAAACTGAGCAGTTTTTAACCCCCGACAAAAAAGAGGGGTGTTATAAGTTTGACGTGTCTGTCTGTCTGTCTGTCTGTCTGTTTGTCTGTGTGTGTATCTGTCCGTGGCATCGTAGCATCCAAACGGGTGGACCGATTTTGATCTAGTTTTTTTTTGTTTGAAAGCTGACATGATCGAGAGTGTTCTTAGCTATAGTTCATCATCATCAGCCTGCTCAGTGCTGGACAATCAGGGTTTATCTGGTTCATGTTCGTGGCATCGTAGCGTCCAAACGGGTGGACCGATTTTGATCTAGTTTTTTTTTGTTTGAGAGCTGACATGTTCGAGAGTGTTCCTAGCTATAGTTCATCATCATCAGCCTGCTCAGTGCTGGACAGTCAGGGTTTATCTGGTCCATGAAAGGCCTTTAGCAACTTGTAGTCATTTGATGGGTTTTTTATTTCATTCTAGTTCGTGACATTTGTGAATATACAATATACGTATACACATAATAATGGAAAGTTGGCCTGGTGATACACCATCACCTGATAATCATAGTTGGCGAGTAGTTGGATATCCTATATCCAACTACTCGCCAACTTAGAGTAGAAGTTTCGTGTTTAGGCTCATTTTAATTGCGACAACCAGTAAGAAGTAGATAAACAGTAAATATATATTACATGCTGCTGCTGCATCATCACCTGGATTCTATAGGAACCGAGCTTCGTATGAACCCAAAGGGGAGGTTTCATGTTTGGGCTCATATTAACAGCCTCATCGAAAAGGATATTGATAGATGGTAATCATGAGAATACTTATGATTCTGTTGATAGGAATTATTCTGCACTTTAACCAACACAAGTTTAAAAAGTAATAAAATAATATTTACTGCCTTTAAGTTCAAATAATTCCTAACTTGTGTAAAGTAATATTTTAGTCCATAATTGTGGTCAAGGTGTGTCGGGGGACCGCTAGTGTAGATATGTTTGATTTCACAATCGAACTGAATCGAGATAGTCAGCGACTTGGCGGCTGTATGTTGTAGTTTACTTAACGGTCCCACGACACACCGTGACAACAATTATGGACTAAAATATTACTTTACACAAGTTAGGAATTATTTGAACTTAAAGGCAGTAAATATTATTTTATTACTTTTTAAAGTTGTTTGGCGGGGTTTTTTTTAAATTTCTTAATTTTTTTTTTTACTATGGAATTAATGGATTTTTTTTGGCGAAATTCATGAGCCACTCACTTTAAAAAACTGTGCTCACTGCTCCGTTAGTAGTTCACGTCCCAAGACGTTTGACAAATCGTACCACAAGTTCACGGCTCAATCTAGGAAACCACCCCTATGGGAGTTACGAGCGTTTGCCGTTACTGCCGCATGGGGGAATCGAGGGAAGATTTGTTACCGTGGTAACAATCCATGTAACTATGTCATGATACTGAATTAAAAATTATAATGTGAATTCTGTTTTCTTATGAAATACTTAATACCTACTAGCGGTGCGAGCAAATTAAAAAAATATATGTTCTTAGATGGTAAAACAGGTGGTGGTGTGGATAAGACTTAAGATTGAAGATGTATCATATCAGGTGACAGACTTACAGACACACTTTTCAATTAAACGTCTGATTGCCGCGTTAGACACATGAAATGACGCTTGACCCTCTGATCTAACTAAACAGTAATCAGTCGGCAGTCGGCATATCATTGATGGTATCTACAGGGAAGGGCAGAGCCACAGAATATAATATATTAGTAGTACCAACAGAAATCCCACTTGCGAAACCTGTTTAAAGAAATACCGACTCATGCTACGATACTATAAAGTTCAAATTCCGACCGCACAGTGCTAGGTGCCTCTACAATTATATTCGCCTACATGTGCAGATCTCTCTATCGCGTAAGAGGTACCCTTTCTGACGAAATCAAAGAAAATATATTAGTAGTACCAAGCAGGGCTAGCCAACGTCTGGATAATAAAAATGACAGTTTAGCTCCTTCCATTAAATTGTCCAAAAGAACAACAGCAGGAAACGTTCTTCAATCCCCCTTTTAAGGGCATAAGAAGTTATGAAGCGAGCACAGTAATTACTGAAGTCACACTTGACCGCGCCGTGGTCACTGTCAAGGAACGCGCTGCGAATCATCCACTGTGAAAATGTACAATTGCCAAACAATTTTAAACTGTATCCTATTCCTTATAACGTTGTAAATCACTTGGCAAAATTTGCTGATGAATGACTACGTTTGCTTAAGTGAATTCAACTGAAATACTGTTATTTTAAGGTATATTTTTCTATTTTAAGACGCGACCGACTTCTTCCAAGGCACGTGCGATATGAATAAATGAATTCGTTAAATTAAAAGTATGTGATTTACAGTTTGGTGCCCAATATGAATGTACGTTTTTTGAATGGGTAATTTTGAATAAAGGAGAATGTCGGTGTTGAGGACAGCGGCCTCGCTCCCAAAAAACGTATAGTGAGTGCATATAAACTAATTAAAGTGATATGTGAGAAATAGACTCAGTGCAAATCAGTGTTTTTACAAATAGACTTTAGAAAGTGAATTACGATAAAACTGTGGCTCCCTAAGAGGTAAAATGTGATTGATTTAATGGATTAATAAATTGTCTAATAGATGCAGGAAAAATTAGTAATGTAGCCTAAATAGTTTGGAAAATATAAAGAAAAGTTGTGTGAAAATGTACGTAAATTGTGTTAACTTTTAGATTCTCTTAGCTGTAATTTCGTAAAATATAAGTTGTGATACTTAGATTAAGCTAAACATTGTGGAAAATTGAATAAAGAATCTTCCGAAATGCGTTTTAATTACCTGGCTCACGGAAAATGGGGAAAATGGGGGAAAAATAGCCGTCTCCGATAGCAAAAGTGAGACAGAAAAAACAGTCTCAAACTGCGAATCGGAGCGGCTCTCTATACGGCATTCTCCCGAGCCAGGTAAGCGAGGCGCGTTTCGGGAGCAATGTTCTCCTCGACTCTCGTGTTTTATTTATTACGCCCCCGCTCTGCAAGATTACCGGTGTAGCCTTGGTCTTCGAGTCCGACCCGAGCCAGCGGCGAAAAAACCTATGGATGAATACAGTCTCGAACAGTCGGATTGAAAGAATAATTTGATTGAACCACAATTCACCCATATAAAATGTAGAGTCTTTAAATACTCTTTCTAGGTAAATAAAAATAGATTTGAGAACCTCAAGACCTAGCAAAAAACGAACTATGCTTAATTCATCAATCTATCTAGGACAGCCATAAGCCTAGGTGGAACGTTTTTTCCCCCTCCAAAATTAATATAATTTCTTAGAAATAAACCAATTAAAAAACCAATTAGTGAATTTAGTATACAACGTGATTTCGTTTGTATCGAATCTTTGAAACTAAAATTATTATTTTTGCATATACCTAGTGTGCTATTTTTATCAGTATTAAGATATATACCTAGATTACAATAGAGCGTTACTAAATACTATTCAGGAAGATATTATGTGTTTGAAACTGGTTTATAACACTTGAAGGAAGTGTATTCATTATTCAATGTCATTACTGTGATAATAAACTAGTTTTATGAGCAATGATCGTGAACAATGTTCGCAAAGTCAATTGAAACGTTGGCAAAGTAAATTGATAGAGTAAACTGCGGAGAGTCTAAGCGTTCTATTTCAAGAGAAATAATGTTATTTGTCTTTATTTTTATCAATAGTAATACGCTTTATAGGTCTACCAGAATCTGATGGAAAATGACGGCAGGTTTTTAAAACATATCATTGATCATTGCATAAATTTATATATTTGCATGTTTCACAATCAGAATCAGCCGCTATAAGGAGAATAAGGATCAAAATGTTTTATTCCAATTACCCCGGTATTGCTAGAGTCAATTTATTTTCTCGCTTTTTGCCATCAGATTCTGGTAGACCTATATTAAAGATACTTACACTTGTTTTCTACGCAACTGTCAAAATATGTAAAAATTAAAAATATATATCTCAAGCCACTTTGTCCCAGCTTTGTCATTGTATCAAAATTGATAATTTTCTGCGTTGAAACAGGAATGATCTAACAGCGTATATTTTTTTTAAAATAAAATGAGGGGCAAACGAGCAAACGGGTCACCTGATGGAACACAACTACCGTCGCAAAATCAGAAGAGCTGCAGGTGCGTTGCCGGCCTTTTAAGAGGGAATACGCTCTCTTCTTGAAGGTTTCTGAAAACACTGTCTGGAACGCACCTTGAACCTGTCATATGGGCACTTGTATGTACATACAGTAAATGCATTTGTACATACTGTTCTGCACGTGCATTTTCCATTGGGATTTAACCCAGCATTCCCATTAGCTGTTTGCTCTTTTATTTTACCAGTACATAATATTATTTAGTCGCAGGCGCTTTTGATTGGTGTACGTCTTAATGTAAGCCAGTCAAAAGCAATTTTTGATTGAACCAATCCCCAACGCTATTGAATAGATAAACTCCTGACAATAAAATTTAAGATTGATCTTTCGAAAAAAGCGTGCAGATGAAACAACTTTTCATCGGCATTAACAGAGAAATTATATCTTAAAAAAAAAATAATTAGTAATCTACATGATATGATACGTAATTTGGTTTTGCCATATTTTTTCTATCGGTATCACATAATAAAGAAATAAAAAACCAAATCACCTGCAAATCGTTGAATGAAACCACTTTTGTCCTACATTATTTATCAAAAGAATATATAAAAAATATCTACTGCTTTGCAATACATAAGTTAATAATTTGGTTTTTTTACTTTTTTGAAATATGTATTATATTAAGCCTTAAAAAGGTTTTTTCTCCTATTTCGCCCTATCATGGACGCGGCGAGCGTCGTAACCGCCACCGTACAAGGCGCGCTGTTATAATAATAATAATAATGGTCCATGCTGGCCCACTAACGGCCATCGCCATTGTGTAGACACGACACTGACATGACCATCATCCGCCATCGTACACCACTACCCCGTCTACAGAATGGCGATGGCTAGTAGTCGACAAGCATGGACTATTGTGAAGAGGCACTTTTAGAAACCGGGCATGATACTTTCTTAAGTATCATGCCCGGTTATTACGGTTTGCCCGTACTATCTTTTCTACTGCTCTCTTCACACTCACGCCCGTCTTTCATATGCCAGGTGAAAAAGGACGATCGCCAAGTTAGCGGGCAGTTATAGGTATTCTGTTTTTTAAAGGGTTTTTTATATGAAAGTGGTAAAAAGTAATTCCAACATTGTATATACGACTTTCTCAACAGCACATTGTATTTTTTTCATACCGTTAAGAAGTCAATACAATCCATAAACAGGTGATATTCTAAACCTTTTACAGCAAAAATCACAAAACTGTCTCGGGTTTGAGTTGGATTATTTAAAGATACTTAAAAAAAATAAAAAATCTAGCTGCAACATTAGTTTATAATTAAAATGATCTTACATGTTGTGCATTAAAACTTATAGAAATACTGTATTTTAACTGTTAAATCACGTCTGTTAAATGAGCGAAATCGGCAAAATTTCGTATACGGACTCTTAAACATTAGCGGCATCTACAAAAATAATATGAACAATATTGTTTGCGTGTTCAGCGCAAGAGCTCTTGAACTTGAACGGTTAATTTGTGTAAAGTACGTGTGATGCAAACGGAGATTATCTTTGTTGTTTGTGATGACGCCATGCTTAGTTTTTGTAAAAATATTATGTTAATTTTGCTCGAGGAATCGCCGTGTTTTTTTGAAGTATTATTTTCATAGTTTTTACTTGTAAGGCTTTACTTTAATTGTGATAATTATTGTCAATGATTTATAATTCTTCTATCTGTATTATTACAAAGGACTAAATACAAAAGTTATGTTTTTTCTATTAATATTTAAACAATAGGTAATAATATTATTATTGGTTTATCTGTAAATATTTAAGATGAAACTAAAAGGATTCTCCAATATCTTTTACTTTCCTCAATAAAACCAAATCTTTATAGACGATATTATACAACGAATCGTAATAATTGCGTGCATAAAAGTGAGGAAGTTATGTAAGAAGCATGTAGGGTGCTAACGGCAATTGACCTAATCTACATACGGCTAATGTCTCGAGTCGGAAACGTAAGCGATTAACAACAGCTTGTTTGTAAATAAATGTACAGGAAAAGGAAAGCTCATCGGAGAATAGATTCAAAGTCCACATTTCGTGGATGATTGACAAAGAATCTTGTGTTAAACGTGCGAAGTCCGAACACGTAATCGCTTCTCACGTTTTGTCACGGAAACTCTGATAGGCTGTGCTTTAAGAGGCCCCTAAATTTAAGTTGTCTTTAAGTACAAAATATAGCATCTAAGTGATAGCAAGATCCACAAGTATCTATACCTGTAATGTAAATTAAACCCTTTAAAATGAATATGAGAGTACAATTTCACCATGTTCCATACAATATTCAACTGTCACTAATCCAACGTCTCTCTTGTCAACAGCTTCTCCCAGAAGGTGGACGAGGAGGAGAACAGCGGCGGCGTGACGCTCCACCCGCCCGACGGGTTCTACTCCCACCAGCACAGCATCCACAGCGGCCACCATGTTGTTCACGCGGAACCAGACCGGGGCTACATGGAGGGGAACCGCTACGTCACCGCCGTGCATCGCCCGATGCCAGGTGAGATGATGATGATCGTAATGATGATCACCATGATACTACTAAAGTTGTTAAAAAGGACTAGGAGAAACCTATCAAAAGTTAAACTATAAGTCCAAATAAGGTTCTAAATCTTATGTCGATTAAGTTGAGAAATTGATCAAAAAAGCAAGTAAAGGATTACTTAGCCTTAATCCTATCTAAAAATATTAATCTAGATCTTTCCTCTTATTCATGATAACTGATGATTCATACGAGTTTTCTGTCCTCGCTGATACGTTAGATAAGTCTTTTGACTGATATGGACTGCTGTGGCGTAACATCCGCTGTGTACAAATCTTTTTCCTTACTTACGCTTAGTATTTGTACATTTCCAGCCCTAAACCATTCGAACTCGTCATGCTCGTCCGCCTCCAACGCGTCGACCGGCGCCGGGATGTGCGCGGCCCCGGAGCCCGCACCGCCTCTTTACATCGCAGCACCGCCGGAAGGCTTCGGACACGCCGTCCACAACAACAGGTTGGTGTTATGAGCGATAGCATGGTGGTTGAACGAGGGATGCATAAGAAGTGAAGGCTTGTGTCAGAAAGAACCATTTGAGGTTTTATATGATGCTATTCATCAATCTGATGACGCTGCAGCAAATCTTAACGCTGCGTGATTAAGTCATTGCCCAAGAATTAAATTCTTCGCCATTTGATTTTCACAGTCTTGGTTATATAACAATTCTACCGTATCCATGACATTCTTACTGGATCTGTGGATTTACATGTGATGGCTTAGTGAAACTTGATTCTGTACTGTCAAATTTATTTAGATATTCTGATTCGTTTCTTAGGCGTGGCACAGACGTTGGACTCATTGGCACAACTGGAATTACACAAAAAGATCCAACTTTGCCCCAAAAACGGGGCAAGTTGACTCGAGGGTATGTCGCGAGTACCTCAGGAATGCCTTGTCTTGTTGATACCATTCTACCTTAACACTTAACTCCTAAACTGTCTCTATCTATAAGCTTCTATTGACAAAAAAAGTAATTTAAGAGTGCTACAGAAAACATATACGTAGATTGAAAGAATTGGAGGAGTAAGAAATGAGTTTCTTTCAATCTGCTATTGTTATTGCAGTAATTTTTGTTGTAGTGATCTTAAGTTATGTTTTACATTATATCTTCAGAAATTTATGATCTATTTATGATCACTACAATTTTAGATTCATCTGACTTCCTAATTTCTCGCTTTCAGTTTGGAAAGATAAAATACGATTGAACTAATAAAAGCATGTAACATATCTAAATCTTAAACAATAAAACTGAGATTTGAAATTGGAATTTAACCTAACAGTGCAAAAACAATATCCTTATCTCTAACTTGCGCATGACCCAAATATTGAGTACTAGCTCTTGCCAAATTTGTTTTGACAATAACCTCGACCGATTAGACTTAAAATATAGGATCGAAACTACAATCATCAGCCTTTAGTAGTTTGACCTTTCCGATCATATCATCAACGATCTCTAGGATTTCGAATTTTGAAGTCATCGCTGATTTACCTATAGAGATATCACAGTTAGCACTTCCTTGAAACCTGCTTGCACGACAGATACTCGACGTATTATCACGCGTGTTTGACCTCTTATTTGATACGACTGATAAGAGTAAATAAAATTCATCTACAGTATTCAAAGTAGTTTTAAATGAAATTGAAGATAATACGTCTGGTACACTTGCAAATTTTATTCCAAACCCTTACTAAGAATTCGCTCTAAATTTTCAGTCGCTACGAAATGTCCCAAGATCTTCTTGACAAGCAAGTGGAGATACTGGAAAGGCGATACGGAGGTCTAAGAGCGAGACGAGCAGCAGTCACCATACAGAGGGCGTTCAGACGAAGACAACTGCTTAAAAAATTCAGTGCCATCACAGCTATGGCGAAAGCCGCAGATTCTACTGGTAGAAGATTGCAGGACGGAGAGCATTTGCTGGTCAATGGTAAGTTTGAATTAAAAGTGATAAAATATATTAATGTGAAATTAACTTGTATTCAGATTCAGCAGTTTTATTACAAATTGTCATATTCGGATCGGGATTTTTATACACGTCAAACGTCTGATTTTTGGAGTACCACCAATAGAACGCATTTGACGTTAGTTTTTTTTTAATCAGAATACATTTTTGTAGTGTTATACTCGTAATATAGACTATAGACTATAGAGACTTCATTATCGAAGACGTGTTTATGTTGGATAAAAATAGCAGATTATGGTTTCTATTTTGGCGACTACGTAGTGGACCTCATTAGATTAGATCTTGGAAATCTTAGAGCTTTAACTGCGCAATGCAGCATTTGCCTAGTGTGACCTACATCCTAGTTTCTTATAGACATTGGACACTGTGGACGTATTTATTTAGTAAACATCTTACCAGCTACTAAAGAACTCCGCTATCTTATCATATCTTTTTCTCGGAATATAACAATGGATATCCTTCACAAAGAGGCTTTGAAAAGAGTTTTTAAGGAAGATAAATAAAGACAAAGGTCAGCTGGAAAACGTGTTAAAACAGCTGTGTATGAATTTACAAAACAAACATAATTAACAATGAAATGAAAACGTTAAAAGCGACGTTTGAACTAACATTTCTAATTGAAAATGTTGAATAGAGCTTGAAAACTCCTAACTAATCCTAATTTTTGTAAAAAATAATGTTCAATTTAATTGTAAACTATTGGTGATCCGCATGAGATATAGTTGTTGAAGATTGGGATTTGAGTTTTATTAGTCTGCCAAATAATCCAAGTATCAAAGAAGTTTTGAAATAAGTAAGTTTTTTTAATCAAAATTGCAACCATCGACAATAATAAAATTGTGGTAAAACTTTTGTCGCTTTGGACATTTTTACCCAAGGCGGGTAGGGTCTGGGGGCTGAAATGTAGCGTGAGATTCGACTATCACTTGATAACCGATTTCTATAATTCCTAATTCCTAATCGACCATTATACGTTTTCAGGTAACGATATCTACGCGAACGCACACATACAGAAGAGTCCGGCGAACGAGAAGGTACTCGCGCTGACGCGGCCCATGCGCTCCATGTCGCTTCGGGAGAGACACGACATCGATCTGAAGTAAGTACATACAATATCATTATCTGGTCAAATATTTTATTGTGCACACTCGTCGGCAGTTAGAATAGTAACCCG
The DNA here is from genome assembly GCA_937595015.1 of Polyommatus icarus. NCBI lineage: Eukaryota > Metazoa > Arthropoda > Insecta > Lepidoptera > Lycaenidae > Polyommatus > Polyommatus icarus. The sequence goes on along the minus strand of OW569341.1, from coordinate 6,208,871 downwards.
AATCTGCGCAAATAGGCCAAATTTTATTGTATATTCTTAAGTTTTCCTACAATATATTTGATCTATTCGTTGGAAGACAAAACATAGTTACTCAAAATATTTTTTTGAAGAGAAGCAGGTTACTGAAAACATCATTAACCTGCTTTGAGCGAATGAGTTAAACATTGAGTTACATCACCTTAGTATCAATGTAAATGAGTAAAGAATGTGGCCCTAAAAACGTACCCTGTGGTTATATATTAGTTATTGCGACTGTAAAATGAGTGCTCATATAGTATTCTCATTTTTCCAACTCAAAGTTTACATTTCTGGTATGCACTTTAACTGTGCATGTAAAAGTTTGCATCATTATTTATTCCTTCTGCACTGAGAACGCTTATTACATAGCAAGTACATGACTTTCACCAGCCCTTTGATACTACTGACTATAAATCAGAATGTCGACGTAACAACTACAATGTTTGCATTTAATATTTCTTGACCTCGTGTATGCAAATTGAACTACGGGAACCGTACATTCTGTCGTATTGAACTATGGCCTACTAAGTTTTCTTTTTACTTCGTAAGTGTGCCAGTTGCCGAAACTCGCAAAAACTGCTTAAATTAGCCTAAACCTATTGAAAACATAAGACAAATAATATTTTCTGCTTATAAGTAATTAAGTTAGTTCTTGAAAGCGGTTTTACCTACCAGATTTCTACATGAGTTAAAATTATTAGGTACTGTTGTACTGTACTTGTACTGTAATTGTTGTACTTTCTTTGCCCATTCAAAATATGCAATTAAAGTAATGTGACCTTTATGCACTAACTTTTAAAATCTATTTTCCAGTAACCATATTTCGTGTGAACAAAACGAGGTGGAAGCCATGGTCGCCAGGGTGCAGCAGTCGGCGCACCAGATCCACATGATAGCATCGGAGATACCGCCGCATCATAGAGGAGACACTGACAGTGGGGTAAGTGCTTCTGTACCCTTATGCCATGATCACACCTAGCGAGTAGAGTGGCGAGACAGTGCTCTCGGCTATGAGTGCATGGATAAATCATCATGGCAAGTGCACGGCAGTATCACCGAGTTTTGCATGGCCGAGCGATTGGCCACGCAACAGGCCGAAACAGTCACTCGGACCCAGTTCTATTTACTAGGTCGTGTACTGCACTCGGCGATGAGACACACACTATCATTTTTAGTATACGTCATAAAACATAAATACCTAATGGTATGCAGTGGTATTGCGACACTACAATGAAATTAGAAGACTCTAATAAACGATTTTGATCCATGTTAGCCTCCATGGACAGTGACGGGTCAACCCTTAATCAAATTAAGCAATTGCCTAGGGCATCACGTCTGAGGGGGCACCAGAGGAATCACAAAAAAAATCCGTCCTTAGGGCATCACTCTCTTACGTCACCAAAAACCACACCAAAAAGTTTCCAGGAAATTATTATTTTGAAACAAAAAATTGAACCCGACTCCAAGGTAAAAACGATAGTCTTAAAATGACCTAAAAAGTATGAAATAATTCAGATTCTTCTTCATTAGTGCCTTTTTCAAAATTCGACTAAATCTCAACTACTTCTGCACCCAATTTTCACTCTTTTGAAGTCGGTACCAGCTCAGAACTGAGATCCTTGACATACTTAGTAACATACTTATCCGGTACCGACTTCAAAAGAATTAAAATTGGATGCAGAAGTAAGTACATCTACTGAAATAATTCTTATTCTTCATTAGTAGGTACCTTTTTTAAAATTCGACAAAATCTCAACAGATTTAGTCGAATTTTGAAAAAGGCACTAATGAAGAATAAGAAATATTTCATACTTTTAAAACTA